>CM053572.1:71990352-72154342 GCA_028646485.1 Cryptoprocta ferox
ATCCTGCCTAATTTGACATCCTCTTTATAGACAGCCAAAGTAAAAAAAAAAAAAATACTGTCCACTGTTGAGGCCTTTTATATATTAATCCACAAACTTCAGGATTCTAGAAAACACTGAATACCAACAATAAATACTTTTTACTATTCTTCTAACAATAGTGTTGGTGATGCTGAAATAAAATATTTTGAAATCCTTAGAAAGCAGGTGCTTTTCTTTTTTCTTTTTTCTTTTGTAAGTTTATTTACTTATTTTGAGAGAGACAGAGAGACAGAGAGACAGAGACAGATACAGAAAGAGAGAGAGAAACCGAGCAGAGAGGGGCAGAGAGAGAGGGAGAGAGAATCTCAAGCAGGCTCGGCACTGCCAGCACAGAGCCCAACACAGGGCTCAAAATCACTAATGGTGAGATCATGACCTGAGCAGAAATCAAGAGTCAAATGCTTAACCGACTGAGCCACCCAGGCATCCCAAATATATGATGTGAAATATCAATAGCATTGGATGATTTGCTAAATAAATAATGCTTTACCTTTTCCTGTTTATTTTTAAATTTATTTTCAGGAACCATTTGACATGCACAAAGGAGGAGAGTGGATGTCAAATACAGAAACTGTATGGAATTCAACACTAGAAAGTTAACTTGGCTCTCTGAATGATTTTAAAATGTTAATTCCTCTGCATCATTTTTATTTCATTGAAGGTATAGCTGCTGCATGGCACATCGACATATTTGATATATTCTTGAATGTTTGTTTTTAGTTTTATATTGACTTTATAATCAAGGCAGTTGTTTGATTTAAAAACTTAAAGTCTACATTTAATTTGGCGAAAGTGGGTTGTTATATTTCATCTTTATCGAGCCCATATTGCAGTATATGCTGTAATAGAGTTTAAGAGAATCTGTTCAAAGCTCTGCTACAGATTTTAGAAATGAGTGTTGCAATTATTTGCTGTTGGGTTGTGAGAGATTGTTCTCCGCCCTTGGGTTTTTTCATTACTGATTGCTGCTCAACTGTCATAAGTCTCTTGAAAGAGGAAATAGTGAGTTGTTCCTTAAGACCAATTACCAGTCACATCTGAGAAAGCAAAATTGGGAAATCAGACTCATTTGTAACATATTTCTAACTTTGCATTAATGTGGATTTGTTTATACAAATAACCCATCAATTATGTTGTTTTCCAAATACGCAGAATTACACTAAATCTTTCAAAGACATCAAAGATGTGCACAGAAAAAGGAAGTTAGAGATTGAAAGGGTACAATTTTTTTAAATGTAATGACTGAAGTATAAGGAATGCCCATATCCCTGGTTTGTACCTAATCCTTTGATCCTCCAGTTCTCTTGATGGGAATCTAATTATGGTAAAATCGTATTTTCTATCTTAAGAAATTTGTGTTTTGTTCATATATTTCCATTTATACTTTCAAAAATGTCTTAGCTCTTTTAAAATGCAAAAGCAGATATGAGAGGGAGCAATAGACCTGACAGAGCCACTGACAAGGTTTTATAATACAGAAACTGAGAACAAGTTTATTTTTATCTTGGTAAGGTGTTGAATGTGGTGAGGTACAAGATCCTGCTGAGAGGAATGGAGATGAGCAGGGATGGAATGCAGCACAGGCAGCGGGAAGAGAAGCCCCTGTTTTTGAGGCCCAGTCAGAGATCTTGGGCTCTCTTACTTGCATTGGTTATGCCACTAATAGGCTGGGTTACTGCTTATCAGAGCAGAGGCCAGATTTTGTGTGTGTACACACACACACACACACATACACACAACTTCCTTGCTAGACAAACAGTGCACCAGCAGGGTCCATCTGAGAGCACATTTTTTTCTAATTTTCATAAGGAGGGCAAACATTTAAGTAAATGTACTCAGACGACCCTGGGACAATTCCAGTTCTACATTTCTAGGGTTAGCATGAGCACAGAATGGGTGTGAGGGACTCTGTAGCAACAATGTGAAGACTATTAAAATTAGTTATTAGATATGCATTCTAGTTTCAGCTCTACCAGTCACTAAGCAATCTGAACTTCAGCCTCCCCATCTACACACAACATAGAGATGCTAACTTTTTAACTCACCACCAGGGTAGTATGTACATCAAGTGGAGTGCTATCATCACTTCATAAGCTGAAAAGTACCAGAGATCTGTAAGCTGTTATTGACGGGTGTTACCATAGCAGTGGAGAGAACGGTGAACTTGAAGGAAAAAGGCAGGGTTTTCTTTGTTGTTGTTGTTGTTGCGGGGGGCGGGGTGGAGAGGGCAATGCAATATTTTCCGGTAAAGAAAGACTCGTAAAAAAAACAAAAGTTTTGACTCAGACATCTCCCAAGCCAACTTTGTGAATATGCCTGAAAAATTATGATGCTGAAAAGGTTTATTCTAAGTGAGAAGTTTGTTTAATTTTTAAGACAGCATCAGCACATTCGATTTACATATTCAGGAAAGAGAGAAGGGCAGAGAGAGAAAATGACAGAGAATAATTTAAACCATATGTGAAACTTGGCCAACTGGAGAATATGGAAAGTTTGTTATCAACAGGCCATTTCTGCTTTTGTCCCTTAACTATTTGATAATCTCAGGATATTAGTACCTGACACCATCTTATTTTGTAATTCTTACCTAAAGTAGAGACATCCTACTTTATAGTAGACATCTATTTACAGTAGATAGTCCAACCCCAATTTAAACGTCCTACAATATACACCACACCTAAAATCATTGTCAGTAAAACTACTTTTTTTTTAAATTGTCTTTTTGATTAAAAGGTATAAGCGGGGCTAGGTTTGGCTATAATGTTTTTGATCCAGCAGCTATCCATGAAAGAAACATGAACCACTGCCCCTGAAATTTTAATTGGGAATATTCTCACAAATTCTGTTAAATGGGAGAAATACCAAAATATAACATGACAGGAAAAAATTACTAGAAATATTCTGTTAATAAATTCTGAACTATACCATTATTCAATACCAATGCATTAAACATGTGTCAGTATTGCAGTATTATGTCTCTGAATTAGTCTAGAATAGATTGTCATTTGCCATTCCACGTTATTTGTCTTAAAAAATTAAGCGCCTATAGGCCATGAAAGTAGAGGAGCAGAGTGGGGCACAGTCACAAATTTATGGCAACTCTTCTAACCTTTAAGTCAGTGCTTTATTACTAAGAGCTCTGTAGGACGTGCTTATGGAATATGCAAAAAGCATTTAGGATCTTTTTATAGCCAAAAAAGCATGCATATTGTCAAGGCATAAACAATATTCATGCAACCCAATTTTAAATGAGAACATGCCTATGCATAACATAGCTACAGTAGTATATCATAAAAATAATTTATGTGACAACAAGTTATTTTATGTTCTAATTTTCCCTATTTAAATGTTGATTGTTTCCTAAATCACAGCTTTTAGCATCAAGTCTAGAAACCACTGTAAGCATGTTTATTGCCTTTATGATCTTACAAGAAAAATGTAAATACCCAGAGGTTTAGAAGTTTGGTCTTTTTGTTTCTATTTTTGTTTTCTTTTTCTTTCTTTCTTTCTTTCTTTCTTTCTTTCTTTCTTTCTTTCTTTCTTTCTCTCTCTCTCTCTCTCTCTCTCTCTTTCTTTCTTTCTCTTTCTTCCTTCCTTCCTTCCTTCCTTCCTTCTTTCCTTCCTTCCTTCCTTCCTTCCTTCTTTCCTTCCTTCCTTCCTTCCTTGCTTCTTTTTTGGAAGAATATAGAATTGGTAACAAAACTGCTAAATAAATCACCCAAGTACATGGAATTATTTATTTTTATTCCTCATTCCATTATTCTTCCCAGTGGAATATTTGACATTCCAACCACTGGATGCTGTCTTTCAAACACGTCTGTTGTAGACCAAATCACAGATAAGCACATAAATAAGTAAAATCAAAGCACAAACATGGATGGGATTTCGAGTTTCCTTGAGATTCTAGGTCATTCAGAACTTATAATTCTTATAGAAGTCACTGAAAGATTATAGGTACGTTACTTAAGACTCCGACACAAGTGGATCAATAGTAGTTTCAATATCATGATTCGACATCGTTCTTATGTGCAGGCATTTCCACATCACTGATTCAACCATCAAAGCAGTTTGGAATTTCAAATATTCTGTCTTTAGGTCCTTCATAAAAAAGAGATGAGCCATGTTCCACAGAGACCTTACTTTTGAGAGATCTTTATTATTATTCTCCCTAATAAAGATAAAGATATCAATATTCTTTTTTTTTTTTTTGGTAAGGGCCATAGGTATAGTAATTAAATAAGTTTATAAACTGTTTCATGACCTATTAATCCAAGAAGGTTAATTATGCAAAATTAAACAACAATAAGAGCAAAACTGTAAAGAGGTGATTTTTTGTTTTTTGTTTTTTGTTTTGTTTTTTTTGGTTCGTATTTTTGTTTGATTCCAGTTTCATGTTTGGTTGTTTGATATTAAGAAAGAATAAGATGTGATTTCTTGTCTACAGACTAGCAAGATGTAACAAGCACAAAAGTTCTCTACATAATGGATGCTGGACGTGTTAGTTTTTTATAAAAAAGGCAAAAACAAAACTCAAACCACCCAACGATTCTCTCGGGTTTTCAAATCTATCTTGAAAGCCAATAGTCACACTGAGAAATCAGAGGTACCTGCATGTATAGGTGTCTATTAAATTATCAGCTCTGAACTGATCTGGAAGAAAGGATGGAAAGTGGACTTTTCTTTAGTATCTTGAGATATTTAGACTTAATGACATGCTTTTCCTTTTCTTTCAGTGCATATATAATGCTTCTGAATATTATATGGACACAGAAGATATTAAACTGATAATAAAAATTTTGACATAGAAAAAAAATGGATTTAGCACTTTTATATTTAAAAAATTTTTAATATTTACTTATTTTTGAAACAGAGACAGAGCATGAGCAGGGGAGGGGCAGAGAGAGAGAGAGGGAGACACAGAATCCAAAGCAGGCTTCAGGCTCTGAGCTGTGAGTACAGAGCCCAAATAGGGGCTCCAACGCATGAGCTGTGTGATGATGACCTGAGCCAAAGTCGGACTCTCAGCCAGGCACCTCTGGATTTAGCACTTTAAAAATATTATGTATTAATTTCCAAATTGTAAAGGTGATGATAAATTTAAATATAAACTTAAATTACTAACAAATGTAAGACATATGTAGATCATGTTGTCTTGTTATTCGCATAACTCTTTAGAATCAAGAAAAGAGTCTACAAGAATATATATTAAAACAATACATTGAATTAGAAAAAAATATTGATTCATGATTACTTTGGTATCATGAATAGAATGATCTTTGCCCTAAACATTTTAAGTTGGGCATGTGTTAGAAATTTCTGTACATTAACATGCTAACTTAATTCATGAAGGAATTTCTAATTCTCTTTTTCTAAAATAATCTGTCCTCATTTTCTGCAATATCATTTTGTCATAACAATTAACTTTATTTTATTGTCATAACAATCATTTTTGAATTCTTTCCATTATCATGTACACATTTTTTTTTTCGTTCCTACTAACTTAAAAGTACTCCAATGGCAAGCACCACATGGTATTTCATTTTTGTGTCCATGGCACTAAACCTGTTCCTGGGACTAGAGCAAGTATTTATCAATGTTTGTTGAACAGAACGGGCCATCTTTCCTCATATTATTCTCTCTCCCCGAAGTCATGACTAAATCAAATCACTTAAAATTGGTGTTAATTTAGAAATATGATGTGCTCAAGGGATTAAGGATGATGGGGAAATTAGAAGCATCTATTTCTGTTTATTATATGTAAATATTTATTATTTAATTATATTGAAAAGTAAATAGTTTGGGTAGGATGTATATGTTTATTTGGTAGTTTTCAGCCTCCCACAATCTCACTTACGCAAGTTTCTTTCTTTTCTGAAATTGAGTGAAGAAGGAAAATGTGTTTCTTGCCCTTAGGAAATGGTTAACTTCTTAAAATACTGAAGATTTTAAAAGATGCCTTAGAACAAACCCAAATTGCAAAATACATGTTACTTACTAATGGTACTAATCTTGAGATACTTTTAAAAAAAAAAGGAATTTGCTTCTATTGCAATGAAGACATAACAGAATCTCAGCAGGCAAAGCCTCAGCTTATAGTAAATTCCCAAGCAAGATTTCCCAACTATAAACAAAACATATGAGTCCTTCATGTCTTCATATTTACTGACAAAAATTGTTTACCAAAAAGAAAGGCATATAAATAATTTCTTCTGTATCTCAAAATGCTAATAGTCTCGATAGAATATTTTATGAAGTATTTATATAGCACTGGTGGAGACTCTGGTAAACTGTAAATCATGCCACTCTGCAGTGCAAGACTCTCAAAAATAAGCTCCATCATTTTAGAAGTAACTGGTAGGCCACATTTAGATTTTTCTGCCTAGGATTTGTCACTTAATTTTGTACACATGTGTAGAGGCACATACACATCAAAGGCCTTCAGTTCCATGTTAAATTTCCTCAAATAAGTCTACTTTTAAATCCGTTAGAGTCCAATACAGCTAATAAAATCACTGTAACAATGTAACAAAGAGGTGAGATAACTAGCCTCCTTAAAAGGAGTGTGTTCTCTGGGGCACTGGGTTGGCTCAGTTGGTTAAGCATCCCACTTTGGCTTAGATCATGATCTCACAGTCCGTTGGTTTGAGCCCCGTGTCAGGCTCTGTGCTGATAGCTCAGAGCCTGGAGCCTGCTTCAGATTCTATGTCTCCCTCTCTCTCTGCCCCTCCCCTGCTTGCTCTCTGTCTCTCAAAATAAATTAAAGACTTTAAAAAAAATAACAAAAGAAAAAAAAAGGAGCAACACGTTCTCGTGGTTTGTTTTTTTCTCCAGATCACCTTTGTAAACGTTTTAATGATTTATATTGTATCTCCTTGCTGGAGAGCTGAGAGTATGTGTAGAAATTATTTGACATGGTCTTAGGAAAAGCAAAGTGGAAAAGAACATGAAAGGGAGAGTTAAGGGAAAAACCAAGAGAACAGGTAAATAGAAAGTGAACTTGCAGTTCCCTTTGCCATAGGAACTCATAGCAGCCAATTACATGTATTTACCAAGACAGGTAGAGGAAATCAAGGATCCAGGTCCATATGACAGTCCAGTGTTAATATTTATATAGGTCCTAGATAAATAGATTTATTAGATGAAACTAGGTAAGTAGACTTATTAGGTGTTAGGTGAAACATGAGTGAGTGAATCAAATAGAAAAACTGAATTTTCTGGGCACAAATTGTCACATTCCTTTACCTCAATTCACTTGGATTTGAATCATGGTGTAAAATACAGTAGAATCTGTTGATTTGTTTTCATCTTTTTATATATGAGACTTCTGACATATAGACAGTTTAATGTTAATAAAAAATATGTTATATAATTAAAATGGAGACATTGTTAGAACTGTTTTACTCCATCTAAATTTTTTATATTCAACACATAAATTGATAGCTAGTATTATATCATTTAAAGTACTACTGTGAAGTTATCTGAGTAGCATTTAATTTAGGTGGAGTAATTCACATTGGGTCAGATTTGAAATATATTTATTTTTCACATATGAAAGAAGCAACAGTGGGAAATGAGAAATGACAAATTTGCTACAACCAATGTCCTCAGCAATTAAGTCGGGTGCAGTAAATTAGCAAAATGTGGGAAATACAATTTCAGGAAACTATTGTTAATGGCTAGATGTCCTGAAGTTACCTTATTACAGGGTGGTGATTCAGAGCAGAAGTTCAAGAGAATGGTCTTCAGAAAGTTGTGCAAGCATTTTCTGCCTGTTTCCTTATCTGTAAAATGCAGACAATGATAGCAGTTACCTCATTGTATGTTGAAAGCAAGGTATTAGTATATAATTTAATTTATGTAGGCATTTAAAGTGATATATAACACATGCAGAATATTGTTACAATGTCTTGATTTAACCAGCTACAAAAAAAAAAAGTGATGATGGTTTAGTATTTATTGATGGGATAATAGAAATCTACTCTAAATTTTTCTTTATTCTTTCTACTTGTTCAGGCCCATGATGTAGGAAATAGGGAAGAAGCAACACATTTAATGCGTGTAGCTAAGCATATCCATTCAAATATTAAACACAGAATTATTAGGGAGTATGAAGAGTCTTATATGTTTTTGAAAGAAAGGAGAAATAATTGACAGATATAGAACTAAAGATTGTTGCAAGGACAAACAATATTATGAGAAGCCATAATATATAAAAAGTACAGAAAATTGGCTTAGGTGAAATTTAAAATGTTTATATCAGTAAAATTTTTAAATTGTCACATTCTTTTTTTCAACATATCTACCTAGAGTCAGAATATCTAAGTCAGAAGCAATGTTAAGTGTAATAAAGTCCAAATCCAATTAAAAATTGAACCTACCTGTACTAATGGAATAAATATCGGAAGCCATTCTTAAATGAACACTGTGTCATTCAATCTCATGTGTAAAATTAAGCACTGACATTAAAAAATAACGTTACAATCAAGTGAGTTCATTCCTAATAAAAATGATGATGAAATGTTTACAGCTATTGAAATCTGAATCAAATCTAGATGCTAATAAAGGAATGTGTCATTTTTCCTTTTTTAAAGAAGATTCTGTGATGAAAAAATGCAGACCCAAACTATAGATACATCAACATCATATAATTCAAAAATATTAATTAAGCCTATACCCACTTCATTACGTTCAATTAGCACTGAGGGATTTGTGGTTCCAAAAGGACCTATAAAAACTGATGTGATTATAAGGAGGTCTTTAGTGTATCCCTTTTTAATTATTGAAAAAAATTTATTCTCTAATTATAAGATTTATATTAGGCAAAACTTAGTAAGCTAATTAAGTAGTATTGGCTAATACCAGGCTTAATGACCCATTTAAGAGTGCAGGGAAATATTACTTAAAATTAGAATTATTAAAGAAAATCTAACATGCATAGTTCTAACATATATAGGAAACATCTATATGTAACTATTGCTATGAAATAAAATATTGATTATAAAATTATATATAGTATCACAAAAGATTGTTTATATAAAACAGTATAAAGATCTCAATATATAAACATATATTTAATTTATATAATTAAAACTATATAAAATATATAGTTTTTAAACTCAATATAGTTTTAAAAATAATGTAACTGGAGAAAATAATTATTAACTACATGTTCCAAATTTAGTCAGGTAGGGGCATGCCTGTTTCTCTTCACTTTTCAGTACAAAAATGTTGCTAAATATCACATTTGTTGCTGTTGGCCAGGAAAAATATTAGTAATTTTTTGGCTAAAAACTAAATTATTCCAAATTTTGGGGAGCATGGTTTTATATATGTGTGTGTATGAATAAATAGATATATATATTTGTATATTATATGTTTTATAATATGTAAATATTACATATTACTATTACCTGATTTATAATATTTGAGATAAGAGAACAATGTCTAACAAGATGTTTTTCAACAAAAGTTAGCAGTTATTTAGTTTAAAATATTTTGTGAGATAATAGATACCATGTATGTCCTCTCTCTTATTCTCCCAGATAAAGTTCTCTTCAAGTGAAATGATCCTGTTGTAAAAATAGATCCCTTCAAACTACAAAAAAGCATTAAGCAAATCCTTTCATAATAGGTAATAGATATATAACTGTATCCCCCACACTGTCCTGGCTCACTTCCTATTCCCCAAGTCTGTTTCAGTCAAAGTGTATCTGAGTGTCTGTCATAGAGCTCTCTGTCTGATGAAGATATCTGCCGCACTCTTCACTGTTTCCTCCAATTTCCCCGTGTCCTAACGGAGAATCTCATTTTCTATAATATTATGCAATGCCATCTCATTAATCGGAATATCTAGTTGATGTATCTTGTAGGGATTCATTCAGGGACAGAGCTTTAAATAGCAGCTATTTATATGTTAATTAATAAAGTGACATGCACAGCCCTGTGATTAGATCATGCACATAGCCTATTGAGCATATTGCTATTTTCGATTTTCCTCCCACACGAGGATGAAGAGCTGCCCTCCCTAGCTCCCTTTTAGTATGCTTATGCAAATGAGCTGTTTCTATAATCTTGTTAATAAAGGGCATTCTCATCATTAAGAATAATTTTTAAGGGAAAATAGCAACTGCTTATGTATCGTCATATGGATCTTATTTTGTGAGCATGCTGACAGGCTTTACTAAAAGCTTCCTTTAACTGCAAATTCTCCCTTAGAATTGGATGGAAGGAAAGGGAGAGATTGGATCATTTGGAATTAAAAGAAGACCAATCTGATGGTGAAATATGTTCTAAGTTATCAAAGAAAATAATTTGGTAGCCCAAAGCATGATACCAGTATATAAAAAAAATTAGAGGCTAATATCATTTAGTTTTTCTTCACTAAATATGATTAAGGACCTACTGTGGGTAGGCTTTATGCAAACAATAGTAAAAAGGAAATATAGTGGTGTGGAAATCTCACATTCTTACAGTATTTTTAACATGAATTCCAACTAGCAACAGATTCTCTGGGAATAATTATTTAATGATTATATTATCCCACAATTTAGTGGCTTAACACAGCAATCACTTATTTTGCTCAAAGGTTTGTATGGAGGTTAATATTCAAGTTATTCTTCTGCCACTGTTGAATAGGTACACTCACGCCTCTGGGTTTAGCTGCTACTTCTGCTTCTGAGTTGCTTCTGCTTCTGGGGGTTGACTCATCAGCTGAGATCATGAGAGTGACTTGGTCACACTTCCTCCTCTTCCTCCAGTAGACCAGTGCAGCCATCTCTACAAGTTGGAAATGTAGAGGGTCAAAAAGCATCAAGCAGGCCCCAATAGGCAAGCTTTTTTCAATTGTTTATATCAAGTAGACTTGCTATTGTGCCATTGGCCAAAATAAGCCATGCAGATGGTCCAATATTCAGTGTCCCACTGCAGGCATGAAGAGGCAGGCATGAAGAAACAAGGAACCATGATTGTAATGATATCTACCACAGTGTGCCCTGAGACCCTCAATGGTCCACTTTTCTCACAATGCAAAGGACATCTATTTCTTATCAAAACCCACAGGAGTCTCTTTGGATAATCATGGGATCAGTCTCAAAATCTAAGACCATAAAGTCTTCAATGAAATTTAATGGAGATTTTTAAAATATAATTATTCTTAATTCTGAAACCTATGAAATAAAAAGCCAAGTTATCTGACCTCTGCATACCAACACCCCATAGTGAAATAGGAATGGGATAGTCACAAAAGATTCTGTAGTTCCAAAAGGGGGAAAACAAGAGGTATGTACAGTCTGTTGCATATAATTTTTTGAAATCCTAAAAGGTACCTGTTGCCAAGGCCCCTATAATACTCAGAACAAGGAATGTTCCTTTATGAGGGCCCCATTCTGTTCCCTAGGAGTGACTCTCCATCCATTATCTTCCCTTATGCATAGCTTTTCTCTCTAGACTCTTGGATTCACACGCTCACACATTTTTTTTGACATTAAAAAAAAAAAAAAAGCTCTTTATATACCTACAGTGTAGTGGCTTTCTTAGCCTGGTACTTGCTTATAAAAAGGCCCAAAAGTCTATTAGAAGCTTGAGCAGTGACATCCCATTTTTATCTAATCTGGTGTGGTCATTTGTTAGTAAAACTCCTTAAAAATCTGTGGAATTCCTACATATCAGCTTGAGGCCCACTCTATTCAAGCAGAAATACACCAACAGTTCTTTCTGAGATCAGCCTCTCTCTACTCTGGGCATTTCAGGGTTCTGTGGACAGTTTTAAAGATCCTTAGAATCTCTTTTGTCTGACTCAACTGCTCTCAGTGGAGGGTACTTTTGCTCTTCAGGAGACATTTTAAAATGTCAGGAGATATTTTTTGGTTGTCACAATTAGAGTGAGGGCGGTGTTCTGTCATTTAGTGAGTAAAGGCCAAGGATATTCCTAAACATCTTTCAATGCACCAGACACTCCCTGCAATGAAGAATTATCTAGTCCAAAATGTCAATAGTATTGAGGTTGAGAAACCCTGGTCTACTTTGTAATATCTACTAGGCACTGACTTAGTTTGGAAGTTTTAAGAGAAGTTTGTGGTTCTTTTTTTTTTTTTAATGTTTATTTTTGAGAGACAGACAGACAGACTGTGAGTGGGGGAGGTTCAGAGAGAGAGGGGAACACAGAATCTGAAGCAGGCTTCAGGCTCTGAGCTGTCAGCACAGAGCCCGATGTGGGGCTTGAACTCGTGAACCGAACTGAGAGATCATGACCTGACCATGATCGGGCCCAAGTCAGACACTCAACCTACTGAGCCACCCAGGCACTCCAGAGAAGTTTTGTAGGTCTTACAGCCATACCCTTGCCTGAATATTCTCCTCAGACAGCATTTTCTTTATTTTCCCCTACACTTTCTTTAAAAACCATTTATAAGCTAGGGAGAATGAACTAAGTGCCAAGTTTGTTTTGTAACCCAGCAAGTCCTGATCTTCTGTCTTGCCTCTAAATTCTGCTTACATATTAAATGGTTCCCCGTTTAGCTCAGCTACTTGTTATAATACCTTATTTTATGTGGTTAGGCATACCTAACAGATGTTTTCAACATCCTTTCCAATCAGACCAAAAAAGTTTTAGGTACAGTTTAGAGATTCCAAAATACTATAGGTGACAGTTTTGCCAACTGTTAACAGACCTACGCAAGCTGCCATTTTTCTAGCCTCCAAACACAAGTTCCTCACCAAATTTTTCAGCCTTCACTAACAATTTTCTCCCTGCTTTTCCAGACTGTATTAACAATTTCCTTGCTTCTGCTGCCTGCCACATGGTTCCAAGCCAATGTGATGTTTTATATTCTTTTTATAGCAGTGCCTCATTTCTGGTACCAATTTCTATATCAGTTAGATTTTTTTTCTGCATAATAAACCACATCAACTTTCAGTAACAGAAAAAAAAACACAAAAATTTGTTTAGCTCACAATTCTATGAGTCATCAATTTGACCTGGACTCAGCTAGATGGTCCATCTTCTGGTACTGGAGGTGCTTTCTCATACATCTGCATTCAAATATTGGTCATTTGAAAAGTACTGCTTTGCAGGGCTGACTGGTCCTCAAAGGGGCAATGGGGCTGACTGGGCTGTATGTCTCTCTACATGCAGCGGGCTCCCCCAAGAGCAACAACTGCGAAATGATTTTCAAGGATCTTTCCCTTGTCATGTTTAATACTGACCCATTATCCAAAAGGCCAAAACAAATTACATGGTCAAACCAAGATTCAGTTTAGGAAGGGATTATCCAAGGTAATAGTCACAGAGAAGCATAAATATATCATAATCAACCAGAGGGTATTTTTTAAAACCACTTTACTGAGATTGATTAGCATATAAAAAGCTGTACATATTTAATGTATAGAACTCTATGAATTTGCAGGTAAGTATATACCATGAAACCATTACTGCTATCAAACCCAGAAATATACCCATCAACTCCCAAAGTTTCCTCCCACCCTGTTAATTATTACTATTTTTGTGTCTATGTGGTAGAAATTCTTAATATAAGGTCTACCTTCTTAGAAAATTTTAAATATACAATATTGTTGATTATATGCCCTATGCTGTAGAATAGATCTCCAGGCCTTATTTATCTTGTACAACTGAAACTTTGTACTCTTTAACAATCACCACTCTTTCCCCCCTCTTCACAATCAACTTCAATGGTTTTCAACAGATAAATGGATAAAGTGTGGTATATACATACAATGGGATATTACTCGGCCTTAAAATAAAAGGAAAGCCTGTCACTGGCCTTAAAATAAAAGGAAAGCCTGTCACTTCAGACAGCATAGATGTGCCTGGTGGGCATTATGCTAAATGAAAGACAAATAGTATATGTTCTCACCTACATGTGGAATACAAAAGAGTTAGACTTATACAATCCCAAGGTTTTAAGAGTTTTTTTTAAACAGGTCTTCATTACTAACAACAAAAATTGTTAGATGTTAGATTAACTCCTTCAGTAGTAAAAATAATTCTTTGTAAATACTGTAAGAAGCGTTCCATTGTTTTTATTGTTGTTCAATAAGTTCTCATAAAAACTGTGAAGATTATAGGGAACTAATAATGGAATTATGTATTATATAGGACACCACGGTTCAATCAAGTTATATTACGATAGCGTAAAATGAAAACTCCAGACAGGTGATCTCTAAATGTTATTTTGAAAGGGGATTTGGACCAAGATTTATGAGCTTATTCCTTGTATTCTAGTCCTCATCCTAAATCCATAATGCAGTCTGGTAGAAGCCTCTATGAATTTGTGGAACTCAAATAAGGATTCCCTCCTGTTATATGTAGAAGAAAGAGAAGGCAAGGGGATAACAACACAGCCTCGGTCATTTCAGTACTCAGGAGCATTCTACCACCCCCATTCACTTGTTTGTTTGTATTAACATTCCAGGACAAAGACCCAGATTGGAATTCTTCTTATTCTGCTTTTATCTTTGAACACTTTAAGAGTTCCATGGCAGGAATTGGGATTTCCCCAATAAACAGCCAGCGTGTTTTTGAAATGGTCTTTATTCTGTTGATGGTGGAAGGAAGACTCAAAGAGGTTTATCTGGCAATTGGACTGGATGTCAAAACTCAGAACCAAGGTAGACCTCTAACTGCCCCTTCAGCTCTAATGCATGAACAACACTGTCACCTGTGAGAAAAAAATCATTATCAGCTCCATTCAAATATAAAAGCCTAATAATTTGGCAAGATTAGAATATTCAAAGACTTAATTTCTAATTATTTGATTTTTAGTAAAACAGAACAAACCAAACAAAGCATAAAAATAAGTTAGATTTTAAAAATGAAGCCATTTTGGGGCACCTGTGTGGCTCAGTCCATTAAGCGTCAGACTTTGCTCAGGTCATCATCTCAGGGTTCACTTGTTAGAGCCCTGCATTGGGCTCTGTGCTGACAGCTCAAAGCCTGGAGCCTTCTTCCAATTCTGTGTCTCCCTCTCTCTCTGCCCCTCCCCTGATCATGCTTTGTCTCTCAACAATAAATAAATGTTAAAAATTTTTAACAAAAATGAAGCCATTTTGGCCACCATAACAAATCCTCATGCATCTGTTTCCAAGGTTTTGGGAATTTAATTGAGAGAGAGAGAAAGAGAGAACTCTCCAACCTAAAAATCCCTTCTGTAGGTTGCAGTTCTAGGTATAGTAATATCTCGAAATACACACATCTAACTCAAATCTAACTCAATTGTTTAGCTTTGTGACACAAATGTTAGCTATTAAGAAATCAGTTTTGTTTTGTTTTATGACAGTCATAAATGAAAATCTTTTAGTTCTTTATTTTTTGCAGCTTTTGACTATTACATGAAATTAAAAAAGACATGAGGAACAAAGTTGCGTGTTGATGATGTTTGCTCTTTTCTGAGTGGAGTGATTAGCAAATTAAAATTCATACACTTACATAATACTTGCTGGGAGGGAAATGGAAACTAATATTATGTTAATTCCTTAAATGTGTCTACAATCTATTACTGTTACTTTAGATCCAGATAAATGTCAAAGCGCTCTTAATTCTACTCGTAATTGAAAAACTTCCTGAAACGTCTTCAAAACTAGGTTCCTTTTCCATCTTTCTTTGGCATAGCTGGAGTATTAAGGTTTCATGAAATTATAGTTATTTATGAATAAAAATGTGAATTTTATAACTAAATTTATAGTAATGTTTTTAGATAAAATGCTATTTAAGAATAAATGGGGACAAACCTTTGGAGCCATAGATTTATTATCCAGTAATGCAACAAATAGGCATGCAATGCATAATGATAGGACTCTTAATGACAGCACAATAGCAAAATGATCACTCAGTCAAACAAGCAAAGGTGCAAATAAAATAAGCTTGATTCTAATTATATATTGGCTATCCTAGCATAAATGGAAATATGATTATAGTAAATACATCAATTTATCCATACCTTTATGTAAAAAATTCACTGGATGGCAGCCAAACCAAACAGCTCAGGTAAGAATTTTTTAATGATTCCTAGAAACCATGATATAATGTAGCACAACAAAGGTGACTCTTCAGTCAGCTTTCAACTTGGTATTTAAATCATAAAGTGCCGATTTGTGAGACAATAATAAACAGTCTCTACTGGTAAATAACATTTCCCCAAAAGACAGGCAGGATCCAAATATATGTCAATGTAGTTTAAGTAAAATCTATTTAAGTGTCATCTTTTTATGTTCTAGTCCATTACACAAACAATTATTGAAAGTTTCTATTTTACCTTGAGTGCATTACTATACATTGGGATATTATATACTCTTTTTAAAACTTAAGAGCATTTGTCTTTAAATCTTTTAGGCTTTTTCCATTTGCTTTTCATTTTGCAGATTCTTTTTTAAAATATTAATTTATGTATTTATTTGCTTATTTATTTTGAGAAAGGGAGAGAGAGACAGACAGACAGACAGACAGACAGCAGGGGAGGGGCGGAGAAAGAGGGAGAGAGATAGAAACCCAAGCAGGCTCCACACTAGGGCTTGATCTCATTACTGTGAGGTCATGACCTGAGTCAAAATCAAGAGTTGGGCCACTTGAGCCACCCAGGTGCCCCTACATTTCATTTAACAGTGTTATCTATTTACCTGGATTCACTCTGCCCCAGACACTTTTGACAGTGCTTTGTGCCTCTATTTATTCAATTGAGAATCTTTGTGTAATTATTTTGCATAATATATGAATATGCTTCTCACTGGCTTCAGTGTTAAGTCTCTTTTAACTCAGAATTTATCCTCATCCAGATTAAACATGAATAGTCATTTTTTGCCATGTTAATATAATTCATCACAGAAGTTCTTCACCTAAAAGCTTTATCATATTCAAACCTTGACATCTGAACTGAACTAAACCATTTTTGCAGGATTTTTTACCTCAATACCCAGGGTTTGTTGTCTCCCCACTTTGAAGAAGGAAGAGGTGAACACAGAATAAAATGAGCAGCAGGCAAAAGTTTATTAGATTATAAGTAGAAAGTAAGAATAGTATGAAAGCTCTCTTTACAGAGAGGGGGCATTCAAAAGTGAATGTCCCCCGTTATAGGCAAGGGACTTTGTTTTATAGGGTTTTGCTTGACCCTACCTTCCCCCTGTTCCTTCTCAGGTTCTACCCTTATTAGCTAGGTAACTCTAAATGCCTAGCCTTTCCTTTTTGATTGCCTAATTTCCATTGTATGAGGAGCTTCTTGTGGGTCATATGTTTTATGTCTACTCATTTTTAGTCAGGTCTTTTGTTTGTCAAATTCCTGAGGGAAACCTGAGAAGGAGTAGGTGGTGTCTGTCACATTCTCAAGAGCAACTTCACACCTAAGGGGGTTCGCTTGAGGTCAGATGTTCTCAGAAGAAATGTTTTAAAATTTGTGTTTTTTCCCACTCAGGGACCTCAGGTCCTACCGTTTCCTTTCTGTGTACTGAATCCTATCTTTCCCTATTATACCATGCCTAATATCCTAATATAATATTTAGAAGTGTTTTAACTTTTAACATTCTTTAGGAAGAAATATGGAGGATATTATCACAGTAATTTTAATATATATTATTTTTAAAATTCCTATATTTTTTCTTGAGCTTTTGGAACCCACTGCTTGTTATTTACTAGTTAATGAAAGCAAATACCAAATGCACTAATTAGTTGCAAATCCATTGCCAAATGCCTAGTTACTTTGAGTCATTCAAGACCAGTATTTAGCAAGCGTGCTATGGAACGACAGATACGTTTTGCACTGTTACATTTTCAAAGTCATTTCACTGAAGGGGAAATGATTAATGAGCAGCTGATGCAGTGGCCTCCTGCTAGGATTAATAAAGAGGAGACCACCACATGGAAGGAAGCACTGATCATAACTTGTCATCTTATAAACACGTTTATGCCACCTCCAGATTCATTGCATTTTTATGGAAATTTAAATCTTTCCCAATGGTAGAATGCTTCCATTAATGAACATGGAAATGCAAACAGAGTTTTATTACCATCAAATCCAGAAGGCCCAGGAGTGCTTCATGGGGTGCTCAGGGCTGCACAATTGATTTTTGGGTTCTTTTAATGATATTGGTTCAGCAAAATCTCTTTCATGCTACTAGATTTATAGAGTTTGTATTCATTTATGTGTCCTTCTGAAATATTACTTTCTTCTAGCTCCAAGACAGGTGATTTTACTTCATTATGAGCAATTCTGGTCAGAAAGCACCCTGAGAAGTTTTATTTAGTAATGCCTTTTACCTATATAGGAAATTTCTAATCATAACTCAATTTCTAGAATAGCACAGAAGGGAGGAAATCTCACTAGCAAAAAATTCTCTTCATAATACTGTATTAAGTTCACAAAGCTTCTTAACTCCAGATTATGAGAGTCAAGAAGATGGTAAATGATGGTGTCATTCTTGAGAAATGACATCAGAAATAACAACAGCAGGAACACCTCAATAACTTCAGAAATTCACCTCCAAATTGCACAGGCACCATTTGGAACACACACAGGCACCCAACACAAAATCCCCAACCAAGTTACATCACATTAACATTTTGAGATACTAAAGGTCATGAAAATCTTGAACATTTTCCATAGCAGTGTCAGGATGACAGATCAAGCTTGTTGGCATTACTAAAACTGAGAGAATCTGGAAAGGATGAAATATAGTTGGTGTGAAAGAGGTTAATAATTTTATAAGATCAGTATGAATAAATGCATGTATTTGTTCTGAACTTGAACACACCCATAGGTGACTATTTGATGGTTTGGCAGAGTATTGATATGGGCAGAGTATTTCTATATAACTAAAACAGTGGAAAAATCACACAAAACTAGATTTGATCAAATGACAATTGTTATTAGTTATCCATTACTGGATAATTAATCACCACAGTCTTTGCAGTTTGATACAATATACATTCAAAATCTTAGCTTTCATGGTTTAAAATGGCACAAAATGGCTCCTGTGCTCAGGGTCTCCCCAGGGTGTTCCTAAGCTGTCACACTGGCTGCATTCTAGAGCTTGGGGTCCTATTCCAAGCTCATGTAGTTTCTTGCAGAATTCTATTGGATTACAGGATTTAAATCTGCATGTTCTTGCTCATTGTCAGCCAGGGGCCACGCTTAATTAGCTCTTAGATACCACCAGCCATTTCTTTGTACATGGTTCTCTTGGAGGCCCCATAACACCATGGTAGCTTACTTCTTCAAGGCCAAAGAGAATTTCTCTCCAGTTTGCTAAGGTGGAGTCTTATATAATGCAATGTAATCCCATCACCTTTGGTATATTTTATTAGGATATGACAAATAGAAGTCACCTTAAGTGTGTCCATCACTATAAATAAAAGTAAAAAAAAAATATGGGTGTCTGGATGGCTCAGTTGGCTAAGCATTCAACTTTTGGTTTTGACTCAGGTAACAATCTCATGGCCCCACCTCGGGCTCTGAACTGGCAGCCTGGAGCCAGCTTGGGATTCTCTTTCTCCCCCTCTCTCTGCACCCCCCCCCCCACTCACCCTGTCTCTGTCTTTCTCAAAATAAATAAGTAAACTTAAAAAAAAACAGTAAAAACAAATAATGAATGAAGAAAACAACCGATACAACAAATATTCAAAATATTCAACTTCACTTCATTACCAAGAAATTAACAGAAAAATGTCAACTATATCAATCATTCTGTCTTCTGAATTGATACACTTTCTTTAATTTTAATCTTAGTGTAGTATTCAATGTTGCTGAAATGAGAATAGCAAGATGGGCACTTACATATACTTCTTAGAGAAGTAACTTCTTTTTGGAAAGTAGAGGTTAAAAAACATCAGAGTCCTTGCCTGTCTCCATCCTAGCGTTGTCAGGGTTATCACTGCAATGTATTCATAAGTAGGAAGAATATATGGAAATTCTTTAACGCTGTGAATCAGTTTTACAACCTGTTAAGCTCTTTGAACAATCTGCAAGGCTAATGTATGTAATAATTTTCAAAAGGAAACTTGCTATCTCCAAGAAATGGAAAGCGAATGTCTTTCCTAAAATAACAAAGGTAACAGAATCTGAGCTCCACTTTTGTCCACCACAAAGAGCCAGAGGGAAATACTGTAGTTCAAAGCATGTCAAACAGGACTCTGATGACTAAACCTCAGAGTAAGAGAGAATCAGAAGTAGACTGACTCTAGCAGGAACTGCTGCTCAGTTCAAATCTTTCAATACCCACACCCAAATAGTGGCCAGATGATAAGGATTCCATGTGCTATTTATTTCTAAAGCCCTTCCCTTATTGCCTGCATGCAGCCAGATTCTCATCACTTCAGTTCTGGATTACTGCAGCTGCCACGTGTTAGTCTTACCTCCAATTTTACTCACTTCCCAAATGCCAGCCAAATGACCTGTATAAAGGGAAAATCCTGTTTTTTAACCTTTTGGTGTCTTCCTTGGCTGATCTTAGCATAATATCTGATCTTCATGTGCCTATGTTTATCTAGTCCTTTAGATAATTCTTCAACTCATCTTCCTCCATTCTCCTTTTCTCCATATTCTTTCCCATCATCTAACTTCCTGAACCATTTGTTATTCCTGGAATAGAAAATGCTGATTTTGACACTAAGCCTTTTGACATACTGTCATCCACATTGTATTATCTACTTTCTCCGCTTTTTACCTAGTTATCTCACACTCTTCCTTCTGATCTAGCTTAGACATGCCTTTCTAATGACTTTCGAGAGGTTTCTCTTAACCATTCACAGGAATCACTGTGTATATCCATCACAAATGCCTAGATGTATCGTACATGTAAAGGTATTTTTAGTCTGCCCTGAGAGCCCTGTTTGGGACAATACTATTTTCTTTGGCCTTGTTTCTCTAAGGCAGTGTTTAGAGTTAGCATATATTGAATGAACAAAGGATCTCAATAACCAGGTGCCATCCCTGATGTCCTAGCAGTCCAAGGATCACCCTGTAACTGTTCATAAAACAATAAGTGATTTCTGACCTCAGAGTCCCGGGAGATGCCTCCTCCAGAGAAGCTTGCTGGATACTTAGGCTGACAGATTTAAAGTGGACACTAAAACTAGAGCAGCCTCAGCTGCAGAGCCAGGAAGGAGAAGGGAAACCCAGGGCATATCTCAGCTAAGATTTTACAGCCCAGCCTCTCACAGATGGCCTGTGACGGCATACCTCTGTGTGCGCCTGCTTATAGTTCTTTTCATCCATAAAATGATCATCCCATCTTTATGGCTATCTCCCCAGGGGAGGCCTGGCAAGGATTCATGCATTCATTTTTGCAAAGTATATACTGGTATTCCTTGAAAAAAGACACTCTAAATACAAAGCATTTTCTTGTCATTCGTCCAGATGCCCTGCCCACCGTCCAACCTATTTGATTCTGTGCTACCAAACAGCTGCCGGCACCCACCAAGAGCATCTGGTTCCATTTCATGTTGGCAAGGGCCCCATTAGCAGTAAAACAGCTAATGCTTTTTAGATGGCCTCATGATTACAGCTTTTATTGGTACCCCAGGTAATTGAGTTAATAAATTTAATTGCCAGTGCTGACACTTCCTCCCACTTGCTCCCCCTCCTCTAACTCCTTCCCCAGCTCCTCCTAGTCTCCTCACACACACACATACACACACAAAGGCAGAGAAACCATTAATAAGAATATGCAGCTAATAGGACAGGTGACCTCACAAAACACTTCTGAATGACTTCGAAATGTCACTGAGCCCACCCTAGTTTGTTTATAGCAGCATGTGATGCCATGACTCACATTTACTATCCTTTTCCTTTCAAGCTAATTTATAGAACTGTCCACACTACATAGAGCAATACCCAGAGTATATAGTGAATCGTCACAAAGATTTCCAAGGAAATATTTATAGCTGCATTGGAGAATATGGGCACAGATTTCTGGATTTTTCAACTTATAATTCATCTGCTACATTGTAAATCATGTTGAAATATTACATATTACACAATAAAACAACAACAGGGAAGAGACAATTGAAAACTGAAATCTTCTCTTGGGAGGCATTTTTAAGATCTTGCTGAAAGAATAACAGATCCTGGATTGCAATATGTATTTCTCTCAGGAAGACAGTCTCCTGGATGGGTCTGGGTTGTTTTTTTGTTTGTTTGTTTGTTACTCTTAGAAACTCTCTAGTGTTAGCATTGACTAATGCCATATGCTCAAATCTCCTGTGCTCCCAAATTTACCTCCTTGTAAAACAACAGGCATTATCCTGATCTCTGCCTAATTAAAAGAGGCTGGTGGGCATATCGGTAACTTAGATATTCTGCGTAACAGTATAATCTATGCAGCCCAACATGTATTGTCCGGATTGCTTTCATGCCTGACTCCACCTCAATGATCCCTTAAGTTTCTTCATATGATCACCAGGCTCCTAGCTCCTATCTCACTGATCTGTGTGGTTGCAATCTCAATATCCAAAGTATTAATTCAAATCACAGCTGAAAATGATATCCAAGAGGCTTCCAGTTATTAACCAGTTATTTCCATATACTAAGCATTTCACAAACAACATATTTAATCCTCACATATTGTAAAACAGTGGTCGTCAACCAGGGCTAATTGCTCCCCAAGGGTACATTTGGTAATGCCTGGAGATATTTTTGGTGGTCACAACAAGGCAGGTAATACTGGTCTAGTGGGGAGAGACTAAGGATGCTGCCGAACCCCCTACAGTGCATTAGATAGCCCACATCACAAAGGATTATCCAACCTAAAATGCCAACATTGCTAAGGCAAGGAAACCCTTCTATAAGGTATGGTTTCCATTGTAAGAAAAAGGAAATAGAAGCTCAGAAAAGTAAGAGAGCTTGCCTAGCATCACTCAGATTGTAAAAGGAAGCGCATGAATTCAAATCTAGATTTATCTAGTTCCCAAGTTCAGTCTCTTTCTCCAGGGCGATCTAGCTTCCAGGAGCTTCTGGAAACCAGGAGGCTGCACAGAAGTATTCAAGCAGGTGGCTTTTAACTGCTAAGCACCCTAAACTACATTGTATCATGAGGATTATTTTCTAATGATCATCCATTACAAAAATCACATTGTTGTGACCACTGCAGAAACCTGTCATGGTCTGTGGCACAGGTGGATATGTGACTCTTCTCGCTATAAAATTCCACTTGGGGATAGGCTAGCATCACATCTACAAAATGTACATGTGTCAACAGAAGTCAGACTAGATGGATCAAAAACGACTTGTGTAAAGCAACTTTACGTTATGAAAATGGCAAGCATTTATAAAAACAGGGGTCAGTTACTACTGAGAAAGTGATACACCAGAGTATTAGCAGAAAGAGAAATAAAAGATGCCAATGCATAGCAAGAATCAGAAGATGACTAGGGCATATAGTTTCTAGAGAGTTTTCTACAGGGTTCTCACAAGAAACCCTGGTGATGAGTGATTTTGTCCTTATTATCAAGGGCTTCCCAGTAAATCGAATTTCCTGTATTTTATTTCTTAAAGCTTTTGGCCATTCTTAGGGAAGAAGTGTGCATTGAAAAATCTAATTTTGGATGTGAAAATTGATAAATTAATCTGTTTCTTTAAATTCAAACATGTTTTATAAAATGTGTTATAGTTCTTTTCTTCTGAACACAGATGTTTTCAATAAATACCAAATACTTCGTATTTTCTTCAACTGATTTACATAATGTGTTTACACTAAACAACAAAGATTTTCTAAGATCCTTAAGCTTTTCTTTTTTTTTTTTTCTGTAACTTACATTCTATCATCATTTAATGGACCTAAAGTTGTTGTTGTTGTTGTTGTTGTTGTTTTCCTGGTATCCTTCGGCTTTAGAGTTTATATAAACTCTGATCATTTGGTCTAGGAGGGTGGGAGGGGGAGTGGTCATAGTACAAGATATATCAGTCCAGAGATGGACCTGGGTTGGGGAACACAGGAGGAGATAAAGTAGCTTAAATCAGAGACCAAGGGTAAGGCAGGGGTGAAGGGAAGCAAGGTGAGGACTAGGAAACCAGTCAGATAGACTTTGAACCTGAGATGGAGACTGCGGACCAAAACCCACAGAAAGAGGTGATTCCTGTTATAGACAAAGGAGTATTCAGAAAGGTAGCAGGGGTGGGTCAGTGTGGCCAGGGCGCAGAACGCCATTCCTAAAATACCAGAGCTGGAAAAACCTTTGCTATAAACGTGAGAACAGGTCAGTGTTCTTCCATGCTGTACTGCAAATGAATGGAGAGGTAGAACTTGAACTCAGATCTCCTTCTTTCTGGTCTAGTGTCTCCAACAGAGGGGGAAAGATGTTCTGAAAAGTTTAAACTTTGTATGCCATCCATTCAGAGACCTGTGCTGCTTCCTTGTTTACTGGTAATCACTGGGGATTTCTGCAGTTCAGCCCTCAGTTCCTTATCTGTGTGCATGTGACTGATTTGGGGCTTAACTAGGCTCTTTTGCTGAATTCTAGCTTACTGTCAATTCCTTGGAGTCTTTAGTTTCCTTTTGGCGCTCATAGATTATGGTTGTTGTCTCCTATCCTCTTCACTGAAATCTCTTATTCCGGGGTCACAGGCCACAGGCCTCCACGGTCCTGCAGGATCTCTGCTGCCACCTGCAGGCAGTAAGCAGTACTATCTCACCTGTTTTGGGACGCTCCACTATACTGATTTTAATAGTTATGGATTTGTGAAAGCCTTGGATTTCCAACCAATTTTTTCTCACCTTAAAAGCAAATAAGTACCTCACTTTTTATTGATACTCCTTTCAGTCATTAAGTATGGTCTTTGATCTGTACCCAAACCTTCAATTTTCACAGTGTCCTGGGGTTTCTCTCCTATCACTAGTAATTTTTATCACTATGAAATCCCAAAGAATTTCATACGCTTTAAGTCCAAAACAGCTTGCTATGTTCTGGCCTTGTGACCATAAATAAAGTTTATCTAAAGGAAAAAAATATCCATTCCATTTCTGCCAATAGCACTCAGAATTTAGTGGAAAAACAGTGTTCTCACAGAACATGACTACTAAAGATACTTAACTGTCTTTCCCACACTCTTGAAGCTTGCTGGTTGACAAAAAGATAAAGAGAGCAGACAATGCTGCAAGATTTAACTAGGACATCTTTATATTAAGTAAAAAATATTAAATTTTGGGCACTTGAAGCAGGTGGTTAAAATTCTAGGAACAACAACAACAAAAATGTATGTATCCCTCCCTTTCTTTCTCTCTTTCTTTCTCTCTCTGTATGCATGTATATATGCAAAATATATGTATATACATGAATGTGTATATTAAAAGCCAAGCATGGATGGTTGGATGAGTAGGGGGAGAAAATAATTTTGTTGGTCTGGCACATATGCATACCCATGTACCTCTCTTCTTTGGAATATACAGAACCAAGGATGAAAAAATATTGTGGAGTTTTCAAATTGTCTTTAAATAATGGAAAATATTTTAAAACATATGTCATATATGAAAATTATATGCAATAGATAAAAATATAAAGTAATTTTAGCCTTCATTCTATCAAGACCCCTGAGGAACTCCATGGAGTTTTAGGACTATCTCAAAGAAGAGATGGCAAATCACTGGAGGGGTGCAAAACTAGGCTCTAATGTGAGACTTACCCGGCGGGGGGGGGGAGGTGAGTGGAGGTTACTAGCTATATGACCCTGGGGAGATTGTCTCTCTTTTTGGGATTCATCTAAGAAAAACAGGTGGAACAATAGAGTCACACCTTATGTTACAGTCTGCACTAAGCTCTCACTAAGACATTTCCTTAGCCAAATTTCCAGCACCCATAAGTTTCATTTCTTTGAATTTCCAAAGCATAGATATGGAGAAATGGAGAGTTGGATCAATTGACCATCTTCCTGGAGTAATCCTCTGACTGGGGGAAGTTAGACAATGTCCCATAATTAATATGACTCTGGCAATTTGTAATCTAGACTCAGGATGTTGGCCCTGAGGATAGTTGGTGAAGCACTATTTCTTTTGGTGCTCCCATTTCAGTGCAGGGGTCTTAACAAACCCAAGAGTCCTTTTCACTCTTAGTTGAAAACCTCATTTTTTTTTTTTTTTTTGGTCAATGATAGTGGCATTAATATCAGGAAGAATAGAATATGTCAATCTGAAGACAACAAGAAAAAGAGCCAAAGCACTCAAAATATGCCAAGGCAGAAATTTTACAGGAAGCACTTAGACTGTATGGATTCCTCACGTTATTACTATTTTGTAAAATAGTACAAGTCCAATAGTAATTAGGAATTATGCTAACAGTGGCTTTCCAGTTAGAATGAGAAGTGTTTTTTCAGGTGTTCACTAGTAACAGTTTTGTGTAGATGGTTTAAAAAATGCTTTGGATTGAAAATGTATCTGTTCACTCCAAAAACAAAATCAGCTCCAAAAGGAGTTGGAAGGGGAAAATCACAGCTTCATTTTAATCTCTGGCTTCTTGGCCAGTTCCTCATTTGAATTACTGGAGTAGCAGGAAATCTTTATTGCTACACAGAGAAAAATAAATTGTCCTTTGGAAAGACCCTGGGTTATTCTTTGTGGATGACTCAGAAAAATCCCTCTGACTACCTGGATTCTCACAAGGCACAGCAGTTGTTTTGGTAAAAACATATAATGTGGATGATAGTAAGCCTTCTTTTCCCACTTTGACTTTGGTAAGTTAAGGTCTACAGTATTCAATATGCTTACAGGAAACTCAGTACCAACTTCATGGAAGCCTTTGCCTTTAGTTTAGGATATTCAGATTGGCTGTGTATATGAAAATACAGAACTCTTGGCTATCTCTTAAATCAATTTAGCATGCAGGTAATACTAATATTATTAATAATATTAGTAATTAGTAATATATATTAAATATCATATAATTACATATTTTATATAATACAAAAGGTCTTATATAAAGCCTGTAAGCACTTATCTCTTTGTCCTACAGAAAGACAATTTCTGTCATCACTGGCAACACTTAACTACTCTCATCCCACACCAAAATAGAATTTTGTTTTTTCCACACCAAATACTAGGAGACACAGAAAACTCAGTTTCATTTAAGGAGTCCAAATACACTTTAAGACCTTGAGTATAACCTTAATATTGGCATACATAGCTGAAAATGCATCGGTATGACAATGTAAAATATGTCAAGAGTTACAGAGTGGATCATCCCTTTGATGTATTATGTCCTTTAGGTATAAAACTATCAAGAGTTACTTGATATAAAGCCCAATGGCTACCAAAAGTTATATATACATTCTTCCTCATTTAAAAAAAATGAAACAGCACAATATATATTAGAGCTGCGACGCAGAGTACAGCTTAGGTTTGGAGCCTCCAATAAAGCAACGAAGTAGTGGGAACTGTAGGAAAGCTTTGCAATGTTTTACTGAAAGGAACTTAGTCATCCAAATACTTTATTTTACAGATGAATAAACTGAAAGCCCAAGGTAATTGTCCTAGTCAGCAGCAGGTCTGAACAAGAACTAAAATCTCCTGACAAGTACCCCAAGGTTTTCCCCTCATCCTACAGCAATTACTTCTTCCCACAGAGCTTACTTCTTGTTAGTGCCATGAAATTATGAAATTACAGATTAAGAAATTAGAACTACTAGAAAAAGGAACCCTAGTGCACTGTTGGTAGGGATGCAAACTGGTGCAGCCACTGGGGAGAACGGTATGGAGATTCCTCAAAAAGTCAAAAATAAAGCTATCCTATGATCCAATAATCACCTTATTGGATATTTACCCCAAAAATACAAAATCCTCATTTAAAGGCATACATGCACCTATGTGTTTATTGCAGCATTATTTACAATAGCCAAACTATGGAAGCAGCTAAAGTGTCCATCGATAGATGAATGGATAAAGAAGAGTGGTATATATACATATGTATGTATATATATTTAGCCACAAAAAAAAGAATGAAATCTTGCCATTTGCAACAACATAGATGAATCCAAAGAGTATAATACTAAATGTGTTGTCAGAGAAAGACAAATACCATATGATTTCATTCATACATGGAGTTTAAGAAGCAAAACAAATAAACATAAGGGGAAAAAAAGAGAAAGAGAAGAGATAAACCAAGAAACAGACTCTTAATTTTAGAGAACAAACTGATGGTTACCATAGAGGAGGTGGGTAGAGGGATGGGTGACAAAGGTGATGGGGATTAAGGAGAGCACTTGTCGTGATGAGCACTGGATGTTGTATGGAAGTGTTGAATCACCATACTGTATACCAGAAACTAATATAACATTGTACATTAACTATACTGGAATTAAAATAAAAGTCTTAATAAAAAAAGAAATTAGAACTACTTTCCCCTAGTTTCTTGAATTAGTTAGGAGATTGAATTAAAACTCTTGCAAAAAATAAAAGAAAAACAAATGTTTGCTTCTGAGCATTCAGCAATTAAATTGTGAAAGCATCAATTTCTTAAACACTTTCCCAACCCCAGCCACAGATATTCTTCACCAGAGCACTTTGAGCAGTAGTGTAGGAGAAAGTGGAGTGGGAAGGTATGAGTAGATTATAAAGAACAGCATCATAGGCACTACACTGTCCACTAATCAATGTTGTTCCATTTATCTTTTCCAAAGAGATGGTCTGAGGCCAGTACACTGAAAGCCAGTGCTGAGGATGTAGGCATGGCAGCCAATATAGCTTTATCTGACCAGTGCTTATTTGTCGGGCCAACTGTGGCCAAAAGTATGGCCACCCTACTAACCTGCTAATACACTTTTTCTACATGCCAGGCCTTTGGAATTCTGAAATAGCTTAATGGGTATGAGCAAGCACCTTAGTCCCCAAGCTAGAAATTATATCATCAATGATATATTGATATCATTATATCAATGCTTTGGGCAGTGATTAAAGCACAGGGCATTTGCTGTTTATTACTTGTTCACTAAAGACATCACTGAGAGATGGAAATTCCCAAGGTATTTTCAGGAACTTGGTGATATCCTCAAGGCTCCTTCATTTCTTCTTCTCTGTTGTATTCACTGATGATGAAGTCTCCCTCCCCTCATCACAGAAAGAGGGCCACTTAGCTGCACGCATCATTGCTTTACAGAATAGCATCTAATCTAGGAACTGAGAGCATTCTCCTCAAAGGTCTTCCCCTTAATAGGGAGGAAAATATTTTCCAGAAGTTTCTCAGTGGATATCCTTTTGCACTTTACTAACATTTGGCCTCGTGTTAGACCTACACTGGGCAACAAACAGTGAAAACCTTAACATAAATGAACATGATGTACTTTGACCAATCAGGATTTACCCTTGGAAGTGAACCATACCTACCTGAAGAAATTGGTGTTTGGTTAGCAAAGAAGGGGAATGCACTGTTCCCCAACTTGGGTCACTTCTTCACCACTGCCAGCCCCAGGCAGTGTCTCCCCAGGAAGACTGTCAACTTAGTTTGAGTCAGCACACAGCAGATGGAGGTCAGTATAGATATTAGATGTTCACAGGTCAAGAGCAGGGCTCTCTTTGGATTCCTTTGGCCCAGGAGTGCTCTTCAACTGCAGGCACTCCAATAGCCTCCTGGAACCACTGACCTCTGAACCCTATGCTTGGAGTCACTGCACTACCAGCCTTTTAGGAGCTGCTGTAACAGTGTCCACCAGCAAGGCTGTGATCCTGCCTGCACTGTTTGTAAACATTTGGTTATCTGGGAAGAAATGGAAATCACCCAACTCCATATGCATGGGGAAGAATGGGTCACACTGATGATCTTAGGCTTGTCGAGGGCTGGCAGGCCACTGTGGAGAACTCCTCATGCCTTCTAGTAGGTATTAATGTATCTTGGGTCCCACTTGTTAGACTTGGTACATTCAGGGATGATTAGCTCTAGGAAAAAAATAATGATAAGGCACAGCTTTATGAACTGGCATAAGCTACTTATACCTTCAGCTGTCAAAAATGCAAAAGGAAAGTCTTCACCAAAATTAAAGAAGTATCCATACCCTTTATGATCTCTCCAATATATCCCCCACCACAGGGAAAGAAGGGGAAAGCCTGTTGCCAGACATTCTCCTGTAGCAAATTGAGACACTGTATCCAAGGATATATAGTGTTTAGAGAAACTCCCCCCTCTACTAGGATACTACTATATACTCCTGTGTGGATCAATTTCATTTTGAGTCTCAGAAAGAATCTAGAATTCCATATTCCAATGTATTTTAAGAAACAGGATCAAATCTCATCAAAAGTTTCAGAACACAATGAATCTAATATTTATAAAGCTTGTGATATTGCCAATGTAAATTTGTTTTATAAACAATGATTTAATTTGCTTTTAATTAATGCTTCTTTAAATTTAATCTTTAATTTTATTTTATATCTAATGAATGTATCTTTTTCCACCACTGGAAAGTTAACTGAATGAGGACAGAAAAAATGCTGGATTCTTTTCACCATTGTTTTACCTAGCTTAGGGCTGGAAACATATAGATAATAAAAAATAGTTCACGGATGTTAACTAAACTTATCAGGGTGATCATTATGCAATATACACATATTCGAATCACTATGTACACCCGAAACATGATGTTATATGTTGATTATATTTCAATGTTAAAAACAGTATTCTTCCTATAAAATAATAATGTTCCCCTTATTTTTGTATTTATCTGGCCTGAGTGCAGCCCCTAGTCAAGACAACAAGTAATACTGATTTCTATCTCATAAAGTGTGATCCTTTCAAAAAATCAGATCTTCACAGTGCCCACCACCTCATAGATTTCCAGAAAGGTAAGCATCTACCAATTGCCAGTAATTTACTACATTCTATCAGCAATTTATCCTCAAGTAATATGTTCATGCTATGACGTTCCTGCCAGACAGATCATGACAAACCATTCAAAATGCTAGAAGGGTCTGCACATGTTTTCAATAGTACTGTCTTAGTAAATAGCTTCTGCTCCATCATCACCTTCCCAATTTTTGCAAACCTAGAAATATCACCAGTCTGGGCTTAATCTCTTATATACTCTTCCCACACTGATACATCTGTACCTGTGTATGATGCATTGACTTTCCCCTGGCTACAACTGCTGCCGCCATCCATTTAACCTATTTGCTTTTCTACCTCTGGATTGTTAAGCCCCATTATTTCCAGTGGAAATCCCAGTTTTTAGGATGTTCTTCAAAGCTATCCAATTTCCACAACATCTGTATATTGCATGTACTCCCAGACTTATAGTTCTGGATTATATAAAATGAGAAGCAAATTTAAAAACTCATATTTCTATTATTCTTGCCATCAACACAGCCAAATCACTTTATTTACCATCACAGAATTCAATTTTGTTAAATAATGTTAAAGTTCTCATCTCAGAACTCCATAATTCACAGAAACTATAGCTAGATCTTATGAATAGCAATAGCTTTACAAAAATCTCTAGGTCAGGATGTCCATTAATTTATTTAGCAAACATATGTTGAATATTTACTTCATCTGCAAGGGCAGAGCTAGAACCAGGCAGTCCCTTGAGCCAGAAGGGCAAGTTAGATCTGTTGGGAAAAAAATCAAAGATTAGACTCCAAGATAGACAAAATCTCAAGGCTTAATTTGGTGGCCATGGGTTAAAATTAAGAACTCCAGAGAAAAGTGTGTATAGATGCAGATCTGTCCCATTGACCATTCTTGGTTTTGTGATGTACTTTAACAAACAAAAGAATTGTGTCAGATTAAAAGCCCTAAGGATAATGTCTTGCAGTGTTGAAAGTGTACTACTTGGAAATACTGGGAATATTAAGAACAACAATAAAAAACATCATCAATATAATATTCCAGGTAATCAATATAAAGTCAAAATCAACTGTTTAAATTAATTATGAGAAGTAAAATTTTGTTTGTGGCATCTTCCAATCTTTTAAAACTCTCATTTAAGAGAGAAGAGACAAGTTGTCTTTAAAGTTTATTCATTGAGGTTGAAAGTTTATTGTTATGCTGATCTTTTGCACTCAAATAATTCTAGTATTTGTCTTAAAAAATTGTCTTCACATGGATCCAACTGATTTGACAGCATAATCCTTCTCACCATAACAATCAAGCTGGAGCTCGATTTCACTGCTTAAGTGAAAATTGGCTTTCTAATGGAAAAATGCATCATAATTGTGTCAATAAAATTTTTGAGCAAAGTCACTTAACAATGCAAGATTCAACATCAACTCTTCATATTGCAGAATGCCTCTGCAAATTGCTGCCTAGGAAACTGACTGTTCCATCATTTTTTTATACTAAGTCTTTTCTTATTACTCATTTCTTACAAACTGACTATTTAATTCAGAGACTAACAAAAATTGGTGCTTAATAATATAAATGATAATGCCACTCATTTATTTTTAATCTTCCTTTTGAGCCACTGTTTCTCTTTCTAATATAAAAAAAACAATTACCTCTAGCTAAGCCACAGATGTGGTAACTCAATGCCAAGGTCATTGGTATTTCCAAAGAGTACACAGGGAAACATTTTTCTTTTCTTTCTCTTTTAAGCATTAACTCATTTGTTAGTCTCTATATTGCAGTTATTTGACAGCTTGAACAGTGAATAAAAAGCACTGCACAATCAAATACATGGCATTATATATTCTCCTAATCTCAAACCACATTAGAGATGCATATGTCCTTCTGCCTCAATTGCCACCAGAAATATTGAAGATGAAAAGATCTCATTAATCAACTAAGAATTTAAGTATTTTTAAGCAATTGTGTAGAAAGCTAAATTCTATTCAGAAACAGTAAAGAATCTAGATCAGCTCTACAAAAGAAATATATTGTGAGCCATAGGTGAGGACCAAATATGTAATTTTAAATTCTGTACTAGCTACTTTTGAAATGTGAAAAGAAACAGTTGAAATGAATTTTTAATAAGATGTGTTTACCCAATATGTCCAGACTATTGTCATTTCACTGTGTAATTAAAATGTAATAAGGTATTTTATGTTTTTTTTCAAACTAAGCTTTCAAAATCTAGTGTGTATTTTACATTCACAACACATCTCAGTTTGAACTAACCACAATTCAACTGCTTGATGGCCTTGTGTGTCAGGTGGCTATTATATTGCACACGGTGCTCTTGAGGATATATAGCAAAGAAGACCTATCTTAACAAAGTCTCATCGGCCTAGGACTACTAATGAAAGACCAGAAATTCCTGATAAAGTTCCGTAAAGTTCAGCAAATTCTAAAAGCCTAAGCAATTAAGGGAAAATACACTTAAGCTTTTAGGGAACTTCTATATCCCACAAGAGATGCCTCAACAATGAATAGATTAAAAAACTCACATTGTGCTCTTCCATGCTTGTTTATTGATCCTAATTACATAGGTAGATATTGAAAGAAATTATCCTAACTCACTTAATATTGAGAGAACTATTATCCCTCAGCCACTTTTACTTCACTTGACTGGCTTATCCTAAGGATTTGAGATTCCCTTTCACATTGCTTCTCTTGAACCCAAATAAAAGAATGATTTAGATTAACATCTGTGCTCACATATAGTACCGTTTTTACTTTTTAAAAATTAAATTAACAAATTAAAATGATGGCTGTTTAACATTCTAAAACAGGATACCCAATTTTATAATTTACTGAGAAAAATATGTTCAGTGTTTGTCCACTTTACCTGCCATTTCTCTCCAACTTAAAGGATAAAATGACTTCCAGCAAAGATGAAAGAGCTATTTCATGGCTTTGTGTATGTGTTGCTCAGTCTTCATATTGTGCCCCAAGGTAATTATACTAATTATAAGGAACAGGAATTAATCATTTATCCCACAGAGTGAGAAGAAGGGTGGAGATTTACACAGTAAGTAAAACATTTTTTCATCTTGAAAAGGGATGTATTAAAATGCATAAAACAGCCATTTAAAATTCTGACACTTAAGGCTTCTAATTTCAGCATAATCCAAAAAGTATGATTATTTCCAAGTTATTTATTTGTGGTTGTTCTTGAAGTAGTCTGAATATTAGTGTGAATGAGCATTAAATTTCCAACTAAAACCTTTTTAGGCTAAATATCTACATTTATTAAGCAATAAAATAAGGATAAGCATTCTACTTTAAGGAATAGGCTGTTTTGCGTTTGTTTCCAGGAATGATACAATTTAGAAAAATATCTTCAGGAGTCAGGAAACAAGAACACTGGTGGCTAATGGGAAAAGCTAAGCCTTAGAATAAATTCAGTGATCCATTTACTACTTATTTAAAGTCAAAGGTCAAATGAATGTCATGTTTAAGGCAATATTGGCCACATAGGGTTGGGTTCCGCAAAGCTATTGATGTATCTTAGTAAACTATGACCATAAGGAAAGCCAACATCATCACCTCAGCCCCGTGATTACAACTGAGTAACAAAGCACTCAGGGGCATTTTATGAGGTGCCATGGAAAAATGCAATGAAACTGCTAGTCATGGCCAAAATGAAAACTTTCTGAGAGTAATGTCACTTTAACTCAGAGCAAGTGCAGCAGCATAGCAACAAAGCAATGGAAGAGAAAGAACAGTGAATGTTTTTGACAACCCTTGTCTAGGTATTTGGGATTAGCCAGATAATGGCAGAGAAAACAATTGCCAATCAAGCGATTCACGCAAGGTCTGAGCAGGGACTACAACTAAAAAAACACTCAATAATCCTTCAAATTTATACCTGCATAAACTATATGATAATCTAACAAAAAGCAAAAAGAAAGCCGATAAAGGGTAAAATGGAAGACAGTTAAATTAAAATTTATCTAGAGAGGGGAATTGATGGCCATAATCAACCCTGCTAGCAAACTTTAACTTGTCCCTTAGTGTCCCTTTGCATTAGGATTATTTCTGCTATTGTGATATATGAGAGCTTTAGGATGAAAGGAGCAGAATTTCTGAAACTTTTGTGCCACTAAGTAGAGCCTAAGAATCTCAGAATGTGGTTAAGAAAAGGATTAATAATATGAGCTGACAGAAGGCAGGATGGAGAGATTGGTCGTGGATGTAATCCTCTGTGGAAGTGTCAATCAGTGCTTTTAAAATTTTAACATGCAGTGGGGACTGGGTGGCTCAGTTGGTTAAGCCTCGAACTTCAGCTCAGGTCATGATTTCACAGTTCATTAGTTCGGGTTCTATGCTGACAGCTAGAAGCCTGCTTTGAGTTTGTGTCTCCCTCTCTCTCTCTCTCTCTCTGCCCCGCACCCAATTACACTCTTTCTCTCTCAAAAATAAACATGAAAAAAATAAAATCTTAACAAGCATACAGAGCACCTGGGGATCTTTCTAGAATCTTTTTAGATTCTAATTTAGTAGGTCTAGGGTAAGCCTTGTGCGTCTGCATTTACACAAGCTCCCAGGTGACATTGGTACTCCCTCTCTGTGCACCACGCTGTAAGAAACAAGCCTATAATGGACTGTGAAGGCTGGATTCCTTGTCTACATGCATTCTTGCTCACCTTTCTGGGTCCTCTTTCTTCTGAGGAATGCTCTCTTGGTGTTTGGGTGTGTCTGTAACCTGCTCACCCTGCCCCACCTCTCCCATGAGGAAGTGAAAACTTGCCCAGATCCACCAATCAGATTCCTCATTTTCCAGACTCAAGTGATTGCTTTAGGGGACGGCACCAACCTGAACAAATTAGAATCCTGTAGAAGCCTTTGCTGAAACCTTTGGAAAAGAGGCAGTCCCTTTCGTAAAGTGTTGTAACCAGAAAGACAATTTGATCCATCTGTTGGTGGCTGTTTTCATTCCTATGAGCCAAAAACCCACTGAGAATGCAGACAGCATAGATGCAAGTAGGGTTAAGAGAGGGAGAAGGAGATTCCCAATCACATAGTTTTAATGCCTAGATCTTATCCTGTCTCATGTGTGTTTACTCCTTGAAGTTTCTGGTTAATGGCCCATGCATACCTTTTTCCTGCCTATGTTACTTTGAGTCAGTTTCCTTGATGCTGAAAGAACAGACCTTCTCCCCTCTTGCATCTAATATGCTCCTACTCAAAGTTTCAGCTTTGACTTCTTGCCTTCCAAAGCCCCTTAATTTCTAATATTAAAGATTTGAATGGTAGCTGTTCTCGTTTTTCATGTGCTGGGAACAAACCTGATTTAGGCAGCCACTCTGTGTTGACTTTTAGCAGAATTCAGAGGCCTTCTTGGTGATTCTTGTAGAATCACAGATCCAAAAACACATAGCTCACAAATTTTCTTAAGTATACTTTTGCACTTATTGAATGCAGAAAAGAAGGAACAGTAGTAATCTTAACATGCAAGCAGAACTCCTAGAGGTGTGTCTGTACATTAGATGCCTCTCATCAGACCAATGCTTTACTCTAAGCAGGTGAGCCTCCTTCAGTTTAAGAAAGTGGGCTGATGGCTGCTTCTGCGCTGGGCCTCAGGATGGCGAGTACAAGAGAGGGGAGCCCTTTTTCAGATAGCTGCAGTCTTTTGGGTCCCAGGACTTGAGTCCCTTCAGTTTCCAAAGTTACATGTTTGGGGGCTATCTCAGCACCAAGTCTTAAAAGTTGAGATGTCCAGTGTGGAGTTAGAACCCTTTGCTCCTCAGGGAGAAGGGCCAGGTTACAAGATTTCTCCTGATTGTGGGTCACTGAGCCATGGTGGGGTTTATGTGGAACTGTGTGCCAGCATCTTCTACCAACTTTGATAGGGTTTTCTTCCTGGTTGCCTAATGTACAATCTGATTAATCAGCCTTAAGGTTTTTTGAAGAGGAAATTCTTTCATTTGTAGTTGTAAACTCTTGTGTCCATGGAAAGAGGTAGGTTCAGGACCTTCCTACTTGCCGTCATGAACCCAGGTCTCCCATAGCTGACTAGACATTCATCTTTTGTGTGGTGACATCTTCCCATATTTACACTCTCATCTTCTTTTTAGCACACTCAAATTGGTATTGGCATATAGTTCCTATAGCTTTACAGCTGGTAGCAGTTAGCAATTAATTCTAATATATTAAGTATTCAAACATGCTTGAAATTTTTTCTGTTTATCCATTTTCTGCTTCTTGATATACTTTCATTTCACTTATTTAATGCAGAAGAGAAGAAACAGTAATCTAATATACAAGCAGAACTTTTCCAAACAAAATCCCAGATGTCATGTGAAGATGGCATTATTGTCATTCAACATTTATATTGCTTTTCATATTCATAAAATGCCACCATTCATTTTTCCTATCCATAAGTTACTCTTTGTTTTCTCAGATGAGATAAAGTTCAACAAGGTGTCTTTCTAGCAGCAAAGTAGTCCTGAAGATGCTAATCTGGTAATTACATGATACGTAATTCTGAGTTTGAAAGCCTGATTTTTTCCAAAAGCACCTTAATGTTTTTTGTTTGTTTCACTTTTTAATAAATGCTAGTTCTATCCTACATATCATTTCACTGTATAATGATTATTAATATTGTAATGTTAGCCTTGAATTTAAATTTTTCACATTTAGAAACCACTGGTTCACTTTAAATCTACTGTAGGGAAAAGATATTGGAAAACTCTACTTTCATAGTTTTTAATTACCATTATGGGAAGATGTTTTTTCCCAGTGGTGGTCGGGGACAACATGTGGCTTTTAAAATGTTTCCATGAAGAGACACAATTTAGAAAAGTGTGGTCAACACAACAGGCTATGGAATCTCAGTCTTATCAAATGAGGCCAGACCATCGTCTAGATTTCCAGCACTTCTGTTCTGGCTTCTTACTGACTCTGTTTAACTAGTGTTACTCATTTTCAGGACTTGTTTCTCTTAAACTTCTAGTGCATTACATCCCTCTCCTTACCCAATACCCAGTACCCTCATGCCATTTCTTCACTTTCTGGAACTCTCCATAGAGGTGCTACATTATAACTTTTTTGTTGTCTGTTCCAAATTCAAGGCTGCTTTATTCTTAGGGGAAGAAAAAAAATGAGGTCTCTGTAGTTTTTAATCTCTAGATCCTCAATGAGGTCACTGCCATAAATATTTCTCCAGTGCTCTGTTTCTGAAGCCAAAACTCTTACTAGAAGAGATTTTCTCTCTGCTCATAATCCACTAACCTAATCAATCAATTCTTGCTAATGTGTTATTGACTATTAATGATTTCATATATTTAGCCTTGATGTGTAAAACATTATACAACTTTATAAGCCAAGAGAAGCTTTACATTTATCACTTAGCAGTTGTTTGGTACTATGATAGATTTGCTGCAAAATCCAAATCACAAAACAAAGAAAGTCATAGTTCTTTGTAGACAGTCTTGTTTTTGTTGTTGTTTGGTTGGAATTTTCCTCCCATGGGTACTTAACACCTAGCACAGTGCCTTGTACCCACGAGGTACTTAGTAAGTTACAGAGGGATATAAGCTAGGGTCTGTGTTTGGACTGGGTTCCTTTCATGATTTCACCCAAGTTACTCATGTCTGGGTCCAGACCTTCCTGAATGGGACAATTGCTGGCAGGTCATTAATTTGCCAATTGCATCACTCAGTTTTCATTTCTTCTTTATGATATAATCTAATGGGTAGCCATTGACCCTTAAATCTCCTTGTCACAGCTGCTGAATCCTTCAGTCTCTTCACTGAAGTTAAAGCTGCTAAATCATCAATGACTTTGTTATCAAATTTAAATTGGATGTTTCTAAATGTGTCCTCAAAGGAATGCTGGTCATAAAATGAGGTAGAGAAGAAAGAATACTCATCCAATTTGCCCCTGCAGATCATTGTCAAGATGTTGTTTTAGCCAAGCATAGAAAGGAAAGCCTCCTAATCATGATTTAGTCAGGTTTATGTAAAAGCTGGAACTGACCCAGATTCAAGTCACCTCAAGAAAAAATCAGTTTTTGATGAGAAAATACATGATATTTAGACATAAGACTGTCAAAAACTACAGCAATTCTCTCTTTTAGGGCCTGGATTATGTCTCTAGCTCTTCTGGTTGATTCTTCCTCTATCAGGAAGATTCCTCTGCCATAGGTCTTGCTCCCTCACTCTGTATGCTTGCTATGACCCATTTCAACACTATTTCTAAATCAAATAATCTCTCAATTAGATTAGATGCTGGACCCAAAACTAGCTGCCTCAGTCACTGAAGATTGCCCAATTCCAAATACTCAAGGGAATAATCTGAATGGCTCAATTGATCCTTGTGGAAAAGATGATATATACAGGCATAAATTACTAGCCAATGATATTTTGACACCCCCCCCCCACACCTCTAGTTTAATCCTTGATGGTGAATAATGGATAGTGAGTATAAGAATTTAGGTCACAGGATGTGTGGGTAGAAATTTACTCCCAAAATTGGTGTGGCTCAGTACACATGTAAACTCTGATCACAAATGCAAAAATTATATACTTATTCATAATACTATTGGGTAGTTTATCCACATAACATGGGGAAAAAACTAAATTCCGAGAGTACAGATCTTCAAAGTCTTAGCCCTTGATGTTTGTTGGCTTTACAAAACCAAAGAATTCTTTTTGGCTACCCTAATACTTCCAATGGAATGGCCTCATTATTACTGCATGTGTCTCTTTTTGAAAAAATGTGGGTAAGGCCTGGTTCTCCTCTTAAAATTTTCTCTGGCATAAAATCAGATGCAGGTAACAGGGAAGAATGACAGGTGAATCAGCCTTTGTTTCAGTAGAAAACTTAAAGTCTGCATGCAATGGTAGGTGTTCATATGTGATGGGTGAAAAAGATAGCATCTATCACATGATAGCAGGCATTTAAGAACCCAGTTGAATATCCTTCTATATTTAAGATTTGATCACAAGGAAACAGAAATTCTGTGGAGTAATCCAGTACCTCCACAAGATAGAAAAAATGGTCATCTGTCCCCGGGCTTCATATTTCTAAGGACATTAAAATTTAGATTATTAATGACAGATTAAAAGATGCTATATCTGCAGTAGTCATATTTATGTGGGAAATGTATAAATTTGTTTATATGCAAATAATTTTTATAATTCTGTTTGAATGTCTTCATTATTAACATATTGGAAATCTAAAAAGTTGGTAGTGTTTGAGACCTCTCTTGTCTTACCAGTTCAGGCTCCTCTAAGAAAATTCCATAGACTGGGAGTATTTAAAAACAAACATTTATTTCTTAAAATTCCCATTGCTGAGGAAGTCCAAGATCAAGGTTCTGACAGTGCCAATGTCTGGTGCAAGCCCATTTCCTGCTTTAAAGACAATAGATTTCAAATTGTATCCTCACATGTTGGAAAAAGAGCTATCTAACTCTCTGACCTCTTCTTTTAAGGGTTTTGATACCATTTATGGGGGCTCCACTTTCATGACCTAATTACCTTCCAAAGACCCTACCCCCAAATACCATCATATCAGAATTAGGGTTTCAACATAGCAATTTGGGGGGACACATTTGGTCCACTGCACTCTCAAATTCTGAAAATCTCTAAAATATCCCTTCTAATCCAGTTTGTTTGGATTATTTGTATTATCAGGGCTCATGTTCCTACTCTTATTCATGGGCTCTTTAAGACTTAAACCATCTCCAGCTCTACACAACATTACCAAAGGAAATGTCTACTTTTTGATCCAGAGTGTTAGAAGAAGCAGCCCCAAAGGTTATAGCAGCACTGATCAGAGGGAGGACCTTAAAAGAGCTAATCTATAACCACTGGATTCAGCTGCACTTCCATTTTAAGAGATTTCCCTATAGTTCTCTTAGAAATCTAAAATCTCCATTAGTCAAAGGTTTTGTCATTTTCTCAAGTTCTATTAAATGCCTTCTCAACATAATGACAGGTTTCTAGGAATTGGAAGCTTGTCCTCAAAAGCTTTTATTAAATCACTTGTAAAGAAGAAACATGTACTATTTAGAATATAATTTACTAAATGAGAAATTATATTTGGCTTTTGACCATTTATGACTAATAGGATGTAAACATCGAGTACTTTTGTGAGCAGAGATACCCATTTCCATGAAGAAAAAAAAACTCAAATAAAAAATTATGATTTTACACTGCTAAGACTGCCAATTTCACGTGAAGATAAGACATTCTATCAGCCTCCCTTATTATTAATGTATCTCATATCTATGAATTCCACAATTCTTTGGGATAAGACACATAGTACTGCAGAAAACTGTTCAGCCCTCCAGGGTTGCCATCTGCTACAATTTGACTCTGTCAAGTGATTGTAACTGCTTATAGATTTAATGATCACATTTTTTCCTTATTAATGTAAACTTAAGGGACACTAAAGTAAAGGTATAGAAAAGAAAAGGTAGCCACATGGGGACTTGGTGAAAACTGCTTCTGACCTTTCAAAACCATGTTTGACACATATTTTTTGTGTATTCATTGCTTTATAATCTATCAGTGCCAAATTCTTAGTTTTATTTAATCTCATTGTAGGAATAAAAACACTTATTATATTTTTAATATTCAGTTTTTTATGTAGAACAATTAAAATTCATATTAAATAGGTATACTCTCCCTTAAAAATAATAATAATTACAGAATATTAATTACATACATTTTATTAAAATCCACTAACAATGTCAAGAAGAATCTCTGCATGCATGAAGATATTATTAAGCATTTAATATTATTCAAGATTTTGCTATATTCTGGCTTTTTCAGCTTTAATAGCACTTTCTTGTACTGATAGGAATGTACCCAACTGTACAGACACAGAATATGCTTCAGCTCATTAAAAGGAAGAAACACTTACTCTAGCAAATTTTAATGTATTTTACACTCCTTTTGCAAGTGCAGCTAATTTTGTTCTTTAAATGAGTTTTTATTATTATAATTATTAAACTTTCTAGTTATACAAAATGGCATACTTCCCTTCTTCCTCTCTCCTTGAAATAATGGAAGTACTGAGGAGTAGATTTTCAGTAGCTGTGTGTTGTATATTGAGTGTGGGTATTATTTTTATAACATCTTGAAGAGAATTATGAAGGTAAGTGTGAATCTCCATTTCTAATATTAAAATATCAGTTTCATAAAAATAACCTGTCTGTGAAAAATATGTCATGTAGTAATTATATGAGTTGTCTGTTTATTTTTCCTTCATATTGAGTCCTTATCTTGAAATAAAGCCCTAAAAGGAGCTGAATTTTTCCAAGCATTACTTTGATATTTAGAATTTTAAATTATTTTCAAGTATAAGTTGAAATTATTACATCCAGCTGGGAAAATAGAAGTAATATTTAAGTCTGCTCATGGCTAGTATTTCAATAGCTAGAAATAAGGAAGAAAGTGAAATTGAGGAAAAAGAACATGTGATAATAAGAATTCTTATGCACCATTTAGGCACGAAGTGCCTAAAAGTGTCCAGGCACTTTGTTTAGTTTTTTTAAACATTATGTTAAATTTACTCTTGATATAACCTTGTTTGCACATTACATATGAGGAAACCAATGCAAGATATGTTTAAACAACTATAAAGGATAAATTATTAACTATTTGAATTAAAAGTGATAGGAAGTTAGATTTGGTCTAGGTCTTCCTAACATCAGAATTGATGCAATTCACATATACATATATTTCCCAATGGGGTATAGAGATCAGTGTTTGTGACATGATCTGTGATGATACAAAGACAATTTTAAAAAATTAATAGTTCATATTTTTACAATGATTTTCTGCCTATCGCAGCGATTATTGATTTCCCAATAGTGTGCTAAAGATTGTCTCTAAAATCTTTTAAAGTACATAATGAGAATATGACATATAAATTCTTCTGTGCAAGTAGTGCATCACACATATGGAATTTTCTTCACACCATAATTTTCATAGCTCTGTTTAAGACAAATACTAAAGGGAAATGTTTCTCCTCATGAAAGTAAAATAAAATAATAAAAGTAAAGCGATGAAACCCATAGCAATCTTCAACATAATGCAAACTGATATCATCAGAATATTGTTGGGCTATCTGGAGGCCCTGTAGGAAACTCAACACTTTATATTTTCCTGATATGAGTTATGCTATGCAGGCTAACTTTTTGACTCCTACCTGCAGTACTTACTGCTCCTGAAGGTTCATAACAGGTTGCTTAAGGCAGCATAGCACAGGTTGCTTAAAGGCAGCTTGGACAGAGCTAGCTGCAATGGCCTACATTTGACAGCCACATATTCTTACTGCATCTAATACAGGAGTACCAGATGCCCCACTTGGTACTGTGTTCTGTGTCTATAGTAGCAGACTTCTGCACTCATGCTCTACATTCATAATTCAGCAAACAAAAGGAAATCACCAGTGTCTTTGTTCACCCAGTCTGTATTCAAATGCACCAGTAAAGTCTGGAAGACATATCAGGCTCTTCCAGGAACTTTCCATGTTACAATCTAATAAACTTTCCAGACATTTCATCTTTTCCTCTGAAGTTATTTCCCCCCATTTTGGTAAATATTCTAATTTCAGTTAAATTTCTAACCTGTATACTCTAATGCCTGGATCACCTATGGGTCTTTTTCAGTTGTCTATTTTTTCTCTTGGAAATTTTATCTGAAATTTGTAAAAAAAAGATTAATAGAAAATGGTATTTGATCTAAAATTAATAGGCATCCCAAGAGTCAGCATAATAAAATCTTAAAGGGAAAAAACAAACTTTGTACATGTATGAATAAACTGTATATAGATACACACACACACACATACACACACACACATATGTATATATAGAGAGAGATAACAATGAAGGTTTTCAAGAAACAAATGTGATTTCTAAAAAAGTAAAAGCCTGGAAATAGAAATAAATATAGTTAATAATAACAGCAATTTAGTTAGTATAGCAAAATAATGAGTGGCATATATTTCTATTATTACAAATGGCCTTTGTAATCTAGTTATATTATTTTCAAGTAGGTTTTTTTGCAGTAAAACAGAAAAAAAACTAGATTTGTCTTCTAATTTCTTAAGTATGTGAACATTTTGTTTTGTTTGTTGGGTTTTGCTTAATGTTTGCCCTAACTGAAGTATCTGACTTCCCAATACGATTATGGACATAAAGAGCTCAGTTTCTACACCGAATATGGAGGCAGGATTTAAGGCTCATTAACAAAAAAATGGACTCTTGTTTATAATGTGGAAATATTTCTTATTCTTGTACCTTATATTACATATGGTTATTGTTTGCTGCTTCAGCTGTGCTGAAAATTACCATTCGTAATATGAGTGTTTATCAGTATGTGATGTTGTAGCTTAGTTCAACCTTACATAACATGTATTTGCCAATAAAGCATATAGATGTGATATTTTTATTAATCAAACACTGGGCCAGGGTTAATTTCACAAGAAAATTCAGCATATTTGCATTGAGAGAAGTTAAATTACATTATTGTTCCACCACTTCAACCAACCTATTGGTCTTAGAATCACCCTTTAATTAAAAGTCTAATACATTTCTTCACTTCCATTATCTTTTTTTAAGCTCTTACAAAGTCAACAATTCAAGATGGAACACATGTAGATTTTCCCAAACCAAATAGGCCATGCGGAGATTAACATATAATGAAGTTTTCCTATCATGTGATCTAAATTTAAACTCTTTGGAGAAGTTGTTAATAAAAGAGAAATAGGAGTGAAAAGGAATCTAAGGAATGAAGGTAATTGCAAATACTTTTTAAAAGTCCTACTCAGAAACACATTATTCAGATACTCATTCCATAGATTGCAAGGTTCTTGAAGGCAGAGAAGCCTTCAAGATATGGTTCTTTATTATTGAACCATCACCTAGCACCACATCTCATATATAACAGAAAGCTAAAAATAAGGTATTCAATAGCTTTTGGTGTTTATAAAACTAAACCTACAAACCTGTAGGATACCACATCCTGAAAACATTGCAATGATATGCCAGTAAACCCGAGTTTTCTTTGTTTGCTTCTCAAAGTTTTCAATTCTATTCTTGATATGTATAATCCCTTTTCTTCCTATAAGCTCTAAAATGTCAGAATCATTATTCAGAATAATTATTATTTATTCATTCCAACTACAGATGTTTATGAAGTTTCTGCTAAGACCTCGGCACTATGTTAGATGCTGGCTATAAGATGATGAACAAATCAAACAAACACTGTTCTCCTGGGGCTCACAGTCTATCTAGCAGTCAAATTCAATATAATAGAATAATGCCATAATGGGGAAAACAGCAGGTGCACCCTAAATAGAAAGGTATATAAACAGGTTGTAGTAGGTCAGGAAGAGCTGCAAGGAGAAAGCAGAATCTAATGTGAAAAATGAAGAAGTAGTAGAAGCTGGTCAAATTGAGATTTGGGAAATGAGTATTCCAGGAGGAAGGTGCTGGACTGAAGAGAAATATCTCAGCTGAATGAAAACTCTGGCTTCAAAGAGAAAATGGGGGGAAAAAAACACCTCTCTTTCTGAAGCAAACAGTAGGGGAGAAACCAGGGGAATACATTGCATGGGATAAGGGAGGAAACGTTAAAAAAAGAAAAAAGAAAAAAGACTAGATTATTAAAAGCCATGTAAGTTTTCGTATCTGTGTTTTTATGCCACCTTCTTTGATATTACAAATCAATTTCGTCTACTTTAAATTGCTATGTGTGTTTTTCTTATCATTGAATATACAACTGATTTATTTATCCTTTAGAGAAATGGCTTTAGATCAGTTAAATCTGATCAGTTAAATCAGTTAAATCTATTTCTAGTGTAATTCAAAATATTCTTTAGAATCTTACTCACTTTTTTAGAATCTTCTTTGACTGGGATACGAAACTATGCAAATGATGGTCAGAGAAATCTCAGAAATAAATAACCTGAATTTTCAAGGTATTGTTGGAAATAAATCATAGATATTTCAGGGAATCTGAATCTTGTTGAGATGTTTTATATACTACAATGATTGTAATTTGAACTTGGGAACTAAATGGTAGGATGTTATATATTAAGCAAATGAAGTACTTTTGGTCTCAGAATCCCATGGAGATCACACAGAACAAATTGTAGCTCAAACCAATTTCCTCATTCAGTAGAGTCTGGGTGCACTTCATACATTGTCTGCTGTAACAAATAGAATGCCCCTCAGCTATAGGCAGGAAAGCGCTTAAATCAAATAAATTTAATTAATTTTTTAATATTGTATACTGAGGAAGCCTGAGATAGTAAAACTTTTTAATGGTTATTTCAAAAGTTAAAAAAATTACCTAGAACCTTGGCTATTCTCTTTTTTTCTCTCTGCCATCCTCAGTGCACTGGTCTTGTCCTCTTTCCAACTACCCTAGTATCACAAGATGTATGCAACAGTTCCATTTATCACAGAAAAATATAAGAATTTCCATGGGGGGGTGTTAGGGGGATGCTGTCTATTTTAATTTAATCATTAAAAATCAAAGAAACCTGTCCTTCACATCCTATTGAACAGACCTGTATCACATCCTAAATTAATCATCTTTGAGAGGTCTGGGATTTCTATGAAGTATATTTCATTGAAGTATATTTTCATTGAAGTATATTTACCTCTACATTTTGGACAAGGTTACTGTCCTTTTGGAGTAGATACTTGATCAAAACCAGATTCTCATTTTGTTAATAAGGAAGAAGTGAGGAAATATCTTGCCGGTAGAAATATATTGAAGTATATTGAAGTATATTTACCTCTACATTTTGGACAAGGTTACTGTCCTTTTGGAGTAGATACTTGATCAAAACCAGATTCTCATTTTGTTAATAAGGAAGTATATTTTCATTGAAGTATATTTACCTCTACATTTTGGACAAGGTTACTGTCCTTTTGGAGTAGATACTTGATCAAAACCAGATTCTCATTTTGTTAATAAGGAAGAAGTGAGGAAATATCTTGCCGGTAGAAATAGAAATCAAAGACTGTCTCATATAATCACTCCCATATGACTGGTGAAATAAACACCAAAATGTAGCTCCTATTAAATTACTATTCACATCATGGATTCTTTTCTTTTTACATTTTATTTGTTCTGACATAATATGGAAGTGTCTCCAGTGGATAATTATATATTTATTGAATTATCAACATTACTAGTTTGATCCTTGGACTTAGTTACTATTAATAGAAATGCACAGTTTTCAGAGAGCTGTAATGGAATAAATAATGTGCTATGAGAGGATTTGTTTACAAGTACACACTGGAATTACTTGATAAGGGAAGAAAATATTTAACTTAAAGCTGATTGTGAGGATAAAGGTTAATCTGTAAAGTGCCAAGATCAAAACCTGGCACATGGTACATACTCAGAAAAAGGTAAGCAAATGGATTTACCATAAATGGCATAAAGGTGGGTACCAGATTTTGTTTATTCCAAAAGTATTTTTAATGCTCATCTACTTAAGAATATATGGTAAATATAGTCCATATCTGTTTAAAGTTTCTTAAAAATCTAAAACAAACTATTTTCGTTCATGAATATTTTACAATTTTGACTGTACAAATGTTACACTTCTTTGGATAAATTTATTTCTAAGATTTCTAAGTATTTTTAAAAATTTGTATTTATTTATTTTGGAGAGAGAAAGAGGGAGAACATCCAAGGGGCAGAGAGAAAGGGAGAGAGAAAATCCCAAGCAGTCTCCCCAATGCCAGCATAGAGCCCAACGTAGGGCTCAGTCTCATGAATCGTGAGATCATGTCCTGAGCCCAACTCAGGATTCAGATGTTTAACCAAATGAGCCACCCGGGCACCTCTCTAAGTTTTTTGTTTTTTGTTTTTTGGGTTTTGTTGTTGTTGTTGTTGTTTGATGCTCTTGAAAATGGGTTTTTTTCTTACTTTCCTTTTTATACAGATCATTGATAGTGTATAGAAATCCAAGTGATTCTTGCATGTTGACTTTGTATTCTATACAAACTATTCTTTACCAAAATAGTTTATCAGTGCTAACATCTTTTAAATTTTTAGACTTTTCCACCTACAAGATCATGTAATCTGCAAACAGAGTAATTTTACTTCTTCATTTCTGATTTGGATGCCTTTCATTTCTTTCTCTTGATGAATTGCTCTGGCTAGGACTTTTAGTACTATGTTGAACAAAAGTGGCAAAAATAGGCATCCTTGCCTTGTGTCTGATCTTAGGAAAAGTTTTTAGTTTTTCACCATTCAGTATGATGTTAGCTGTCATTTTTTCACAAATGGTCTTTATTGTACTGAGGTAAATCTCTTCTATGTCAGATGCTTTTCAAATTGGACTGGGAGACACATATCAACTTTGTATTCAACATCAATGTTTGCCAGATAATTTGATTCCAATGAAAGTGACAGCTGGTTCTTTACTTACAAGAAAGGTAACAGCTGTGATGCCACTGGAATAAATAATATCCATAGAAGATGGCTAGGATACCAATCTACAATTTGATGACTCTGGTGAAAATAGTACATTTGTTTCCTCCAGTCTTTCAAATGGATAGTTCATGAAAACTGGTCTCAGACTGATGCTGTTGCATAGATAGCCCTAACTCCATATGTAAGGTGGCAGAAAGCTCAGGCTTTCACAGTTAAAAATATTCATTTCTCTAATTAATGAACTATTTCTTCCATTCAAAGAAACTATTTAACCCACTATTAAACTATGTTTTCCTCAGGGTTGTCTGGCTGTTCATGTTACTTATAATGATGAAACTGTGCTATAAACATTCACAGTGGAGTGCAATGAAGTTGTGAGTGAATATACAATAATAACCATTCATCAGTGATGCCTATACGGACTTGTTGTAGTAATCAAAACACCAGTGGGCTGTCTTTCACCATGACCTCCTGTGGTTAACATCATTATAGAATGTCTGTTTTTATACAGCCATTGAGGAAACAAATTAAGTTGCAGTTTTCATTCTTTTTTCAATTACCAGAGCAATCTAGATTTATATGAACTACTACTTTTTAAAATCAAAACAGCATGAAAATATGGTGAAATTGAATATTAAAAGCTCTAGTACTAAATCTTCTCACTGTACCAATCACCAGTTTTCCTAGGCATCTCTGAATCAAAAGGATAATCAAAATTTGACTGGTTCTGTTTTAAGATTTTGCCACAAATTTTCTCATTTTAACTTAGGCATTCTGTGGTTCACTTACAACTGGCAAATAGAAGTGAATATGTTTCCTAGAAATACCTAGCTAGTTTCACTTTACTTAATATGAAAAGTATCAAGAACTATAAATTCCAAGAGAAGTACTCTGAATTTTAATATAATACATTTTAACCAGTTCCAGGTCAAAAGCTACCAGCAGTAGTTGCAACATGGGTTCCCAGTCCAGCCATATAACGTATTCCAGCAAATTGTTACAAATGCAAATTTTCACCCCACTTCAGACCTAGTGAATAAGAAACACGCATATTGATGTCCAATAATCTGCGTTGTCACAGGTTAGTTCTCCCATTAGCAATTGCTGTGACCTTGAGCAAAATAAGGTAGTGGTGGCAAAAATAGACCCAAATGTGAAATTTCATGGTTTGCATTCTGCTGTATTATGTATCACAACCCTTGGGTGAATTGTTCTCTGCTACCTCACTTATCCTAGCAGTAAAATGAGATTAATAATAGAACAACATAAGTGTTTTAAAATTTTAATATGATTAATGTGATACTATATAAAGAGCTTAGAATAGTGTCTGCAGCACATAGTAAGTGCTCAAAAAATAGTTTTTCAGTCAATATGCTATGGCAACAATCATCTTTCAAATCTTTGAATCAGCTATCATTGCCATATAACACAAACAGCTCAAAAGCTAATAGGTCACATGGGGGTGTTCTGCAGAAATACCCATCCTGAGATGGGATCACTCATGCATGACCTGTAGTCAGCTGAGGGGTATCAGGTGGTAGCCTTTATGTTTATGTCTTGGTTCTCACTCATACCTGCCATCTCTACTGGGATGGTTCATCTCTGCTCTTTATGGTCTCATTCCCCAGCAAGCTAGCCCCTGCTTATTCACATGAGGGCTGCCAGAGTTCTAAGAGAGAGAGAAAGCATGGATGGCCTCTTGAAGTCTGGGCTCAGATCAGGCATAGCATTATTTCCACCACAGTTTATTGCCCAAAGCAAGTTAAAAGGAAGTCTAGATTCAAGGGATGGAAAATAGATTTCACTTTTGATAGGAGCTAGTAGAGCATGTTTCTAAGGCACAAACATATTTGGAAGGAAGATAATTGTGTCAATATTTGTAATCTACCACAAGCTCATTTCTCACACATATGACATTACCATTATTTTTACTTGGTACCTCTGTTCAACATGAAACACACTCTTGGGCTCAGGCTTACAGAAAAATCTGGATCATTTTCTGTAGAAGAAGAAAACTGGACAAGATTTTCTGTGACTATAAATGTACTAACCCAGGAATGTCACACATCACTTCCACTCACAATTAATTGCTCAGAGCTACTTAGAAGACTAGCTATATGTGTTGTGGAGAGCAATGAAAAGTTAAAGTGTGGCATTTATTATTTTAAAAAAATTAAGACTTTAGAGATGGTGAGAACAGAAAATTAAATCAAGAATGGGAACATTGCAGCCAGGACTCTGTGTGCCTACACAGATCATATGCCCACAGATCAGCCCTGATTAGTTCATAAACTTCCATCTAACTGTAGATCAGTGACAAAGTAAAAACCACTCATAAGATCTACAGGCAAAGAATTAAAAATATTAGAAGAACAACACCAAAGATTCTCAATTTTTTTTTTCTTTTAGGTGTTATTTTGGGGAGAAGTCACTTAAAGTTAGGTTTGTTTTGATACCCTGCCACCACTTACGCAGAATACCCCGTTCTATGGTATTTCAGTCACTCTGAGAAGGCTAGTGCCAATATCCTTACCTGGGTTGCACAGTATTCCCCTATAAAACGTATCCCTGAGCCTGACGTGACTGATTTTTCACTCTACCTACTTACATTTTATTAAGTTTATCCATAAAAAAGTCCTAATAACTTTATTCATAACAAGCTGTTAATAATGATGCAAAGAATTCAGCATTCAGTGTATAATTACATACTTACGTTAATGAGAGATGCAGTCTTTATCCACTGGAATAAATATCTAATAATGGACATTTGAACATGAATAATTGGCTTGCAGGGTAATTTTTTTAAACATGAAAATTCCTAATGTTCTCCTAAATCACACTGGATAGAAGCAATGTCAGCCAATGTAGAAAGATGCACACCCAGTATTCCATCTGTCTCCCCAAACACCAACCCTCTTTCCATTTGTGTGGTGCCATGTATATTAATTAGTATGAATAGACTGTGCTGTAGATATTTAGGACCAAATGAAAGCAAAAAAAAAAAAAAATGTCAGTACCTTATTTACAAACAGTCTGTTTTCCTGCTCTGATAATGGAAAGCCATATGTATACATGATGACACTCTGAGATGTGAACTGTTCTATCAGCTTCGGTCCCTACATGAGTGCATAAAACAAAACCCCCTACTAACCTTCATTGTTCTTGTAGTATATGAGAAAAGCACCTTTCATTGTACTAAGCCACACATTTGGGGATTGCTTAAGGCGGCATAGCCTAACCTATTCTGATTAACCCCTGACATATACGGTTGGTTTGCTCATAGATTCTTCTTCCGTCTATCAAAGTTATTATTGTAGCAGACTCAACACTCACATTTAAGTGTAACAATACTGGGTACAGAATAAAGTAAAACCCTAAGCTTGCACAGATCAAAAAGAGCATAATTAATGCTAAGAGATACCTACAGTCCCCAAACTGTGATATTTTCTCAAATCTACACCATTATTTAAAATTCATCCTCTTATAATTGCAGCATAGTTTTTTCTTATAAGTGTAAAATGCTCTCAATCATAAGATGTTTCTTGATTTATAAAATAAAAAAATTCACACTTAGCATTTCCCAAATATGATAACATCAAGTATCCATGACTTTTTGAACTTCCTGCCTAAAAGAGGGAAAAAGTCTCTTTAATACCACTGACAAGTTTTTATTTTTGTGGGGAAAATTTATGGGAAGAATATTTATGGAGAACATTAAAAATGGCTGCAACAGACTAATGAGAGAGAAGAAATGGTGGTGGTGGTTGTCATAGCTTTAAGCCATCAAATTTTGGGTATTTAAAGTAAATTGTATTTACCTTAATTCAGTTAAGTTTATTTAATAAATTATAGATTTTAAAAATACATTAAATTAATTCATTTAATTACATGAATTTAATTAATAAATGAATTAAATAAAATTGGAAGTTCAGGTTTTCAGATGTGTTAGTTATATTTCAGTAGGCAATTATAAAACCTTCTATATACCAACAGCAAAATACACAACCTTTCCAAGTGCAAATAGAATATTTACCAAGATAGACTATATTCTTAGTCAAAAAGCAAATCACAACAAATCAAAAGAATTTAAATTATACAGATTACATTTTTTTTTAAGTTTATTTATTTATTTTGAGAGAGAGTGTGTGTGTGAATGGGGGAGAGGCAGAGGGAGGGAGAGAATCCCAAGCAGACTCCACACTCAGCTTGGGGCTCAATTCCATGAACCATGAGATCATGACCTGAGCCAACATCAGGCATCATGGTTTTAACTGACTGAGTCACCCAGGTCCCCCACAAATTACATTTTCTGACCACAATAGAATCAAACTAGAATTTAGTAACAAATATATTTGGAAATCACCAAATAATTGGGAAATTCAGATGTACAAACAGTCTAAATAACTCATGGATAAAAAAATAAATCAGAGGAAAATTCTGACTTGAATAAAAATAAAGCACATAATATCAAAATTTGTGAGATGCAGATAAACGTGCTTACAGAAAAAATTACAACATAAAAAATAAGAAAGGCGTTGAATCAATTATCTATAATACTTTCTTAAGAAACCTGAAAAATGAGACTAAATTTTAAAAATATTGTAAATAGCTTTACGCCTGTAAATTCTACTACTTAGAGAAAAGACAAGTATCTTGAAAGATACAAACCACTACAGTTCACTCAAGGGAAATAGACAACCTGAGGAGACCTATGTCTTTTAAGGATCTCAAACTCATATAAAAACCATCCCACAAAGAAAACTCCAAATCCAGAAGGTTTCACTGGAAAATTCTACCAACCATTTAAGGAAGAAGTATTAGCAGTTCCACAAAAACCCATGGAAAAAAGAAAAGGTGGGTGAAATTGCCATCTTGTTTTAAAAAGCCAGCATTACCCTGACACCAAAATTACTAATATATATATATATATATATATATATATGTATATGTATATATATACATACATACATACACACATACATACACTACAGAGCAGTATCCTTAATGAAAATAGACTCAAAGATTCTCAACAAACTACTAGAAAATGAAAGCCAGAAATATATAAAATGGATAATTTCTCATGTTTCTATAGATATTATTACATTAGCATGATAAATGGTTCTCCATCCCCTTATTTTCAATCTGAAAGTATCTTTAGGTCTAAAGAGTTCTCTTGTAAACAGCATATAGATGCATCTTGGCTTCTTATCCATTCTGTTACTCTATGTCTTTTGATTAGAGCATTTAGTCCGTTGACATCTAAAGTGAGCCCTGAAAGATATAAATTTATTGCCATTGTGTCGCCTGTAGCGTTGGAGTTTCTGGTGTTGTTCTCTGGTCCTTTGTAGCCTATGTTGCTTTAGATCTTTTTTTTTTTTTTTTTTTTTTTTTTTGTCTTCTCTCCCTTCAGAGAGTCCCCCTTAAAATTTCTTGCCAGGCTGGAAGTGGTCACAAACTCCTTTGGTTTTTGTTTGTCTGGGAAACTCTTTATATTTCCTTCTATTTTGAATGACAGCCTTACTGGATAAAGAATTTTTGGCTGCAGGGGGATCTGGGTGGCTCAGTTGATTAAACATCCCACTTCAGCTCAGGTCATGATCTTGTGGTCTGTGGGTCCAAGCCCTGCGTCAGGCTCTGTGCTAACAGCTCAAAGCCTGGAGCCTGCTTCAGATTCTTTGACTCCCTCTCTCTCTATCCCTCCCCTGCTCACACTCTGTGTCTCTCTCTCTCAAAAATAAATAAACATTAAAAAACATATTTAAGAATTCTTGGCTGCTTATTTTTCCTTGTTCAGCACATTGAATATATCCTGCCACTCATTTCTAGCATGCCAAGTTTCTGTGGATAAATCTGCTGAGAACTTAATCAATCTTCCCTTGTAGGTTAAGGTCTTTTTGTCCCTTTCTACTTTCATAATTCTTTCCTCATCTTTGTATTTTGTAAATTTGACTCTGATTTGCCTTGTTGATGGTCAGTGTTTGTCAAATCTAATGGGAATTTTCGTGTTTCCTGGATTTTGAAGTCTGTGTCTTTCCCCAGGTTGTGAAAGTTTTCCACTATGATTTGTTCACATAAGCATTCTACCTCTATTTCTCTATCTTCATCTTCTGGGACCCCTATGATTCTGATGTTTTTCCTTCTTAATGAGTCACTGTCTTCTCTCTTAAATCATGCTCCTTTGCCTTAGTCTCCCTCTTTTTTTCTGCTTCATTATTCTCCCTAAGTTCGTCCTCTATATCGCTGATTCACTGTTCTACTTCATCCATCCTTGTCGCTAAGGCATCCATTTAAGATTGCATCTCAGTTATAGCATTTTTAATTTCATGCTGACTAGATTTTATTTCTTTTATCTCCACAGAAAGGGATTCTATGCTTTTACCAATCCCAGCTAGTATTCTTGTTATCGTGATCTAAATTCTGGTTCAGATATCTTGCTTATATCTGTTGATATAAGTCTCTGGCTGTCATTTCTTCCTCTTCCTTCTTTTGGAGTGAATTTCTTCATTTTGTCATTATGGAGGAAGAAAAACAATTAATAAAATTAAATTAAATTAAATTAAAAATTCAAAACAACACAAAAAAATCAAATAAAGGAAGCTAGGTCCTAGGTGTGCTTTGATCTGGTTGTTGAAAGAAGCTTGACAGAACAGAGACAAAAGGGAAATAAAAGAAAATAAAAAGAAAAGTAGGAAGATGTTTGAAAATTAAGAAAAAAATGAATACAACACAATAGAAGAAATGAAATGAAGACAGTAAAATAGAATTAAAATTACAAAAAAATAGAAAATATAGTAGAAAAAATTAAAAATATATATAAACAGAAAATAAAAATATTTTTTTCTCTTTCTGTATTCAAGAATAAAAAAATAAAAGGAAAAAAATTGAATAGATGAACCAGCAAACAGAATGAAATACGAATGAAATTACATCTAGTTTCCCCTAGAAGTCAAACCATGAAGCACTTTATGGTCTGTAAATGAAGATGGCAGAGAGACTTGCAGTGGTTCTTTAGAGCTTGGTTGGTGCATTTTGAGGGGGCTTGGTGTAATAGCTCTGTTCTCCACTAGCCAGTGTGGCTTATATAACTGGGGTGGATTATTGTGGCACATGCACGCATGTATGTGCACGTGTGGGGAAGGTGAAAATGGCGTCACCCAGGTTCCCAGTCTCTAGCATCAGAACTCTGTGCTCTCGCACACCTGCAATCAAGCACCCGTCCTTTGTCCCCGATTTCCATTTACTCTCTGCTTACACTGTTTGCAACCAAACTATCAGCCTGCCAGGTAGCACCTCCCTCCCAAGTTTTACATAGATATTATTACAGATGTACAAAGGTAGTTTTATTAGGAAATCAAATCAATTTAGTTTACTACCTTAATAGATGAAAAGAGAAAAGTCACAAGATCCATGTGTCTCATTCTCATTGGACCTGCAGATAACTGAAACATATTCTTCTCATGGAAAAGCAGGAATGCAGGTGACCAAGTATAATTGCAGAGAACATTTCAAGCCTTTGTTGACATCACAATTCCAAAGAACCCAAGGCCAATACAAATTCCGTGGCCAAACTCAATGTCATTGAGATGGGAAAGTGTACTCCACCTACATGGGGGCAGGATAGGTGGGGTGTAAATATTTCCTGAGCAATAATCCAAACTATGTAACTTGCAAAATTCCCCCTTTATAAAATAGTATCTTAGGCAGACATTATCATATTATAAATTAAGCAGAATATATAGAGAGAAATACAATAGAAAAGAAGGAGAGGGTTTGCTGTAATTAAATAACCTTCCTTTTTGTGTTTGACCATATCCATATTTTTGGTAAAAATAAATCTAACAGGTGTAAAACAGGTACTCAAGAAATTCTTTTTGTGTATGTGAGATAGAAGAACACTAAAGTCTGATAGACCTTGTTTTTTCATTTTTTGCCACTTACTAGACAATGTTAACCTGAGCAAGTTATTTTTTATTCTGAACCTCAATTTCCTCATTAGTGAAATAATTCTAAAATTATTTTTATATTTTTATTGTAAGGATTAATTATTGAATATATATATGTCCAATACCATGCCTATAAGATAATAGGTATTCCCATAAAAGGTAGCTACTATAAATTAACAAAACAGATTATGTAATTAGTATGATGAATAGTAGTTAGGTCTCTGCACTCAAAGAAAATGAAGTATTAAGGCAATTAACCTGATAACTTTTTGAAATCCCAAATTATAGAAATAATTCTCTATAAAACAAAATAATTGTGTTAAATCTCATGGTAGGGTCTTAATTATTTTTTATATTTACATTTCATCTGTAGCTAAACTCATTTTGACTGGAATACCCATCTCATAAAATTGATCTCAGAACACTGAAGCCAATAGGCACTATGTACCACAAGCCCCTTTACATGCCTGTGTGAGACCTACCTTTTAATAGAAAATAAATGGGCTACTTTATGTCATCACTGTCATTATTACACTAGGTTTGGCTTCAATGTTTCTAGGAATTTCTATTTGTTATGGTTTTCTGTTTCTTTTTTCTATTTTGTCTTCAGTACATGACATATGCCTATAGTATTTATCCCTGTTATCATTTATAAAGCAAATATCCTAGTTTTATTTTTTTGTAGATATAATGTTAAAAACTGTTGTTCCCAAGTATATATATGATAAACATAAATATATAGTACTATATATACAGTAGAGTCTCACAAGAAAAAAAATTATTTTACTTTCCTTAAAGGCCAGTGATGGAATTAAACTGTTTTGCCATTTAATGAAACAGAGAAATGTTATGAGAAATAGTGCATTGAATTCAAGCTTCACTGAAATTTTTATTTTTTATTATTTGAAAAAAATTAAGTTTTTTTATTTTGAGGAGGGTGACAGGCAGTGAGAGGGCAAGAGAGAGAATCCCAAGTGGCCTCCACACTGTCAATGGGAACCCTACACCAGGCTCAAACTCACAAACCGTGAGATTATGACCTGAGCTGAAATCAAGAGATAGACATTTAACAGACTGAACCATACAGGCACCTGTTTCCTGATTTTTTAAACTCTTTTAAATATGAATCTACATAGTTTACACAATTGTTGGTCTTTATCCTCAGAAATAAATTCCCCTGTGGGGTGCCTGGGTGTCTCAGTTAGTTAAGTGTCTCTCTTCATGCTCAGTTGATTAAGTGTCTGTCTTCAGCCTAGATCATGATCTCAACATTCTGAGTTTGAGCCTTGTGTCAGGCTCTGTGCTGCTGATAGTTCAGAGCCTGAGCCTGTTTCGGATTCTGTGTCTCCCTCCCTCTCTCTCTGCCCATCCTCCACTCACATTCTGTCTCTCACCCTCAAAAATAAATAAAACATTTTAAGAAAGAAAGAAAAAAAGAAAGAAAGAAAGAAAGAAAGAAAGAAAGAAAGAAAGAAAGAAAGAAAGAAATTCCTTTGTGATAGGAAAATCATGAACCCAAATCATCATCAAAATCTCTACCATGCTTCCTTCATTCTCCTACATTTCTACTGTAAATCTGAGTTTTTACAATCAGAATTGAAAGTTATTAGGTACTATCAACGAGAGTTGAAACTATGAATATTCTAAGAACCAATAATTATATCTTTTTAGAAAAATACAAATATATATAAAGTAATCAGACAATAAACAAGAAATAATGGATTCAGAATGGCAGACACAAGGATTTTAGGATGTGAACTGATAAGTCATAGAGTACTAGTGTCCATTCTTTAGTTACAGATTGTTGGAATAAAAACTTTAAAAATTTTAATATTGGACATTCAAAAGAATGACATAACTCCATATATAGTTTCAATAGATATTGGACACTCTACCTTGTTAACATCACAATATTACTCTTAAATTATTCCTTCACTTTGTTGTTCAATTACCTAGATCTTTCATAATCATTATGTTTTCTCCCTGTACTTTGCTTATTTGAGAAAAGAGATTTTTAGAAGATAATAGTAGATAAGTACTTTAGTGTTATTACAATAACAGAGTAATGACCTACTCTTTTAAAAGCCTATTTGTGGACATTTATTTACATGTAGAAAAAGAGAAGTTATCCATGTGAAACAAATATTTTTTTAAATACTCCCCAATTTATTATCTCTTATCTGTGAGCTAGTTTATCCTTCTCTCTTTCTTACCTTCTCTCTTTCTCTGCCAGTAGGAAGGTCTTTTTCTCAAGAAAAGAGACAGAGTGAATATAATTTCAGAGAGAAGAACAATAACATTGGAAAGTTCTGTCATTCAAAAGAATGTAGGAGAAGCATCCATTAAGACCCAGTGACTTTAGGAAGAAGAATAATGTATTCAAATTTGGTAAGTTTAGACATTCCTGTCCTTATATTTTTCCTTTAGAAATGCCAATTTGGAGAAAGTAGATCTTGAGAACATCAGAAAGAAGTGCCAGTGACATGATTACTAAGAAGTTAAGAGAAGGCTGTAAACACTTGGGATAAGACTGTCATGTGTGCATGTTCAGACAGCATGTGAGAAATCACATGGCACTGAGAGATGGGAGTAGTTAGAAAGATAAGCCCAAGGTAGTCCCCAGTCCCCTAATAGCTTCAGAGTGTATACACAGGATTCAGAAAGTTCCTCTTGCCTTGAAAAAGGAATAAGTGGACCAGCAGAGACCTGAGTTGTGATAAGAAAGGCATATGTTAGGAATCACATACCTTAAGTGAAATGTCTTCATAAAGGGATCAGTTATACCTCAGTGGTTATCAGTACAGGGAACAGAAGGGATCAGCCACTGTTCAGCAGAGACCAGAAATGATTCAGAGAAAATCATTAGGATCCAGTACCCATTTCCTGACACTACTAAGGATGTGTAAACATTATGCTGGGTATAAAAAAAAGTATCTTAGGAAGAGCAGGTGTAGAGAGGAGAAATATGAGCAAATTGATTCATCCAAAACAGATGAGTGTACTTAAGGAAAAACAGTTTCAATTTCTGGATTCAAATGAATACTAGTTTGTTCTAAAGATAGTGTGTGGGATTGTGGTTCCTATTCTACACAACAGGTTTATGACAAAGAAATTAGCAAAAACCAAACAAACCAAAAACTATGTTTTCTTTGAATATCTGCATATACATTAGGAAAATTATAACTTACTTTACATAATTTTACATACTTGGAAGAAATCATGAAAATCCAGTGCCGAGCCTCTGAAATCTGCACTATTCTTATTTACCAAGACAAATAATCCCCAATGCAATTGTCACCTATAAAGATAGATTTTTGGCATAGATGACAAGTAGTAATTTTCAAAGAGCAAATTTGAACATATCACTCACTTCCGTAATGTTCAAAAATACATTTAAATGTCTGTTTTTTTTTTGGTAAGATTAAGAGTGTCATTTTCCCTTAAAACTGACTCTTTCATTTCCAGATTCCAAATGATAACATTTATTTAAGAAGACTGGAAACAGCTTGAAGGGCTCTTTGCTTTTGTTTTGTATTTTTTTTATACTTAACAGCTAAACAGCATACTGACTTAAAAGGATTTATTCAAGTTTTTATCCTAATCCAGCTTAGAACTTGCTTTACATTGACAATATCTAATTTTTGTCCCCATCTCATTTTATATCACAGTGAGGATGTGAAAAAAAAGCCAAAGAATCTATTTTAATACCAAGAACAGTGATGGCCTAACAGCTCACATCGTTTCATGGTAGTATAATTGAAGAGTGAAGTTAAGCTCCATTTTCCTAGATGTTATTTGGAACATATTTAAAATTTTTTTTAATGTTTATTCATTTTTGAGAGGGGGAGAGGCAGCATGAGTGTGGGGGAGGGACACAGAGAGAGAGGGAGACACAGAATTCAAGTCAGGCTCTAGGCTCCCATCTGTTAGCACAGAGCCCAATGTGGGGCTCGAACTCACAAATCATGAAATCATGACCTGAGCCAAAGTCAGACGCTTAACTGACTGAGCCACCCAGGTGCCCCTTTAAAAAAAAAATGTTTATTCATTTTTGAGAGAGAGACAGAGACAGAGTGACAGAGTGTGAGTGGGGGAGGGACAGAGAGAGAGAGGGAGACACAGAAGTCAAAGCAGAAAATATTAATAACAGAGTTGAGCAACAAGGACATACCATTATGGTACTTTGTTTTATGGCTGAAGTGTTATTTTCTCTCTCTGTTAATTCTAAAAGTTTATGTCAGGATGTTCATTCAAAGGTAGAATCAGTGCCTTCTGAACCATTTCAGGAACTACAAGTCTTCTTATTTTGTGACTAAAGGAAAGCTTTACAAAGACTCTAAGGTTATATTTGTTTGTTTTATTTGTTTTTTCTGGTAATATTAAGAGCATCTTCATTCTGGAAGTCACAGATTTTGACAAAATATCTTTTTCAGGCTCTTACTATGAAAATGTCAGAAACTAGAAGCTCCCTAAACCCTTAGGTTACATATAACTCAGTAAATATGTAAATTCTAGGATAGAGTATAGAACTGAAAACCAAAATGTGACTCACATATTAAGTATAATTGTTTTTTTAATTATATAGAAATCCATGAAAGAATTATCTTTATTGATAAAGGATAGTAGTTTATTTCAGTGAAGAACTTCTTTTATTAAAGACTATAGTTAAATTTTTAAAAATGCAGTGCTCCTAATTTGAATCCATTTTTCCTGATACTTTTCTTAACTAACATTTTAATTCCAAAAAGTATCTATTGCAAGTAAGATGTCTTTTTATGGGAAATTGAAAAAAAATGGCCAAGTTATGAAAGAAGTTATATCCATCAATTTCATATATACTCTTTTTCCTCCCACTATTAGGATTTCTAAGTTCCTTTGTTTAAGGAAAAGAAAATACAAGCAGATATAGTTATTTACTCTGTAGCCATTTTCTCCCTCCCATCCTTCCTCTCCCCCCTTTCCATTTCAAGCAGGTAGTCAAATTTTTAGCATTTTTCTCCTTCAAGGTAAAAGACAATAATAAGAACAAAAAACGTACTTGAAGCTAAGTCTTCTGACAGTGTCAACTGTAAAAATAAAAGAGCCATTTATTTTATTAGTAAAATGAGTTTATTGGGGCATAGCAGAGGGACAGCAATTCAGGACAGGCAAACTATGGAAAAGCCATACGCAAGTTTGAAGCAACAAAGGAAGGTCAGCCTTTTCATGGTTTAGGAGGAAATTGGGAAGGACTGTTTTGAACAAAAGCTCATTGCAGAAGAACATGATTTTAAGGTTATGGGTGTTTCTCATTGGCAGCAAGTGGTGGTTAGTGCCTTGTTGCCGGAGCAGGGAGAGATCTTTCTTTTTCTTAAAAACAAAAGAAGAAAGTCTTCCTTCTTCCTGCTCCTTATGTTATCGGTGATTGGGCTCCATTTTAAGGATTCCATTTTAATTGAGGCTTCCATTACTCATTTGCACTGAAGGTTTATAGCATTTAAAATTTATTATAGTGGTTATCTTGAGACATTGAGGCTGAGTGTGCCGCGGGAGGATGGAGATAAAAAACAAATTGCACGGAGACTGAAAGTGCTAGGTGAGAGAGAGGAGCTGAAATGGATGTAAATCAAGAGGAAGGGCAAACAAGAGAATGCCATCTCCCAGCCAACAGGAAAAGCACCATGCCCAGACTATGAAACATTTCTTCTCTTCATTTGCTAGTAGAGATGAAAGCCAAGAGAATAGATTGGATGAGAGAGTGCAGAAAAAGGATCTAGAATTAGAATAGAGGACTAGAACACAAATTTGCATAACCAGTTCCAATTCTGAGTTCCTGGGACTTGTGTTATTCTCCATAGAATGAATGCTTAAGGAAATCTCACTGCAGGTGACACAAAAGGCAGGACAATTTCACGGAGCAGTTAGGTGGGAGCAAAATATTTGCTAATGAGTTTTACTGGGAGGCTTGCATAAGAAAATGCCAGTATAAATTCACACTGATTGCTCTAGAATTATGTGCTCCTCATTATCAACCATAGTTGTTAAGAATTACTATTGTTTGTTTGTTTTTGATATAATAATTGGGCAGTGGTTGATTATGATCAAAGTGGTCAGGTAAATTAGCTCATTTTTCTATGGTGTTGGACCTACAAAGTCCAACCGCTTTTAAGCCTTGAGCTGGTAGATTAATACTAATATACATGACTGCTACATTCAGTGGTAGAGAGAATCTGTCTTTGGAAACTTTGCAAAATATGTCTTGTTGGCTTTTTTATACACTTATATTTCTTATCAGCATGGGTTAAAAGAGATTTGAGGTTTGCCACATTGCTACCAAATAGTTTTATTCTGCCTAATTTTAACTTGTAAACTTGTGATAACTTGAGAAGAAAATCTGTACAGTATAATACAATATATTATTAGGAACAATAATTTTCTCAAGCTCATAATATTTTATCATAAATAAAAAGCAGTTATTGAGACAGGCAGAAGCTGAGCTTTTCACAATAATATTTTAATTTTGTTTGCATAGTTTTTTTTATTGCAATACTTAAACAGATTTATGTGGAGATTATATATTGCACCAATACATGGAATGGAATATGCAGATGAATTACTATTTCTATACCAAAGCTTACAATTTATTTGATATATACAGGCTTAGAGATATTTACATTTAAAAATTACCCATTTAAAACATGCAGATTTTGGGAATAGGGAAGTTATGCATACATTAATCAATTATAATTACCTTATAGAAGGTTTTTGTGATTTTACAGAGTATGCAGAATCTGCATTTCATAAGTCAACTATTGATTTATGGAAGCATCAAAGAGAAACTTGCAAAAAAATCTGATATAAAAATAAAAGAAATGCCAAGCTACTCCCAAAGTGCCCTCATAAAAATACATTTTCTTCATTGTACATCCTGCTTTATTAAAAAGGATGTGGAATTTTCTGCCTTGAATAAATCATAAAAACTACATCCCTTGTCACACAAATCAAATGAATAGGTACCCTATCCACCTAGTTCCTCATTCAAACACCAGCAGTCAGTCCTTTTCTTCTATGGCATATTTATTACAGGACAGCTACAATCCTTGTGGTTAATCTATACTTTGTGAGTAATTTTGCCCTGTCCAGGACAGATAATGTTAGAGGTTGGTTGGCCATTGAAAGCTGTATGGTAGAGAGAAGAGATGATCATGCACCTTGAGCCAAGTTGCCTTAAACAGATCAATATTTGGACAAACCTGGGTCTTCATACTCTGTGGTTGATGCTGGTATTGCTGAAGGCAAGCGCTGTAGGCTTTCCCAGCTCCTAATAGAAAGGCTCCCTGTTGCCTAGGCAAAAGTACATAATGCATCTCCCTCAAACCATTGTTAGAGAGAATGACAGAATGTAACAAGTTTATTGGGTCATGCTTTCAGTTTTGTTTCCAATCTAGTCAGGCACATACTTTGGTATGTTTAGAATGCAAGTTCCTTTAGAGCAGGGCACCACTGACATTTTGAGCTTCATAATTCTCTGCTCTGGGGGGGGGGGCTGTCCTGCGCATTGTATGATGTTTACCAACATTCCTGGCCTCACCCAACAAATGCTAGTAGTATCTCGCCTCCCAGCTGTGACACAAAATGCCTCCAGACATTACCAAATGTCCCCTGGGTTTTGGGGGTAGGAACAAAATTGTCCTGGACTAAGAACCACTACTTTATTTTTTTAAATTTTTTCTTAATGTTTATTTGTTTTTGAGAGAGAGAGAGAGAGAGAGAGCACGTGAGCAGGGGGGGGGAAGGGCAGAGAGAGTGAGAGACACAGAACTGGAAGTGGGCTCCAGACTCCATGCTGTCAGCACAGAGCCCAATGCGGGGCTCAAACTCACGAACTGTGAGATCATGACCTGAGCCGAAGTCAGAGGCTTAACCAACTGAGCCACCCAGGTGCCCCAAGAACCACTACTTTAAAGTAAGGAATGTGGTATATATATCTTTACATGAACTCAGATCATCTTCCCAATAGCATCACATAAGAAATCAGTGAAGCCTATGTGTATTGAGAATCTATCATGTGCCAGAAAGTGATTTAAGTACCTTCACATTTATAAATGTATCTAGTCTTCCCAACATGTAAGTTAGGGATTATAGATGAGGAAATGGAGATGTAGAAAAGTTCATTGAATTCCTGGGATTCAAATGAAATGTTTATGACACCAAGCAACATGAAACGAAAAAAATATATAAGGAATTTTATACATGTTGTAGGTACAGTCATTTCTCACAAAAGTCTAGCATCAGACTGGCCTTGAATCTACCAACACAGAGTTAGACATCTGCATGTTAGTGTTGGTCCTCTAGAGCTGAGCCTAGTTAAGAGTTTACATTTGGATGAAACCATAAGCAGTATAACATTTACTTTATTCTAAAGAACATTTGAGTTAAGACTAAAATCCCAGGAATTACCTAGATTATTAGAAAACAAAATTTGATTTACATGTTCTTATAAATCATGAGACAACTCCATACGGCACAACCATTGTAATCAGCATATTCTAGAACTTTTACTTCTCTTTGCCAAGATACATATGTAGCCAAGCACTACTGAAAGGAAAATTGCTTTGCTATGGGAGTTTGAAGAGAGACTAGTAATGCACTCTTTCCTATTGGGACTCTGTTTTTGGGTTCTATTTTTACCGGAGTTACTTTGCCATTGCACTCTCCATATCTTCCTGATATGGTACATGGACCTCAACTTTAGAAACCTTACATGAATAGAATATTTATCTTGCTCTTCTTTTTAGAATTTTAAAAATTCTATCTTGCTCCTCTTTTTAGTATTTCATAAAATTGCCTATCAGTTTTTATGTAAAAGAAAAAAATTTTCAATAGCCACAGAATGATCTTATTTTAATATAATAAAGATAATTTACAGAAAAAAACTACACTTAATTAAGAAGCACTAAAAATATTTCAGTAAAATAAAATTAGAAATATCCCTGGAGTTACTATTACTGTTAATTGTGTTTGGGAAATTTTATAATAGCAATTTGACAGCTAAGAGATAAAAGGTTATCAATACCCTGTGAAAAGTTCTCACATTTTAAGAAAAAAAGATACACAAATCAATATGGCAGAATAATTCACAGAAAAACAGATCAAATGACCAAATACACATGGAAACATGCTCAAATGACAATGTTCAGGGAATCTAAACTAAATTAACATAAGTGTTTTTCATCCATTAATTGGCAAAAATGTTAATGTGTGAAAATGCGGAGGAAAGTATGTTTTTATTCATTGTTGGTGGAAATGTAAAATTTATAGTCTTTTTGGAACATAATTTGACAATTAAAATAAAAACATATACATTTGGCTGCAATTAAATGAAAATCTGATGTGCCAGTGATGGAACAAAATAGAAGATTCTGTCCCACATAAAATAACCCTGGAAGTACATATGTGATTAGAATACTCCATGGTCAACAGGTTCTTGTCACAGCTGCCATCCTTAGCCCCCAGTTTATGTCTCATGACTCAGGATGAACATTTGAGTTCCAGCCACCACATCTGCACTTCAATTAGTATGCAAAAATAAAAAAAGGTATCAAAAGCTCATTTTCTAGAAATTATGCTTACTAAATCAGATAGCCACTTTTAACTATAAGAAATAAATATGCTAAACTGAAATGTAAGGCATATATTACTAAGGAGGAAGGTAAAATGGTTATTAAGTAAGGTGACTAGCCAGTACCCTTTTATAGAGCAAAAGAAAAAATAGCATAGAAGGATATATGTTCAAAAATATTTGTTGTAGCATTGTTTATAAGACAAGTAGGAACTCAATAAATGTCCATTAATGGCAGACTGTTAAAGAACTTGGGGTATATTTACATCGTATAATACTGTGTAATCATTGAAATGTAATAATTCAAGGTGCACAGATGGCTTAGAAGTATTTCTACAGAGTATTGCTAAGTACAAAAACAACTGAGAATCAGACAACTGACCTATAGCCACTATTATATCTTGTGGTGATCAGCAAATGCATTAATGACTGGGAAGGCACTTTGAAGCCTATGGAGTGCCAAGAAATTAAAGGGATTATGATGTAAAACCCAATAGTATAAAATTACAGATGCCTTGACTGACACATTTATTAGATATTCTAAATTCTTTAGGGTGTCTCATATTGCACAGACTAGGAATTGAAACATTATATTTTCCATACTGCTGTATTTTTGGAGTTCTGAATGTGATTTAGGTTCACCAATCAGACGCACTCCTAAAAAATTGGAATTTAGACATGAGGAAAGTGGGAAGAGAGGCAGAGCATGAGGTGCCATTTTCCTGGTGTGGATTAGGGCACAGTCAGCCATGTCCTAAAGGAGGCAGCTAAGCATCCGACCCCTCTTCAACAGGTATCATCCTCTGTATCACAGGAGCAGTAGCTTCCTTGACTGCTCAGGTCAGTGGTGTGATTTAAGAAACAGTTTCTGGATTCTTACCCTGAAGTCTATTTTATCAACTGCCCTAATCATTCTTCACATCATTCAGTACTCTGTAATAAATCCCTTTCTGCTTAAATCAGCAAGATTTTGCTCCTGAAAAGTAAACCCTGTCTAACATTGTACTTTTGCTTTTTGAATTTGAAAAAGATTGGAAAACATGTCTGTACTCCTCTTATGGTCCTTAAAAATATGAAATGTGCCAGGATTCATACATCCTTAAGATTTATAATTTTCCTACAATGACTGAATCAGATCATGGCATGACAGATAAAAAACTATGTGACAAGAATATAATCTCTATAAAACAATGCTTTGTTATCTGCTGGACTAATTTCCTAGTCTCTCTCCTTTTTTCTTACCTTTAGTAATAAAAAGAGGATTATTAGATTTTATCCCTTCTTCCATTCCACTTTATTAGTCAAGTACATATTCATTAAAGTCTTGTGGGTTCTAGCACAATCCTTGTATCTAGGGAGAAAGTACACAGATCTAAAACACTCCCTGACTTATGTTCCATTTCTCCACCCATCCATATGGCCCATTGCAGCCCTATCACAGGAATAATAAAGCATATTATTCACACGTATAAGTCTGTAATAATGAGTTATCGAAAAATGACTTTCCACTAATATAGAGATATATTCAGCCAACTGAAGGCCAGACTTTCTGGAACTAGCAGTTCAGCAAAAGTTGGAAAAATGTGTTTTGATAGCACATCCTTTCAGCAACTGAAGAATTATTCATGTATAAACCCAGCAGTTTTGTTTGTAACTGAGGAAGAGGATGACACTGAAAAAAGTATAGCCGACAGCACCTGTTCTCTTTGAATTGTCACATGCCTATAATTTTCTGCCATGTGTCCAATTATTTACCCCATGAGAGGAAAGGATAAGGGAAGAGGCAGGATTGGGAAGACAGAAAGGAGTGAACCTGTATGCCACTGACCACTGGACAAGTCTGTGCTCTCTTAAAAGCATTAGATTCAAATCTTTGCCAGTGAAGGTCATTCACTTTAACTAGAGTAAAACACAATAGCAATGTAATTTTCTTAATCTCTTGTATGACTTCTCTTCCATGAATTACATTTCCATCCCTCATTTCTTTTGTCTCATTTCATGCCTTCTATTATAGTGGCTTTAATATGCTTACTCCTCAATCTCTTATTGGCCTTGCTTCAAATCACTTAGTGTAGGTAATTAGCTTTAGTGTGTCTGAGCCTGTGTTATCTCTGTCTGTTCTGCTCACAGCAGAGTCTTTTATGAGTTCCCTTCTTCATTTAGAATGTAAAAGAGTCAGAATAGAATCAATGTCTGCTGAGAACCGTGTGGTTTAGTTTGTTCATAATTTCAAGCAACTAATTGCTCTGCTTCGTTTTCTTGATTAAAAAACACAAATCCAGTGGCAGGAACACTGTTTAATTAAAAAATACTGAGTGAAGTCAATCCAACATTAAAAAGAGGAAGGGGCAGCCATGTAACTGAATGAAATACAAAACCAAACATGAAGCAACCACAAGAATTAATATGTAGTATAAAATATTCTTAGACGTCAGGATAGATTTAACCCAGGTCACTGATTTTGTCTCCATCAATATTGAACAAAATAATAATAATAATAATAATTATTATTATTATAATAAATAAACCAGCATTTTTTCACCAATCCATCAAGAAAAGAGATACATCATTTTGCTATAAAATTTAAAAAGTGTGGTTTACAAGAAATCACGTGAAAATTCTGACATGTTGTGTACTGATTCACTCAGCCTCCAGAAAAAAAAGCAGGCATCAGAAAATGGGGTTAGAAAATCCTGAGACTATTCACTGGCATTCACAAATGTGGAACATGGCACATTGAGAGGTGGAGGTTGCATCCAAAACACAACAATAATAATTAAGGAAATTATCACAATGGGATTTCAGTTGAAACAGGAAGAAGTTTCAGAAGACAGTACCCATCCATATTGTCTCTTCAAATGAAAGAAAATTAGAGGGAGTATAATCATCGTAGCTCTGTCTAGATCATTATTCTAAGCAATAAATAGAGAGCTCAGAAACTACAAGCCTCTGTAGGGAGCAGAGCACTGGGGATAAGGGGTTCTCCCCACTGAGAGCCCAAAGGCACGTATCCTTCACCTACCATACCTCAGAAATCCTTCTTACAATCCCTCTGCTGAATAGGGGAGAGGTATCAGCTTCTAGGGAGAGACCATCTGATAAAATAGACTCAGCAATCAGATCTTTGGGCTTCTGAGCTAAGTTACAGAATTCCCACTCCATGGGACTAAAATATGTTTTAAATTTGGTGGAGAGAATGCTGGTAGATTCTCTTTAACACAAGCTCAATAGAGAGATTTGAACTCCAGTTCTTCTATCAAAAGAGAAATTTGAACCCCAATTCCTCCTTTGAAGGCTGCACACTCCTTATTGAATTCTCCATGGCCCTTTGCCCAAACCTGACATATCACAAAAGTGAACATAAAATAATGCCTCCAAACTTCAACTCAGAGTAGGGGATGAACAAATCACATATAAGAAGTCACTCACCCCATATGAAATCCTATCATGGCCTCCCACGACACATAGAATTAAATCCAACTTCTTAATTTTTGGCATGGATTAAATTGTGTTTCTCCAAAATTTATATGTTGGAGCTCTAACCCCCAATGCTTTAGAATGGGATAATATTTGGATATAAAGCCTTTAAATAAATAATTAAGGTTAAATGACATCATCAGAGTAGGGCCCTCATATAATAGGATGAGTGTCCTTATGAGAAGAAGCACCTGGGGTGTGTACACAGAGAAAAGGCCATATAACATATAAGGACACCATGAGATGGTGGCCATCTACAAGCTGAGGAAAGAGGCCTCAGGGAAAACCAAACCTGCTAACACCTTGATCTTGGGTTTCTATCCTCCAGCATCTTCTAGCCTCCTAATTTCTGTTCTTTAAGCCACCCAATTTGGCTGTGATATTTTGTTATGAGAGCAGTAGCAGATGCATACACTGGTGCATTAAAACTTACACAAGCTGAACCTAATTTCCCAGCCCCTTTTATCCATTGTGGCCCAGTTCTGTTTCTGTCTTTTTATCCCTCCTAAAACATTCCAGTCACTGCCTTCACCCAGTACTAAGCCCTTGCTTTTCTTCTCAAGATTACCATATGGGCTGGGGCGTCTGGGTGGCTCAGTCGGTTAAGCAGCAGACTCTTGATTTTGGCTCAAATCATGATCTCATGGTTCATGAGATTGAGTCCCGCATCAGGCTCTGCACTGACAGCATTGACTCTGCTTGAACTCTCTCTCCCTCTCTCTCAAAATAAATACATAAACATTTAAGAAAAAAAAAAAGATTACCATATAGGCAACCATTCTTGTCATTCTGGTCCCTGCTCAAATGACACGTAATAAAAAAGCCCTTCCCTGATTACTCAAAATATCCCACATCATCTGTACCTAAAACACTGCCAGGGATACAGCCAGCACTTGATAAATATTCATTGAAAGAATGGAAGAAATAACAAGGGAGTCAAAATTACAAAAAGGAATAAATCCCCCCAAATGACTGAAATCTCCATGCATGAGAAAGACATAGAGAAATGGTATAACATCTATGTCACCATTATGTTAGTGTAAGGAAGGAAAGGAAAGAGCAGATGAAGGAGGAAAGAATCAAAAAGAGAGATGGAAACTTGGCTTAGAAGAAGACAATGAAAACATCAGAAAAAAAATATCCCCAGTGTCCCTCACCTTAGTAAAGCATTTAATATAAACCTAAACTTAAAATATGAGCGAAAAGAAAAGATGTTAAATCAACAGAATGAGATGAAAAGAGAAATACAGATCTAAGAAAACAAATGAGCATCCACCAAAACATTGACAGACAGCACATAAGTTAGAAACAACAAGTGCCAGAAATAATAAAGTCCCCCCGAAAAAATCAAACTGCTTGTGGGGATTAAAGGATAGAGATCACCACTGTGTGCTGAGATAAACCGGCCCATGAGTAGGTAGGTGAGAGTGAGTATTAAGAGATAGTAGAATGCAACACCTACTGTTTTTATAGTCTCCTCTGCATTCTTGTTCCATTAGGTAAAAAATACTTTCTATAGAAATCTTGTGCCTTCATCAGTACCTTTTCCTGGCTTCCCAAAAGAAGGCATGCAATCCGTTTGCTCGTTGAAAGTCTAACATTCTTACCTCCACTTGTTATGTAGGGATGATGTGTTCAGTGCTGATGCTCTCATTATTCTTTCTGAGCTTTAGCAGCTTTGGAGCAGGCATGGGGTTCTCCGTGCTGCTCCCTGAGTAACTGCTTGGCAGACCCCCTTTGGTAACAAGTTGGGGGCACTGGTCTAAGCCTTAGCCACCTTCCTAGTTAATGAAGAAAAAAAGGAAAGCCTTGTCCATTTCTCAATTACTTCTGAGTATAGAGGTGTCTTTATTAGCGGTGTGCTTATCTATTCATTTGTGGTTATATGAATTAAACTTTCCCTTATGACTTGCGTTTTTGTCATTCTCCTCTTGTAATCGGTGTTAGATGACAATATATACTGACCTGAGTTTCATATACCAATTCAAGTTGTTTATCTAGCCCTCAGAGGAAGAGTACCCATCAAGGTGTCTCTGATTCTACAGAATGGACCAAGATTAGTTATGGAATTTATTTCCCTTTAGCTGACACAAAAATCTAATTTACTAAAGTCATTTTTAAACCAAGACATTCACACAAACCTGTATTATAAGTCTTTGTTTCTAAGATACTAAAATCCTCCTTATACTTTTGTTATACTTGTGTTAGTTCATTATAGTATTGAACTCATTATTCAAAGACCAAAACTGCATATATATGATACAAGTTGATAAAATTTATTATGACTCATCACTATCATTACTATGATTATTTTTTCTGACATTTTTTAAATTTTCCTAGGAAATCATTCCAGTTGCTGAATTTCTTTAGGCTATAGGCAATATGAAGAAATGAACTGCTTCTCTGATTTCAGTAGGTAGACCAACACCTAGGCTACTGAAAGTTATAGTGTATAATTACATAATTACATATGCAATTTAAAAGTATATGTATGTATATACACACACAGTCACAAATATGTACATCATCTACATATATATGCATATAGTATATATACACAAATATAATTTCTATACTCTTCCTACATATCTATGTTGGTTGTAAAGATATTTGAAGTAGTTGAATAGATTTCATCTAATAGGTATTTACTCATATAGAAACATTTGTTGCCTTTATATAGGAAAAGGAGCATATAATTCTTATATATCATGTTTATTACATTCTCTTATGTTGTAGTATTTATTTTCCTCAGGTTCTTTTAATGGTAATAGGAACACATTATCTATCAAGAAGGTTTGGTAATTTGAAGAGCATTTGTTACAGAGCTCTTAAATTAAATTAAGAAAAGATCTTTCAGTTGTAATGAAGGTATAATAAAATTCTAATGAGTTCTCTTTTACTACTTAACTGTATTGAAAGAAATGGCATCCAAGTAAAACTGATATGCACTTTAATCTACATTTAAAGGCAAAGTCATAACTGAGATTGAATCAATGATTTAGATAATAAATGTTGCACGCCATGGTGTATCGGATAAGATAAACATTTATTAAGTGCCTATTATATGGACTGTGCTAAGTAAGAATAAGAAATAGTTACTGCCTTCAAAGAGTTTTAAATGTAATTGAGGAAAACAACAACATAAAAAGTTAAATAACATTTTACAACTATAACAAAAGTGATGTTATAAAGAAGTACATGAGTAACTGCCAAATGGATTATTCAACAATAATTGCATTTAGAGTATGCAGGAAAGAGTGTCTATGTTGAAGGGTATAGCCTGGGGCTGCTTTATGGGCAGGGTAGGGTAGGGCATGGAGGAAAGAGTAGACACTGTGCAGCTACACTAGAGGGTTTGAGAAGGCCATCCATTAATACACGCAGTTTGTCCTTTCCCAGAGCTAACATCACAAAGACAAGTTATTTTTGTATTGCTTTTAGAACTGAACTTCTAAAACCCACGGAGCAGGTAGAAAAACAATGAATTCCATCTCTGCCATAGAAAGAATTATAGTTTACTTGCAAGTAATTGCAATTAGCATTCTAGGTTATTGCCAAGTGTTCCAGTTCTCCTGCAAAGGTAACAAATGAAATAAAAACAAACTATCTGTAATTTCTAGTGAACAGTTGAAAGGCATATTTTAGTATTCATTCTTTTATTTACTCATTTAATGGCTATCTATTGAAGGAATGGACAAAACAAAACAAATCTTTCCCTTGTGGACTTAGCTTTTGAGGAGGGAGAAATGTGTTGGAAAAACAAAGTTTGTAATGTCAGTGATAAGAAAAATAAGAGTAAGCAATGGAGGATGAAGAAGAGGGAGGTCATATAGACACTGTAGACAGAGTGTCTGTGAGGATGTGGCATTGAACAACACTCAATTTCCACTCCACTTAAGTTTTGCTAATAAAATCCTGCTTAAAATGATCTGTAGCCCTTACAATTTGCACAAGAGAGTTCATAATTAAACTTGTAATAATTTGGTGAAGGGGTGTACGTGAATGTACTTGAGTAGAGCACTGTTCCAGCATGTTTAAATGTTAACAGCGATTTATGCTCCCAACATAACATCAAGCAGTAAACTTGTCATCACAATATGTCATCTTTCCTGGCACTCGTGTTAGAAAGGTTGTTCCCTGTATAGATATACCAGAAAGATAAAATAAGAACAAAAGGAGGAAGAAAGGAGAAATCATTGACTAGACAAAGAAAAATAGAGCATAAAGAGAAAAGGATGAGAAAAGTAGAATAATAAGTGAGAGAAGAAAGAAACACCCTTTTATGAACTCCAACTTTGTACAAGTTACTATTCCAATACTTATCACATTTTATGTCAATCATTCTATATTTATCACCGCGGGCCATTACTCACAAGTAGGGTCAGGGTGATAAGCGCAAACCTTCTGGCCTGGTGCTGTGGTCTCTGCTATAGCATGTTTTCTTAACTGTCATCACAAAATGCATGAAAGAAGAGAGAGACCCTGACAAGAAAAGGCAGCCTTAAAGCAGCCTCAGAATAGCCCCCATTCTAAATCTAGAGCTGGCACATCATACACTAGACTTTCTTAAGCTGGCCTGCAAGGCCTAAGGAGCCAGCTACTGGACTTGGCCCCCAGGAGTCCTGTGGAACCCTCTCTGCTGACCCATGAATGGTAAGAGGCAATGGGCAAGTGTCCAGCACTTAGAAAGCTAGGTACTGCTTGAAGAGAACACAGGAGAATAAAAGTCTTTTTCTTCTAAAGATGGCATTAAATTTTGATACTGGCAGTTGTCTTAGGCCATGTATAAACCATTTTTGTTTCAAAGCGACAACAAAAAGCATAGTTTCAAAATGAATGTTTAAAAAAAAATAAGAAATGTTCCAGTCTGTAATCAACCTTCAGTCATTCACAGTGGCGAATTGTGAATCATGATATGGATAATTTTAAGAGTACAACCTGTAAGAAATCACTGTTGTTGTTTTTTTAAAGTGGGTGGGCTCCATGCACAGTGTTGACCCCAACGTGGGGCTTGAACTCATGACCCTGAGATCAAGACCTGAGATGAGATTAAGAATAGATCCTCCACTGACTGAGCTACCCAGGTGCCCCCAAGAAATCACTTTTTAATTTTAAAATATCTTTTTGCTTTTTCCTATGACTATGATTTAGAATTTATTTTGTGGAATTCAAAGTCTCCAAACAAAACAGTGAGGTACAATGTTAAGAAAAAATAAAAAGTGAGGTAAAAATCTATTAAAATTTCATCTCTTTTTAATTTAGGGTTTTAAGTCTATAAGGGACAAATAAAATAAGGGAGTTCAACCTCTCATTTTACCAGTGAGGGCAATTGAGGATCAGAGCTATTAAGTGACATGTCCAGATTTTGATACAGTCTTTCTCTCTCTCTGTCTCTCTCTCTCTCTTACTCTCTCTCCCCTCTCCCCATTTTCTTTCTCCTCCCTTCCTTCCTTTCTTTTTTCTTTGTTCCTTGTCCTTTTCTTTCTTTTGTTCTTTTTAATAATGGAAGGATATAATTCTCCTGACTTTCAGACCCAGTGCTATTCTGTGCTACTGCTTAACAAGGAGGAGTACCATTTATCATATAATGTTTATTTATTTTTGGGAGAGAAAGAGAGACAGAGCATGAGCAGGGGAGGGGCAGAGAGAGAGAGGGAGACACAGAATCCAAAGTAGGCTCCAGGCGCTGAGTTGTCAGCACAGAGCCTGACATGGGGCTCTAACTCGGGAACCAAGAGATCATGACCTGAGCTGAAGTTGGAGGCTTAACCAACTGAGCTACCCAGGCGCCCCTATTTATCACATAAATCCAAGAAAATCTGCTTCTTTATTCCCTCATTTATTATTTATTTGACCAAAATATATTGACTAGGTATTAGGCACTGTTGTGGACTATAGCAATATCCGCGATATTTTATACCCTCAAGGAATTCATAGCCCAGGAATAGAGATGGACAGTGACAGATACTTGCTAAGTGTATGTTGAAGCAAGCACTGAGGAAAGACACTTTAAGACAAGCCAAGTTAGGGAAGAGTAACTGGTGGAAACAATGTCTAGGCTGAGCCCTAACAGAAGAGTAAAGGTAGGGAAATGGAACTTTGGATAAAGTGTAGAGGTGAGACTGTGTCCTAAGTGGGGGAAATACTCATGATGTCTGAGGTAAGGAGTGGTGAGCAGCAAAGTAGGAAAGGAGTCAAACATTTGTTTTAAAGAAATATTCAAAGGAGTTGTACAGGACTGCAAGCAAGAGGTTCAGTTATCATGACCCCGAGAATAGATGAGACAGTGTAAACCAGAACTAAGGATTACAGAGAACAGATCTGAGAACCACGTTGGGTGTAGAATCATGAGGATTTGGTGTCTGACAGACAGGATGAGGGCTCCTGGAACAGGAAGGGTTACTACCAAATGCCTAATTTTGGTTTTTAGAAAATGCAAAATGGATATTAGAACTATTTACAGGAAAAAAAATGTGTTTAGCTTTAAACATATTGAGATTAAGAGCTTCAATTTCCTGGAAGAAATCTGGCCTGGAGCTACAGACCTTAATAGTCATTAGCATATAAATGGCACCTGAAATCTTGAGACTAGATAAGATCAACCAAATAAAGAGTGGAAAAAAATATAGAAGTCTGGGAAATTCATTCATTCACAAGTGAACTGTGCTAGATGCTAGGGATTTATTTAATTTTTTTAAGTGAGCGAAATTTTAGGAAATTCTATTGAGAAAAGTAAATGAATCTTCTGGATGTCAGAAGGTGATAAATGATATGTTGGAGAATGACAATATTTAAGGAGGAAATAGAGCTCATGGGGAAAAAAAAAACGAGAGAGGGAGAGAGGGAACCATCCCTGAAACCACATGAACTGCAACTTTGTAAAGGTGAGTGACCAGATCCGATGGATCAATTGCATCCAAGAAGTCCAGTAAAAACTGGCATTACAAAGTTATCAGCCTCATGCTAGGAGCAGGGCTAGTGAATTTAAATGTATAAACAAAAATCAAAATGAATGATAAGATATAAACACACTAGAAGTTTAATGAGAAGAGAGGTGTGGTAGAAAGGAATGTGCATGTTTCTGTTAGATGTTACTTTTCTAGCTACTGATTGGCAGTGAATTTCCCAATTTACTTCCATTCCAATTCTACAGACTTAATGGCAGGTTTAAAAACAGTCTCTGCCCTCAGGTAACTTATAACATATGCAAAGATAAGACAAATACAAACAATCACAAGAAATCTACAGGTATTCTCTAGCCAGTAATTTTTAAAATAAAATATTTCTATGTAGAGTTATTATATTAGTTGATAAAGATTACTGAGTGTATACTAAGTGAAAGATAGTATTCTAGACTTCTTTTTGGAAGAAAAAAAAAGTCTTCCAACATATATTTCCTGTTGTTGAGGGATTGTCAATTTAGTTTACTGTATCTTTATGAAGGTTTATTTCATTAATTTTTGGAAAACTACATTATTAGAAAAATAATAAGAGCATGTATAGTTTGTTAATTAAGTTTAAATTGTTTCCCCTTGATAGTAGGAACAGAATATTAATTAGTCTTTTCTAAACTATTCTACAATTATGCCTAGATTATAATAAAAGATTTCCCTAACCAGTATGTTTTAATAGATGCACCAATACAACTTTAGTTATATTCCAGCAACAGAAAAAAATATTATGCAGTTATCATGATATTTCACACTGATTATAACGTTCTAACTATAAAGAAGGTTCTAACTATAAATCAATCACCATTACTTCTGCAACTACTTCTGACAACTACTAAAATAAGACTCAAAGAAATATTAATAATTAATGGGTTTCTTAAAATATACTTTTAAAATGCCCTGTTGATTCAAGACAGTGTCATGCCTATAGTAAGCAATTAATAAAATCTGAATTAATATAGATATTAATAAACAGTAATCTCCCAATATGACCTGTTAACATTAATAACCATTAATGTTAAGGTTTTTTACTGTATTGACAAATAGGGCATAAAAATGGATTTATCATTAAGCCTACTATATTAATTCATAATTGAAAAACTCCTTTTTACCTACCTGCATTCAAATGGCTGTGTACTGAGAACTGCAGATCTGTCAGGACACAGTGATGCCTGCCCAACTCATCTATTCACAATCATGACCAAATTCTAGCATGCCTTGATCACGGACCTAGGGTGATTGCACCCATTTTGAATGCCTTCCTGAGAAATCTCAGTGCTGCCAGAATTTACTGTTTGTTTCAGCCAAAGCCCTGCCCCTGAAACCCTTCTTAGAGAGTTATTTTAGGAAACTGGCACCTTTGAAATGTAAAATACCACCCAGTGGTTTCTTAAGGACAAGACAGCAATCTATTTGAAATGCACTGAGGTAGCCCTCCTCTGGCTCCCAGTCTCCATGGGAGGATGAGGGCCCAACTTCAGTGGGTGCCTTACATCTACCAGACCGCTCCCTTCTGTCCTTTAAATAGAAGCTTGTTTCTCCTCTGGATATGCACCAATTAACAAGTCACAGGGACCAACCCCCCTCAACACCCTTTAAAGTTTTTTCCTAGTACCCACTGCCCAGCCTTTAGAAGTTCTGCTTTTTGTTTTGAGGATTTGAGTTATCTGTGCTCACCTCTTTTCCCTGTTGTCAATAGATGCTGAATGAAACCAGTCCTTACTACTTTAGCACCCACTTCGGTTTATGGTTGACAACACCCTTCTACTAGAAAATCTTACATCTCCACAACATCCTCTTTTCCCCCCATCTCCTAAAGAGGATGGCCTGAGGTCCTCAGTCTTTTCTTCTTTCTACACAGTATTTTCTATTTACAGGTCACTTGGACTATGCTGTCCCTGTTATGAGTATTTAATATTCAGAACAAGGAGGGGCACCTGGATGGCTCAGTCAGTTAAGCATCAGATTTTGGCTCTGGTCTTGATCTCACAGCTTGAGTTTGAGCCCTGCATTGGGCTCTGTGCTGGCAGCTCAGAGCCTGAAGCCTGCTTCAGATTCTATGTTGGATTCTGTGTGTGTCTCTCTCTCTGTCCCACCACTACTCATGATTTGTGTGTCTCTGTCTGTCTAAAAAATAAACATTAAAAAAAATTTTTTTTAAATATTCAGAACAAGGAAGCTAAAATGAAGACTTTTTTATACATGGAGGTAGAGAGTGTGAGTAACGCAACAGTTGAATTCTTTCTTCTTGATATTTTAAAAGAAGAAATATGGACACTTAACTTTTATTATTATTATTAAAACCACTAGTCTTTCTCCCTACCTCTGATCTTCACAACGGATGCTAGGCGAAATGGCTCCAACACACTTGCCTCTCTCATTAGGGAAAGGGCAGCTTCCTGCCAAATGGTTCTTCACCTACTCCAGTGGCTTCTCAGGCCATAAACTATTTGATACTTTTGATACTATATAAACTTTCTGCACTCCATGAAGAGCATGAAGATAATATGCTGCTTAGGAAGGGTTTAGATCAAGTTAAGGCAGGTGAAAGTCAGGTCCACCCAACTTACTTCCAGCTATTTCCAGTACTTCTAGACATTTCTGTCTACTTCCTGACATATCAACAAAGTTCCATCCAAACTTGTTCCTGAACAGAGGCTTCACTTTCTTCGCCTGCCCCCTCTGCCTTTTCCCTTGTTCATCATTTTTATGTCAAAATTCTACATATTCAGAATCCATTAAAATTTCATTTTCTTTACTATTAGCCCAGGAAAACTTTACAGCAGAATGAAATAAGTAAACTCTTCTTCTTTTTAACCCCATTACATTTTTAAAAAAAATTCTCCTAGTCCCTAATTTTATTTGCTGTTTTATTTTCCAATCTTTCCTTTGAAGAGTAAGGATTTTGTCAGAGAGTTCTGTACATAGGCAATAGTTGATAAACTTTCATCACTGTAAAAAAAATGGCAGAAACACAAGTAGCAAATCATGTTTCCATAAAAAGATAAACCTAAAAGTTTTGCAAGTATATCCTGAATTTAGCTTTACCTCAATACAGTTTTCCATACAGCTAGTATGGGAAAATTTTTTCCCATCAGAAGGCATTTCTTTTAATTTAAAAGAATAAAAATGTATGATTTTAAATTCTCCCTGGGAGACAAGTAAGTAGTGGAAAAAATAAGATGGTAAATACAGGTACTTTGTTGAACATTGTATTCTGTCATTGTGAAGACAGTATTCAAAACCCACAAGTAGATCCCTGGACATGCCAATCATATAATGGTTATGTTACATATTTTCATCATTCATTGAGCATCATTAAGTTGAGCTTTTATTAAAATATATACATTTAAAGTATAAATCACTGTTTAATAAGTCGGTCTAGCAAGTATCCATGACAAGATGTGAAATTCGTTATGCATTATTAAAGAAACTCAAAGAGTTTCCAAAACGAAAGAGGAATTGATTTTGCAAAATTCTAGAGAAGCGTGAAGATTTTAATCGTACATCAAGAGCTCTTAATGAGAGATCAGTTCAAACAGAGTTCATCATCTCTGAAATGGAGCACAAAAAAATGCTACTACCTTCATGAAGTAAAGTAAATTATAAGCAGGATAATACATAGTTTATGTTGATTCATGGTTAAGATAAGTTATAAATGTAATTTATTCTATATATTTTAAATATCCTGGATGAGTAGCATAAAGAAAATCTGAAGAATAAAGGAAGTATATTTACATTAAGACAAACACCTACACCTATACTTTTTTGAGTGTAAGCTTCCTCATATAAGAGAAGGAGGATTTCCAGAAATTGACTATTAAATAAACCAGGTTCACATCTTCAGAAGTTGTGCTAAGCTATGTCAACAACACAAAATCATAGCCACCTCCTGGGTAAACTTCAAAACCACAGACATGGTATTTATTAAACTAAAGACATCATCTGGACAAACTTCGGAGAGAGTTATTAAAGCTTTGTGTGCAGTACCCAGTTTGTGCTGGGACACCCAAACCCAGAGAAATCTTTACTCCAAGAAAGAGGATTTGTGATTCAATACATAAATCTGCAGTAGCCAGAAGGTAGGTGAGAAACAGAGGAGGCAAGCTTTCACGTCAGTCTTTTAGGAAACCAGCTTGTATCTCCCTGGAACAAAAAAATGGCCAGAGAAAGAAGGAAGGGCACCAGGGTGGTGAATAAGACCTCTCCTTTGAGTTCTGCTCACGGATTAGAGGAACAAGAGTTTTTGTGGACATTTCTGCAATAACTTCTTCCCTGGCATGGGGAGCCAGAAGTGTCAACACATCTGTCACTACTGCTGCAATGGCAAGGTTGAACTTTTACTAGGAAAAGTGTGGAGAAGCACACACATCTCAACAACAGCCTTTGTCTTTTAATTCATGATGCTAACACGCAAGCTCATAGGAACACACATATACTGTCTCAATCCTCACTCTCCCATTTACATTCACATTTCATATATGGCTTGAGTTTATGTCATACCGTGAATTATCCCATGAGTTGTATTTCCCTCTGTCCCTCAATCTCACTATTTCTTTTGCTTTACAAAAGATCAGGAGCAGACTTGCCCATCTCTTCTCAAAGGAGAGGATGTTGGGTGCCCGGGAATGTCCTGGAGGCACTAGTTCCCCTAACTTTTCTTGATAGGAAAGTAGGGGAGGGAGAGCCGAGGAGAAGAAATCTATAAAATGTTAGTTGAGTGTGGAACCAGGATATCCCCCCGAGGAGAAGGAGTATCTGTGAAGTGAAGTGAAGGATTCCTTAACAGCTAAGCACCGGGGAGTCCAGTCCGTGGAGATCTGGTGCCCTCGGGTGCTGTTCACACACGCACTGCCCCAGGCTCTCCGCGCCGCTTCTTTGGGGCTAAGCTTTCTTTTCAGACGAGCCCTCCTGTGCTTCGGAGGTGTTGACCACTTGTGCAACTGGGCTCCAGGATGTCACTTGTCCTTCCCACTTCCTAGGTGGAAAATGAGAAAAACCAGCCAATCACCAGGCTGAGGGGTGGAGGCTGCTGTTTTCTCAAGCTGCTGGCGCCACCTGCACAAGGCATGAATCAGGAATCCACACCACCCCCCATCTCCTTTTCTAATTCCCCTCTCCTCTCTCTTCGCCTTTTCTCCTCTCTCTCCCTTCTTCCCTCCCTCCTTCCTTCACCCAGTAGCTCTCTCCCTACCCAACTCTCTGGCGCACGCGCACACACACGCTCTCTCGCAAGCACCAGCCCTCGCACTCGAGAAGTCAAGTCGCCCTCCCCCCACCCCCGGGAAACCTACGCATCAGCTCTCTGGAGGGTGCAAAGTCAGTCCCCTTATCAGCAAGGAGAGGACACCTCAGCCTGGGACAGATTAGAGACGCATCTTGCTGGAGGGATGCCTCCTTTAGAGTGGGGAGTGGGTCGCAAGGGGGTAGCTTCTTCCAAGCGCCTTTGTTAAGCATACACAGGTGGACACACACGAGCGAACGCGCATACATATGCCCTCCCAAGAGTGACTCGAGGAAGGGAGGGGGACGGTGGAGGAGGACATTTTGTATTCGGCGCACAGCTCGATCTGGAAAGTACCAATACACACATGAACCAGTTAGCCGATCACCCACCTAAGGATGGGTGGTGGATGACCACACCAATTTAAGATCTTGCAGGAAACAAGAGATGACAGAGGTGTCATTAGGCGCTTTATGGATATTTACGTGACTTTTTAAATTGCCTTTGTGTATACTCTTGTAAAGTCAAGAAGACTCCAATTTACTTAAACTTCACTGTGGAGAAACAGGATTCTGAGGGAAGGCAGCCACTAAGGACCTCTGTTTTAAACATAGGCTGCCCACCCACATTCCCCGAGAGAGAGAGAGAGAGAGAGAGAGAGAGAGAGAGAGAGAGAGAGATGAATGAGAATGAGTATTCTCTAAAGGTCTCAGCTATCAGTGGGTTCCTTTTCTTTGTAATAGGATACTAGAATCTGTAACAGCCTTATCCTCACTGTTTCTCCCAGGGACTGTTTCCATCTTTTCTTTTTGCTTTGCAGGGAGTGGTAGGGAGAGAGGCTTCCAAAGACATGTTGAGATCCACAAGCCTCTGCCTCACAACCTGCCTGGACTCCCTGGTGTTTTCAAGCTGGCCAGTGGCTGCAGTTGAGCCTGTGGGGTTTACACATTCTCTTGATTAAAAAAAAAATGGTGAGGCACAAGACCACTGATTCTCTGTCCTAGAGAAAGAGACTACAACCACTTCCACCCCATCCCTCAAGATTTAGGAAATTAAGAACCAATGAGTTTAGGGCCCATCTTCACTAAGAGTAGGCTAAGGAATTTGCTCAAAAAATGCTCTAAGGATCAGTACTGTGAACACTGACACTTCTAGTGAATGGCTGAGAGCATTTCCTGGTTATTGATACTTCTGCAAATCCACTTTCAATAATGTGTTTCTGTCACTGTCTATTTCTCCATTAAAAAAAACGTGCAAAAATAACATGGGCAGAAGTTGGTATTTGTTGTGATGTTTAGGGTTTCAAATTTTCTACATTATTTTTTATAATATATAAAATGCTAAATGAACATATTTCTTATTAAAAAGAAAATACCAGTAGAAGTCATCCATGAAGATATATAAAGCATTTAATTAAATTCATTGCCTTACCTGACCAACTGCCAGTGTAGCAGGCTGGATGTGAGAGTGTGGGAATGTAGACATGAATAAAATACAGCCCCAAACCGGACAAAAGCTCATTATCTCAGAGGGAAATCAGACTTTAAAATAAATAAATCGCAATACTGAACAGCTCACTAACAGTAGCATTGAAAGTATAAAGCTGTTACTTGGGTAAGTTCCTGGAGTGGTTACAGTTTTGGAGGCCAGGGAGTTGGGAGAAAGAAGGATGGCTTCTTGGAGGAGTACACTTCTAGGCTGTGTTTTCGAGGATGTTTTCAGTAAACAGTTAGTTAATAAAATAGTTGAATAACAAACTTTATAAAAATAAAAACAAAAGCAAAACACAAACTCCTTACCAGGGGAAACAAAACACCAAGCAAGAACTTGTTATAGGAAACTCTTAGACAAGTTAAAGTTATGAAGAGAAAAAAGTAAAATTTCATGATTTTATAATGCTATTCCTTCTGAAAATTTTATGGAGTACAAAACCATGAAATTTTACATAAAACATCTAAGACTTCAAGGTTCTCTTCAAAAAGAAAAGCAGAGCTGATGATATTGTATTAACTTTCCAACATATTAGCAATAGTTTGTAGTTAAGTAGAAACTGTCTCTTTTAATGGGGATCTTTCTACACTTTGTTCCTATTGCATTATTGGTACTAAATCTTGAAACATTTTTATTTAGTATCTTACTTTCTGTGTTACTTTTTTTTCATGTAATCTGCTTTATTAATGTAATTTAACTACAGGTCTTTCTCTGCATTTTAATAGAAAACTTTCTCAGTTAGGATTTTTCCTAATCTGAACCAGAATATAAGAAAATAATGGAAGCAGTGACTTTCTCACTTATTCTAAGGATGTTTTAGAACTAGGACCACTTTAATGTTTATTTATTTTTTTGAGAAAGAAGCACAAGCTGGGGAGGCACAGAAAGAAAGGCAGACACAGAACTCAAAGCAGGCTCCAGGCTCTAAGCTGTCAGGACAGAGCCAGACGTGAGGCTCAAACTCATGGACCATGAGATCTTGACCTGACTGAGCCACCCAGGCTCCCCAAACTAGGACCACGTTAGATACATAAGAGAGAAGTGAATCCACTATACACAATGAATGCGTTAGAGCATTAGGGCTTAATTCTCTAATGGACCTCAGTTCAGAAAGTCTTGGGATAAGCATTCTTTGATTTATTTGTTTTGTAGATCTGTTTTTTCATACACTGGGTTTACTTAAGGTGAATAGTTGAGCAAATAACTGAATGAAGCACTTGTGACTTGAAAATGTGTGTGCAGCATTTAGGGGGAGTCACACATGCTGAGAAAGAATCAATGAGTACTTACAGGCGGGGCCTGAGGGAATAAGGAAAAAAAATGAGTCTAATTCACATCTGACCCACTTCTGCCCAAAGTAATATAAATAATTGATCTGTACTCTGCACTACCACAATTATCTTTCTACACACACTTCTCGAAGCTTTATGTCAATACATATGGAAAACCTAGAGAAAATTCTGCTCTCAGAATAGGACAGCTTAACCAAATTGTATTCTAGTTACAGTTGTGACCTATAATTAGAAAAGTCAGGAAATGCATTTTAAAATCCTTTCAGGAAAACTCAAAATGTATCTCTTCATTTTCTTCACAGAAACCAAACGTAGAAACTGTTCACCGTTTAGCATGTGCCTGGATAACTACAAAGAATGTTGCATGGAGGCCTGGGGCTGGAAATAGGGTGAATCTAATTGTTTATGATAGATATAGATATAGGCATAGATCCAGCAAAGGGGACAAATGCATAGAGAAGAGAGTTCTCAGGGTGTGTGAGTTAGTGAAACATGTACGAGAGGTTGAATTTCTTTGGCGAGGTACCTAGAATGCATGGGAGGCATGGTTGCTCATTTAGTGTGCTAGAGGCACACATCACATTTCCAGTGAGGCAGCTTTCTACACAAAGACGGCACTTGGACTGCTGATTGCATCTTGCCTCTCAATGGATAGGCTTCTTTTTTGGTGTTAAAACAAATAACAAAATGTTAAAGCAAATAAGAAAATAAAAAATAAGACACCAACAAAGAGATGTAACAGTCTCAAGACCCAGCCCTGTAGCCTCTGTTCTCTGAGGAAACAGCCAAGGAAGCTTAAATACACCCATCGGGGCACCAACAAATTCAGCAGCCTCAAACCGAGTGAAGGGGTTGGAGATGTGGCTAGAATCAGAGAAGAGACTTTGAATATCACGTAGTACAAACATCTTATTTCACCTTGTGGCACCTAAAGCAAAGTAATTTCATGTAATTTGTCTAATGTGCCATTTCTTCATTCACTCATTCCGTCATTCATTCAACAAATATTTACTGTATGCTTCTTGTATGCCAAGCATACCAGGGGCTGGAGATAAAGCAGAGAACAAAGAGTTATATTCCCTCCTTTCTTACTGTCTAAAATGGAGATAAAAGTACAAATAAAAACACATGAGATACTTATTTTAATAAGCACAGAAAAGAAAATGCTTGGGAGGGTATAATAGATAGTCATTTTAGATAAAATGGTCAGATGACATTGATTCAACTCCTAAAAAATAAGAAGGAGCTGACTTTACAAATGAGCAGTGAGAACAGCAAATTTAAGGGTAGAAAGCATAAAATGGCCTTGCTAAAATGGCTGAAAATGAACATAAAAGAGATCATTATAGCTAGTGAAGCAAATTGGGTGGTAGTGAGAGACGGGTTTGGGGATATTTGAAAAATAAACATCTCATAGTTACATCAGAATCTGCAGCATCAGATTACTAAAGGAATTACTTCTAGACAGTGTTGGTTTGAGAGGATAGATTTAAAGAAACATCTCTCATATCATATATTGTATCTTCAGGTTTAGTCACAAAGATATATATGATTAAAGTCTATAGAACTTGTTATGTTACCAGGTAATGTGACAGAGAAAGAGAAAGAATGAATGGTAAAGGTGATTTATGTATTATGATTATAATAACTGATAAATAACAAAGTTGTATAAAGAGTAAAAGTAGAAGAAACAAAAGAGTAATCAGAGATTTGAAGAGTGAAGAACTCAGTTAAATAAAAACTTTAAGGACATAAAGAATTATTATCATGGGAGTATTAGACAAAGTGATCTGGAAATACAGAGAATGGCAGATTCGAAACTTGGATTTTGGAGATAGAGCAGTAATGCAGGATTCGGGGTATGTTCCCCCGGGTAAAGCACAGTGAATGTAGGGAAAATATCAGTTAGAGCTGATGCAGTCTAGAAGCAAAGAGAGGCCAGAGTTTTTAGTAGGTCTTCAATGTGGGTATTTGAAGTCACTGAGAATGACTGGACTAAGAGTCAAGTGTGAAGAAGTCAGGTGCCTCAAGTAGTCCTTCAGGGCCTGGGAGTGAATGGATAGATGGCTGGAGGTTGGCAGCTTGAGGAGAAGCAGAGTCAGGACACCACTGATAATACTGATTTCAGAGGAGCTGCTGTCTTCTGGAAGAAGGAAGAATATTTTGGTTCATGGCAGGAAGCAAAACAGGGTATCTCCCTCATCTTCTGACCATGTCTAAATGACTTGTAAGAAAAAATATATTCTTGGCTTGAGAGAATTTCCATGGAAGGAGAAAGTTATCCTTGAATACTCAGGACTGATCATTAAATGATGGTCATTAAATTTATAACTTCATCTTAAGTTATCACAGCCAATAGGCAAAGAAAACATACTTACTTAGCAATTGTAGGTTGCCTGGTGGAATCATCCTGGTTTGTTTTAATATGAATTTTTGCATAAATCTATCACATTTCTAATATTTTAAGCAGCATTTTTGCCACTCTTCATAGATATATCAACTAAAACAGATTCAACTTCACCTACTGCCAAAATATTTCCTTTCAATCAGTACTTCTTAAATGAGTGTATTTTTATTAGTTAGTTTGATAAGTCACAACTCAAAATCTCAGTAGCTTTCAATACACATTTCTTTCCTTCTTGTTACTTGTGAATGTCTGTGTGTCACCTGCTGTGTTTTGCTCAATGTTTCTTTGCATTCCATGCTCTAGGATGAAAGAGCAGGCCTTATTTGGAACATAAAGAAAATATTTGGCAGAAATTTTCAATGCTTTCTAAAGGTTCTGCTCAGACATGGTGTTACATTTACTCAAATTTCATTGGCTGAAGTTTGTCACACAGTCAAGTTAATTACAGTCACATCGCTTCCCTCATTGGTGCTCTGCTCATCTTGTGGCAGTGGTGAGAATATGTCAGTCTTCAGGGAAGGAGAAAATGGAAATATCTAACACAATAAAGCAATCTAACATAAAAAGAACTTAAAACTTATAATGAATACTTCATGAAATTAACCCCGAACTCAGCTGGGAGTCATGTGTCTGCCAAAGTAAAAATAATAAATACTGAATAATGTCTATAGTAGCCAAAGGGATAAGGAATTTAAGAAAAAGATAGATGTCAAGATATTTTTCCTTCTATACCATACAAAATAATAGTATGTGAACTGACAAAGTGGTTGAGGTGTTCTTTTGGGAGAGGGATCCAGATTAACCTGGTACTCCTCTATCAGTTAGCTTCCTTAATAGAGATATACAGATACTTTGATTTTATATGAATAAGGATTTTAGGCCTCTTTCTTCTCTTTCTTTCTCAAAGTGCCTTCCATATTTCTTAGAAGAATTAAGGGAGGTGATTCAAGAGTATGCTGCTATTTATTTTCTACTATCAACTATGCTGACACATATGCCAGCTATTTTAAGTGAACCATACCATGTTGTATTCCAATGAGGATTAGAAAATGTTTCTTTAAAGAAAACATGAACTACATAATGAACAATCACTTCTAATCTGAAGCCTTTTCCATAGATTACCCCACCACTTATTAGTTCTTAAGGCCGTGCGAAAACTGGGCTCCTGAATTAATTCCTGTAAGCCTGTAAGAAAGGTAGAAAGGAAAAAAAAAGGAAAAAAAAAGGAAAAAAAAAAAAAAAGAAAGGTAGAAAGGAGTAAAGGAAAAATATGTAAAATCCCACCACATATTTCATGTGAATTTTGTTCATTTTGCTGTTTGAAGCATGCCATTCTTAACCTTGGAATATTTTATCTTTGGGCCTTTAAATACTCAGGCTAAATTTAATGCCACTGAGATTTACAGTGTTACTTAAATAAGGATGTGGCAAAGATCTCAGCTTTACTCTTTCTCTATAGTAAGACATTGCTGCTCAGAGCCGCTGAGCCAGCAGGCATCACAGTATAATAGCACCCTGTGGCTCATAACATAACATCCTCGAGATATGTGCAAACTCATACCCTAATGCTATCTTAAAAACCTCACGGTAAGTTATTACAAAATTATGGTTAAGGGAAAGTGTTTCTTTGTGTGGGACATTGAACATTCAAATATAGTAAATGTTCGGTGTGGCATTTACTTGGAAGAATGATGGAAGAGTTAAACATATATTCATGAATGATCACACAATTGCACATTAGGTTCAGGAACACTTACCTGAATGTTTTTGCATTTCTATGAGCTATGGCAATGCACAAAGCTATAAGCATGTATTAAGATGCAGGATTAATAAAAAATAAATCTACTCTATATTATACTAGGCATCATCTATTCACATAACAATGTATCGAAGGGTCCTTGGTGGCTTTCAAATATAAGAAAAATATGGAATTAATTTTATAAGAAATTTTATCGGGCTATCCCAAAGAATAAAGAAAAAATAGAGATATACCAGGTGCCATTATATTGAATCATTTATAGATTAAAGGAGCATAATGGAGGTACCTTAAACAATGAGTGTTTTGGAAGCATGTTATAAGTTTCTATTTGAGAACTTAGAAGGGAGCCAATCATATGCTGCCCTTGATACAAAAAGGACAAATTTCTATTCTCTGTCTATTCTGTTTTTCCAGCTAGAATGCTTGGCTGAAACAGACAAAAATCTGTAGTCATTAGTCAATGTACCTTGCTGTGTAGGGCAGAAGGAAACTGTGGCACACAGTTAGTTGATACTTTCTACATATCTTGGGGGAAAAAAGAAAGAAAAAATATTGCTGGCAAGAGTACCTCATGAAATTGTTCAGGAACTCACTGTATGACTCTTGCCTTGGGACCTAAAAGGATGCCCATACAAATTTAGTAGACAATCACTTGCTTCCTGTGGGTTGGGATGGAAGTTAGGTACATGAAGACGGGAAGCAATCTTTCACTTTTTGGAAAGAGCTAGTGTAACTGATGCTGTGTTTGCTCTTTGGAAGTTTGTATATCCATGGGTGAGTTATAAACACCTCTTATCCCTGATTTGATTAAAAGTGGTAATTATTTATAGTATTAATATAGTGCATTAGTATTTTTATATGGTACGGTTTGTGAAATAATTCATGTTCATGAGTCTTTATGAAAGTCCTTTTGGTTCCCAAGCAGGTGAGACCCTCATGACAGCAGGACATATTTGAGGGAGTTAGCAAAGAAATGAAAATACAACACTAGCTAGATCCCTTTCTAACATCTTCTTCCAGCCAAGCAATTGCTATTTCAGTCCACTTCCTGTAACTTTCCTTTTCTCTTTCCATCTCCAAGCTGTATTAAATAGTCTTAACATGTAGCCATTACAAGGGATCTTGTACAAAACTAGAAGAAAGGGAATACAATTTGAAGAAGAAAAGTGATAATTTTAAATCAAAGCTAAGGTACACTGACTACCTTAGCTTTTCCTGTTTAGGAAAAGAGAAAGAATGCCAACTAGGTGTCTCTCCTGAACTAAGATATTGTTGCAGTTTCAACAAGAAATATATAAAAAAACAAAGTGAACAAGAAAATAATTTACCAGTACTAGGAAGGGTAAAGCAATCTCATCATTACTTAAAAACATGGTCATAAGTAATTCTATCTAATAGATAGAATAATTTATGTACAGATTCAAAGTGTCTTAGGAAAACCTCTTGGTGGGCAAAAGTGGTTTTGTTTTGGTTCTTGTTTTGGATCAATTTGGTTTGGTTTGGTTTTAGAAATTTTGCAATAGTGTTTATGGAGGAGACAAAGGGAATGATGAAATGTGTCCAATGAAAATTTCAAAGAAATTTTAGGACATAAATAAAACAATTTAGAATAATTGTAACTTAGCCTAATTTTTTTTTAGAGATATTCAAGTATGTATTTGGTTTGTCAGCATGTTTTATAAGTGTTTATTTATTGTACTAGTATAACTACTACTTCAGTTGAGAAGAATTTAATTAAATATAATAGGCTATAATAAAACAACACTTAAATATTTGGAAACATTAATTAATAATTTAAGCATAAAATCAATTTCCCTTTTAAATATGCAATAACTTCACTGTAATATATGAGCTAAATTTAATAAAAATAATGATTTAATATTTACAGTATATATATAATGTCTTGATCACATTTCAAATGCACAAGGACTTACAATATTTTTAATAATCCAAACTACATTTGTGAAGTAAATTATCTTTAATATTAACTTTCTTTTCATAATTTCAATTTTGGAACACTTGCAGGAGCACCTCCATGTTTCATAGGCATGCTAAATGCTGTTACCAAGATAATCACAGAAAATAACTATGTAACCATCCATTTACATCATTTATACATTTAATTTCCTTCTTGCCCTTTAGTAAGTCTATCTGAAGTTTGAATCAAAGGAAGTATCATGAACAATGCATTTTGAGCATGATAAAAAATTAGACTTGAACTTAAGAGGGGCTCTACATATATGGTTCATAATAAGCCCCCACCCCGCTGCCCCTCATCATGTTAGATAACAAACACCTGCCATGTTTTTTCACTCTCATAAGTTCTCATTCTAATGTTATGTTTCAGAGCCATCACGTGGAAATTGGACTGAATTTTTATAAGTCTATGTAAAAAAAAAGCCAAATATCTCCTTTTCCCCAATAAATATCTGTGAGCAATTGGATTAGTTCACTGTCTCCCTACTTTTTTGTGTAGATCAAATGGCTCCATTTAGACTAAACCTTTCAGTCCCATTTGCAAATGAACAGCTAAAGGTCAAGTATTTAAGTTCAAAATTTCTGGAAGTAGTGACACTGGATTGATCTATACATGGCCATATTGTTCAGAAAACCTGATCTGAGAGTGTAGAAATATCTAAATATCTGTAAAAAGATATCTATGGGAGATGATGGATGTTACTTACCTAGAAGATGGGATCCTTTCACCATTTACAAAAGAGGAAAATATAAATACAATCATGTCTATTCTGTTCTTTTTATCAGTTGTTTAGAACATCCTTATAGTATGTTCTTAATATTTCTCCATTCCCAACACATACATAACTGCATTGTTTTTAAGATTGAATAATTTCTTATAGATGAGTGAGTCCTTTGAAAGCAATAACATGCATTATTTATCTTGTATATTCAACACATTACAAGGTGCCTGAATCTGTGGATTTAAAAATGGCTATTGAATTATTATATAGGATAAGCCTATTATACAGGACTGTCCCTCTGTCTAGCCATATTTTATCTTCTTTTTTCTGAAATCTGTCTTAATTCCTCCACGGTATTTTGTGTGGACAATTTTAACACATTCAGGAGCTCCGATTCACCTACCACTGAGTCTATAGACATCTACATGCCTTTGGGTTTCAGTTAGTACACATACCCACTTTAGGCTCAATCTAATAACTGCTCTCTGAATCCTCTAGTTAGGGTGGAGTATTTTGTTATTCTGATATGTTATCCATGGACTTTGGCACTCTTCCTGGCCTCAGTTGATTCTTTGTTCCTGGTTACTCTATCTTGGATTACGCTCCTATCGTACACATGTCTGCCTACTTTAGACTATAAACTGTCTATTTTAGACAGTTGCAAAACAGTTTTTACTTCTATCCATATATCTTAGATTTTAATATGTTTTATAAATTGAAATTTGATAGAGTGTTCTCTTCTAGAAAATACATTTATTCAAACTGTAGTTCACTGAAGATACTTTGTACTTGAGTTTTAAATAAACCATAGTTTGAAATTTGAAAAATAGAAAACTACTGAATTGTGTGAACCTTTTTTACAAGTGCAATTTACAACACATACTTGCATATTTTTACCTAATTAAACATGTACACTTTAAAAAATGTTTCAGAAAAAGAATAATTTCAATTTCAAAATGATTTATTTTTTATTTATATAGTTCCTTTCGAGTCAATAATACAAGACATGTTGAGCTAGACAAGCATATTCTTTTAGGAGACTAAGGGACAGATGAAAATTTTAGTTAAAAAAGCAAACAAATTGCAACATCTTTATGAGCTAGTGTCTATCATTGGTCTTTGGAGAAGTCTAAGAATATAAGTCCTCTCTTCTACCACCTGATTTCTCCTGGAATGTAACAACCCATCTTATACACCCTCATCCATGTGCCTAACCATAAAGGGGTAGCTGAAATTGAAAAAGTTTTCTTCTGTTTACTCTCTGAAATCATAATTATAGTTCTCCCATATGTGTCCACATTCATACACAAGACTAGGTGATCCCAGTCACCCAACCACTTTTCCCATCTATTCCCCTTTGCCACAAACACAAATATACCTGGTATGCAATTTGACAATTTCCTTTTGTTGAAGCTTGGTATTGTCTCATTTAAATTTATGTTGACTCTGTGGAAAAGATGGTGTATATGAACAGTGTCTTCATTTAGCATTTTGTGTTTGCCCTAAGACAGTTTACAATTTGAATGCCCCAAATAGCTATTTTTCTCAAACTTGAAAGGACCTTGGTGGTTCATGATGATTAGTAACAAAACAAAAAACATGCAATTGCATATGCTAATCTCATCTTAACCTCACTTTTTTAATGTTTATTTATTTTTGAGAGAGAGAGAGAGAGAGTGTGTGTGTGTGAGCAGGGGAGGGGCAGAGAAAGAGGGACACTCAGAATCTAAAGCAGGCTCCAGGCTCTGAGCTGTCAGCACAGATCCTGACGTGGGGCTTGAACTCACGAGCCTTGAAATCATGATCTGAGCCAAAGTCAGACGCTTAACCAACTGAGGCACCCAGGCCTCAGTTATTCAGCTGCAACTCAGTTATTCAGCTGCAACCAATTTCATTTTTACTATATTGTTTTTCAAGTATTTTTTTTCTTCTCCACCAAATGTCATTGTCTGAACACTTCAACTTTGTGCCTCTTTGACCACGTCATTCTCCATAAATATGCTTTATCTATTTACCCAGATGGAAATAGCAAAGTGACAATAAGTCTTTGAATACATAATTAAAATGAACTGCTTCAAACAGGCCATAATATCACAGCTAGTTTAATGCAGTAGGGTGCACAACGGGTTTCACAGGTGGTTAAATACATCTGTAGGCAAATGGAAAATTATTTTGAATATGTATCTTTCCAGTTACTATCCTCACTAAAAATCAATTTAAATCCCTGGAAAGTAAAAGAATATCTAAATAATTGAAATATTCTTATGCTCAAGTTTTGGTCATTGTAAATTTTTTATAGTATGTATTAAAGGAGAATCAAACTTTCCCAGTGGGATAGCAAATGGAATAGTCATAAAACGAGAAGGATGCGCAGATAAAACCCACATATTTGGGTTTTAATTCTGCTAAGGTTGTGTAGTAATTTTATGTAACACATTTGATCTCCCTGAACCGGAGTTTTGCTATCTGTTAAAAGGAGATGATAACAAAACTTAACTTAATCCCATCATAAAGTTCTTGTAGGAGAATGATTGCAGTATTTCATATACTGAAGCTTGGTTAGTTGTTGGTTAACAAATCAAGCGTTAGGTCCTTCAGAATCCTCTCAAGTCTATCAGTCCACTGGCCAAGACTGGATAGCAGTGTACTCTGATGGAGTAAGGTATTTATTTATTTATTTTATTAAAAAAATTTTTTTAATGTTTATTTATTTGAGAGGGATACAGACAGCACAATCAGGGAAGAGACAGAGAGTGAGGGAGAGAGACAATCCCAAGGGGGCTCTGCACCGTTAGCACAGAGCCCCACACGAGACTCCATCTCAAGAACTGTGACTGGGGCGCCTGGGTGGCTCAGTCGGTTGAGCGCCTGACTTCAGCTCAGGTCATGATCTCACAGTTCGTGGGTTTGAGCCCCGCGTCGGGCTCTGTGCTGATGGCTCAGAGCCTGGAACCTGCTTCTGATTCTGTGTGTCCTTCTCTCTCTGCCTGTCCCCTGCTCATGATCTGCTTCTCTCTGTCTCTCAAAAATAAATAAATGTTAAAAAAAAAAAACAATAAAAATTCTATGTTTAAAAAAAAAAAAAACTGTGAGATCATAACCTGAGGGGAAACCAAGAGTCGGACACTCAACTGACTGAACCACCCAGGCGCCCCTGGAGTACAGTATTTAAATATGCATCTTTCTGGATACCACTGCAATTGATGATCCAGAAATTGTAGCTTCTGCTTACCATATTTTTCATCTATGAACAACTTTTAATGTAAGTTCACATTTGTTTCATAAACTTACTCATGAGAAAGTAATAATATTGACAAGTTAATAAAGCATGGTGAAATCAGTCCTCAGTGCCTCATGTGCCACTTGTTCAAGGGAATTTCATTCTCTGCTGTATTTTTGCTCTCTGAAAGGGCTGCTGGAAGAATGATCTATTAGTTCCAAAGTTCCTGCCTATAACCCTCAGACATAACGTGAAATACCATCATAATCTTTATATGGAAAAGTTAAATCACAAAGCAATGTTCCAGTGCACTGAGAATTTGCCTTAAAACTTTCATTATCTCTGTCTGTGAAGCATAACATGTCTGGGACTTCCCTGACCATCCTTCCCACCAGAGACTGAAGCACACAAACTACTGGTAAAGAACTGAAACTTGCCAAATTGAGACATCTGATTACCTCACTTATCAAATTACTTATTCTCTGTTTACCAGTTTTTTTCAACTTTATTTAGTATTACATGTTTCTTATTCTTTCTTTAACATGTGCATGCTCTGTGACTTCAATATGACATCTTTTAGCATATGGATAATAGAATAGTCTTTAAATGCATTATATATTTAGAAAATTACTCAACAGACTTTTTCTTAGAAAGATCATGTCTGCATCTCCGAATATAAACTGAAAGCTGCAGTGTTATTTTTTCAGCATGAAAATGTTGAAATCCTACAACAATGTTTCATGTTCACTGATTTTTAAAAAGCAAGTTGATTTTCTTTAAAGCCTCTGAACTAAAATTGTGAAAGGGGAAAATATTTTATACAGAACTGAAAATATACAGAAAAAAATGGATTGGTTTCTTGATGCCAAATGAGTTTTCATTGGAGGCTCATGCATATACATGATTAATTTTGAAAATTTTGTCTTTATGCCACTTATTTTATAATGCCTGTTTTCTCATATCAGTTTTGCAATTTGTGTTTTCTACCTATGCCTACTTACAATTTTATTGGGTTATCATTCTATTTCTATGGGGGGTGAGGGAGAAAAAAACCAGAAATTTGTCAATTTTTGAAAATAAAGATTTTACACATTACACACAATTAGAGAAATTATTTCCTCTGATTTGTTTTTGCTGAAAGCTATTTCATACTAAGAATTTAGTTATTGTAATGCCCGGTCTTTTATTGTATTATGCTGCTAGATTTTCAGTTCAGTTCAAGTGGAATAAGGAGTTTTTAACATAGTAAACAATGTATACCTATTATGCTAGAAAATACAGAATATTGCCTCACAAAAGAAAAAGTCATGAGTTGCAAAGGTAACATTTCTGTTAATGTTTACAAAATGAACTTTCTGTCCTCCAGATGCTGTGTATTCTGTCATAAGTATGATGTTATCCCTAGAAATACTTTTACTTTTCAAAGTAGTAGGGAATGAATATTATTTAAAGTGCTAAAAAACTTGAAAAGCATAGTTCTGATAATGAGAAAATAAGGTGTGTTACATTATTATAATCAAGTAACTGTGATTGGCGTGCCTGGGTGGCTCAGTTGGTTAAGTGTCTGACTTCGGCTCAGGTCATGATCTCGCAGTTCTTAGGCTCAAGCCCTGCATCGGGGCTCTGTGCTGACAGTTCAGAGCCTATAACCTGCTTCTGATTCTGTGTCTCCTTCCCTCTCTACTCCTCCCTTATTGCTCTCTGCTTGTGAGCTCTCTCTCTCTCTCTCTCTCAAAAATAAGTAAACATTGAAAAAACTTTACAAAATAATTTAGTGTGATTAAAATATCACTGTAAATCCCTAGCATCAATTGTTAAAAAGAAAGAACATTTGGGTAGATCTTCTGGGGAAAAAAATCCAAGAGAAATATAAACATTTATTAGTGAGGACATATTTGAAATTCAGTTCTGCCAGTTTCTTTTTTTTAGGTTCCCTACAGTTTTCCTGCTTCAATGTTTAACTAATAAAATTAAATATCTATTTTAAACAAATCATATAATTAGTAACTTAATTAAATATATATAGCTTTATTTCTGGGTCACTGTTAGTCTTCATTTACTTACTGTCTTTAATTAAAGATCATATGGTTTTTATTAGTCTGCTTTGAGAAATCTACCCCCATTTTTAATATATATTATGTATGTAATATATATAAAACATATGAAATATAATTGAAACTCATAGATATAGTTATAATGACTTCTCAAGTTCCATTACTATACAAACTCATTTTGTTCACAAAAATTTTAAGTGTATATGCTAATTGTAGCTGGAAATGCAGTTTTTACCATAAAAAAAATTCTTGGAAATTTAATTGGCAGAATGAGTTTGAGAGAAATCACACAAGGAACATAAAAGATGAAAATTTTTGGCATTGCACATGTGAAAGAAGTTTGATAAGGTACTCAGAGAACCAGATTTATGAAGCTTTATGTAAACAAAATTGCTTTTGCTTTTTTAAGTGTCTTGTAATTAATATATCAATATACTAAAATTTTTACATCTTTTCTAAGATGTTAATACTTCTGTTAAAAAATAGCATTCCATGTCTGTTCTCACAGACACATTATTATGGAACAAATGTGATATAGTCCTATATTTATTAATGTAGTATAAAATATTTGGAAGTTAAATAAAGATCAATATGAATATGTGTATTAGAGATCCTATTGTTTTCAACATTGTCATTCAATTGCGAGGGAATGGCATCCAACTGAAAACTAGCCATAGGGTAGAAAACATTTGAAAATATTTTAATGACAAATTTTAGGTAAAAAGCAAAAAACACATTGCATTAGTTGTTGATAATCCCTGTCTAAAATATAATCTATTTTTCTTCTAATAATTCTTCCAATAAATATGACTTTTATGATGGTTCATATAAGGGTTATCTGAAAATAAGTTTGGAAGATATCTTAGGACCATGCTTCTTTAGAAAAAAGAGAATTATTCACATGTTTACATGTAAGAATAACAGTGTAATACAAGATTTTTTAAAAGTTTAGAGTTGCTTACAAGACAAACTGGAGAAAATACAGATTGAAACAGAAAATATTTAAGAGTACAACAAAATTTTATAGGAACAAAAAATTATTTCTTGATGAAATAAACTTGGCTCGATAGTGATAACTAAAAAACAGAAATAGTAAATTATAATAGTAAATGTCAAGAATGTGGTATCAATAGGATTCAATGACCTATTTGATATAAGATGAACTAAAGAAATGAGAATCTAAAATTCCTCTAGATTTTGAACCTCAGTGATCCAGAGAATGGTGATTTAAAAAGTGGGGAGATAAACTCTACATTCAGAATGTTGGATTTAATGCACTAGTGGTTTTTATTTTGCACTAAAGATCGTAGAAATGCCTAGCAAGTAGTTGAAAATTAAGGGCTCACACTGAGGAAATTTATAAGTAGTCTAGGTGTAAATTATGAGACTGGTTCTTGTTCAGATTGTATTAGTGAGTATTACTGTGACAAAAGATAGAAGGAACATAACAGCAAGTCCATTTTAAAACAAATTGTGTCAAGGAAATTAAAATATACATTTTCTGGAAAAAAATGGAAAATACGTTCATAATATGTCTGTAATTTTGTAAGTGAGAGATTCCTGAGAGGGAAATTTGGAAGACCTTACTAAGAGAAATAAAATCAAGGAGATCCAGTTTTATCACAATTCTTTGGGGAAATTTGGCAGTAGGTAGGAGGGCTCCTTCACCAAAAGACATCATCCTTCCACATGGACTCTTTGGTCCCTTGCTAACTTAGAGAGAACCGTGATTTTGGTCACCTTATGCCTTATTGTTGAGCCATGAGAATAAAAGTGTGACCTGGAACATTTCTGGTCAAACTAGGCCCTGTGATTACTTAACCTGTAATTTTGTTCTTTCAGTACAAATATTACTACAAATCATGTTCTGATTAATTTAAGCCATTCACTTTGGCTTAGGCTAATCACATTGGTAATCAATGAGCTTTATACTTTATATTTTATATTCTTTAGGAGTAAATTTAACTAAGGCAATGAAAGATCTGTGCACTGAAAACTATAAAACACTGACACTTGCACTTTGTTTCACGTATTTTTCCTGAGGGACATCTGGGTGGCTCAGTCAGTTCAACAGCTGACTCTTGATTTTAGCTCAGGTCAATCCCAGGGTTCATGAGATCGAGCCCCATATCGCATCGGGCTCCAAGCTGAGCTCTCTCTCTCTCTCTCTCTCTCTCTCTCTCTCTCTCTCCCTCCCTCCCTCTGTCACTCTCCCAATGGCTCTTTCTCTCTGTCTCTCAAATTATATATATATATAATATATATAAAATATATTTCCCCTGGAAAAAAGTAACTATTTTTAACTTGCAAATCATTAGTAAAATTGTTTTAATTCTGCCTTGATCACTTTACAATTATTTGTTTCCTCTCATGTAATCTCAGCATCCTGAGGTCCTCTTACCTGCTAAATGGCATATATCCATGTAAATATCTACACTACAGTGCTTGTTATCTGTTCACTGTGTCCTACTTTAACAATGCTATTGCTTTTAAGCAAAGAATCAGAACATTTACATGCACATGGAAAACATTCAATTCTAAATATTTCTACATGAATTCCTATTTGATTTGGTGAGAAGGTATTCAATAATAAATAAGACTGAAAAAGCCTTCATAACTGTATGTTAGGAGAACCTTTATAAATCTAGTATCTGTAAATATAACTTGACCTTGATTAGGAGTCTAAAATTAGGTCTAATTAATCATATGGCATATTTCATGTCCATATCTCATATATTCCATAATTTATATAGTTACATAGTGGCTATAGTTTTAAAAAGATTCTATCAGTAGTTTTTCTACCCATTAAAACCTTACTTCTCAGGGACAAATTTACATAAAAGGAAAAGATACAGAATATTATATAAGTGCACACAGTCACCTTCATATATACTCATTTTTCTAAATATCTTAATTTATAATTGGGATAAGTCCCTTGACTCTTGTTAAGTATCCACATGGAGACCATTAACTATACTGTACTAATTCATGTTTCCTCCTACAAAGCTAATTATAACTAATTACAAGCATTTCAGATTAGGTCAGCCTTACTTGTAGCTGTAAATTGACAAAGCTCTTTGTTCTGAGGAATATGCAGGCAGAAGAAATTGGCAAAGGACAGTGAAAATGACTTGGCTGTATTTTTCTAATAAACCTAAATTATATGTGAGAATATCACCTTTTTTTTAAAGTTTTAGAAAGAGTGAGAGAGAGAAAGAGAGAGAGCGCGCGCGTTCCTGCAAGTGGGGGAGAGGAGCAGAGAAGAGAAGGAGCGAATCTTAAGCAGGCTTCATGCTTAGTACGGAGCCGGTGTCCGGGCTTGATCCCACAACCTTGGGATCATGACCTGATCTGAAATGCTCAACAAACTGAGCTATCCAGGCAACCCATTAAAGATATCGCTTTTAAATCTCTTGTACAATATTTGAAAAAATAACCACTAAAAATCACTGCAAATAATAAATTGTCAAAAATCCCAAAGAGAACAGCAATTAGTTCTAATCAAGTTTTCAGAAAAAAATGTATTTAGATGGTTTTTAGTAACACATTTATAAAGAAATGAATGACATAAATGTGTATAAGCATTTCAGTAGCATAAACAAGGCATATTGTCTTGTTTTGTTCATCTTCATCTATTCAATGGCACCAGAGACCTTTTAAGTTATTAAGAACAAATCAGTGTTTCTGATTAGTGTAAGTCCAAAGTCAATGCCATGTGTTATGTTAATAATAAAATTCCTTTGTTTATGGAGTTATAGGATGAATTTTATATCATAAACATTATGGAATATACAGTGATATGAAATATGTGAGAATAACTATAATCTATACTCTATAACACATCTGAGAAAAAATATTACAATTAATCCTGATTATTATTTTATATTGCACAACAGTAAATTAAGACATTTAAGATTTTTGTATATTAAAGGAGAATTAATACAAACAAGTAACTAATTTTAAATTTAGACTTTCAGAAACTTCTACAGTCATTATTTATCTAAAATATAATATACCTACAATGAATCAATTGAAATGGAACTCTGCATTATTCCCTGCATTTATTCAAAGCATGTGCCCTCCACATTGTTAACTATGAATCCAAAAGTCTGCCCTTGTAGTCTCTTACATTTATCAACTATAGTAGAGTGTGGCAAAATGTTTTTTTTAATCTCTTAAAGCTTCTTATCACTGACAGAATAAATTTCAAAAAAGTTAATAGGGCAAGATTCTTTGGGATCCTCCCTTTACAGTCTCCCCCAGCACTGCTTCCTCAATCCCATACTCTGGATATAGAAAGGTCCAGTACTTACTGCTCATTTAACTTCTTACACACTTCACACCACTGTGCTTTCCTTATTATCCCTTATGTACCCCATTCATCATCTAATATTCAGCTCACATATCACCTCAACTCCATAGACAAATCAATGGTCAGTCACTTGTATATTCAGAACACTTTCTATAAAATTCCTATGGCGCTATTACCTTGTACTTCAATTATTGTTTATATTCTGCCTGCTCTGTTAAAGTAAAATATTCTCAAAAGCCACAATTCTGGTTATTCCATCTTCATGTACGAACATTTAGACTTCCTTGTATCTGGAGGTGGGTATGACAAGTAAGAATAGAAGGGAAAATGGGGAAAATTAAGAAAACTTTTTAGGATACAAATTAGAGAAGAGAAAGTCAACTCGGCGGCTATCTTTGTTAAAATAAAATCAAATTGATACTTTAAATACAGGCATTCAGATATTCTCCTCAGAAAGGCAGGTTATATTTCAACCTCTCTGTATTTCATTTCTCAAATGGACATTAAAGAGATTAGCCTATTTGATAGCTGAGGTTCTTGCCTGATTGTAATGTCAGTCAATTGTGTCAAACTAGCTGTGTTTTAACCCTCTATGGTTTAACCTTTTAAAAATACATATTTTTAAATATTATTTAAGACTGGGTGGCTCAGTCAGTTGAGCAACCGACTTTGGCTCAGGTCATGATCTCACGGATTGTGGGTTCGAGCCCACGGATTGTGGGTTCGAGCACTGCTAGCTCAGAGCCTGGAGCTTGCTTCAGATTCTGTGTCTCTTTCTCTCTCTGCCCCTCCCCTGTTCATGCTCTGTCTCCCTATGTCTCTCAAAAATAAATAAATGTAAAGAAAATTTTTAAAAATACATATCATAAAACTTTGCCACTCATTGTGTTTAAAGGATCTCCTTTCTCCTCCCCATCAGGCATACTACCTCCCCCTTCTCCCTAAATGATTAAATGCAAAGAACTTCAACATCCTTCTTCAGTCTTAGACTCTGAGCATGTGACATGCTTTAACTTCTATGCTTGTTTTTTCTTTATTTTTTTCTCTATCTTTATTGAGATACAATTGATATAATATGGTATAAGTTTAAGGTGTACAACATGATAATTTGATGATACACATATATGTTACAGAATGATTACACAGTAAGGTGAGTTAACACATCCAACACCTTATATAATTACCTTTATGTAAGTTATGTATCTATACATATTATAAGTTATGTAGGATTTTAAAGATATGTAGACTTTTGACTCAGTCTTTATCCTAGTTAATCAAAGTCTTTGTACATTGTGTGTGTGTGTGTGTGTGTGTGTGAGTGTGTGTATATAATAAGTTATGTGGCATTTTTAAGATATTCAGACTTTTGACTCAGTCTTTATCCTAGTTAATCAAAGTCTTTGTACATTGTATGTATATATATATATATACACATACACACAACGTACAAGTGCTTTACATATATATTTATATATACACAATGTACAAAGACTTTATATATATGTATGTATATATATGTACAAAGACTTTGTATATATGTTTGTACATATATAAATACTTTTATATAAATAAAGGTGTTTTTGCATGCATACACATGTAAAAATAGAATAAAGTGAAAGAAAATTGCCATTCATATATTTTGTCTGGATATGGTTTGGAAGATTCCAAATTAGAACCTTGAAGAGTAATGCAATCAAACTTCATATGTGCCCAAAATGCAAAAGGAAAACCAGGAACAGATGGACTCTCCCTGCATTATACTGTTAGAGTTGTGGATCTTTTCAGAGAGGCACACTAGCATGATACTTGATAGTCAGCTCTTTTTAGGGTATTTATAGATTAATTGGAATATATCCATAACTCAAAGAAATTAATTGCTAAGTTGAAGCAACACTTACACTTTGATTGCATAATATAAATTGACAGTAATTCTCCTGGGAGACCACAAAATTGTTTGTGTAGAGAGTTAGTTTTCTTTCTCTTCTATGATTCAACCCAATAGACATTATCTACTAAGTTTCTCTTTTTTTAACGTTTATTTATTTATTGTGAGAGAGATAGAAATAGAGTGTGATCAGGGAATGGGCAAAGAGAAAGAGAGAATCCCAAGCAGGCTCCTTGCTGTCAGCGCAGAGCCTGACACTGGGCTCGAACTCACAAACTGTGTGATCATGACCTGAGCTGAAATCATGAGTCAGATGCTTAGCCAACTGAGCCACCTAAACACCCCAATAGATTTCTTTTTCATAGCTCCTGATTTCCTACTTCCTGTTTCATGGTGTAGATGGATGTTTCTCAAATTTCAAAGAACAGGACATTTACCTAGGAGGCTTGTTTAAAACAGAAACAGTAGGTAGTCATTGGATCTTTAACTTCCACCAAACTTTACAGGTCAATGAACTGGAATCTTAGAGTGAATGTGAGACAAACTCTGTGGTCAAATGTGCTTTGTAAATATGAGATTTAAAACTGTGTTCTTTCTTTACTACAGGAATTCTCAAGTTCATTATTTACTCTGATGATGGCTCTTGAACCTCTAATCTAGAACGCAGGATCTCTCTCTCTCTCTCTCCCTCTCTCTCTCCCTCTCTGTCTCTCTCTCTCTCTCTCTCTCTCTCTCTCTCTCTCTCGTAGGCTATCTTTCAACATATTTCAAATTGCAAATTTCTGATTATTTTATGGCTATTTATATTTAAAGGATCTTTCCTTTAAACAGAATTTGGTTCTCATAACCAGTCACAAAGCTTTAGTGTTCAGATGAATTTCCATTCCATATCTCATATTCTGCTAGGGAATTATTCTCAAAATTCTAAATTTCTAAATGCTAATGACTCATGAATATTTCCCTTTTTTAAAAGTTATTTTCAAATATATTTATTCTTTTAGTTAACTGCAGTTTTGTGGGTTGGCTAATTATAAATATTAAGACAATTAAAATAAATGTAAATTTCTGACTTGTTTAACAACTGGTATTTAGGCATAAACAGATGGCTCAAGTGCAGATGTTTTCAGATATTTGGCTACTGTTCCTTTGTGGATCATAAATCATCATTATAACTAAAGCCTCCAGAGCTAAATTAATTAGTTAACTAGCTAACTGAATAAACAAACAATAACTTAATGTAAAGTTTTCTTAAAATTCAGAGAGGGATTTTTTTATTAAAAATAAAGTACATTAATTCTCCATTTATCTATATCTATAGTTTTTTTTCCGCATATCATTAATACTTTCTGCTAAGGTCATAAAGTGGTAAAGGTATGAAAAGAAGACATTACATATCATATTCTGTTGATGTGACATTATCCCTACATAGGATTGTGAACATACTCATCATAGTAATAGCTAACGCTTAGCAATAATGTTTATGCACCAGGCACTGTTCTAGTGTTAATATATATTAACACATTTACATTAACATTTTTATATTCAAAACCTCCTCATGATAGAGATTTCCCTATTATCATCCTATTTTCAAGACAGAATTGTGAAACGGAGTCTGGGAAGCTCAATTTCATATACTTGTGGAATCCAGATTCAGTTTAATGAATTACTCCAGAATGTGGGGCCTGAATACTTGCTGTGATTGTAAATTTTAAGGATCCACTTGGCAAAGCTATATTACCCAATTATTTAAACAAACACTAATCTAGATGATGTTCTGAAAGTGTTTTATTGTTGTTGTTGTTTAATATTTATTTATTTTGAGAGAGAGAGAGAGAGAGAAATATCACCCCTGAGTCATATGATCTGTCATATGAAAATACTGTGGTTCTCAGCTGACTGTAAAAGCCCAAAATAGAATACAGCATATATGTAGGGATGGTACAGTGGAAGATCCTAGACCATACACTAAATAATAGCCTAAGAATGTTCAGAAGTTTCATTAAGATTATTAATGACATACATGATTCACATGTTCTACATTAGAAAATTCTTTTTAAGTTATTGGGTATTTCTCATAATCTTGACATTGCTCTTCTTTCACACACATCTAACCACCATAAACTTTTAGCATCCTAATGATATTTTAGGGAGTGTGATCATTTAGACTCATGACTTTCATGATGTGTATATTCAGAGCCATTGGTAAATATGCAAATTCACAAATTTCATTCTACTATATATTTTCTTGCATAAATTTTATTTGATGGCTACATGTTAAATTTATTTTCAGAGCATTTTACATGCAGAATAAAAGTTGAATAACCTCAAGGAAGTTTTTCTACATGTTCCAACGAGCAGCAATAACCAATAGTTCGTTGCTGTATACCTGCTTTAACTATGAACTAAGCACCTTAATCCCTAATACAGATTTTCACATCTGTGTCTCAAATTTGCACCCCAGAAAATTATCACTTTTGTACTTCTCAGAAATCTTTGAGAGTATATTATTTGTGAAAACATACATGTGTTTTATTTGGAAAAATAAAAATCTAGGGCACTAACCCAATCAGAGGTGGCAAAATGAAAGCTGGGAGTCCACGACTGGACAAGAAGAATTTTTTCTTTCTTGTTTCCCTCCCTCCTTCTTACCTTCCTGCCTTCTTTCCTTCCTTCCTTCCTTCCTTCCTTCCTTCCTTCCTTCCTTCCATATTCCCTTTTTTTCTTTCAACTTCATTATAAATACATCGGTTAGGAGAATTTTGCATAAAATTATATATTTGTGATTTATTTAGGGACACCAGAGATCTAGCAATATATGGTTGTGTTCCTGCATGGCTATCACTGAGTGTAATTTCAACCTAAGGAAAAGCATTATTCTTCCACCAACCACAATCTTCATCTTGTTATATTAAAAGTATTAAAGTAAGAACAATCATTTAAGTAAACTAGTTGTCCTGTATCGGTTTCAGATGATAGTGACAACCTTTATTCACATTTTTATTCTAGACTCGCCTTCACCTTTAAAGCCTATCCCCTGATTTATGGCCAAATATATGTGAGATTCTCATTGTAAATGCACTCTTTTGTCCCACCTCCTCAACTATCATCCTATGTGTAATTGGTCTATAAAAGATAATGCTACTGAAGTCTCCATGCTGCTTCAGTGAAGAGCATCTTTAGAATCACACACTTATTACTGGACACTGGTAATTATAAATCGCTACTTGCTTCTGTTTTCTCATGCATATTACTGATAACTTCTGTTAAGGAGGAATTGACAGAATAGTTTCAGAGTATCATGGTAATAGGTTAGTTGACATTTGTTTTGCTTTAGTTAATAGAAATCCTTGTTTTCTAAAACTATCAGCTGATATTTTCATCAGCAAGAAATCTCTGCAAGAAGATGTAGTTTCACTGATAATGAGGACATTAAGAGGAAGAAATGGAAAAATGACATCTAGCTGAGTAGACTGGTTCTATCATTAAGCTTATCATGCTGCCCAATATGACTTGTCCATGGCAGGAGAGGAGTTACTTAATTTATCTACACAACAGGCTAGCAAAAACAAAAAACAAACAAACAAACAAAAAACAACCCGTTGTGTTAATTGTCCTCATAAATGACATCCTATGCCTCTTTAGCCTCTACCATATCATTGTACCCAGGCACTTCATGTCTGACAGAATAATAAGTAACTTCACATGCAGTACTGTGCACCACACACAGAATATTTTCATCTCTTATTACCTTGAGCCACACAGAAATCTTCCTGCTTGATTCATCTTTCTGAAAAATAAAACAAATACCCAACATTGGAAAACCAAAGCACGGAGTAGGCCACCTATGTCAAACATTTTAAGGAAGAAATCATTGATTCCTTCTTCCTTATATCTGTTATCTTGAACTTAATATATTCTCTAATGAAATTTGACTGTAAGCCTGCCATTTCCAATCCCATGCTCGCATGCTGATTTTATTACATATTCACCATTCTGTGGCAGACAAAGGAGCAAGTGTTGTAAAATTATTCTTTTCTAAATAAAATGGATTCATCTTTTAGATGTCACACAAAACACATGAGCAAAATGTTGAAGGAGATTTTTCCCCCAAGAGGACAGAATGACCAAAAGGAGGGGTATTGCTTCTTGAGTCAGAAGACTCAGCTCCATTTTTCACTACTTAAGGAAATTTACCTAAGTCACATAACTTGTCTGAGCTTCATCTGGCTTTCCTGTAAACAGAAGGTAATGGTAGTAGTAATAGTAGTAGTAGTAGTAGTAGTAGTAGTAGTAGTAGTAGTAATGGTAATAATATATCACATAATTATAAGAAACAATGTAAAAATACAAGTAAAGGCTACAGATGTCAGGTGCCTGGGTGGCTCAGTTGGTTAAGTGTCTCACTCTTGGTTTCAATTCAGGTCATGACCTAACAGTTTGTCAGTTTGAGCCTCATATGGGGCTCTGCGCTGACAACATGGAGCCTTCTTAGGATTCTCTATCTCTCCCTCTCTCTCTGCCCTTCTCCACTTCCAAATATAAATAAATAAACTTTAAAATAAAAGGCTACAGGGGCGCCTGGGTGGCTCAGTCGGTTAAGCCTCCGACTTCGGCTCAGGTCATGATTTCACAGTTTGTGAGTTCGAGCCCCACGTCGGGCTCTGAGCTGACAGCTCAGAGCCTGGAGCCTCCTTCTGATCTGTGTCTCCCCCTCTCTCTGCCCCTCCCATGTTCATGCTCTGTCTCTCTCTGTCTCTCAATAATAAATAAGAAATAAACATATTTAAAAAAATTAAAATAAAAGGCTACAGATATCAATTGAAATTGTAGTATAGGTGATAAAAAAAATTACTATCCTGTTAATACTTCTCCATCTGAACCCCTTAGATGTTTTGCAGCACTCCATACTCACTCCCACCTAGTGCTGTCATGTTGATTTCAGATTGTGACCCTGTCCACAAGGCAGGAAATCCAAATCCTCTTCTTCAGTGTAGTCTCCACTTTAGCTGGATAAAGCCACATCCCATTCAATCAAGACTTTCTTAGCATATTATTTGGTTCCTCAAATAAATCCTTTATTGCTAAGGTATCCTCTGGCACAGCAGCAAAGTGATTATCTGTTCAGACAATATAAAGGGCTGAAATAACATTCAGGCTGGTCCAAACATGTGGTAAAGGAAGAATATATGAAAATCATGGATGAATCTAGAAACACCATCACCTTGTATATTAATCTACTCTAGCTGCCCTAACAGACAAACAAATCTCTGTGGGTTAGGTATACATTTATTTCTCAGTTTTTATAGTCTGATGCAGATCAGTTGTCCTTCCTAAGTCTTATATCTGGTTAAGACAGCTGTGTAAAATCTAGTCCCACAGTTGTAGAGCAAAGTAAAGTGAGGAGAGAAATGCCAGTCACTAGATGCTTAGATCTCAAGGTTACACAAGTCATTTCATTTCAGAGATAGATACTTGGGACAATCTTTTTGCAAGGGAGGCTGAAAATTGCAAATAAGCTATTGCCGCCATTCCACAGAAAGATGGGCCACCTGACCCAAAATTTGATTCAGATATTCAGACTGATGACACCACACATTCACCAAGAGAGTATGAAAGGTTTAGTACTCCTATAATAAGGCTTTTGGGGGAGAGTGCAGGGAAGTCTCCCAAACAGATCCAAAAAATTGCATATAGAGTTAGCTGGTGTCCAGAGTACTCATGGAGGGTGATGGCCAGCTTTATGGTGGTTAGCAGCTGGGGTAAGAGTTTACTCATTCATAAGGGCCAGAGGTTCCATGATTTGAAGTTCCCACCAGCTCCACTAAAGCGCTTGTTCAAAAGCCCAGCACTGTGTATTTTGAGAAGCGAGATCAATGCTTTGGTCACTATCAGTAACAACTAAAGTCTGAAAGGAATAAGAAGAACCTTGGTTAGGACTTAGGGATTTAGTATGTGTGGAGACATGGGCGCCTTTGATTTATATTTTCAAAATCTGTGAGGCAAGAGTTCTTTACCCTAAAGGAGGAAACCTTGGTTATAAAATTATTACCACTTCCATTGGCTAGATCTTTCAAGCAGACCAATGACAATGATCAGAGAGTCGTAAAAATGTTCAGAGGGGGACTGCTATTTTCCAGGGCCTCTTGTGCTAAGATAGATGCTTGAAGTTTAGGGAATCGGGCTAATCCTTGTACCCCATCCTTTTCATCCCAGTTAAGGGATGAAAAGCAGCAGCTCTCCAGGAAGGCCCACCACATGTAATGATCACATGTAATGTAATTTCACGTTGTTGTTCACAAGAACTCCCCAGATAGCCACGGGATCAAGAAGAGGGATGGCTTCCTCCAGCAACACATTTGCCAAGGAACTGAAGGTAGGAAAGACCACCTCCTGTTATGGATATGATACACTAGAAGGACTAGGTTTCACTGTGTCTTATAGATACACTTTCCTCTAGGCAAGAAGGCCTCTGTGGTTTTGCCAAGCTTGCAAGATTCTGGTTCCATAAACTAAGACATAATGAACATATGGGTATGGAAGGTTATAGGCTCAGGGCCTGTGAAAGACTCCCTTTCTAGGAGATCAGCGTATATGATCAGCAGTTGGCATTCTAATGGCATACATTGTGAGGTTGAGGAGGGCAATTTCTTGCATCAGAAGTCAATGAAATACATATGGTCATGATGGGTGATCCAGAGACTCTAAAAAGCATGAAAGAATGTTACTAAATCCCCTGTAGTGAAAAAGTTTCTTGTGGATATTAATGAGAGTTCTGTTATATTGCAATTTGGACAGATACCATAAGCTTTTTATAAAAGTCCCATTCAGCATGGTCTGAGTGAGTTGTGAGTAATGACGTACATGGATGCAAATTTGTAGGATGAGGTATTTGTTGGCTCCAGAACACAGGAAGGTCGTAAAGATGTCAGACTCATTTTAATGTTGTGGGTTTTGAGACGGTAAATAGATGTCTGGACAAGATCAGAGGAGGAGTGGTCCTCAAGTTACCAAATAATTTTCAAGAATTAACTGAAGCTTTGTAGTATGTGTATGTCAATGGCCCATTCCCTTTTCCTTAGCTCCTTTGTATCTATTTGTATGTCCTGAATGAGTATGTCAAATGAATCTTAGAGGAGGAGATCATCAGTGTGATGCCACACCTGTTCTTCTGGAAAAAGTTGGATGCCAATGGCATAATCATGCAATTTCATGATTTACAGTATTCTCACTTTAAAATCTGGCAGCTGAAAAATACTAGTTGCTCATCAATTCACATATCCCTTTTAAATAGCCAATCACCTTTTCCCCAGAATATCCTCTCAATGACCATCTTACATGACCTTTAAAGTCCAGTATCTGTCTTCTGATGTTATCATTCACACTCACTGCCCACTTTCTACCACTTCCTGCATGTGCTACTCCTCAGTAGAGGGTTACTTATTTATTTTCTTTAAACCAATTCCTCCCAACTCATCTTTTCTCACCTGTTTCTGTCCTTGTGACAAAATCTGGCAGATTCCTCTGCCCTCAACTAGGTTATAGCCCATCTCTTCATTCAAAGCATACTTCTCCCAGGAAAAATTTGGGGATAGAGGGAAAGGCATAATAGCTTCTCAGCCATAGTTCTTCATACAGTGTTTTTTACATTATCAGATATATTTTTCTGTTATTACATATTCTACTTCTGAAACCAATATTGCTCTGTGTATTAACTAAAATAAAAATTAAAAAATTAAATAAAAATCAATTATATTTACACTTTTCTATAAACTTTATAATGAGCTTCCAGATGTATTTCTTCATTTGATTATTATAACAGAAGTAAAGACATGTTTTATACTGTAAAAGAAGAAGAAACAGAATCTGGAAGGAAAAGTGAATTCCTTAAGGACTACCTTAGTTCAGGCTGCTGTCACAAAATACCAGAAACTAGGAAGCTGATAAAGAAGAGAAGATTATTTTTCCTGTTCTCGAGTCTGGAGGGCTGAGATCAGGATGCCAGCATGATTTTCAGGTTCTGGTGAAAGCCTTCCTCCAGGTTGTAGGCCTCTGACTTCTCAGCATTTCCACACATGGCAGGAAGAGTGTTAAATAGCAATTTGGCCTCTTACACGGGCACTGATCCCATGCATGAGGACTACACCCTCGTGACCTTATTTCCCAAGACTCTCCACTTCCAAATAACCACCCACACTGGGATTAGGGTTTCAACATATGAATTTCAGAAGACACAATCATTCAGTCCATTGGAGGGACACACAGGTGGTAAATATGAGAGACAACACAAACCCAGTTCTCTGATTCTTTGGCCTATTCTAATCTCTTATCCTTGCTTTTGAACTCCAACCCCATAGAGTTATGTCTCACCGTCCCATTTTAAGAACATCAGAACTTGCCTTATGCATAGGGAGAGAGAGGGATGTTTTCATGGCATGTTTATTAAGGGCCATTAAAAACCTCTGACATTTTCAATCTTTTTCCTACCATCTATTATTATGACCTCACTCCACCATTACCAATATATCAACCTGAGTTAAACCATAGTTTATTCTAGGAATCCCTTGCAAAGTACAGTTGTAAAAGGTAAACTCTTCAATATAATTGGTATACTTAATTAATGATTATGAATTAATGTGTCATATTAATATTGATATAAGTACTAGAACAGACATTCTTTTGGTGGGCAGGAGAACATAAAAGGATTAAAGATTTAGAGATCACTTCCAGTAAGTATATCCAAATGAGATTTCACAGACTTGTTTCAGGATAACATGCGGTCCTGGCTTCAGGGAGAAAATCAAGTAAAGATATGGGAAAGCTGATGAGATTATATATACCAGCCTTAACGTTTTGTGTGGGTTTTTTTTTTTTTAACTTCAAAGGTAATAATCACAACTTAACAGCATTTTAGGGACAGGCTTTTGGGACATATCTGTGTTCCAAGCAAACTTCTTTTTTTAATCCAAAGAATCATAAATAATTGGACTTGGAAAAAAATGTTAAAGAACTAATTTACTCACATCGTTTTTCAGACGAGACATGGGACACCAGATAAAGTTGAGTAACTAATTCAATGTCAGAAGCAAGGTTTGGATCAAGGCTTACTTTATTGTCATGTTTATGCTCTAGTATAACAAGTAACTACTTGCAGATCCCAGTTTAGATTATGTCTTCACTCTCTTCTCTGCCTATACACTCGCCCCTGTCTCGAACTATGCTGTGCTCATGTGGTCCTACCTGTCCTGGATGCTCAGTTCAGGAGATCCCTCTTATAAGCCTTGATCGGAGCCATCTTCAGCGTGTCTTCCAAACAATATAAGCTTCACGTTATCTAGTATGTATCACACAGAGGATACTTAACTGTTAATTTACCTATCCTTCATGTCCTGTATATCCTTAGGTCCTACCCTTCTTTGTATCTCCAATGCTAATAATGGTCTCTAATCCCTCAGTGACTGACACAAAGTAGGTGCTAAATAAATGTTGAATTCAAAGATCAACAGGTACCTGCTAGAGCTCTCATTTTATACCACATGAAGTTTCTCTCCTTATTTCTACCTAATTATGCAGTTAAGCCACTTTTTGTGCAACCTGAATCCAAAATAGAGTAAGCCATTTTCCCTCTACCAACCATAATTCACAGTATCATACAGATATTAGTATTTATCTTTTCAAGTTTAATATTCTTTCTAGTCATCATATGTTATTGAATTCATTTCATAACTTTAATTCACTGTCATTTCCTAAACTTATTGTAGCCCTGCCATTTCCATTCCCCAGTAAAGTCTCCAAAACAGAACAAATCTGTTTAAAAGGGTACATTATAATTTTCAATTGTCATAGATCCATTCATTTATTCTACATATCCAACAGGTATTCCCCCCTATATTTTGACAGCTTCAGTTCCACTGAAATATTCATAATGTTCCCAGCCTCAGGCAGTATTTTTTTGGAAGCTTCTGTAAATTCAGAACAGCTCAGAGGATAAAGGATTTGAGGTATTTTAACTATTTTGCATTAAACACAAACACATTTATCAAATTAAAGGAACTCTGTCAGAGGCACAATAGAGCAATGGAACTCTCTGCAGAAAACAGTAACTAATACTTTATATGTGAAAGAACATTTCATGAAAGGTTTATCCTCAACATTTCCCAACTACAAAGAAAAGGCAGACATTTTATCCAAGTGCATAACAACTATTTTGACCTTCTCTTATGCTCAACTTCTGTTATGGGGGAAATTTCATTTGGCTTCACTAATTGTACTTTATTTGAGATATCTGAATATACTTTACAAGTATAGTATTAAAATTATGCATATCACACTTCCTCAACAATGCATTCCATGATATCATTATCTCATTTAAATTTCAGAGGACATGATATTCTGTTTTTATTTGTTGTTATTTTAGGAATTTAGCCTTAATATATCTAAAATAGAGGGTGCCTGGGTGGCTCAGTTGTTTAAGTGTCTGACTCTTGATTTCAGCTCAGGTCATGATATCTCAGTTTGTGAGTTCGAGCCCCACATTTTGTCTCTCCACTGACAGTGCAATGCCTGCTTGGGATTCTTCCTCTCTGTTCCTCTTCCACTTGTGATCTCTCCCTCTCCCTCAAAATAAATAAATAAACTTAATAAAAAATATATCTACAATAGCATAAAATGATACGCTGTGTTCAGTTATAAAAACTATAAGGCGTAGGTGGTCATATCAAGAACTATGAAACATTTGATACTTTTACACTATTTTCAAACTAACAAGTTAAAGTTGTAGATGTCATGGATGCCAAGAGAAAGCAGGAGATCCCTGTGTCAGTGACAAACCACAGTTTATTACTTACAGAAATAGCAGTAGTCAGAGGACCATTATTTTCTTATTCTGATTTTCTGAGTGTTTATTTCCCCAGGATGATGTGAAGATCCTGTAATCATAAAGTGAGTGCTGTACATGGACTGGATTGTGTTATAGGAGAGGAAACCTGAATCTTTTATACAGATCTGCAAATTAACATTTCTTTACCTTGTAGCTGGGCAAATGATCTTTATTGTACTGGAGCAATTATATTGTACTAGACAGTAAACAAATCTGTCCTCTGCTGTTCCAGATGGAGGCACTAACTCTATCTTTTGCTGCTATTTGTAATCCTTGAAAAAAGAACTCAGAACAAAAACTGTCAGTGCTTCTGCTTACGTCCTGTGAAGGAGCATTAAAGATGTCCTTTCCTCAAAATTTCTGTAAGGTATATTTTGTTCTCCCCACTTTTTCTTTCAGCGCTGAAATGTGCTTCTCAAATGCTTAAAATTTGCTAAATAGTTAGTTAATTAGTTTAGAACACCCAGTGAGGGGTTGTATTACTTTGCCATAGTTTGGCATTAAAAAATAAAACTTTTGTTTGTTAATGTTTCTTTACTTATTGACTATGTTTTAAATTTAATCCAAGGTTCTACAAACTACAGCTCACAGGCCAAACTTTATCTGCCACTGATTTTCATAAATAAAATTTTAATGGAACACATACATCGGTGTACATTTACATATTGTCCGTGATCAGTGGCAGAGTTAAATAGCTGCATCAGAGATTATGGGGGTCCATGAAGTCAGAAATCTTTGCTATCTAGCCCTTCACCAAAAAAAAAAAAAAAAAAAAAAGAAAGAAAGAAAGAAAAAAGAGTTTGCCCATCTTTTATGTAATCTATTCTTAACCCCAGCCAAAAATCAAAGAATGACAGAATTCTCAAAATAAAGCAAACACTATTGGAAAAATCACTGTAAAGTTACATCCTATGAGGTTTTGAATTAGGAACATTGTTCTAATCTATGAAGTACTACAGTATTATTGATTTACTTAAAATAATCAAAAATCATTTAATACCCTCTGTAATAAAGACCTGGCTAAACTATTGTGACTACATGCATTCCCCAGTTGTTTATTACATTTTTTTAATGCTTATTTTATTTTTGAGACACACAGAGACAGAACACAAGCAGGGAAGGGGCAGAGAGAGAGGGAGACAGAGGATCTGAAGCAGGCTCCAGACTCTGAGCTGTCAGCACAGAGCCTGACTCAGGGCTTGAACTCATGAACCGTGAGATCATGACCCAAGCTGAAGTTGGCAATTAACCTACTGTCTCACCCAAGCACCCCTACATTTACAAAAATATTGTTTAACAGTTAATTGAGAAAAGAGAGTGATTATTTAATTCTTTTATTTGTGTTTCCATATTTTTTATGCATCTTATAGGTTGTATTCTTTTCTCCTCATCTTGCTTTAATAAGAGAAGAGAAACTATAAAAAGTCACATAAATTATCAGAATTACATGAACTTTTTAACATTTAACACTGAATGCTTTTATCCCTTTATTTTTTCAAAAATCATTCAAACAAAATTCCCTTATTTAATTATTTATCTCTAGGTTACCTTGCTTAAAACTCTAGAATTGTCTACCTGATATTTTCTATACCAATGATTTTATTTTTTTGAGATATTACATTATCCCAATGATTTTAAAATAAATAAGATCAGATACTAATGGATGTAAGTTTTAATATTCAAAATTTTATTGTTCTATTTTTAAAATGAAAAAATCTACATAGTGATTTTTCATTTGGGGAGTAAAGTTAGCTAAGAGGTTTGAGAACTAAAATCTCCCATTAAATTAATAGCATTACCTAGTTCCGTCCACTAAAAGGTAGTTCATTAAATTTAACACCTCCCCCTTTGTATAGCTTTACTGAAGTAGACTTCACATATGACAAAATTCACCCATTTCAAGTGCACCATTCAATGATATTTTACTAAATGTATAGAGTTGTGCAATCATTACCACAATCCAGTTTTAGAACATTTTCAGCACTTCAAAAGACCCATTTTGCAGCCACTTAGTCGCGTTTGCAACCACTCTCACCTCACCTCCAGCCCCAGTGGAGCAATACCATGTTTTCTGTCTCTATAAATCGACATGTTCTGGACTCCACATAGAAGTAGAATCATATATTCTCTTTTGCATCTTTTTTCTTCTACTCAGCATAGTGTTTTTGATGTTCATCCATGTTGCAGTGTTTGTTAGTGTTTGTATGTAATATGTATTACTATTTTATTCCTTTTTATTACTGACTCCATATATGTGCTATATAGATATTTTGTTTAACCACTCATTGGTTGATGAACATTTGAATTGACTTCAATTTTTATCTATTCAAAAAAAATTACTCTAAAAATTCTGCTGCAGATCTTTTCATGGATATTTTTCTTGCTTTTCTTGGAGAATATGTAGAAATCAAATTGGTGGGTTGCATGGTCAGTTTATGTTTAACTTTTAAGAAACTGCCAATTTGGGATGCCTGGGTGGGTCAGTCAGTTAAGCATCTGACTTTGGTGTCGTTTGATCCCCCAGTTCATGGGTTTGAGCCCTGCATTGGGTTCTGTGCTGACAGCTCAGAGGCTGAAGCCTGCTTAGGATTCTGTGTCTCCCTCTCTCTTGGCCTCTCCCCTGCTTATGCTGTCTATCAAAAATAAATAAACATTAACAGAGAAAAATAAAAAAGAAAGAAACTGTCAATTCACCTCCCAAATCATTCTCTAGGGTGCCTATACCATTTTATATCTTTACCACCTATGTTGAGTTACATTTTTTCCATATCCTAGGAAATGTAACATTTTCTCATTCTAGTGTTTGTATAGTAGCACCTCACGGTGGTTTTAATTTGCATTTCTCTAATGACTAACTTGAGCATCATTTCATGTGCTTATTATTAATTTCTATATCCTTAGTGAAATTTCTATTCAAGTCTTTTGTCAAAATTTTAATTGGGTCTTTTATTTTTTATTGAGTTATAAATTTTCTCTATATATTCTGGATAAAAGTCCCTTTCAGACATATGATTTACAACATTATTACCTGTCTGTGAATTGTCCTCAATTTTCTTAAATTTTTTTTTTGAAGTACAAAAGTTTGAAATTTTTTTCAATCCAATTTATGGATTGGGCTTTCAGTGTTGTATCTTTGTCCGATAGACATTTTTTTTCTTTTCTGATACATTTACTTAAGACTATAAGATTTTCTTTGTTGCTCTAGTTGTAGTCCATAAATTTTAATGTCACGTTTTTTTATTTTCAGTTTGAAATTTTTCTAATTCTCCTTGCAATTTCTTCTTTGATTCTTTTATTTCTAATTTAATTTTGTGCAGTTCAAGAAATTTCCATGTATAATTGCAATCCTATCTAATTTATTGAGGCTTGTTTTATGGAGTATGCTGTCTCTCCTGGAAGACATTTTACATGTGCTTATAAAGGATGTGTATTCAGTTGTTGGATGAAGTATTCTACACTTAGATCAACAAGGTTGATACTTTATTCATGACTACTGAATTCTTGTTGATTTTCTAATTGTTCTATCAATGATTAAGGTGATGTTTTGAAATTGCTGTCTATTAACTCTGACTTGTCTAGTCTTTCAATTTTGTCAGTGTTTATTGCATTATATTTTACAACTCTATTTCTTATGTGTGTATGCTCTTCAACTTTCAAAGATTTAGCTAATCAATAAATATCTATCTTAATATTTACTAATATCTTTTAAATTTGTTCAATATATATTTTTATCTTGTTATAAAAATAGGCATATATGAAATTAGTATATTTACTATGATTATATTTTATCCAATAAATAAACTTTAAATGCTCCTGTAAGTTCTCCATTTACCTGACATTTAAATCTCTAGTATATTATGGTCTGTGGCCAGCTTAATGTATCTTGAAATTTCATATACATAGCATTTGTGCCCAAAATAGGGTTTTTCAGCTGGAAACTACTCAATGATCATTTGACAGGTTAATTGATGTATTTTTTTTATATATTGAATAGCAAAGTAAGTGTGGCATTTTATATATCTTTACAATAGATGCTAATTTGTTCACATTTTTCTAATGATGTTAGTCATATTTTTTTTTATCACAAAGGCAATATAGCATAGTTTGGATTTGCAACCATATAGAAAATAAAATAAATGTTATTTTACATTTATTAGTATTCATGCAGGCTATACAAAAGTAGTAATATCTCTATAAACAAGTTGAAATGAAGACAATGGGTATCATATTAAAAATATTTGAAAAGGATGATGGAAAAAATGTATTTCTTATTTGAGGAAAAATATTAAAATAAGTACTGCAAAACAAGACCCGTTGTAAATTTACATGAATTCATGAAACAACAGAGTGATGTAAGTAGCTATTTTTTTAGATGGCTAACCTAGGCTGGGTAACCTATGGTAATGAGCATATGATATAGATAATAACCAATGGACTTTTTATTTCCAATCAACACACCTAGCTCAGTCTTTCTCCCTTTCACACAAAGGGAAAATACCCGACACAAAAATGTTGTAAGACTGAGTAGAAGCTTATTATTAGTTTTCTGTCAGTAAATAAATTATAACGTTTCAGTACTCCCTGTTATGTGAATTTCTTTTTCATTAATATGAATGAGGTTTATATTCTTGTTAGAATGTTCCACACTTTGTTCTTATACATACTCTCATATTTCTAAAATGTAATAAACACAGCATATAAAAAGGACTAAAAATAATTAAAATAGCAAATGCAAACAGGGTTCTTGCAGCATCCTTTGCACTCTAAGATTTTTCATACATGCATATTTGCAATTCACTCTGCCCTTAATAAATCTGAAAAAACATTTTATTTTAATATCCTTGTACTTTTATACTAGTCATTCACATAAGTAAAATAGCCCAGTGTGTTCTCATATGCAAAATAAAGAAAATAACTTCCCTTAGTGGAGTAATGGAATTGACTCAAGATTACACACTTGGAGCAAGAAGCAGCAACACTCAGAAGCCTTAAACATGGATATCCTTAAATATCATGGATTTACTGACTCATAGGACAACTTAAAGTCCAGCTGTGTTTAGGCTTCGGGTCAGTTAAATCAGGGAACTAGAACAATTATTTGCAATTTTCTCCACTCCGCCCTTTTTCAGGTATTGATTTTATTGTACTTTCATGGTCACAAGATGGCTGCTTTAATAAATAGCAAGAGCTACGGCTTTGTGCACGCCTACTAGAGACAACAGTTCCGCCTACCATCTTGGACCAAATGTTCTCAGCTTCGCCTCAATTGGACTAGTAAGATATACACTTTGCTCACTGAGAGGTCAGTGAGATGTCATCCCGGGTTGGCTTAGGCCTGGATCAGTGATCATTATTAAAACGTTTACAGGGGTTCCTGGGTGGCTCAGTCAGTTAAGCGCCTGCCTTCAGCTCAGGTCATGATCTCACAGTTTATAGGTTCGAGCCCCGCGTCTGGTTCTGTGCTCATATCTCAGAGCCTGGAGCCTGTATCAGATTCTGTGTCTCCCTGTCTTTCTGCCCCTCCCTCACTCAAAGTCAGTTGCTCTCTCTCAAAAATAAATAAACATTAAAAATAAGTAAATAAATGAAGAACAGAAGTTAAAAAAAAATAAAACATTTACAACCAGGGATGACTCCTGATGCCTGAGGTCAAGTCACTAACTTCCCCAACAGCATTGTTGCTAACTAAAAGGGGACAATGATTATCTGGAGAAACATTTGGGTGTTATTTGGAGGAGAAAGGAATGGACACAGAGAAGCTAAGAAACAATTTAGTTTCTCTTTGTCTTCAAATGTGTCTTATGAAGACCCCACTGTCTCCCCTACCTTCCTTCTCTCCCACAGAATGAATGATATTGCCACAGCTGTATTCCTCTACTATATGACCTGTTTCAATTTTAAACTACGATCCCCATATTGAAATCCCCAAAGCTGGAAATGTGAGAATCAACTTTTATTTTTGCCCTATCCCTCATGACCACTTAGTCACAAAGTACACTTACCTGCTAAATATTTCTGAAGGAGTGCTTCTTTCTAAACTCTTTTCCTTCTTTTGACAGGTACAATTTCTTCATGTATTGCCTAAATTAGTGCAATGGCACCATAAATAAATGTTTTTCTTCTATGTTTTCTGAGTCATGATGGGGCTTTGTTAATCCAATGTCTTTTGTAATTTTCCTTTTAATCTGTATTAAACATGTATTAGGCTGAAATTTCATAGTACGACTTTTATTAGCTACTACTGAATTTACAGTTATGTCCTTAATTATATTCTTTATACTGTTTCTTTGTATGTTCTTTTTTTTATTTAATGTTTTATTTATTTTTGAGACAGAGACAGCATGAGCAGGGGAGGGTCAGAGAGAGAGGGAGACACAGAATCTGAAGACAGGCTCCAGGCTCTGCGCTGTCAGCACAGAGCCCGCTGCAGGGCTCGAACCCACGAACCGTGAGATCATGACCTGAACCGAAGCCGGACGCTCAACCGACTGAGCCACCCAGGCGCCCTGCTTTGTATATTCTTTTGATCATTGTTGCCAGAATTGGCCAAGTTTATAAAATTTTAAAATAATGTTATTTTTTACTTATTTGAAAAGTATATTATCTATTTAATTTCTTCATTTTGCCTTGATATTTCCTTCTTATTTTGGAGAGCTTACTTTGCTAACCTTTTTTAACTTACTAAATTGAAGTCTTACTTTTTTTGTTATGATACATATATTTGAGTCTCAGCACAATCCACTGCATACAACTCTAGCCATAGTTTACAAGTTTTGTTGGCAATTATTAATACCTCCTATTATAATTCAACACAAAAATTATTCAAAAGATTATTCATAAATGCCAAAAAATTATTATTTAATTCTTCGCAAAGTTATTTTCTGAGAAATTTAAGAAATTTTCTTAAGATAATTTTCTTTCCTTATCTTTTTCTTTGGTCTTCTTTCCTGCTTTATATGGATTGATTAATTTTTCCTATACTTCTATACTGTCTCTTCTACCATTATTCCAATTAATATTTTAAAATTCAAGTTACTTTTCTGGTTAAAATTCTCCAAGAGCCTGGGTTGTGTTTACCTGAAAGGATGAGTTACACACATTGAAAATCTCTGCTCTTTGGTCCATAAACTCATGGCAATAAAATGCTTTTAATATGAAAGGAAAATTTTAAGTTAGTTAAAGAAAACTTACTAAAATTACATTTCTTTAAACATTTCAAAAATTTGAAGGTTCTTTCACTGACATATCTTAGGCTTAAATATATTTTAAGCACAAAAATAGTTCTTGCTAAAGACAAGATAGAATTTGCTAAAAGTTCAAATAAAGGCCAAGAAAAGAAGTAGCTCTTAAGAAATACAAAATTTCCTTCTCCATGTGTAATCATATGACATTTAAGGCAAATTACTTTGATTTACATGAAACAAATCCCTGAGTATACTGCACAAAGTGTAAATGCACATCATGTTGCAAATATATAGTAGAATAATCTATCTTTTTCAGCAATAGTGCATCTGCCTAAAAATTATGTTCAAAGTGGATTTATTGTTGAAGTACCTGGGTGGCTCAGTCAGTTAAGCGGCTGACTTTGGCTCAGGTTATGATCTCATGGTTCCTGAGTTCAGCCTGCGCCAGGCTCTGTGCTGACAGCTCAGAGCATGGAGCTTGCTTCAGATTCTGTGTGTGTGTCTCTCTCTGTCCCTCCCTCTCAATCTCTCTCTCAAAAATAAATAAACATTAAAACAATTTTTAATGGATTCATTGTTTGTATTACAGGCTATAATAAGAAAGTAATTTCAAACTTACAAACCTTTATCTTTATTTTTGCTATCTTTAACTATGTGGAAGCGAATCCCTTCACAGTATCTTCCAGCACTAAGCACATTGACTGGCCCTGTGGTTCCAAGCCTTCTTGGTCTCATTTTATGGCGTGTCATATTTGGAATCACAAAATCCAACTTTTTCAGCACAAATACATGTGGAGGAACAAACACAAGAATGAAGAGGGAGAGGCAGAAGTTGAAAAAAAAAGAGAGAAAGAGAGAAAACTCCATCCTGCATGATTACAAATCAGTGCGAATCACAGCAGCAAGGCAAAACTCCCAAACATGATGGTTGTATGTACGTCTGACCCTCCCCACCTTGTCCTCTCTTCACATTCATGTAGACAATCACACAACAAGAATGTTTTCAGGTTAATTTATAAAACCATTTTTCAAAATTTTGTTTCATTCTCTATGTATGCCCCTTGGGCTCAAGAGGATAAGTGATATACATTTTATTCTGTTTCTTCCATTTAAATCACAATCTCAAAGCACTGATTCTTGCAGATGACTTTTTTCCCCTTCTCTAGAATTCACTGGTGCACTCTTATTCACATATAATCTTCTCCCATCCATAACATGGATCTTGGACTCTATTTCTCCTAATACAATCTAGATGAGCACCTTTTGCTATTAGTTTATGAATATAACAGGATAAGATTAATATTTAGGTTATCTCAATATCTCTTAGAAAAAAAATCATGACTTTTGATATTATTGAAGCATTTCTCTACCTTCATTTTAAAGAGAAACACTAAATACCACCACCCAAAAGAAGAAAATATTTGGTATATATACAATCTAAGGGCCCTCATTGTATCAAAATGGGATCAAAGATCCCATTACCTTATGGGAAATCAAATTTGAAATGCCATAATCATGTATGAATTTAACTAAGAGAAAAAAGGTCGAGTTTCTTTAAATATGCAATTTCACCAAATAATCTTCCCCAAATTTTTATCATGAACAATACACGTATATACACCAATCTCTTAGAGATAAAAAGAAACTGTGTTAGTATGCAGAGAGAGAATGGGGAAATGTTCTGAAGAAAATGTTAGTGATGGTTACATAAGTCTGAGACAAAAAAAGAGATATTGATATTAAGATTTATTACTGCATTCTGTCTCCAGCTGGTTTATATAGTATACGAACACTTCCGTGTAGGTTGGGACTATTACCTTCCAGCACTGCTCAGTGTTCCATTCTTCTGGGAAAGACAGATCTAAAGCATTGTTTGGCTGTAATATATATAATGCCATAGCATAGTTTTAATTCACATATGCTCAGAAATATTCACAAAAAGATCATAACGCACTTTTATCTCAAATGATAGAATGAAATTCAAGTCAAAAAACATGTTTTAAAGGTATAGTTTTCTGCTTTTAATAAAACTGGTTATTTGCTATGTTTGCTAGAATTTAATTTATTTTTTAAATTATTTTTAAATGTTTATTTTTGAGAGAGAGAGAGAGAGAGCAGGAGAGCAGCAGAGAAAGAGGGAGACACAGAATCTGAAGCAGGCTGCAGGCTCTGAGCTGTCAGCACAGAGCCCGATGCGGAGCTTGAACTCACTAACTCCAAGACCATGACCTGAACCGAAATTAGATGCCCAAACAACTGAATCACCCAGGGCCCCTAGAATTTAATTTCTAAAGTTTAGGCTCTCTGTTTCTAGTAGAGGAATGATAGAAACTAAAATCAGCCCATTTTCATTTATACTAGCACTATGCCATCCAAATAAGATTTCATAAGATAAAAAGATAAGGTAGAGACAGTTCTAATGAAAATGGTGGGCATTAATGAAACATATGGAAATTCCCTCTCTCTGTCTCTTTCCATTTATATATATGTTACATCACACTCAATTATGGTCAAGCACATGTAATATAAAATTTACCATTTTAATTATTTTAAAGCATCACATTAAGTAGCCTTAATTATCTTCACAATGTTGTGCAACTATCACTCCTATCTAGTTTCAGCACTTTTCATTATCCCCTAAGGGATACTTTGTGCCTATTAAGCAACCACTCCCCAATCAACCCTCTCCCAGTCTCTGGCAACCACTAATTTGTTTTCTGACCTGAAAATTTATTTTAGATATTTCACATAAATGGAGTCATATAAAATGTGGCTTTGTGCCTGGTTTCTTTCATTTAGTATAATGGTTCCAAGGTTGAGGTATGTTAGAACATGAATTAGTATTTCATTTCTTTATATGACGGAATAATACTCCATTGTATCAATACAACATGTTGTATTTATCTGTTTATCAATTTATGGACGTTTGGATGGTTTCTACCTTTCTTCTGACTGCTATAAAGAGTGTCAATATCAAACACTTAAAAAGATAATCATGGCCTTTCAGTTCTTGGTGCCTACCCGTGACAGAGGAGGATTATTCAACTTCATGTGGGAATGTGGAGCCAGATTTGGGGTTTATATCAAGTAAGCTCAAACTCTTGGGCCACAAGACAATGGCATATGGGCGGAATTGATGTTATCTTAACATGAACAAAACATCTATGTGTGGGAATTACAAAAGGTAAAAGGAATGGAAACATGAAGCATGGTAAGCCCATTTCAGAATATGGACTTTAACCTAAGAGATAGGTATATTCTGCATTCATCTAGAAAGTAGAGCTGAAAAAGGCACAACTCACATTGTAACAATAAGAAAAAGCCATATTATAATTTTCTTAAATTCATTAAATAATTGAAGTTACAGGGAAACCAAGTAAGGTAATGTCTAAGAAAAAAATTGTCCTTACAAAAACAGATTGGATATAAGCACAGGCTCATCCAACACAGAACACAGGGAAAGAGGTCAAAGTAGGAACTGAGGGAAACATCTTCAAATGGATAAAGTACCTGCAGCTACAGCTAACATTATACTTCCCATTATATTTAATGGTGAAACTTATCTCTTTGCCACAAAATTTAGGAAATTACAATGATGTCTGCTCTCACCACTCCTATACATCATTGTGTTGGATTTTCTATTCAGCACTGTAAGTTAACATAAATAGAAAGCATATCATTTCTAGAGAAAAAAATAGAAATAACTCTATTGAAAGACAAAACAATTGTTATGTGGAAAATTTTAATTATCAAAAAATGCTAAAACTAGTGAGTCCAGTAAAACCTTTAGATAAAAAATTAAAAATCAATTATATTTCTACAATCCAGCAAGGGGCAGTTGGAGATGAAACTAACAAAACTATATCATACACAATAGCAACAAAATCATGAAACACTTCTATATAAATCTAAAAAAATATATTCAGCAACTGTGTGATTAAAACTATAAAACACTGATGAAATAAGTGAAAGAAAATCCATACAAATAGAGATACACTGTTTATATATCAGAAGTAAACCAAATTCAACAACATTGTAGCAGGATCATACACCATGACAAAGTGGAATTTATAGTTGGGATGCAAGGATGGCACAATATTTGCAAATAAATCAGTGTGAAACATTACACTAACAGAATGAAGGATAAAAATCACATGATCATCTCAACAGATGCAGAAAATGTATTTGACCAATTTCAATACCCTATCATGATTAAACCCTCAGCAAACCAGGAAAAGAAGGGAATAATCTCAACATAATAAAGGTCATATGTGACAAGTCTACAATTAACATCCAACTCAGTGGTGAAAAGCTAAAATCTTTCCCTCAGAGATCAGTGACAAGGCAAGGATGTCCACTCTCACCATTTTTATTCAAAATAATACTGGAAATCCTAGCCAGAGCAGTTAGGCAAGAAAAATAAATAAAAGATATCCAGAAAAAAAAGAAGGAAAATTATCTCTGTTTGCAGATGACATTAATATATGTAGAAATCTTAAATACTGCACTAAAAGTTTTTTTGAACAAATTAACAAGTTTAGAAAAATTGCACATTATAAAATCAACATATAAAATCAGTCACAATGTTCTACACTAACAGTTAATTATGCAGAAAGAAAATTAAGAAAACAACTCTATTTACAACAGCCTGAAAAAATAAATTACTTAGGAATAAACATAACCAAGGAGGTAAAAGATCTGTACACTGAAAACTACAAAATCTTGATGAAGGATATTAAGGAAGACACAAATAAATAGAAAGACATTCCATTCTCATGGATATTATATTATAAAAATGCCCATATTACCAAAGTGATACAAAGATTTAATGAAGTCCCTATCAAAATTCCAATGGCATTTTTTTCACAAAGATAGAAAAAAACAATACTAAAATTCATATGAATAACCACAAAAGAGCCTGAATAGCCAAAGCAATCTTGAGAAAAAAGAATAAAGCTGGAGATGTCACAATTTCTGATTTCAAAATATATTACAAATCCACAGCATTAAATTATTATGGTACTGGCATAAAAATATATATAGACCAATGGTAGAGAATAGAGTGCTCAGAAATAAATCCATGCATATATAGCCAATGGATCTTTATAAAGGGTCCCAAGAATACACAATAAGGAAAAGTTTCTACAACAAATGGTTCTGTGGAAACTGGATATCCACATACAAAAGAATGAAATTGCACCTGTATCTTGCACTGTTCAAAAAATCAACTCAAAATGGATTCAATGTAAGACTAGGAATCGTAAAACTCCTAGAAGAAATCATAGAGGAGAAGCTTTATGACATTGGTTTTGGAAATGTTTTCTTGAATATGACATCAAAAGTACAGGCAAGCAAAGCAAACATAGACACATGGGATTACACTAAGCTAACATGTTCCTTACAGCAAAGGGAACAATCAACAACATAAAAATGCAACCCACAGAATTTGGGCAAAAACACTTGTAAACCATATATCTGATAAGGAGTTAATTTCCAAGATATGTAAGTAACTCTAACAACTCAGAAAAAAATTAAATTAAATTAAAAAAATTACTGGATTGAAAAATAGGTAAAGTACTTTAAGATACTTTTCTCTAACGAAGACATACAAATGGCCAACAGATATACAAAAATGTGATCCATATCACAAATGCAAGCCAAAAACACAAGGATATCAACTCACACTTGTTAGAAAGGCTATAATAAAGTATACAAAAAACAACAAATGTTAGCAAGCATGTGAGAATTTGGAATTCTTGTGCACTGTTGATGAGAATGTAAAATGGTGCAGCTGCTATGGAAAATAGCACAAAGATTTCTCAAAAAAATTTTAATAGAATTACTATATAATCCAGCAACCATACTTCTGGGTATATATCCAAAAGAGATGAAATTAGTATCTCAAGGAAGTTTCTGCACTTTCATGTTCATGAAGCACTATTCACAACAGTCGAGATATGGAAATAACCTAAATGTCCATTAAGAGAAGAGTTGATAAAAAAAAAAAAAACTGTGGCATACACATACAATGGAATATTATTCAGCCTCAAAGAAAAAGGAAATCCTGCCATATGCGACAACATAGGTTAAACCGGAGTGCATTTTGCTATGTAAAACATATTTATATTTACAATGACAAATATTTTTGTGAATATAGTAGTTATTATATATAAAATTGTATTATATACAATTATATATAAATTATGTATTTTATATACATTGTGTGTTTTATTCAAATCTTGTATGTAAAAGAAACTTTATTTGCTTGTTATCCTTTCTTCCTTCACTGGGCCAGCATACTTTATGTCATTCTTCTGAGTGCAATAAAGGATAGTAATTGGTATCAAAGACAGTTAGATTCATTGGATTCATTAGTCATAGTTTTTATTTTCATTTTATTTTTAATTTACTAGATTCTCTGTGTTCTGAGATTGTCTGGACTCTGCTGATGTTCGTTTTATGTAGAATTTAATGCTGTTAGGAGCTTTTTGTTAAAAAAAGATTGTTTTTAAATTTTTTTAATGTTTATATTTGAGAGAGAGAGAGAGACATAGAGCATGAGCGGGGGAGGGGTAGAGAGAGGGAGACACAGAATCTGAGGCAGGTAGTCAGGGATGGAAACATGGTTCACTCTAGACAAACCAGAAAGTAAATCTGCTTCTTTAGAAAACTACTTTATATTCTTGTTTTCAGAATTCCTATGTAAGGGTTGAGAATTTTTTTCCTTTTTCCTTTTTTTTTAACTTTTTGTTTTATTCAGTGTGCTCCAAGGGCAAAACCAATTGTAATCAGTATTACAAACATTATTTGATTATCTCACAGCCTGATCAGTAAAATCTTTAAAATGGAAAATGTTACCCAAGTTGCAAAGAAAATACCCTTAGAGTTCACTGACGTAGCAAGTGGAAATAATATAAATGCAACAGGTGTTAACATTTAGAAGAGTATTTGTAAGCCACTCTTTTCTAGACAATTCTAGGACTGTGTTACAAGCCCTGATTTCCTTTGAAAATTCTCAGCCTTTGCCCAGGAATTTATTTGTCAATAATTAGATCCATCAAGGAACCAATCTCAAATGAAGACTCTTTCTTATGAAATGAGACACACTGAAATAAAGAGAACATCTTAGATGTTTGGAAGCAAATGCCCAGATCACTGGATGAAGGAAAAATATCCTCAAATGCACATGTATTTTAAAGCATAATAAAATATCTAAATGTTTCCATTCACTTGTAATCTTGAAATCATGTCTGGGAAATGAAGAGGGTATGCAGATGTTTCTTAAGTCTCTTCCTTAGGATAGGGTACTCCTTGAACACTTTTTGTTTCCCCACTGAGTCTTTTATCATAATAAATATGATAGAAAACCACCAGATTTATCAAGGGGCACTTTTCATTGGTATAATGGAGAATGTGATTTTTGTGAAGTGGAGAACGAGGAAAATTTTAATTTAGGGAATGAAAGCTTAAATTATATTGGAGGGAGAGCAACATATTTCTATTTATCGTCTTATTGTCTTCAATTAAAATGGTAGGCTCAAAATATATTGTTAACTAGAGAAAGGAATATCATACAACATACAAAATATTTCTAAATTAATAGGTGGGCTTCCAAGAAACTGGTGAACCAGAATTATTATTTGTAGTAAAATTGTTGTTAAAGACTGACATGAAAGGTAGAATTTCTGTTGCATGACAAGATTATTATTAAAATGCCATACACACACACACACATACAAAGGAAAATAAAAATAAGATTAAAAACATTCTTTGTATAATAGGATTAAATTTTTTTATTAATTAGGAATATTAGAAAATAATTGTCTTAATAGTTTCGTATGCAAGGCTTTAAAATAATTCATTTTTCCTGGGCTCTGGTTCATTTTGAATGTATCTTGGAGATGCTAAAATAACAGCATTGTATTTGTTGTATCAATCCATCTCCTATATGGTATAACTATTACCATTTTTTATCTGGTGATCTGACATTTGAGAACATGCAGAACAAAAAGAAAATCCACTTCTATGAATTTGCAAAGAGTGAAAACTATACAATTATTTGCAGCTTTGCCAATTTTATTTTTTGTTAGAACTTACCTTTCCTGTACTGAGTTAACTTTGTATTTTATTTATCCAATTAGAATTACCTGTAATTCTCAGCACTTGCAGTGCATGGATAAGAGGCTCTGCTAGGCTAAAAGTTAGTTCTATTTATGCTCAGAGAAACCAGATCAATTGTGCTAACTTTAGTTTTTCTTCTTCAAGTCTTTATTCTTTTTTTTTTCTCTTATCCTCTGCTACTTGTAATTTCCTTCCCATGATGTTTGATCTGAAAAATATGGTTACTCATTGAAGATTGGAACAAATGCATGTATTTGTACTTGCTTTCTCAAAAATGCAACAAACATGACAATAAAAAGGTATTTTAAGCCATAAATCCACAAGGACCAAAACCATAAACACACACACACACACACACACACACACACACACGACAATGATAGAAGAAATTTTTGGAAGCAAAGGCTCAGAATATGTTGGGATTGCAGACCTTTAAAATGACACTAAATAAATTTCTCAGAGATGCTGGGAAAGTAGATAGGGATGGTGCAATATATAAATTAAAACGGGATGCCATAATGTCCAAATTCAAATGCTGATTCGACTATTTGCTATTTGTGACCTTACAGAAAACTAATTTTTCTCTTCCATTTCTCACTTTCCTGAACTGTACAGCATGAAGCCAACTATAGTAGTACCTACTTCATAGGGATGTTTTCAGTATTAACTTAATTATGACTTTATACAGTGTCTAGAACATTGTTATTTCTCAAAATGCTATCAGACTGGAGTTCCCATCCAAGCAACTTGGACTTAGTCAGAAAATCTGTTGCTCTGCATTCAAGCCTCACCCCTTCTGCACATTTGCACCGTTGCTCCTAAATCCACTGATCAATACAATACAACCCTCACAAGCTTCCCTGGACACTTGCCAACAAAGTCCATGAAGGTGTGGTACTCTGGTCCAAGCAGGTGGCTTGGATCAGAATATACTACGTGCTCAAAGCTGTGGACAGAGGGATGGAACTCTGATATAGAGTCACTACAGGCTTTAGGCAATGTTCATGTCTAAGTTCACAGGATTTGAAACTGACAGATCTGAAGCCAAATAGTGGTTCTATCTATCTATATAGGTTTAGGCAAGCTACTTAATCTCCCTACCCATATACATATCTAATGTCCTATATGCAGTTAATGCCTCCCTCAGAGCAGCACTATAAAGAGCCCAGTCTGTAGTGTGGCACATAGTAGACACTCGCAGAGAACAGCTAAAACAGTGTTTAAAAAATTTACAAAGGATTTGAACATTTCTCAAGTATTCTCCAAGTTTGTATGTTATGGCTTAACTGTGTAACTCTCACAAGTTTCCAGTGATACACAGTTCCTTTCCCATGATTGATCTCCATATCCTTATCAAGAGAAAGTGATTTATTGTCTCTAGGGCAGAGACAATGCACATATTTTATTTCTCTGTATCCACTTCCGTATGGTATCCATTGTGTTATATAACAAACACTTATTTCATCTACAGTTATAAATACCATATTATGGCACTGATAATCATAAACCCATAAGTCAGTTTTGTTACTCCTTAAACTTAAACACTGCTTACAGTGGAGAAGGTGATTATAAGCTATGTGAACATCACACATTCACAAGGAGCATCTTTAATAAATAAAAAGTTCGGCCAATGATTTAGATGTTTGTTATTGGTCTTTAAATATGGTCCATTCAATGACATATTTGAATAAAAAGTATATAAAAATGTATATGTATTTGATTCTGGAAGGAGATAGATAACAAAACAAAACAGTTTTTTTTTTTAAATTAGTTGTACTGAGATCACGTGAATTTAGTGTACCTTCTTAAAAGGATAAATTTCTTTTAATCAGAGGCACAATTTAAATAATGCTTACCATTTAGAAATAGGCATTTCTTATTATAGAAATACATATTAATTGTTCAAAAACAAAAGGATAATAAAAATATTAACTACAATCCTAACACATGAAATAACCACTGTTAATTATTTGTCAAGTTCCTTTTGGTATTTTTCTTTGTAACTGCTTTATAATTTTAAAGTTTTCAAATAGAATTATACTATATGTGCTGTTTGTATCTTTCGTTGTTTCACTTGGTATTTTAATTAGGAGATTTTCACAGTTTAATAAATAATGTTACAAACATGACTTTTAATCGCTACATAAAAACCCACTTATGATTATATCATAATTTATCTTCTATTTCTAGAAATATGCCTTCATAGCTAATATAAATAATTCTTTGTATAAAGTAGATGTATTAGTTGTGAATCATAGAAACCTGCCACAAGCTGGCTTAGAGGAAAGGGTAATTTATTCAAAGAGTATTCGTGTATTTTGTGTAAATGAAAGAAGAGTTGAAAACCCAAACCACAGGCAGATACAGCAGTGTCTCAGGTATAAACTCAATGAGAAATTCATTCCTCAAGACTGTCTCTCTCTTGGCTCTGTTTCGATACGTGTATGAGTGTGAGTGTGTGTGATCTGGCATCTCTGAATTTTCTCTGAATGCCAACTTCAGTTGCTTCTTTCTGTATATAAACTTCATTTTCATGGAATGCATACTGTCTTCCGCAGCTTGGCTAGAAAATGGCCACTGACAACAACCAAGCTGTACTTCTTGCAGCTTCTTACACACACACACACACACACACACACACACACACAAGTACAATATGCACACACATGCACAACTGTATGTACACTCACATATGCTTCAATTACTTTTATTCAGTTCTAATTCGAAGTATACAAGTTAAGTATTTTAACTGATGTGGTTTCATCAGTTGACAACCCCTTGTCCATGGATTCATATTCTGTAGTAATAGACAGATCCACAATAATTATATGAGTGTGAGCTACCATAGGGACAATTTCTAGAAGTAGATTGTGCTCTACAGGTTACTGTATAAACAACGATTTCTTTCTGGAATGGTCATCTCTGTACATATATCTTTCCAAACATCTGTTAAATATTTTTTGATAAGTTTTGAGAACAGGAATTATTATTTAAGGGCTAAAGAAAATATTTAAGGTTTTGCTATATAGTCCCATTTGTACATATAGAAATTGGTTATCAATTTGATATCCTTGAAATTTAACTGAGATTTCACCAAACCATATTAGCATATTTTAGTAAATATTATGTATCTATCATGTTGTTTAAGTTAAAAATACTATGAGTCAAGATACTTAATCTGGTGTATCCAATCATTAGCTGTGTGACCATGGCCAGATTATCTTTTTTAGCATAAATTTCCTTGAAAAAAAAAGTTTCGAATTGTATAATGCCTAGATTTTTTGCCAGTTTAATGAGGACTTAATATAAGAAAAACTGAATAAGTTGAAGGAAATTCCTGAATGGTAAATGAACACAGTTATTTTTTCGTTTTCTAGAACTTTAATCTGACAATTCATCCAAAAACAAGATTTTGGTCTCAGCCTACTCTTTACAAACATTTTCTAAATCTCTGTGTTTACATTTTCGTTGTCATTCGCTTCAATCCCACAGAAGTTTTAAGACTGAAACTTAAAAATCACGTATATGCTGTAAGTGGCAAGAAGCCTTTATTATGAAGGAAATCCTTTCGTCTGACTGGCAATGAGAAGATTGAGATTTAAGAAGAGATTAATAAATTAGGAAATGCGTGAGGCAAAGATGGTGTTTCAGCTGTAGACATTGGTCAGGCATTATTTCATCAGATGTCATGTAAAGAATTAGGCAAGAAGATGAATGGTATTAATGACCAAGAGTCAAATACCTTGGTTAGTAGAAAAGAAAGTGTACCCTAATCCAGACATATAATGACTTTTCTAAGACAGATTCACTTAATAGTTTACATATTAACATTAAATCATTAAACTATGCCATTTAAAATTATATGAAATATGGAAATCCATATCGAAGCATTATGTATGCATTAAATAAATGCCTTATTTTCATTGAAGAACTTTCATAAATTTTATGAGTCTATCTTGACATAAGATGTACATAGAAATTTTTCTTTCAAAAACATTAACATTTTTTTCAAGTGTACTAATGCCTTTGAGTAATGGATATATATTTGACCGTAAATCTTTTTAAATAGTTTATTAGATTTGTTTTATTCAACAAAATGTTAACTTTTTGTTGACCATCTACGTTCAATTAGGAATAGCAAAATGTCATTCTACTCTTTTGAAATTCCACCTTTTTTTTCATTTATGTGGTGGAGCTATAGCTAAAATGGGCAGAATTTTTTAATATAAAAATCAGATTTGCTGACAGTATTACACCCCTTTACCTATAGCAAGGTTTCTATTGCCAAGGAAGAAAGGACTTAATGTTCTAAGTTTTATTATCATTTAAAATCATATTTATGAAACATAGATACTTGCTGATCTTACTTGACTGTAAATCTTAACATTCCTTCTATCCCTTTGCTTTTGTTTGTGATGCTCTTTGAATAGAGGCAATAAATATTTGACTTAACAGTAGTTGCACCTACTAAAAGAAAAAAATCAAAATATTGTCCTAAGATTATTGAAATATAAAAGCTTTATGATTCACTAAAAATCAAAATAATATTTTGCTGCTTACATGAAGAAGGAATTTGTATGCTATATAAATAGGAATGGGTTTGACTAGAGACTGCCAGTGATCAACACCACATAAAGTCATATTTCCTTCAATCATGTTACTATGGCTGAAAATTTACATAAGTGGGCAAATATTTAATGGGATGTTACTTTCATAACTATTTTATACTAACATATGTGTACATCTTTGTAAGACAAATTTCCATTAAGATTGATGACAATACACGTGGCATTCATTCAGTTTTCTTTGGTGAGGAACACCTCATTGAAATTTCTGTTGTATCCAAAATACCTTGATAAATAAATAAGTTGATAAATAAATCTATCAACTTTCAATCAAAAATTTGCTGTGTATCACTCTAAATTTAGTGTTTGCTGGACAAGCAGTGTAAAATTACTGAACAGTTTGGTACTTAATCTTTCCTTCACTTTTTTACTCTTGTTTCCCTCATAATCTTGTAAGATCATACTGTATTATCACACTTGACCTTTTTGAAAGTGGATCTAGGAGTTAACTTCTTATAATCCAGCATTTATCAGAGTGCTGTGTATAGTTTGGTTTTATAAGCAAGAATGTCATGACATTTATATATCTTTAGGAAGAATGTACCATTTTAGAAGTATGATCTAATATGTCATGTATTAACAGTACCATTTGTTTTTTAAGAGAAAGCGTATTTAGATTGTCATGCAATTTCAAGTTTTCCAGTACATTGTCATCATCAGACATGAAAACTATGGTTTAGAAATATTTATTTTTCAGCCAAATAGAATACAACAAAATGCAGATGTTTTATACTCCATAAAGTAATTTAGGGAATCACTTAGCAAACACATTTTCATCAGTGTTACAATTCAAACCATTTCATGGCGGTTGCGTTTACAATTTGATGCACATAAAAACAGCCTACCAAACCACAAATCATTGGTCTGCTAAGTAGTACCTGAATATGCCCATACACTTAATGTGCTCTGTGGATTGTTGGACTGTGGGAGACCAGGTACTTCTCTATACTTCAGAAGCTTTGCAAATAACACAATTATGATTGTGCTTGGCTTTTGGTATTTGATTGAGAGTGGAAGAAAGAAAAAGTGTGGGGAACGAAAGATGAGCGTGCCTAAATCTCCACATAAGATAGACATAAATATAACCAAAAAGGAAAAAAAATCAAATCTGTGTGGCCATCCTTTTACTAAGACTGTGCTAAGCTTTCCTCTGATCTTCCTCAGAACTGCCACCAAAATAATCTGTTACATTTGCCCACTCAGAGGTAGATGCTATTCTTCCCTAACTCATTCTTTACTCATGTTTTTGGTATTACTTTACTCCATAAATTATCATGTGCCCATACTAGGACACTGTAATAGTGAGAAGAAACTCTCCATGAGAGATATTCTCACCAGTGCCGCCTTTTTGCAATGAGCCAAGCTTATAATTATAAAAACAAAAGGTAAAGTGGACAGTCATAAACATTTATTAAGTATCATTGTTTGCATAACATTAAGTATTAAAAAAGAAATGCCATTTTGAAATGTCTTTTCTGGAATTGAAGTTTAACTTTGGACAATAGTAAATTAGCTTTTCCCTGATAATGATAAAGTAGTCCAATTACAAGGTTATTACTTAAACCAGACTCAGTACATGACCTTCTACTGACAACAAAGAGTTAATGCTCCTCCTCTAAGTGATTATCCAATTCTGGTGATAATTAGCACACCAGGAGAATCAGATTTCTCTATAAGATATGATTTATTCAATCTCATTTGATTCTGAGGTTCTTGAAAGAGACATTTTATGTACCTAAAAGCCAGTCTGTTAGCTTTAGTCACCAAATTACCACACTATCTGTCCTGAACATTCTTTTTTTTTCCCCCTGTAGCTATTTCTTGCTGATTTGGTTTCCCCTAAACCATTACGTAGAACTGCGTAGTGTAAACCTGTCACAATTTTGCACTATATGTTATGCAGAGAGTTTCTGAAAATTTTCTCATGAAAATACTTCTTTCAACTTGTGCTTTCAATAAGAGATATTACCCTTCATCTCCAGCAGCTGAATTATTTGAAGCTGATGAGTCAGATAATAGTTTTCAACTCCCCAAAGCACCTCCATTATGGGAAACTACTTCTGTACTGTCATTTAGTTTGTGAAATATGAAATGCTGCCATGTGGCTTCTTCTCAGAATACCTAAGAGAAGAAAATATAGATGTCAATTGCTAGCTAGATAGAAATCTTAAAAGGATGAATTGATGCTGTTCATGTTAAATTTCTAAAGAGTGATTTACTTAAACTTAGGCTTTGTAATCATTTATTAATACTGTGAATATTCCAAAATTCAGTTATTAGAATTAAAATGTAGTTTAAAATTTTTTCTACTATCTCTTTATTTTATAAACTCATCATTGTCAAATTTTACTTCTATCTTTTTATTTTATATACTAATCATCATATAAAGATCATATTTTATAAACTATATCACATAAGAAGCAAATAAAATAAAGTCTAGAAAAAGAAAAAGATAGTAATAATGGTAGCGGTATAAAGCTAGGAATACAGTAAAAAACACTACAACTTATATTCTAGGTTAATGCTACCACTTCTGAAGAAATTTATGTTGTTTAAAATTGACATTTGCTTGTATACTTTATTAGCCATAAACACTTTCTCATTATTGCATTTCTTCTGCCTGATCAAATCTTGGGCCATTATTTGTATTGATGTAGGTAAGAGATGAAGAAAAGTATTAAAAGAGGCTCCAAAATGGAAATTCACTCACTTAGTCAAGTAAAGATCTGTTAAAGACAGTGAAAAGAAAGGAAATGAGAAATAGAGACCTGGACTCAGTTTCAGGAGAAAGGATTGAGGAATGATTTACAAGACTAAGAGGTAGCTGTTGTGTCACATGAGGTATTGTTAGCCAAAGGGAAGATTGTATTAAGGAAGCTGTGTTGTTTCATAAATACAACTTTCCTCTATCATTTGTTTTGTATAATTCAAAAAAGATTTAAAATCCTTTCTCATAGATCTGAATGTGTAAGAGGGATTTTACTCAAATGTGACAGATTTTAGCTGTTAGGTAGATAAGCTTTATGCCCACTGTGTACATTAGTACTAACCTGGTTTGGACTGCTGGGAGGATATAGCTAAGCATGTAATTACTATCAAACTGCTACTCAGTACGCTGTAAGGATCCCAAACGTTATTGAAATCAATGGGTCTGTGGGAATTTATATAGATTAAAAGCAACCCTGTTTTATTCTAGATAATGGGTTGTTTTTATTTTAATAGATGGTGCAAAAGGGGGCAAGAGTTATGCATTTGTGGAACAAAAAAAATTTACATTCCTTTGATTTCTTTTAAATATCTAAGAATACATTAAAAGTCACTGATTTTTATTCTATAAGAATAAAAGAATCTTCTGGAGAAAACAGATCCAGAGGGAGAGGTAAGGTTTTAGTTTTTGTTTATTTTTGGTTTTGCTTTCCCTTTGGTGAGATGTTAGAAGTGAATTCATTGCTAACTGCTTTTGTGTAGATATTGATGTTTTTAAATCTTTAGGAGTAAATTATGTTTCAGCACTTTAAAATGATAAAATAAACAGTTTCATAAACTTTGTTCCTATAAATATGAGATATTATGCTGAAATAACAGACTACCCTACAATTTTAGTGGCTTAAGACAAATATTTATATTTTTGTTCGTGGCTCTTGTCCATCATAGATCAGTGGGCAGGGTGTTCTTGTCATTGCAGTCACTCAGGAACCCAGGCCATTGGAATTTTCATCTCGGCAAATCCTTCCATGATTAACAAGGAAGGAAAGAAGACATGGCAAATTTTGCTTTGGCTCTTAACACTTTTAACTCCAAGGGACTGTTGTTATACCACTTGTATTTAATTGTCCAAAGCAAATCAAATGGCAACACTTAATTTCAAAGGGCCTGGCGATTGAAATCCTACAGAATACCCACGTGTGGGCAGAACTAGAAATATTTGGTGAACTGTACCAATTATATATGTATACATATAATATATAATACATGTATTATATATTATATAAACATATATAAACATATATTTATATATTATGTATATATTATATGTATATTTAAGATGTGTGTATGTCCTCTAAAAAAATAAAGATGTCTTTTCTTTAGAACTAAGTAATAGCATAGAGAGCTACAGACCAAACAAAAATTCTGTATTCTACTAAGAAGGGGATTTTAGTGAAAACCATAGAAAGGAAGTGAAAATTATAGTTTCACCTGCCAGTAAGTGAAATCTCTTCTTTTACTCCTGTAAGACAAGTAATAACACCTCAGTAACAATGCCCAAAGGGGGCCGTATGCTGTGTAGATTCAAGCATTTGTGATGTTACCAATATTTTCAGGTCATTAAAAATCCAGCTTAGTAAGAAAAGGCATTTATTTGTGAATACATGTCATATGATGACTAAATCAAATTTTCTCTAGTGGGCAAGTGACTGTTTCATTTTATTTTATATCCTCACTTATCTTTACATTTTGTTTGTTTCTAATTTAGGAATATCAAAGACTCCTCAACAGTAATGTATTTTCCTATCCTTACTAAACCATGGTGATATTTTCAGCAACAGCTTATACTCTGTTCTTTTCCTTCATGACTTCTTTTTACCATACTTGTTTACCTCAGATATTTCATTATACTCTCCTACCCATATGACCTTATAAACAATATTTTCTCCTCCCCTCCTGCTTCTGCTGTTAAATATTCTATTTTCCTCCAGCAAAAATCTTGCACACTCTGTCTGCTCTACATTGCTGTTGCCAATCACTGCCACTATTCTTTTCCTTTACTTCCCTGTTCTCATCTTGAGCTTTGGATTCTGACATATGCATTAATTAAAAACTCCTGTAGTGGGAAATATGTTATCTAGAATTATCTTCCTTGTGGTTTTTTTCCCACAACAACAGAGTAAGTATATATTTTCACCCTATGAAAGGACTGGTTTGCCAGCAGTGATACCATGAGAATTTTTCCCTGGACAGTAAGACGAGCACCATAATCTAATGCATTCCTGAATGGGACATCTCTAATATATTCCTAGAGATCAGCTGGAAATGTCTTGAATAAGTCTTGATAAGGAGTTTAAGGTGTAGTAACACCTGACTACACATTCAATGAGTTTAGTTTATTTCTTCAGTCAGTGTTCATTAAATGTATTAGAGGAACATATGTAATGGACATCATACCTGATAGCCATGGTTTTCTCATACTGCCTGGACATGAATGAATGACATTCTAGTGAAGAAACCAAGATGATTTGTTGCTCCACTGGAGGGAAAGCCAGCAAAGATAAGCTACTTCACTTTCCCATGGGAAAGTAAAAAGAAAGCAGAAAGTTGCTATATTACATAAACAAAGAGCTGGAGAGGAATTCCATGATCAATAGATTGAATATCTACATCATGCATAGGAAGAAAACAAGACTTAGCATTAAGCAAAAGCAGAGACTGCGCCGTTAACTGTATTAATTGTTAAGGCTGTCATTACAAATACCACACACTGGGTGGCTTATGCAACAGAAATCTATTGTCTCATGGTTCTGGAGACTAGAAGTCCAAGATAAGGTGTCAGTAGGGTTGGTTCTTTCTGTGACTGTGAGGCGGAATGTGTTCCAGAGCTCTCTTCTTTCTGGTGGTTTGCTGGCAGCCATTCTTCAGCTTCTGCTACATCACCTGACCTCTGCCTCCATCTTTACATGGCGTTCTCCCTGTATGCTGGTGTCCAAATGTCCCCATGTTATAAGTACACCATTGATATTAAGGACCCATTATACATCAGTATGACCTCATCTTTTTTTTTCTTTTTTCCCCTTTAAATCCAATATAGTTAACATACAGTGTCATATTAGTTTCAGGTGTACAATATACTGATTTGGCAATTCCATACATTAGTCAGTGTTCATTACAAGTGTACTTTTAATCCCATTTATCTATTTCACCCATTCCGCCACCATCACTCCTCTGGTAACCACCAGTTTGTGCTCTATAGTTAAGAGTAGTATGACCTCATCTTAACTAATTACCTCTGCAATGACCTCATTTTCCAAATGAGGTCACAGTCTGAGGTTTTGGGGTTTAGAATTTTTACATATGAGTTTTGTGAGGACATAATTCATCACATAACACTAGCTAATGACAGTACTCAGACATGATCTTAAAATCAAGAACTAGATTTGTTGGGAAAATGTGACCATAATTATAATAACATGAGAGACTTTTATAAATGTCTTTCACCATGCCCTACTCTCAGAAGCTGTTCAATTGATCTGCACATAACTTGTGTGTCCATATATTTTTTAAACTTCCCAGATGATTCTTAAATGCAGAAGAAATGAGACGTACTAGGCTAAAACAATCTAAAGTCTTAGAATATCAAAGTGGCTGGCAGTTTAGGCTTAACAATCCATTAGTTCAAACATGATACTATTTTCCAATATTTGGAAGCTTCAATGTAAGTGCAAAGTTACACCTGGCTTTCTGTTGATAGCCACTAATTCATCTGGCTTTACAGAATTTTTTTGTTTTTAATCTTCCTCCAAATCCTATCACTTGCATGCTTTATCTCATTGATTTACATTGCATTGGTATAGGCAAGAGTGATACTCAAAATGTGCATCAGCTGACAGTGCACAGATATCAGAGTAGACACTAGACTGATCAGAAGAAAAATGGCCATAAACACTGGGAAGCCATATGGCCATAAACACTGGCAAGCCATTTTAGTATGTGCTGGCTAAGTATCAGTATTGCAAATGTGTTTTCTCCACCTGAGACTGGCTCTGGTTTCTCAATCCACTTACTTATTTTTGAGGGAAAATATTACTGCTGGGTCACAACCAAATATGAGGTAATTTCTGCTCTAAACCATGCTGAACAGTACTTTCTAAACAATGCTTACCTAATTCAAATATCCCAGGAACATCCAGTTAAAAGAAGGGAAGTTTTAGTTAAAATGATTGATTTATTTGTAATGGAAGACCCCCTCACCCTTTACAAACCTCATTTCATAGGTCCCCCTCTTATATCTTTTACATAATTCAGTGGCTAGAAGGACTGAATGGCTAATGGACAAGGTGACAATCTGTGGTTACAGCTCTACCTCCCCACATAGCTGTTCACACATCACTCCAATCCCCTCAGTTGTCATGGATATAAATTGGGTGACAATTCCAGTTGCCCTTGATAAAGTTCTTGGGTAAATCAGTCAGGCAGGAGCAATCTTACACAAGCTACATTATTTTCTCTTTTACTAGATCATGAAGATACATTAAAACAGTTTTCTAATAAGGTGTATCTGAATGTGTACATATTGGCATATGGCCAAAAGATATTGAGGAGCTAAATTTTGCTGAGAAAATTATTATTCCCTGATGATGAAATCTCTTCAGACTGTTGAACACTAAAATGGAGCAATCTTTCTTTAAAATAGCTATCAAGAGTAAGGGGAGGTGAAATAATATATCCTCCACCAACTCTTTGGGAAAAATAGTTCTACTTTGTCTATCAATTCAGCTCAAGGGAATAGTTTAATGTTATTTCCACTATAAGCACTCTATCACAAAGATTATCAGCTCTGAAAGAACTGAGGTAAAGAAGATAAAAGTAGGTGTTTTCTCATAGTCTAAAAAGACATTGTCATGGACATCGGAACCAAAGAGTTTCCTTCTCTGGTATCAACTCTCTCCCATAAGGTATTAAGATAGTCTAACACTTGAGATATTTTAATAATTTTTATCGTTCATAATATGCCTACATTTTGAACTATTTTTTCTATGCAACGTTTTCTTAAATTTTGCCTTGTGTATGTAGAATATCGCAAGAATGTCATATGCTATTGCATAAATTACTTCTATGAAATTAGAAAATAATATTTGTAAGGGATAAAGAAGTCTCTACTATCCACATCTATTTTGTCTCAGAGATAAACTATAGGAGATAGAAATACATATTTCTGACTTTAATAGGTAGGTGAGTAATTTCACCTCTGTAGCTGTTACCATGCTGCCCAACCAACTCAAGTGCTCAACTATCATGCATTATGACAGCTGAAGAGTGACTGTGTATGTCCACTTCAAGTTTTGTTGTTTCCACATAAGCCACTTCTTCTTTGTTTACAGCACTGAAGTAAATTGCTGTTAAAACCAGATTAGCTCCCTAGCAGCCACCATCTTGCCATTAGGTAAAGTCCCAGGTGCCATTAAAAGATACTTTCCATATGCACTAAACTTTTATGAGTGTCGTTTATTCTATATTGCTGAACTCAACTGGAGAACATTTATATAGAAAAGGTTTTTCTCTCTGTTCACTCTCCATAAAGTTTGCTCTTTTTTCCTTTGTTTCTACTATTTTAGTATTTTGGCCTAAAAATCTCTCATCTCAGGCCACACACCTCCTTTTCCTAACCCCAGCTCCTGGCAACCTACTATCAACCTCTGTGGTCTTGTGTTCTTGCTTGCCTGAGAGGGTGCTGTAGGTGGTGACGTGCTGGAATAAGCTAACCTGGGTTTGTGAAAGCCAAATGTGTGCATCTGTGACCAAGTCTGTGTTCAGTGACTTCATTTTGGTAGCTAAAGATTGGGCATGGGTGGGAGTATTTACTTCAGGCATATTGGCAAACCATACAAATCAGGGCCTTTTCTCTCATGGAGAGCAAGTACAGCTATGAAGTTTCAACTTCAAGGTCTGGGCTCCATGTTCCCACATTTCTTATTTTCTGAGCCAAGAATAGCAGCCTGAGTGACTTTTTCATCCTGCAATGCTGCCTTACTTGCTAGTTTAGGATACTATATTTTATTATATCAAGTACATTTTTTAAAGTATATCAACAAAATAAATTCTAAAAAAATGAATTACTGAGTCAAAAAGATGCATGAAAGAAGCATTTGATTTCATTAGACAATGCCAAATTGTCCTGTATTTTAAGATTTTGCACTTCTGCTAATGGTGCAGAGAAGTACACATTTGTTTCTCCATACCGTCACAAGGATTTCATGTCCCCAAGTATTATTTGACCATTTGGAGAGGTGACAAATATATTTTTCTTTGTTTTTTTTTCCTTCATTACATTTAATATCAACCTTTCTTATGTATGTATGTGATAAGAGAGCATATGGCAAGCTGAGGGCCAAGCACAAGCTAACAGCAACCTCCACCCCCGGTGGGATATGTGTGATATTCCTTGAATACTCCTGGCTGCGCAGGAACAGCGGAAAGGAAGGAAAGCAAATGGTTGACTGATAGAGATCACAGACATACAGGACAGAAGTCTCCTTCAGCTTTTGGATAACTTAGTAAACTACAAGAAAAAGGCAATCTTATCCATAGCCTAATCTCCAGAAACCTATAGATTCTGTTTCCAGGACCCCTAATATTGCCCTCATCAAGATGAAAGGGGGTTTAAGTGCTTCCCAAGGTGATGTGGGAAACAAAGGTAAATAAAAAATTAAATTCCCTCACTTCCTATAGCCTATGGAAAAGTCCTTGAAATAGGCAGAGTGACCTTCCTCTAGGAGCTCAGCTGCCTCAATGATGACACTTCGCTAGGGTCAAAGGGCAATTTTAGCTTAACTTTAACCCAACCTCCAGGATCCTGTGAGTCTACTTTCACATATAAAAATTTCTTTGGAAACTTCCTTTATCTCTACCTCCTCCTTCCCCAAGATATATGTTGATAATCATACTCCAGGCATGGCCTCTGATATATATCTGAAGGGTCTCATGACTGAGGCTTTACTAAACTGTAATAAATGACATTTTCCTAACAACACCTAGGCCTTCAAGGTCATGGAAACCTTGCTTCCAAAATTCCTTAGAGACTTACATTCTCTCTAACCCTTGCCCAACCTGAAGGTATATAATCAGTCACTCTTCACAACCACAGTGCATCTCTTTTTGCCCACAGGTCCTGTTCCTGTGCTTTAATCACCTTTTTCCACCACCCTTCAAGTGCAAAAAAGACATCTTCAAGAATTCTCTCTTAGCCATCGTCTCCAAACCCTCCATCATCCCAAAATCCTGTCATATTGGCCATGTCATATTTATTTGTCTGTTTTTTTTTCCTAACCTTTCTTTTTATTCTTTCTTAGAGCTTCCATCTCTCTGCTTACATTATCCATGCATTCTGCATGTTATCCACTTTTTGTATTAGAATCATTGCCATATTAGTCATAGTTATTTTAAATTCCCAGTCTGATAGTTCTGATATCTCTGCCATATCTGAGATTTTGATACTTGCTTTGGTTTTTCAGACTGTGGTGATTTTTTGCTTTTAGAATGCCTTGTCATTTTTTGTTGAAAGCCAGGCATGTTGTATGAGGTAAGAGAAACCTTGGTAAATTGGCCTTTAGTGTGAAATTTAATGTTATCTGTCCAGGAGTTGGGCTGTTTTTACTGTTTGCTATAGCTGTAGGTGTCAGAGGCTAAATTTCCTCTAGTGTCCTTGGTTTTGTCTCTTCTGTTGTCCCTAGGTTTCTCTAGAGGCTCCTTAAATTGGTCAGTTCTTTCTGCTTTAATCTCCCATTATTATACAGGATCCCAATTGATGTGATAGTAGGATGTGCAGGACAAGAAGCATCTTCAATCCTACAAATGGATTTCCTTCTTTGAGTGAATCTGTGTCCCCATGCTGTGATCTTCATAGGACTTCTCACCTTTGTGTCTCCTCCACCTTAGGTGACACAGGATAGTAATAAGGGCTAGAATTGGCCATTTCTTTTCTCCCAATTCAGCTAGGCTCTGGTAAAATCCAAACTGCTTAGGCTCTGGTGTAACAGTTGACTTGAAGGACAGACATTCTTAAGGAGAACATAAGCTCTGGATATATTTCAAAATGGGTCCCTTTTTCCCCTTCCCCTGCTGGAAGCATGAGGGGACTGTACTCCAGTTTTCACAGAAAGAACCTGGTGAGGTTTCTGGCAATCAGACTCATGAAAATGTGGTGGCCTATGTACAGTTGAGCCCTTACAAGGTTTTTTCCTCTCAAGCTGGTCCATGTCAGGTCTCCAGCTATTAGTCTCTTACCCTTTAAATATTCTTACTGATGGTGGCTCCAAATGATGGCATTTACTCCCCTTGCAAGCTTTGATTATCTATATTCACCTATTTCTCTTGTTTTCAGGGCAATAGTCTGCCATGATCTCAATTTTCTGATAGATTGCAGAAGAACTTGATTTTCAGGCTTTTTCTAGCTTTTTTCTTATTGTGACAATGGAGCTGATGTTTTCCAAACTCATTACATGTCAGACTAGCTCATTATATATTTATTCTTTTCAGCAAACCTTATTGTTAGCACATTTAAAATTATCAAGGCATTCTGAACCCTATTTAATTTCTCCATTGAAAAAGAAGCTTTAGTATACATATGAGAGGCTAGGAAGTTAGATTTACATTGCACATTCCACAACTAACTATAGTATTTTCAACTAAGACCTTAGGAACACAATAAACCTATCTTTACATCAGTTCAACAAAATAAGAGTAATAATTTTCCTATAAGATGTATATGACTGTATGTTCTCTTATTTGCTAAGTAGTAGATATCTAGACTTGAGGCTGGCAAACTAAAGCCTATAGTTTAAATTCAACTCACAACCTGTTTTGATAATTAGTTTTATTGAGACACAACCATGCTCATTATTTATTGTCTGTGGTTCTTTTGCATTTCAATGACCAAAGAGAGGAGTAGTTGTGATAGACAGTGTGTAGAGCACAATGCTTAAAATATTATCCAGAATTTTACAGAAAACTTGCTGACCACTTGTGTTGTCCACATTAAACATCTCCTCCACTATGAGTCAGTGATTCTCCAACTTTACCAACCATCAGAACCACCTGGAAAGTTTCTTAGAGTATAGACTATTGAACCCCAACTCCAGAGTTTCTGATTAAGTACACACTGGCTGGAGCCTGAGAATTTGCAATACTAATAAACTGTCAGGTGGTACTGATTTGCTAGGAATCACACTTTCAGGATCATTGGCCTGAGCTATTCTCCAAAAGAATTACAAATATCCTAAGAAATTTATAGCTACTTCCTTTACCCTGAACTCAGATAAATGGATTTTGTTTTGAGTCTATTGCTCTGGGAAGAAAAAAAAAGCTATTCTTCAAAAGAATTACAAATATCCTAAGAAATTTATAGCTACTTCCTTTACCCTGAACTCAGATAAATGGATTTTGTTTTGAGTCTATTGCTCTGGGAAGAAAAAAAAAGAAAGAAGAGAGAAAGAGAGAGAGAAAGAGAAAGAGAGAAAGAAAGAGAGACAGGGACAGAGAGAGAGAGAAAGAGAAATAGAGAGAGAGAGAAAGAGAAAGAGAGAAAGAAAGAGAGAGACAGAGAGTGAAAGAGAGAGAGGGACAGACAGAGAGAGAAAAGGAAAGGAAGAAGAAGAGAAGAGAATACAGAGGAGGAGAGGGGAGGGGAGGGGAGGAGAGGAGAGGGGAGGGGAGGGGAGGAGAGGAGAGGGGAGGGGAGGGGAGGAGAGGAGAGGAGAGGAGAGGGGAGGAGAGGAGAGGAGAGGAGAGGGGAGGAGAGGAGGAGAGGAGAGGAGAGGAGAAACCTAAACTCAGGTATATGGCTGAGAGTGCTAAAGAGACAACACATGACTTCACCTGGAATCTCTCTAATTTCTGCCTTGTCTCCACCTGTGTAAGCCATCAAATGTTCCCAGCATCCTCCCTCCTCCAGCTCCACCCCTGCGGCATCAGCTGGCAGTAACTCCTAGAATCCGATGTTTTTACAGTGTTCTCACAGGGTAAGAACATATCTTTTGTAATATTGACCTGGGAATCTCTACGTAACAATATGTGAAAGCAGAAGAAGCTTTGCTTGTGAAGGTAGGAGTTAGACTATTTTCTGTGAAGATTATTCTTTTTGACAATGTCCATATTATCATATCATGAATTACATGTACATTGCAGTTGCTTTAACTTTGTTGTCAGAGAAAGGCATATGCATTTGTACTTCCTAGTTGTAGGGGTCTGGGCTGATCCTGTATCTGCATTTAAAGTGAAAGAAACATGCATTTTAAACTACCAACTGCAGCTATACTTTGGTTTCATATTACAGTTATTTAGATTTTAAATGTAAAATGACTTAAAATTACAGTTTTTAGTAAGGCCTCTTATAATTTCATAAATTCACAATTACACAATTAACTATTGCGCATTTGCTATATAAAAGACACTGATATAAATGAGATTGGTAATACTGACTTGTTTTGATGTTTTTATATAAAGGAAAGGTATAATTAACGTATAAGCAGTACAAGAGATATTGAGGAAATTAGTGAATAAATAATAAAATGATGCAGGCTGAGATAATTGTTCTTAAAATGCATAAATGTATGAGGTCAAAGCAGAGGAGAAACACCTGTGGTGAGGGACGTCCAGGCAGTTACCCTAAGAATGTAATGTTGGCATCAAGTCTTGAATAATGGCAGTATTTCCACAGATGGGCATGTTGCGTGCAGGCATTTAAGAGGATAGAAACCACAGGAACAAAAGCAAGGAGTCAAAAAAGTAGGAGTTACTTGGGATAGTAGGTAGTTTTGTTCAGCTGTAGATACATAGGTGATGAAACAAATACATGTGGATTTTGTGGAATATGTACTTGATTTGGGTTGGAATAAATAGCAATTTTGAGCTGGAAAAGATGTATTCAGAGATAAAGAAAGTATATGTTGCCAAATCTGGCAAGGAGTTTTGTGCTCTGTGGGAACAAATTTAAAAAAATAAAATTATGAGCATCTGAAATAGGATAGCAGCAGTTATTTAAAAAATGAGAAATTCAGTACCATTTACATGGAAGATATATATAGTGCTATAAAGTCAAAGGTTTAATACATATCATTTCAGTATGTATACAATTATAAATAGGCAGGAAAAACAAAGTATACAGGTTTTTCCCTATATAGCTGACATATAGTAGAAACATTGAAATATACATGCCAAATATTAAGAACAAGGAGGTGGGACGCCTGAGTGGCTCAGTCTATTAAACAACAGACTTCAGCTCAGGTCATGATCCCATGGTTCATGAGTTTGAGCGCCACATCGGGCTGCCTGGTGTTAGCACAGAGCTGGCTTCAGATTCTCTGCCTCTCCTCTCATTCTCTAAAAAATAAACATTTTTTTAAAAATAAGGAGGCTTTCTGAAAGGTGATATCAGTGATGTTTGTTTTTCCTTTAAGCTAGATTCTAATTTTTCTGAAATACTATGGGAGGTGAATTACAAAAATCTTGAAATTTGTATTTTAGATTCATGTGTGTACTCAGCTGAATGTCATTATTAATCTAGGCTATTTTTTAAAGTCCTCTTTAATGCGCGTGATGATGGATTTGTTAGGTCAAAGTAAGTATCCCAGCATAGTAATGTTGACTACTCACTTGGTAACATTATTTGAGTCACTTTCATTACTTGATACTAACATGCTACATACTCTAATGCCAGTATAGGCAATTTTGCTACCTAACACTGTTATTTATCATGGAAACTAGTAAATGTTTCCTGGGACACAAACATGAAAAGTAGTAAGGATAAAGATTTAAAAACATACCACATTTTAGAGAACCCAATTTTATTTTTTTTAAATAATGGAACATGTTGTAACATCATTAATTGTTTTTAGTTAACCATGTAAAAACAACAGTATCATGCTTAAATGCCAAAAAGAAACATTCTTACATAACTAGAATTGATTGGTTTACATAGGAAGATGTAATGGAGATAAAACATGTTAGTTACTTTTGTTGGGATTATGGTGGTTCTATTTACATTTTATTTTTTAAAAAAATTTTAATATTTATTTTTGAGGGGGAGAAAGAGCATGAGCAGGGGAGGGGCAGAGAGAGAGGGAGATATAGAATTTGAAGCAGGCTCCAGGCTCTGAGCTGTCAGCACAGAGCCAGACATGGAGCTCGAACTCACGAACCCCGAGATCATGACCTGAGCCGAAGTCAGACGCTCAACTGACTGAGCCACCCAGGTGCCCCTATTTACATTTTATTCAATATTTCTATATTTTCAGGCATTCCGTAAAAATCATAAAACCCAAATTTCTAAAATAATATGCAACATTCTGAGAGGGTGTGATGGCTAAGTTTTATGTGTCAATTTGCCTAGGTTAAGAAATTGACAGATAGCTGGTAAAACATTTCTGAGTGTGTCTCTCAAAATGTTTCTAGGACAGATTTAGCATTTGATTTGGTGAACTGAGTAAAGCAGATAGCCCTCCAAAGTGAGTGTGCAGCATCCAGTCCCTGAAGGTCCACATGAAACAAAAGGTAGAGAAAAGGCTAATTTGCTCTCTCTGTTTAAGCTAAGTCTCATCTTCGGCCCTCAGACATCGCTGGTTCTCCCAGATCTCAGGCTTTCAGGGTCAGACCAGGATAAATACCACCAGCACCTGTTAGGCCACTCACCCCAATTCTCAGATTTCAGAATCAGACTAAAATATACCAGTAACTTCCTTGATTCTCTAGGCACAGATCATGAGACTACAGTCTCCACAGTCATGTGAGCCAGTTCCTTTGATGGACCCCCCTCCTTCCCTTTCTCCCTTCTTTCTATTCTATTTCTCTGGAGAGCCCTGACAAAGGTCATCATGAAAGTGGTAGGTATGTACTCTCTGTAAGGTCATTATATTTGTATGGGTAGAAATGTAAGCCTTGGACTACTGATAAATAAGAGATGTCAAATATAAAACTCAGTTACTTACATAATGAACCAATTAAAATGAACACACACACATACACACACACACATATACTCTAATATGAACTGTTAGTGTGGATCAAGTGCGTAGTTGATTATAAGATCTGAATAATACATTGTCCCTGTCCTGGAATACCATACAATATTGGAAGCCTATACATTTGCAAGCAAAAATAAAATCTGGCAAGTGTTTCATAAAGAAATAAACAAAATTCTATGGTAAAACAGGATAGAAAACACCAATTATTTTCCAGGGAGTTAGGGAAGAACTTATCAGGAGAATGGATATTTGAACTTGAGTAATTGTTTGAAAGGGGAATAGAAAGTCAGGATAAATAGCAAAAAAAGAAAACTGTGCGAGAGAGACATTAAATAACCTAACACACTCCCCAAATAAAGAGAGATTCATTATGACCAGAACATATTATAAGCTTGGGTAGAGGCAGAAAATGAAGCCAGATCAAATTAAGGCAGATGGGGTCTGATGGTTAAGTTCTATAAACTAAAGAGTTTGAATCATATCCTGATGTCATAGGACTTCCCAAAGATGTTCTAAGTGAAGAATGACTGTGTTCAGTTTCCAGAGAGGTAAGTTTGGTATCAACACAGCATAAAGGAGGGAAATGAGAAAGCTTCATTATAGAGAGGCCAATTAAGAAGCTTGTGAACTAATCACTCTGAGTTTAGCTTGTATATGGGTTCTTTCTAGACTAGGAAACTATTTAGGACATATTTCTAAACACTTTATTATTAGCTAGGTGATGATAATTTCTGTGTAGAGTTGGATAATCTCTTGTATTGCCAAGCCTGTGTGTAGGTGATAATTGAACCTGAATGAAAGAAAAGTACTTGACTTTATAAATGTTTATTGTGCCATGTTTTCTTCTATGGATACCCTATTCCAACCACTAGATCTGAGTGGGGTGGGTATGATAGAGGAAGTGTTCGGGGACTGTTTTCTCAGGGTTACTCACCTAAATTATTTGCTTTCCAACAATTTTTCTCTTCTAACTGAACCATTTTACTTATTCTCTAGTACAAAAAAAATGACTTTTATATTTTTCTCCATTATGCCAAGTAGCTTTATCCATAAGCTTTGTGCTTGGGACTTTCAGAAATTTTTCTAAAGATATTACAAAGTTAGTATTTATAGAGGTGGGAGGGAGGGGGCTGGGAAGGGATGGCCATGATCAAAACAACAAAACTTGCTTTTCAAGCTCTTTGTTTTTTGCTTTTGTTTTCTTTTCTGCCATGACCTCTGAAAGTCTACTCTGAAACCTTCACATCAGGAATGGTCTTTTCTTTGTTTATGCCTTTCTGTAAGATTAACTCTTCCCTGAGGACAGTGGTTCTACTTCTCAGATTTTGTATCCAGGGGAGTCTAAGAGTAAGGAACTAGAAACAGTGTCACCCAGCACAGTGAGCTTCCCTAATGGGTGTGGTCCTGGGCTGTGTCCCAAGATTCCTGCTATCACTACTGCCTTTCATCTCCACTCATCAGATGTTTCCTTTGGGACTCTGCAGCATTCACTCATTTATCTGCTTCTGTATTGCTTCCCCTTCAAAAGTGCTATTTTCTTTTTATTAAAGGGAATTGAAACTTGTTTCTGTGGAGTTATTAGAGAATGTGATTGCTTAGAAAGTGGTCCTCTTGGCAGCTGGGTTGAGAAACCATTTTAGCTTCTTTTCAGAACACTAACTATATGATCCAGTTCTACACAGTACTTTGATAAGAGGGTATTTAAAGAACCGGAAGATTTAAAGATGTGTTTAACGCAAAATGTTCTTAGTGGACTTAGGTCACTTTCTGAAAACGACTTGTGATAGTTTGGCCCTATTAAAACCAGAGACTAAGCTCTGTCTATAGTTTTAGGAAATAAGAATAATCTAATTATCACACAATTGTATAGTCACACCTACCAGGAAATGTATTCATTTTGTATTCTGTATTTTTGCAAAACTAATTTGCAAATGTTCATAACTACACAGCTTAATTATTTTCATAATGCTTATGATAAATGGGTAACAATTTCACATGATTTTTAAAATCATTAAACAATGGCTGAACAACATATATCCTGACTTTAAACTATTATACTATATGATTGCATTTACCCAGCAGGAAAAAAATCTTTTATACCCTCTGCTAGGGGTAATGTTATACACTCAGCCAATAAACAGAAACACTCTAAAATTAAACACTTTAGTCAAACTTATTACATAATCATTGACACTTTTTGAAGAGGCAGATTCAAAGACATAATGTACTCTTCTATATTCACAAAGGTATTTGTCATATAGCTTAAAAATAACCACCTTCTCCAAATAGAACTGCAAATTACATGGACCAAATCAGAAACAAATAAATATCCTAGAGTTTTTGTATCATTACAGTTCTGACCAAATAATATTTTCCTTGTGCTTTAATGTTACGCAACACTAAAATTTTGTGATTCTATACTTGAATCTCTTTACATGAAATTCTGAGGGATGCCTGGGTGGCTCAGTGGGTTAAATGTCTGACTTCAGCTCAGATCATGATCTCATGGTTCGTGAGTTTGAGCCCCTCATTGGGCTCTGTGCTGACAGCTCAGAGCCTGGAGCCTGCTTCAGGTTCTGTCTCCCTCTTTCTCTGCCATTCCTCTACTCATGCTAAGTCTCTGTCCTCTGTCTCTCAAAAATAAACATTTAAAAATTAAATTTAAATATTAAAAAATTATATTATTCCATCTGTTAAACAAGTGTATAATTAAGATATCTCTGGGAAGAAGTAAAATTAAGTACTATAGACATGAGGTAAACATTCGTCACATTTGTGGATATTTAAGCTCAAGATAAATTTAAGGAAAGGGAATGAGATACCAGTTGAACTATCTAAACTAAAAACTCATATATTTAATATAAACAACCACTACATTATTCTAGATCTCCTCATCTATCTACCTTTTTATACTTGGCTCAAGAAAAAGGACTTCTTTTAGCATTATATTTGAAAATTCAAACAAAGAACAAAAAATAAAATTAAAGCTTCAGAGTGTTTTAGGAGTCTCTGCTTCTACCTCTTTCTGACATAGAATTTTAGACAAGTCATGTGTCTTACCTGGACCTGAATTTTCACTTTGATTACATCAGAAAGTTGGCATAAAATATTTTTAAGGTTCTTTCCAGTATTACATTGTGTGACTATATTTTTCTTCCAACAAAATTAAAAAAAAAAAGTCTAAGCTTAACATAGAGTCTATAGTACATTTGTTATTAAAAAGGCATCAGGGGAACAAGCCAGGGGATAAGATGGCCCAGGGACAATTAGGGGAGTGTCACATATATGATACCTCTTTCTGACAACCTCTTGTATGGATCTCACTGTTTTACTTGCACTTTGCTATCCCTACTAGTTTTCCAAATGATCTTAGAAATATGCCGACAAATCAGCTACCAAAAAATCATTGTTGAAAGTCTCCACTTTTAGAGAACATGCTCAAGTGGAAGAATACTACTTGTATTGCTTTCTCTATACATGGAATTTCAGTTTGAAATAGACCTGGAACTCAACCCGGAGAGGTGATGAAGCCATGATTTCAGCAACTGTACACTTCACATTTGGTAGGGAAATGTTTGAAGGCAAACCCGTATGAAAACCAAATGAACTTTGAATCAGAAATTACTATATCCTCGTCGCAACTGGTAATGATTCCTCCAATGTCTTGGGACTTCTGAGGTGACCTGCCCTTTCCTTTCCAGCATGAAGCCAGTATATATCTCTAAGTTCATGTACAGTTCTTTCTTGAATATTATTTTTTTTCAAGTGGTATGTCCCTGAGGATACTGATCTTGGTTTTATATATCCTGAAAATACCAATTAAAATACTGGTAATCACTACTTACCCATCATAATTTTAATATTGTTGATTCTGTTTTTACCCCTATGTTTCAATTAGCATTTTTAAAAAGTTCTTTTTTTGTTTTGTTTTTAAACTATGAATTCCTTTTTTCCTACCATCTGTACTCACTCCTGAGTGAGTTCACTTGACAGCTCTATGCAAATTGCACAATGTAGTTTCAATGGTTCACTGCCTTCTATCTACCTGTGGTTGTATCTCATGAATTCCCTTGATGTTTTTTCTAGAAAGGAAGTTAAAATTTTATTATTCCCCTTGTTTGCTTTTACTCACAAAGTAGATAGAGGTCCTGTCCTTGCAGATTTTGAAAAATACACATAGAAAGTATATAGACTAATAAACTGGGCTTGTATAAAATTTGACCATATAAGCTGATGCCTCACAAAAATCTAGATTAAAAGTAGCTAACATTGAATCATTTTTATGTTGTATATTCTAACAACCTTCATAGAAGCTCCTGGTAAATTTACATTTTAACTTCAGCTGAAAGCAGATGCTCAGTAAAGGGTTAAGAATGCATGTATATAAGTATGTAAGTTTGGTAATGATTAGGTTTTTTTGCCCAAAACAACCATAGAAAAGCTGGACAATAATTTGTGTGTTCGCATCAGCTCCTACTACACTGGAATGGTTAATCCTAACATCTCATTTCTTTATAAACATTTCCAACACAGTCTTCTCATTTTCATGCATAGTCTATAGGATATTTTATTTTTTTAGTTCGTTTATTTTGAGAGAAATAAGGCACGCACATGTGTGGGGGAGTGGCTCAGAGAGGGAGGGACAGAGAGGATCTCAAGCAGGCTCTGCCCTGTTAGTACAGAGCCCAACACAGCGCTCGTTCTCAGGACCAGTGAGATAATGACTGGAGCCCACATCAAGAGTTGAGGCTTAACCAACTGAGCCACTCAAGCATCCCTATAAGATACATTTATCTCTCCATATGATAAAATTCACTAATTTTAAGTGTGCAAGGAGAAGATTTTTAGTACTTTCATATGATTGCTCAACAATTACCACAATACAATTTTAGGACTCTGTCATCACACCAAGGGTTTTCTTGTGCTTATTAGCAGTTTTATTAGGATAATCCAGAGGAAAAAAAAAACCAATGTATAAGAGGAGATTTAGTATAGGAACTGGCTTATGCTGAGAATGTCCCACCATGTGCAAGCTAGACACCATGGAAAGCCAGTGGTACAATTCAGTCTAAGTCTGAAACCTGAGAATAGAGGGCTGATGTTGTAAGCCTGGTCTGACTCTGCAAGCCTGAGAACTAGGAGCCCTAGTGTCTAGGGGTGGAATGTGGGTCTCAGCTCACACAGAGAAAGTAATTCTAACCCTCATAGGCCTTTTTTGTTCTTAGGTCCTCAGTGGGTTGGATGATACCCGTCCACATTGGAAAGGGCCATATTCTTTACTCAGTTTATCAATTAAAATGCTAAGCTCTTCCAGAAACACTTTCATAGACACACTCAGGAATACTTTTGTACCAGCTGTCTTGAATCTTCTAGAAAAACCATACTGTCTTTTCTAGAAATTTTATGTAACAAATCATATAGTATATAGTCCTTAATGTCTGGCTTCTTTCATTCAGTATGTTTAATATTTATCCAGGATGCTGCATGCCTCAAAGGGGTTTTTTATTGAAATATAATTGGTGTACAATGTTATATTAGTTTTTAAGAGTTTAGGATATGGATTTGACAATACATTATTCAGTGCTTACCATGGTAAATGTAGTCACTGTCTGTAACCATACAAAGTTATTACATTATTATTGACTGTATTCCCTATGCTGTACTTTTCCTCTCCATGACTATTCATTTTATAACTAGAAATTTGTATCTCTTAATCCCCTTCACCTACTTGACCTTTCCTCCCCCATCCACCTCTCCTCTGGCAACCACTACTTGTCTGTGTTTAAAAGAGAATATGTTTTTTGTTAGTTTATTCATTTGTTTGGTTTTTTAGATTCTACACATAAGTGGAATCGTATGGTATTTGTCTCTCTGTTATTTCACTTAGCACAATATCTTCTAGATCCATTCATGTTCTTCCAAACGGCAAAAGTTCATTCTCTTTTAAGGCTCAGTAATAATCTATTGTATGTATATACCATTTCGTTATATATTCATCTATTGATGGACACTTCCATAGCTTGGCTATTGTAAATACTGCTGAAATAAACATTGGAGTTGTATATATTTTTTCAAATTAGTGTTTTCATTTTCTTTGGGTAAATACTTGGTAGTGAAATTAATGAATCATACAGTACTTCTTAATTTTGTGAGGAAACTCTTTACTATTTTCCCCAGCGGTTGGACCAATTTACATTTCTCACCAACAGTGCATAAGGGTTCCCTTTTCTCCACATCCTTGCCAACACTTTATATTTGTCTATTTGACTTAAGCCATTCTGGCAGGTTTGAGGTGATAATTCATGGTAGTTTTGACTTGGATTTTCCTGAAGATTAGTGATCTTTTATGTGTCTGCTGCCCATTTGTATGTCCTCTTTGGAAAAATGTCTATTCAGGTCCTCTGCCAATATTTTGGCAGATTATTTGCTTTTGGGTGCTGAGTTGTAGAAGTTTTATAAATATTTGGGATATTAGCCCCTTATCAGAGCATTTGTAAACATCCTCTCCCATTCAGTAGTTTATGGTTTCAAGTTTCAAATTTAGATTTTTGTTGCATTTTAACTTTTTGTGTATGGTGTTAGAAAATGGTTCAGTTAGATTCTTCTGCACATAGCTGTCCAATTTTTACAATAATACTTATTAAAAAGCTTGTCTTTTTCCCATTGTATATTCTTGCCTCCTTGTTGTAGATTAATTGATCATCCAGGTGTGGGTTTATTTCTGGGCTTTCTATCCTAGCCTCTTGATTTACTTGTCTGTTTTTATGCCAGAACCATAATGTTTTGATTGCTATAGGTTTGTAGTTGATCTTGAATTCTGGCATTGTGATACCTACAGCTTTGTTCTTTTTCAAGACCACTTTTGCTATTTGAAGTCTTTTGTGATTCCATACAGAGTTCAGGATTATTTATTATAATTCTGTGAAAAATGCTATTGGTATTTTGATAGGAATTGCACTGAATCTGTAGATGGCTTTGGATAATACCGATATTTTAATAATCTTCTAACTTATGAGCATGGGTATATTTTCCTATTTATATTATCTTAAATTTCTCTCATCAGTAGCTTATAGATTTTAGGGCATAGTTCTTTCACGTCCTTAGACGAATGTATGCCTAGGTATTTTACACTTTGAGTGCAATTGTAAATGGGATTGTTTCCTTAATTTGTCTTTGTGCTACTTTATTATTAGCATATAGAAATGCAAAAGATTTCTGTATGTTAATTTGTATCGTGCAACTTTACTAAACTGATTGTTGTGGAGTCTGTAGGGTTTTCTATGTATAATATATCATCTGCAAATAGTGCCAGTTAATTTTTTCCTTACTGATACAATGCTTTTTATTTCTGGTATGATTGCTGTGCTAGGGCTTCCAAAATTATGTTGAATAAAAGTGATGAAAATAGACATCCTTATCTTTTTCCTGATCTTATTGGTAAAGACTTCAGTTTTTCACCATTAAGTATGTGTTAGCTGTGGGTTTTTCCATATATAATCTTTATTATGTTGAAGTAGGTTCCTTGTAACCCCACTTTGTTGGTTGTTTTTATCATGAAAGGATCTTGTCAAATGCTTTTTCTGCATTTATTTAGATGATCACATGATTTTTATCTTTCCTCTATTAATGTGATCTATTGCATTGATTGGCAAATATTGAACCACTTTTGTATCTCAGGAAAGAATCCCACTTAATCATGGTGAATGAACCTTTTTAAAAAAAATGTTTGTTGATTTTTGAGAGAGAGGGAGAGGGAGGGAGAGAGAGAGAGAAAGAGAGAGAGAGAGAGAGAGAGAGAGAGAGAGAGAGAGAGAAACTGACTCAGCAGGGAAGGAGCAGAGAGAAAGAGGGAGACATAGAATCTGAAGCAGGCTCCAGGCTGTCCATTGTCAGCACAGAGCCCGATGCAGGGCTTGAACCCATGAACAGTGAGATCATAACTTGAAGGAGGCCACTCAAACAACTGAGCCACCCAGGCACCTTGGTGAATGATCTCTTTTAATGTATTATTGAATGTGATTAGCAAATATTTTGTAGAGAATTTTTGCATTTATGTTCATCAGAGATAGTGGCCTATAGTTTTTGTTTTGTTTTTTTGTAGTATCTTAGTCTGGCTTTGGTATTAGTGTAATACTGGCCTTGTAGAATGTATTTGTAAGTGTTCCTTTTCTATTTCCAGGATAGTTTCAAATGAATAAGTAACCCTTCTTTAAATGTTTGGTAGAATTCACCTGCAAAGTCATCTGGTCCTGGACCTTTGTTGGGAGTGTTTTGATGAGTTCCTTCATGTCATTACTAGTAATCAGTCTGTTCAAATTTTCTATATTTCCTTGATTGAATTTTGTAAGCTTGTGTATTTCTAGGAATTTTTCTATTTCCTCTACGTTGTCCAATTTGATGTCATATAATTTTTCAAAATAATCTCATAATTCTTTACATTTCTGTGACATTGTTTGCTACTTTCTTTTCCTTTATTTCTGACTTTGAGTCCTCTTTTTTTTCTGATAGTCTGGTTAAAGTTTTGTCAATTTTGTTTATCTTTACATAAAACGAGCTGTTGGTTTCAATGATATTTTCTATTTTTCTCTTTCCTCTCATTTATTTCCATTCTGTGTTATTTCCTTCCTCTTATTAGCTTTGGGCTTCATTTGTCATTTTTCTAGTTTCTTTACATGTAATGGTATGTTGTTTGAGATTTTTCTTGTTTCTTGAGGTAGGCCTCTGTTGCTATAAACTTCCATCTTAGAACTGTTTTTGCTGGGTCTCAAAGATTTTGTACCCTGGTGTTTTCATTTTCATTTGTCAATATAGTTTTTAATTTCTTCTTTAATTTCTTCATTGGCCCACTGGTTGGTTGATAGCATGGTCAGAAAATATGCTTGATATGATTTCAATCTTAAATGTATTGAGACTTGTTTTGTGGCCTCACGTGTGATCTCTCCTAGAGAATTTCCATGTGTACTTAAAAAGAATGCATGTTCTGCTATTTTTGGATGGAATGTTCTGCATATGTATATTAGGTCCATCTGGTCTAACATGCCATTCAAACCCACTGTTTGTTTATTGATTTTCTGTCTGCATGATGTATCTATTGATCTAAGTGGAGCATTAAAACCTGCTATTATTAATGTATTACTGTCAATTTTCCCCTTAGTGTGTTAAATGTTGCTTATGTATTTAGGTGCTCCTATATTGGGTGCATAAATATTTAAAATTATTATATCCTCATGTTGGATTGACCCCTTTATTGCTACCATCTTTGTTTCAAAGTTTATTTTTTCTTAGTAATTCTATTCTGGCACTTTTATTTTTACTTTTTGGCCTCCATTTACATGGTATATGCTTGTCCATTTGCTTGAATCTGTATGTGTCTTTGGATCTAAAGTGAGTCTTTTGTATGCAGTGTACAGGTGGGTCTTGTTTTTGTTTTTGTTTTTGTTTTTATTCATTTAGTCACCCTATGTTTTTTGATTGAAGCATTTAGTCCATTTATATTTATAGTAATTATTAACTGATATGTACTTATCACTATTTTATTAATTGTTTTCTGGTTGTTTTGTACTTTTTCTCTGTTCTTTTCTTCCCTTGCTCTCTTGCCTTGTGATTTGATGGGTTTCCTTAGTGTAATGCTTGGATTCTCGTGTGTATGTGTGTGTATCTCTTAGAGGTTTTTGACTTGTAGTCACCACTGGGTTCATACATAACATATTATGCATAGAGAAATCTATATTAAGTTGATGGTTAATTAGGTTCAAATACACACTAAATTTTTACTCCCTCCTCTAAACTTTATGCATGTGATGTCATATTTCATATAGTTTATTTTTTGTATCCCTTGGCCAATTGTTGTAGATGTAATTGATTTTATTACTTTTGTGTTTTAACATCCATACTGGCTTTGTAAGTATTTAGTTTGCTACTTTACTCTTTGCTTTCACCTGTGAAGTTTTTTTCCTTTCACAGTTTTTTTTCTAACTTTTAGTTGTGGACTTTTATTTATTTTTTCCACTTAAATAATTCTTAACATTTCTCATGAGACTAGTTTAGTGTTGATGTTGGTATCTTCATGACCATTACTTTGAATTATTTATCAGGCATACTGCTTATCTCTGTGTCATTTAGCTCTTTGTGATTTTTTTTGTTTGTTTCATTTGGGACATATTCCCCTTTCTCCTCATTTTTGTCTAACTCTATATTTCTTTCTATAAGGGAGACCAGCTATGTCTCCTTGAAAGTAGTGGCCTTGTGATGGGTGTGATGTGCTGGCTGTGATGGAATAGAAGGGGCTTTAGAGGGATGCCTCCCAAGGTAGGCATGTTGGATGGGGGAGGGTCTGTAGGAAAATGTTGAGGGTGGCACATAACTCTAGGAAGGTAGATAGAGTGTTAGCACTGGCTCTTACTAGTGTCCAACTCTCTAGGCTAGGAGAGGGGAATAAAAATGGTGACTCTGAGCACTTGTTCCTGGAGAAATCTGCAGACCTCTACCCCTCCAGCACATGTTCCGAGATGAGTCAATAAATCTCCTTCACATATATCAAATTGTTCCTTCTGTGCTATGTCTCTGGCTGAGTAGGCTGGCTCTTGAAGAGGAGAGACTCAGTTTCCTATTAACCTCCTGCTCTCCCAGGATTAAGCCCCTCTGGTTTTCAAAGCTCTTCCACTGGCTTTCAAAGTACAACAATATAAAGTCTTGTCTCCCAGGTCAGGTCCCCAATGCTAGGGGTGTTTGGTGTGGGGTCTGATCCTTTCATTTCTGCCTGTCAAGTCTCTTGCATATGTGTCTAGTCACAACAGGGCTTGAATTCGTGTCTTCACTCTCTGCACTCCCACCCCCCCCCCCACCGCCACATCTCTATCAATGTGGCTTTCTCTCTATGATTAGCTTTGGAATGTCTGTTCAGCCAGTTCTCAGGTCATTTGCAGTTAGTTGCTTAAGTGTAACTGTTATTTCAGTGTGACTGTAAGGCAAGGTTAACTCAGGATCTTGCTACTCTTCCATCTTTTTATATGTCTCCAAGGTTTGTTTTTCGTTACTAAGTACATTCCATTACGTGGTATGCCATATGTATGTTTACCTGTTCAATAGTTGATAGACATTTGGGTTCCTTTCAATTTTTGGCTGTTATAAATAATGAGATTTTGAACATTTACATAGAATTTTATTGACCTATGTTCTCATTTTTGGGTAATGAAATATTCACTTAGGTAAATGAATGGTAAACTTTTTAAGAAAGGGGGTGCCTGAGTGGCTCAGTTGGTGAAGCATCTGACTTTGGCTCAGGTCATGATCTTATAGTTTGTGAGTTCAAGCCCCAAATTGGGCTCTGTGCTGACAGCATGAAGCCTACTTGGGATTCTCTCTCTCCCTCTCTCTGCCCCTCCCCTGCTCATGTTCTCTCTCTCAAAATCAATAAATAAAACTTAAAACAATTTTTTAAATAAAAAAATAAAAAATAAACTTTATAAGAACCAAACTATTATAAAATGGCTGTTAAATTCTACCAGCAATGTAGGAGTGTTTGAGTCTGTCAACATCCTTGCCAACATTTGCTACCAGTCTCTAAAATTTTAACCATTTTAACAATATTTCTTTCGGTTTTAATTTACAGTCTATAATGTAGTCTCATGGTAGTATTAATATGCATTTCCATAAGGTTTACTGAGGCTGAGTCTTTTATGTATCCTCTTTACTGAAGTGTCTATTCAAATATTTTGCCATTTTGCTCTCATGAGGAAGTTTGACAGTTTTATTGTTGAGTCAGAGTGCTTTCCTTACCTAGACAAAAGCCCTTTATCAGGTACATGCTTTAAAAAGATTTTCACCATTTTCTTAATGATGTCTTTGAAAAACAAACACTTTGAATTAAACAAAACTCAAAAAGTTATTTTTTAGTAACTGATTTGCTTTGAATACTATTTAAGAAGATTATTTTAATTGAAGGCCACTATAAGTTTCTCCTACGTTTTTTAAGTTGAACTGTCAATTTTAGGTCTGTAGCCCTTTCAAGTTCATTTTTATAGGGTATAAGCTGAGGTGTAAGGTTAATTATTCTATATAGATAGCACTTTTTTCCAAGACCATTTTGAAAATACTATTGTTTCCTTCAGTCACATTGTCTTCTTTGCCAAAATAAATTAGCCACATATGTAAAGCTCTATTTCTGGATTCTTTATACTATTCCACTGATCTACATGTTTATCCTTATTCAATTACTATGATCTCTTGAATACGTAGCTTCATAATAAGCTTAAAATTTGTTTGAAATGAAGTTCAAGTCCACTAAGTATTCTTTTTCAGTATTGTTTATCTGTACTAGAAACTTTAAATGTATACAATTTACGATCAACTGAAGAATTTCTAAAAATGATCCTGTTAGGATTAGATAGAGATTTTATTAAATCCATATGTTAGGAGAGAATTCCCATCTTTACAGTGTTTCATTTTCCAATACATGAATAAAGTATGTCTCCATTTAATTAGGTTTTGTTAAATTTTGATGGCATGGTTTTTGCACACATCAGTGTACAGACTGCACTTTTTTTAATTAAATTTATTCCTAGTATCCTTTTCAATACTACAGAAAATGAAATTGCATTCTTCTATTTTCAGATTGTTTCGTGGTCATGTATGGAAATAGAATTTATTATTGCATACTGATCTTGAATCTTAAAATGTTGATAAAATAATTTATAGTATATAGTGATTTTGAGAGTACTTAAGATTTTCTATAATAAAAATGATACTGAGTAAAAACAGTTTAACTTGTTCCTTTTATATCTTCATGCATTTAGTATCTTTTCCTTGATTTACTCCAGCTGTTGACTAAATGTGATGGAAGTGGATTCTGTGTCTTGTTCCTGATCTCAGAAATGGTCAGTTTTTCTACAGTTAAATATGATGTTTATTGTAGGTTCTTTGTTAGTGCTCCTCATCAGGTTGAGTTCTCATCATGAAAGTATGTTTAGATATAATCAAATGCTTTTTATGTATCAAGATTGCAATATAATATTTGTTATATTAATACATATTAAATACTATATTTAATTTCCAGATACTAAACCAATCTTGAAATTCTGTGCTCCATATTATGTGGTCTTGATTTATACTCATTTTCATATGCTGCTAGATATGGCATGCTAATATTTAACAATTTGTATGTTCATGAGGGATATTGGTAGGACGTTTTCTCTTTTGAGACTTTTTTTTTCCTTCTAACTTTAGTATCAGGGTAATATTAGAGTTTTAGAATAAATATCCTTGTTCTTGTGGGAAAAGCTTTTGTAGAGTTGATATTATTTGTTAAGAAAAGGGAAAAGAGGATTGCCTCAGTCTGTTAAGCTGCCAACGCTTGATTTCAGTCAAGGTCATGATCTCCTGGTACATGAGTTGAAGCTTCAACATTGAGCTCTGTGCTGACAGTGCAGAGCCTGCTTGGGATTCTCTCTCTCTGTTCCTCTCCCACTTGTTTGCGCGCGCTCTCTCTCTCTCTCTCTCAAAATAAACTTTAAAAAAGTTTTAAAAAGAAAAGGAAAAAGAAAACTTGAAAGAGTCGATCTCATGTTGAACATTCTTAACACAAAAAGAAAATACGGACATGAGGAAATATGTAGAGGCAAGGTATAGTCTGTTACGTTAGTTGGGGTGATATTTCATGTATGTTTGCCTTTGTTCAAGTTCATCGTATTATAGACATGAAATATGTGAAGATTTTTGTAAATCAATTATATCTCAATAAAACTATCTGTTAAAAATGTTTGGCAGACCTCACAATTGAAGTTTTCTAACCTTGGACTCAATATTGTGGGAAAATTTGTAATTAAATGTCTTTACCTGTAATTGTTCCATTTAGATTGTCCATTATTTTCTTGACTCTGTTTTGGTAAACATGAACCTAAGAATTTGTCCATTTTATGTAAATTGTCTAATTTTTGCAGAAAGTTGAGTTAATAATTCTCACATAATCCTTAAAAATTTTATAGCTCCATAATCCCTTTCATTCCTAATTTTAGTAATTGTATGTTCTTTCTCTTTTTCTGGGCCAATTTAGCCAAAGATTTATCAGTTTTCTAATGATTCTTATGGGGTTTGTTTGTTGTTGTTGTTTTGATATATCACTTTTGATCCTTATCAATAATCAACTTAAAATTTCATTAATTTTATTTTTTCTCTATTTCATTTGCACTTCTTTTAAGACCTCCCTCTATCTTTCTGCTTTCAGATTAATTTGATCTGTTTATTTTGTTTACGTTTTAGTTTTATTTTTTCTTTTTTCTTTTTTTCTTTTATAGTTTATTGTCAAGTTGGTTCCCATATAACACCCAGTGCTCATCCCGAAAAGTGCCCTCCTCCATGTCCATCACACCCCTTCCCCTCTCCCCCACCCCCATCAGCCCTCAGTTTGTTCTCAGTATTCGAGAGTCTCTCATGGTTTACCTCCCTTGCCCTCCCCAACTATTTTCCCCCTTCCCCTCTCCCATAGTCCTCTGTTAAGTTTTTCCTGTTACACTTATGAGTGAAAACACATGGTATCTGTCCTTCTCTGCCTGACTTATTTCGCTTAGCATGACACCCTCGAGTTCCATCCACGTTGCTATGAGTGGCCAGATTTCATTCTTTCTCATTGCCATGTAGTATTCCATTGTATAAATAAACCAACATCTTCTTGATCCATTCATCAGTTGATGGACATTTAGGCTCTTTCCGTGATTTGGCTATTGTTGGAAGTGCTGCTGTGAACATTGGGGTACATGTGCCCCTATGCATCAGCACTTCTGTATCCCTTGGGTTTTAGTTTTAAAATTAAAGCTTCATTTACTAATTGGAGACCTTTCTTTTTTTCTAATATGAAACTTTAAAACTATAAATTTCCCTCTATGCACTGCTT
>CM053572.1:72154842-72199888 GCA_028646485.1 Cryptoprocta ferox
TGCAGCAAAGACAGTCCTAAGAGGAAAATCCATTGCAATCCAGTCCTATCTCAAGAAACAAGAGAAATCCCAAATACAAAATCTGACAGCACACCTAAAGGAACTAGAAGCAGAACAGCAAAGACACCCTCAACCCAGAAGAAAAAGATAAATAATAAAGGTCAGAACAGAAATAAACAATGTGGAATCCAAAAAAAAACAATAGAACAGATCGATGAAACCAAGAGTTGATTTTTTGAAAAAATAAACAAAACTGATACACCTTTAGTCAGGCTACTCAAAAAGAAAAGAGAGAGGACCCAAATAGATAAAATCATGAATGAAAATGGATTTATTACAACCAATCCCTCAGAAATATAAGCAATTATCAGGGAATACTATGAAAAATTATATGCTGACAAACTGGACAACCTGGAAGAAATGGACAAATTTCTAAACACCGACACCCTACCAAAACTCAAATGGGATAAAATAGAAAATATGAAGAGAGCCACAATTAGTGAAGAAATTGAATGAATCTGTTACCAAAAATCTCCCAACACATAAGAGTCCTGGATCAGATGGCTTCCCTGGGGAATTCTACCAGACATTTAAAGCACAGTTAATACCTACCTTTCTCAAGATATTTGACTCCAATTTTCCTCCTGAAATTAGGGTACAAATAGATTAGGTTTAGGCATGCAAGGGGACTAGGATACAAAATTTAAGGAGGCTCTCACTCTCAGAGCAAGTACACTACACTGTGCTCATGTCTTATATGACCTTGAGAGTTATTGCCTCAAGTTTTACACCCAAGCTTCCCCCTTACTTCATTTTAGTCCTCAACCAAGTCTTCCTAAAAGAACACACAGTATTTCTCCTTTTGACTTTATGGGAAGATGTTTTCAGATTTTATACCCCATACAAGAACTGCTGTATCATGGTGTATATTTATACATCAACTGAGTCAGTGGTACTACATTACCGTCCAAATGTCTACAACAATCTACACTCCATGATGTACATGAAGTTTCCTATCACACTGTTGCATTATTAGCATTATTACTTTATCATCACTCTAATATCACTGTGATATTTTATGATTACTAATAATTCTATGACTTCCTCTTATTTGTGCTAGATAGTTCTGTTTACTTTAATCTTTTGAAAATGCCTTCTCATATCTTTCACACATATTTGTATTGAAATTGCTTTTTTCATAAGAATTTCTCATTTTTCAGGCATTGATTTTTAGTTGATCTTAGATTTACAAGTATCTTCTCCCAATCTATTATTAATTAACTTTGTATATAGTGCACTTTATTGTAGCTTCATTAAGATAAAAAGCCTCTGTACAGTGAAGGAAACAAAACTAAATGGCAGACTACAGGATGGGAGAAGATATTTGCAAATGACATATCTGATAAAGGGCTATTTGCAAAATCTATAAATAACATCAAATTCAACACCCCAAAAATAATACAGTTAAGAAATGGGCAGAAGATGGGGGCACCTGAGTGGCTCAGTTGGTTAAGCATCCTACTTCGACTCATGATCTCACTGCTCATGAGTTTGAGCCCCACATCAGACTCTGTGCTGAGAACTAAGAGCTTGGAGCTTGCTTCAGATTCTGTCTCCATCTCTCTGCCCCTCCCCTGTTCATGTTCGTTCTCTCTCTCTCTGTCTCTCTCTCTCCCTCAAATATAAAACATAAAGTAATTAAAAAAAAGAAATGGGCAGAAGACATGAACAGAGATTTTTCCAAAGACATTCAAATGGCTAACAGAGACAGGAAAAGATGCTCAACATCATTCATCATCAGGGAAATACACATCAAAACCACAATGAGATTCCACCTCACACTTGTCAGAATGACTAAAATTAACAGTACAGGAAATAGATGTTGGAAAAGATGTAGAGAAAGGGGAACTGTCCTACACTGTTGGTAAGAATGCAAAGTGGTGCAGTCACTCTAAAACAGTATGAAGGTTCCTCAAAGAGTTAAAAGTTAAAAATAGACCTATCTTAAGACCCAGCAATTGCACTACTAACTATATACCCAAAGGATACAAAAATACAGATTTGAAGGGGCACATGAACCCTGATGTTTTTAGCAGTATTAACAATAGCCAAACTATGGAGACAGCCCAAATGTCCATGAGCTGATGAATGGATAAAGAAGATGTGGTACATATACACACTACTGAACTGCTTTATTATTTGGGTCATGTATATACTCAGTGATTTCAGCTTCCTTAGTTAGTAGTTTTAAAAACATAGGTTTATGCTCTAGTAGTCAATTGAGAGAGGTAATATAATTAAACAATTTTCTATCTTTTCTCTTTTCTACCCTTCTATTTCTTCTTTTTTCCACCTCTCCCTATTCTTCTAAAAGTAGTTTCTTAGCTCTTTATGTTGTAGCTCAGAAAATTATACTAAAGTTATTCCTGCTTTTGTGAGATTGCATAAATAAAAAGACACAGTATACTTAAATGAAAATGATTCCATTGCTCTCATCCTAAAATATACCACACAGTAAACCAAAAGATTTAATTACATATTCCATCATATTTGGCTATTATATTTTTTCATTTTCACAGATCATTATTAATTTCCTTAAATGTGCTTTTTTTTTTTTTTGAGAGAGAGAGAGAGAGAGAACACACATGAGCAGGGGAGGAGGGGCAGAGAGGGAGAGAGAGAATCTAAGCAGGTTCTGTGCTGTCAGCACAGAGCCCGACATGGGGCTTTACCTGAAGAACTGAGATTATGACCTGAGCTGAAATCAAAAGTTGGATGCTTAACCAATTGAGCCACCCAGGTGCCCCTTATTATCAATTAAAGAAGAATATTCATCTCCCACTAGTTCACATAATACTATAATAATAGTAATTATCATTTAATGGACAGTATCATTTAATGGACAGTATGAGTAATACATACTCATACAGTATGAGTATGTATTAAATGTAATTGTCAGAATCAGGTAGAATTTGCTATAGTAACAAGTCCTCATATATCAGGGACTTACTACTATAAACTTTTCTCATTTATGAAAAATTCAATGCAGCTAGTCAGGGATTTCCTTCAATTTACTGATGTCTGCCCTCTAGCATTTCTAGAATTGCCACGACAGGGCCAGAGCAAGAAGAAAGAGGAATAAACACACTAACGCTAAATGCTTCAAACTAGACATATGATACATCCCTTCTTCTCACATTCCCATTTACCAGAGCTCAGTCCCATGGTTCTACACTAAGTCTAAATTAGGCTTATGAATGTTGTCATCCTGTCTTACCAGAAAGTGAAAATAGTCAGTAGAACAATTAGAACTGTTTTTACTGAGTGAATAAAATGTTATCCTTTTAAATCTATGTTGATTTCTATGAACTTACTCTTATGGCTCCTAACTGCAAGCAATCTCAGACTTTATTCCAAAATCAGGACTACTTTCTCCACCTGAATAATATGGGATCATGGCAAAGTTTTAAAAGATAATGTGTTCCCAGAAATAGATAAGCTATCTGACCACCATTATGTGACATTTAGCTCTACTTCAATATTTGCTCTCAGACAAAAACTCTAGGAAACTTTTTTCTTGTGGGAGGGGAGGCTGCCATGCCCAGATTTAGAAAGGTGATGATGTCCACAACTACATTAGCTTTAACCATCCAATGGAAACAGAAATAAAGGGAAAGTTCTAGAAGTCATTATTAGGATGATAATTGTAAAGTGTAACTTGAGGGCTTTTGTAACGATGAAAGTGTAGAAAGGCAGCTGAGAAGATACAAATGAGCAAAGACAAGAATGAACAGTGACAGCAAAAGAAGGTAACAGATGAACTGAGTTGAAAACTAACAGACAGAACCTTACAATCTTTAACATTTTAGAAGCTTGAAGAAAACTTTTCACTCTTATTTCTCTTTCCTTTCTCTCTTTTATCTTGCTTTGTTCTTCTCCTCTGGCATTGGTCTTTTTCCATATATATATAAATACAATTGAGAATTATATTGCTTTTAAAAAGCTTAAAAGGATGAATTCAGTCTTCAGATTTAGTAAACTTACTAGATTAGTCTTTGTTAAGAGATAAAAGTAAATTAAACAAAAACATTCAAGTGTCTCCCTAATTCCTCCCTCATTCCTCCATCCTGACCTCTTTTTTTTCCAGACCATCTCTTTGTCACCTCAATAAAAGCAACTGGATTAATAGCAGTCAATGACCTTTCCTTAGTGAGAGGGATGAAACTACAAAATCAGGCCTTTAATCTGAACCTCAAAAGAAAGCCCTTTTCAGGCAGGCATATGCCTAAGGGCTCTACCTTGAGTGCCTGACACACCTATATATCTTGCTATTTTTGGTGACAACATCCAAAGTAATTTCAGCAGTTGGCAAAAACCAAATGACTTCACACAACATTACCGTTAGAGCATTTCATGCTACCATCAAAGAGGCACTAATTACCACAGGAAGTCGAGGATAGTTTTATATTTTTCTCTATAAATGACATAAAACATTATAAGCTCCATAGTTAACATTCTTTCATCATGAGTTCTTTTTAGATTTAAATATAGACCATTTCCAATCTCATTTTGCAAAGCTCATGTTTGAAGAATCATGAATGACCTATTTACACTATAAGCATTTCTTTAAAAGTGATATAAGGAGTTTATTTCAGTCCTCAAACAAAAATGTTCACTTGTGCTAGGTCAACAGGGAGAGTTTCTTATCCAAGCCTCCAATTTTCTACTTGATTCTTTATCACCAACAATGAAGTTTTCTTGCACGTGGAAAGAATCTAAACCTGGTAACTTGCAGTGGCAATGCTACAAAAGTGCCCTCCTATTGTAGGCACTAAACCTAGATAGAAGAGGAGGAAAGAGTTTTATTTTATTGGATTACTACAAAGCTTTGCCTTGAGACCATGGTACTTCGGGGATAGAAAAAGATCAAATGTTTTAAAGTCTATTTTTACTATACAGCAGTTTAAAAATAAAAATTCTGTAAGGCCCTTCACATGAGAATACTTTTCATGAGATCAGAAGGACAACAAGCGAACACCACATGCATTATGTAAACAGCCAGTGCAACACTGGATGAAGTGCAAGTATGTTAATCTTGGGCTAAATACAATCATACTTTGAATGTAGTCTGTTGTTTCTTCCCATGTTTACTTCTATTCTAGGCAATTTCAATTTCAAATCCATTTTTCTATTTGAAAGCCAAGCTACAATTTGTCAGGTTATTATATTTTATCACAGAGCTATGTTACCAGTGGGTGTTTAGTGAATATTAACAATAATTATATGTTGCATGCATGTACATGTTCAACAAATGCAACTCAAATGCAAGTGAAAATTATTCTCATATATTTCTAACTTAAAGAAATATAATTCTGAGCTTAGAGTCATTAAGTAGCCCCTTAATGTCCTATACAGTTTACCCTTGAACAACATGGGTGTTAACTGCATGGGTCCACTTAAACCCAGATTGGTTTTGATGCAATACAGTGCTATTAAATGTATCTTCTCTTCTTTGTGATTTTGTTAATAATATTTTCTGTTCTCTGACTTACCTTATAGTAAGAATACATTATGTAATGCATATAACATAAAAAAATACATGTTCAAATCAACGATTTTGTTACTGGTAAGGCTTCTGGTCAAGAGTAGGCTATTCATAGTTAAGTTTTTGAGGAGTCAAAAGTTATACATAGATTTTCCACTGCATAGGACGTCAATTCCCTGAACCTGCATATTGTTCAAGTATGAACTGTAATCAATAATGACTGACACAGGACTTGACATGATTGCCTCATTCAAAGTCTGGGAGTAAAATAGAAAAAAAAAAAGTAAAGAGACCTGGCATTAAAAACTTAACTACTAGTCATAACATTTATTATAGTATTGTAAGGTATAATTTTTATAAAAGTGTACTGTCAAGCTCTAGTAGTCTTAGAAAGAAATGGATGAGTATAGAAAACAATCTTTCTATGTTTGTCTCATTAAAAAGAATCTACATGTTGCTATTTCAAAATTTATATTTCAGATGCTTTCCACTAGTAATCCTTAAGGAAGTAAAATAGTGAAAAATGAATATTATGTATTCAGTAAATGCCAACCATGTGGCACTGTGCTCTTTGCTTGGAATTCAAATATGAAGCACATTCTCCTTGCCTTTAAGGAGAGTATTTGGGAGTAAGCAAAAACATACATATATTTCCAATTCAACATAGTAATTATTAAGCAGATATGTAAGAAATGTACAAGAGCCTAAATACTTCTTAGAGCTTCTGCTTGTCCTATTTTATGTTTATTTTTATTGCTTTTAAAGATGTGAAGATTACAACAAAGGATATAACTTTCCTACGAATTATTTTTCTTTATGCACACCAGTCATGAGTTTTAAACAAGGCAAGATTCTGAGACAATACCACAAGAGCTTATCTATCTCCTATTCTGTAAATTATATTGCCAACCTCTTCTAATCGGCATGAAATTAAATAAAAATAGAAGAATTAGCAGAGATTATACACTGAGTTTTTAGGGTGTAGACTCTACTAACCTACCTGGAAAAAATGGGTATATTAAGGTAAAATCCAGCTCATATTCCACATGCAGAACAAGGCACCTTGGCTTTGGGCCTTATCTGTGAGCTTTGGTAAACTCATATAAAGATTCCTTATGGACTAATGACAGCCCTAAGTTTTAGGGCCTCCATTACTGGGGATGCTGTAAGAAATCTGCCTCTATAAAAGATCCCCAGTGCTTGGTTAACAGCACGTATACAAAACTGGAATAATTCAGAGAGATTAGTATGGTCCCTGTCTAAGAATGACATGGAAATTTGTAAAGAATTTGATATTCTTACATCCCTTGATTTTGGACAAGAAGAATTAATACTGTAAAAATGGCCATACTACCCAAAGTGATCTAAAGATTCAACACAATTTCCATCAAAATGTCCAAGGTATTCTTCACAGAAATAGAAAAAACAATTCTAAAGTTTGTGTGAAACTGCAGAAGACACTGAGGAGTTGATACAATCCTAAGAAAAAAGAACAAAGCTGTATCACACTTCCTGATTTCAAACTATATTTCAAAGTCCTATTAATAAAAACAGTAAGGTGATTGAACAAAAACAGACACATAGTTTAATGGAACAGAATAGAAAGCCCAGGATTAAATTCTAGCATATATGGTCAACTATGTTATAAGGGATCCAATGAGGAGAGGATAGTCCCCTCAAGAAATGGTGATGAGAAAACTAGAAAAACACAGTTGGAACAATGAAACTGGACCTCCATCTCACACCACTCACAAAAATTTAAATGGAAAATGGATCAAAATCATAAACATAAGAATCGATACCATAAACTCCTTGGAGAAAACATAAGAAACAAGCTCATCAATATTGGTCTTGGCAATGATTTTCTTTTGTTTTTTTTTTGGACATGACACCAAAAGTGCAAACAAAAGCAAAAATCAATGAAAGGGAACACATCAAACTTAAAACCTTCTGCACAGCAAAAGAAACAATTAAAACGAAAAAACAATATACAAAAGAAAATTTTCACAAACAACATACTGAATAAGGGGTTAATGCCCAAAATATATGGCAAACTCACAGAACTTAATAATAATTTTAAAAATCTGATTTAAAAATTGGCCAAAAAACCAAAACATTTTTCCAAAGAGGGCATCAAAAAGGTCAACAGGCTCACAAACAGATGCTCAACATCACTAATCATCAAGGAAATGCCTATCAAAACCACAATGAGATTTTCACCTCACACCAGTTAGAGTATCTATCATCAAGAGGTCAAGAACAACAGGCGTCAGCAAGGACATGGTAAAAAGCAACACTTCTACACTGTTGATAGAGATGTAAGTTGATCTAAACACTATGGAAAACCGTAAGCAGATTCTTCACAAAATTAAAAATATGTCTACCATATGATCTGACAATTCCACTTCAGAATGTACATCCAAAGAAATGAAAACTGTATTTCAAAGAGATATAGCACTCCCATGTTCATCAGAGCATTATTCACAATAACTGAGATATGGAAACAACCCATTAAAGGATCAAAAACATATGGTATGTATATGTACACACACACACACACACACACTGGATTACTCTTGCCATTTGCCACAACATGAATGGGCCTTGAGCACATTATGCTAAGCAAGATAAGTCAGACAAAAAAAGGTAAGTACTGTGTGGTATAATTTGTATACGGAATCCAAAAAAAAAAAAAAAAAAAAAAAAAAACCAAGCCTTTAAAAAATTAAGAGAAAAATGATGGGTTCCACTTAAAGATATAAACTTGTAATGAGTAGGGGCACCTGAATGTCTCAGTCAGTTAAGGGTCTGGCTCTTGATCTCAGCTAAGGTCATGGTCTCACAGTTCATGGGATCAAGCCCCATACTGGGCTTTGGGCTGACAGCACAGAGCCTGCTTTGGATACTCTCTCTCCCTCTCTTTCTGCCCCTCCCCTGCTTACTCTCTATCTCTCAAAATAAATTTTAAAAATTAAAAAAAATAGTTTAAACTCTTTAATAAGTAGTAAAGCCATAGAGATCTAATGTACAATATCCTGAATGTAGACAATATTGTACAATAATTATATGTGATAAACATTACAATGCCAATGATTTTACAATATATAAATATGTCAAAGTAACTCATTGTATACCTTAAATTTACATAATGTTACATGTGAAATTTAGTCAATAAAAAAGACACCTATATCAACAAAACAAAATAGAGTGACCAAAAATAAACCCACACATATATGGTCAATTAACTTATGACAAAGGAAACACAAATATACAATGGGGAAAGGATATGCTCTTCAATAAAAAGTGTTGGGAAAACTGGACAACCACATACAAAAGAACACTTATGGACCCTTATGTTACACCATATATAAACATTAACTCAATATAGATGAAGGACTTTATGTATCTACTGATTAGACTTAACATCACAGCACTTCATGCAAACTCTAAGAACTACATTATTATTCTTTCATACTCTAACCCAGCTTGTATGCAAAATACCATTCCCCAACTTCCTTGGTAGTGATTAGACATACTGGAAGCCTTCAAAATTAAGTGCAGATAAGAGAATTGTTAAATGTTGACTTGCTTTCTATCCTGCCTCAGAGTGTAAAGGCTTTGTTCTTCTATGGACAGTTTTGATATAGTCAAACACAGGACTCAAAGATTGGCAGGCCCTCAGAAGGCCCGGATTTCTTATTTTCCTTCTCTTTGCCAGCCTTTCCCATGGGACACTATTTCATATTCTACCATCAGGTGCCCTCATTGTATTAAAATTATTCTGAAGCATCAAGAAGACCAAGAGAGATAAACTTCCATTATATATATATATATTTTTTTTAATGTTTATTTATATTTGAGAGACAGAGACAGAGTGTGAACAGAGGAGGGGCAGACAGAGAGGGAGACAGAATCCAAAGCAGGCTCCAGGCTCTGAGCTGTCAGCACAGAGCCCAATGTGGGACTCGAACCCATGAACCCTGAGATCATGACCTGAGCTGAAGTTGGACACTTAACTGAATGAGCCACCCAGGTGCGCCTCCTTCTATATTCTACCAAGGGTTTCCTTGATTTCCAGTTTCTAATGTGAGAAATGCTCCCAGTTCTACCTAGCACCCTGAGGTAACTGTGGCATTGATGGATCATCTTCTGAACAGACTTATCACAGGGGCTTGACCTTCCCAATCCCACAGGAATTGCTTTCATCTCTATCAAGGGGATTCAGGAAGAATATAATTCATAAGGTTTTCCTAAGAGTCCAACTCTGAATGAAACTAATTAGGAAAAATATAAGTTGTCCATGGATCAAAAAGGAAGCTAATACTCTTAAGAAGCTTTCTCACCAATGGCTACCTTTAGAACAGACTCAGCTCTTTGCATTACTGGGCCATTCTCCAAGCTTAAGCCCTGATCTGTTTGCTAATCCTCCCTAGGATACAGTTTAATCTCATACCTCCCTGAGAAACTGATTTTTTTTTTTAAATCAATGATCTTTCCAGGATTCAAACCCTAATTTCTGCCTAAGACTACATTTTGGTTGGTTGGTTGGTTGGTTAGTTGGTTGCTTGGTTTTTTTGGCAGTATCAGCTTAACCAGAACCAATCTGTGTACATATTAGTCTTAAATTTGACATATATTTCAACAGTATAACACACAAAAGGCTCATCTATAGGGTTAGAAAATAAAATAATATGTGATGAGCACTGGCAATAAGCATAAATAAATACTGGAAAACAAAGAGTTTTAGGCACTGAAAATTGCCTTGAGATGAGTATTGTTAACCAGGTGGGGATTCCCTTTCAGACAACTAAACTTGAATATTTAGAGTAAGGAATGTGGAATGAAATAAAATGTGCAACCACAGAATAATGATAAATTAATAAAAGTAAGGTAAAAGTAAAATAGAGTGATTTGAATTAATTAATTTCAACAGCATTCAGTAATTACTATTTAAATAAATACTCATGGAGCAAACACAATTTCAAAGAAAATATATTGAGAGTGGTATAAGTAGGATAAGAATGAACACAGAAAAAATATTCCCACAGAAACTAAGAGGTGCTATCTTTCTTGAATGTTTACATTCCAAGGAGATAATTCTCAGGTCCTTGATAAATCTGTTTCTGGCCTATTAAGCTGACAAAATGTTTATTTTGCTTCTGAAAAAAATAAATATACATTTCCAGAAGACAGTGAAAGAATTTAAAATTACAGGTTTTAAAGTAAGTTCTCTAATAAAAGGGAGGAGAGAGAAGTCCCTCCTCTCATTTTCAGTACAAAAAACTAAGCCTCTTATTTTTAATTTGTATTTTCCATTACACTACCAAGTCCTACTGGAAGTTCTGAGGTTCCACAAACAACATAAAATCACTGCTCTTAAGGAATTCACATTGTATCAGAATAATAGTTTTATCTGAGTACCATGTTCTTTGAGACCATAACATATTAAAATGTTAGTAGAGACTGGTAGATATAAATATAGTGGATATGGCAGGGCATTCAACATCCATTTGAGTTTCTCATAGTATATTTCCTGCACTAAAGAATCTCTAAGACTAAAAACTAATCATCAACACTCCCTTGCAGCTACATGTCAAAGGCAGAAATGGAAGCAGAGACCATCTTTCTCCATTTGGTGATTGCTGTTCTCAAGTGACATTATAGAGGCAGTACAGTGGTTTGTAATGACATGTTAATTGTCTATATGTTGGCATTATGAGTTTCAGGAGGCAGATGCAGTGGAGGGGGCAGGGTGGAAGTTGAGATTTTCTATCCTAGATTGAAACTAGGACAGTGAGTTCTTGAATCTAACAATTTCCAAAGCAACACCCTGAATCTCCACCTTACCAGAGGCAGCATTTTACCTAAGTACCCATTCAGTGATCTTGTTCAAAAAGACATTCCTGGTGTCCAAAGCCATGCCTACAGCCCCTTCAATAATTTTGTAAGACATAAATTTTCCCTATGCTAAATCTATTTCTACTTAAAAGCTCTAGAGTAGTTCGTATTTCCTATAATTTAGTCTCTGGTCTTAAAGTCAAGTGTTTTGTTTTAACTGGTCTTTTGTATACTGAAAGCACTAATACAGAAACCTAACAATAATATGGAGAAAAGAAGTATCAGTCCAACCAGATTTTATTAAAATATTAATTCAGAATGAAATAGCCAAAACCATAAATGTTCTTAAAAATTACACTTATATTCATATATTTGTTACTTTAATATGTACAGTATATCTTAAGTTCATTAAAGCCAATAGTTATTTTCTCTTTACAATGTTTTACATATTAACATGCAAGATCAAAGATAAATACAGATATAGAAAATATAAACTCAGAACTTTTTTCTCTTTTTCAAAGTTATTATTTTCAAATAAGGCAAACAAATTCAGGTCAAAAAATTCAGAGTTAATTATACTGCCCTCTTATTTATTCCATTATTTGCAAAGTAGCAAAAGTTACCTCTTTTATCACAAGACTATTTTGTCATCTAATAAGCTTATGGCTATAGCTCAAGACCTGGTTCAAGCAATAAAACAAAATATATTTTTTAAGTTCAATATATAGTATAACAAAACTAATTTTAAACACAAAGGATAAAGGCAATCTATATATTTCATGAACATACTTTTTTACTCATATTTCATGCATATTCAATTCAATGAGTATGGATGCTTATGGAATAGAAGCATACTGCAGATAAATATAATTCATTTATAAAGCATTTTTTAAAACAAAATCCAATAATGAACATTAAGAATCTTGATAAATATTTCATCTCCAGACTTCCAGGGAAGATGGCAGAGTAGAAGGATCCTAAACTCACTTCCTCCCATGGACCCAACTAGGTAACACCCCCATCAGTGTAAACAATCCAAAAAACAACTGAAGACTGACAGAACTGACTATCCACAACTAAATGCAGAGAAGATGCCACACTGAATGATGACAAGAAAAGTGGAAATGCCAGCAGGAAACAAACCAGCCCATAACACTGTTCCTGGAAAGGAGGATTACTGCAGGCATGGGAAAAGTAAAGGAACAGACCCTACCTAGGGCACCTCAGGATTGGGGGACCTGCAATGAGATGAATCCCCATGACATTTGGCTTTGAAAACCAAAGGATCTTAATTTTGCAAGTTTTTATGACCAGCGGGGCTTAACACCTGGAACTTTAAAGTGGTGGCTCAGCTCTGGGAAACCTGGTGGGCAATAGGAAACTGAGTACTGGCCCTTAAAAAGACAACAGAACAAAGAACATGGCTGACAAACAAGCACAGATTCAATAGTTTGAAAAATAACTGAGGTATACAGGAAGGAAATCTACTTACTAACCTCCATATGTCCTGGAGGGGCAGGGATCTTCAGCACACTTCTCCAAGAACAAAAGACCTGGCATGCACCATTTCCCTTCCACACCTCCAGCCTACATATCCAGACCCTGCAGGAACCAGCAAGAACACTCTCTACCTAGCTTGCTAACAGTGTGCCCTTCCCCCACACCCTCCTGCAGATCCAGTGCCTCCAACGTGCCTCCATAAGAGTTCCCCAAGACAGCTACAGATCCCCTCCCACTGCAGACTAGCACAAATGTTACTAACACCATGTGTCCCACCCCTGGTCTCCTGTGGACCTGCCCCCTCCAACACACCCTCAGCAGGAGCCCATCCACAGCAGCATCACAAGTTTGGCATCTTGTAAGCAGGCTGACAGAGGCCTGCACAACTTCAAACTGACTGGGGAGAGGGGAAGATCACCACACACACCAGCTCCACTGCAGCCCCAGCAATGGGCTGTGGACAGACATCTTGTCCAACTGCAGGACTCACTCACCAAAAAAGCCACTTGGGAGACAACACAGGAAGAGTGCCTGTGGTTCAGTGTTACAGCAGCTCTGACAAACACCTAATCTGTTCCGTTTCAAGACCAAGGCAGCCCCAGACTAGCCCACTAACAATAGAGGGACCAAACCCTGCTCAAAACAGGCAAAAAGAGTCATTGAAGATGACTGAGCAGAAGGGAAGAGTGGCTCAGCCACAGCAGCTGGGTAAACAAAACACACAAGGGAAACTCCCCTGAAGTGCCAGTTTCTGGGGAAACTGTATTGCCCTGCAGTGTAATACAAGACCTCTTATTGGCCACTGCTTTTTTTAAAATTAATTTATTTTGAGACACAGAGCATGCATGTGGGAGTGTGAGCAGGGGAGGGACAGTGAGAGAGGGAGAGAGGGAATCCCAAGCAGTTTCTGTGCTGTCAGTGTAGAGCCTGACGTGGGACTCATTCTTATGAACCTGTGAGATCATAACCTGAGCTGAAATCAAGAATTGGATGCTTAATCGACTGAGCCACCCAAGCACCCCAAGGTCACTACTTTCAAGAGCAAGAGACACAGTTGACTTTTCTAAAAAAGAGAGATGCACACAGAGTATTAGACAAAAAGGAGGAACAAGTCCTAAAGCAAAGAACAGGACAAAATCACAGCAAGAGAGCTAAATGAAACAGATACAAGCAGTATGCCTGAATACAAAGTAAAGCTCATAAAGATACTCACTGGACTTGAGAAAAAAGTGTGTGACCTCAGACCTTAAACAAAGAAAAAAAACAAAAGAACGAAGCAGAGGTAAAGAACTCAGTAACTGAAATAAAAAAACAGACTAGAGGGAATCCATAGTAGACTAGAAGGAGCAGAAGAATGGTCAGTGACCTGGAATGGAATGTGATGAAGTAAATGGAGTGAATGGAAAGCATCCACACTGAACAATAATAGAAAAATGAGAAAAGTAAAAACAATAACAAAAAATGAGAACAAAGGAAACTCAGCAACACCATCAAGCCTAATAACATTCACATTATAGATATTTCAGAAAAAGTGAGAGAAAAGGGGGCAGAAAATCTGAAAAAGCAAATCTAGATCTAAAAGGCAGAGAAACCCCCCAAAAAATCAACCTGACGAAGTCCACACCAAGACACATAGTAATTAAAATAGCAAGAAGTCATGATATAGAGAATTTTAAAATCAGCAAGAGGAAACAAAACAGTTATGACCTGAAGGTACAGATATTTGCTAGTATTTAGTAGTCAATGACCATGAAATATTTAACCTATTATTAAATATGACTTTTGATTTAACTATCAGCAGCAAACAGAGAAGTACAAATGATTAAATATTACCACACTCATAACTTCCATGTTTTTTGGAAAATTAAGGAGGGAGTTTAAAAGGGGAGGAGAGTATAGGAAGAGACTACAGATGACAGAAGTCAAAAAACAAACAAACAAAAACCTACTTCCATGGATATATACTTACCAGTATCTATTCACTTTCTGTAGTTACTACTTTTCTATCTTGCATATATTTGAGTCAATCAACTACTCCTGCACAAATAATGTTAATTCCTATAATATATATGAAATTTTAAGAATATAATGCTTGGTCTTCTTGAAACTTCATGATGATTATAACTTCCCTAGGAGATAATGTAGAATATGGCACCATTTTATAAAAATAGATAGGAGAAAAATCAGCCACAGAATTTGAAATTTCAATAATAAATATCTAAACATTAATATTTGTACTATATGCCTTTAGTATTCTCTGAAATTTTTCCATATGCATATGTCACATTTGAAAATAATTTTGATCATTTGAAAATTTATATATAAAAAGTCTTTACACCACTGTTCAAAGTTGGGAATCACAGAACTGTAAGTTGAAGGTTTCTACCACATACTTCAGTTCCCCCAACTGCCTGTACCATAACATGGTGGAGGAAAATATTTTTTCTTATCCTTCCAGAGACAGATAATATATGTGCATAATTATCTGTCAGTTTGCTACACAAATATTCTTTACAGTTGAGACAGGGAATCTGAAGGACTACCTAAAATTTTGGGGTTTTTTGCTCCTTTTCCTGCTTCTATTCTTGCTAGGAGCTTTACCCCTACCCCACTTTACACACACCTTGTAATGCAAATAGCATGTCTTCCTTGTAAGGGATAAGGGGTTAATGATTTCTCTAGGGAACATCTAAGGAAAGACCAGGCAAGAATGTCCTGAGGAAGCTATCACATGATATTCTAGACCAAGAACTTCTGCCTACAAGGAATAATACCTGTGCCCTCATCTTTGTTCTAACCAGTTCCTGGATGCTTGAGGGGACTCATACACAAGACCATCTTCCTCAATAAAACCCCCCAGACCCCAAAGACAAAACACATGTCCTTTCCTTTTCGAGTCTCCAGGACACTCTGTATCTCTCTGTATATATCTTCTATAAACTCTGCTCTCACTTCCTGCTGGCTCACATTTGATTTCCATCCTGCGTGAAGCCAAGGACCCTCTTGGCTGGTCCTTCGGGATCCTCCTCTGGGTCCTCGGATCTGGCCTGCCTACATCCCTATGAGTATCTTAGTTTACTTAATATATCTTAAAAAGTATTACTATCGGGGCACCTGCATGGCTCAGTCGGTTTAAGCGTCCGACTTTGGCTCAGGTCATGATCTCACGGTTTGTGAGTTCAAGTCCTGTGTTGGGCTCTGTGCTGACAACTCAGAGCCTGAAGCCTGCTTCGGATTCTGTGTCTCCCTCTCTCTCTGCCTCCCTCTCTCTCTGCCCCTCCAACATTTATGCTCTGTCTCTCAAAAATAAATAAAAAATGGTCAAAAAAATTTTTTTGAAGTATTACTATATCCAGTATAAAGAGAGCTACTTCATTTAAATGCCTTTAAAGTACCTTGTCAATTATATGGACTTTACACATGAATCGTGATTTTAAAATAGAATCTTACACTCAAATTTGCAGGGAACTAAGTAGTACCAGGAAAATGTGATTAATGTATAATGTCAATTCTGTTAATTAATATGAAGACTCTAGAAGAGTTATGTTGTATTTTTATGTCACCTCTGGTGAGGACATGAAAATTGTGGCTAAGATTAAGGAAGATAAACCCACTGGTCCATCCTGATTCCTGCATGTTCAATGGATTGCTTACAGGGTCAAAGGTCAAAAGTTTGCCCAGCTGACAACAAGATTCAAAGAAGACCAACAAAAGGAAACAAGCTCCAAATGGTACAGCTCCATTGCCAGCTCATGGTGCTCTTTAGTCACAGTTGGTTTTGTGAGCAACTTGGAGAAAAGACCTTTTTATGTTGGCTTTATTCTGCCTTGTTATCATCCTCCAAACAACACTAAGCAGTGGGTGATGCAGCAATCTTTCCTCCCTGTCACCTATGAGAAAGCTGGAGTTTTAATCTTCTCTCCTCCATGAAGCACTCAAATATCTTTTTCTGTTGACAGCTTGATCTTCCCGTCCCTCTCTCAGCATGGCTTGCTGTTTCATTCTGTACTCACTTAGTATCAAAAACCCAAAAAAGACTCAACTAGAGAGTTTGGGCTGCATATTTGTGTTAGTTTTCAAAACTAAATTGCATTTCTGTAGGTAAATTTGTTATTTTGTTGTTAACATATAGTGTGTTTAATGCCTATGGTTAACAAAGATCTGTAGCACTCTGGAAGGAATAAAAAACAGTCTCTTACTTCACATAATCCACCAAAACCCCCCAGTTCTCTAGCTAGCTATATACTAAATATTTTCTGGCTAGCTATATACTAAATATTTTTTAGTATATTTAGCACATATTAAAAGCTAGCTCATACTAAATTATTTTACAAATTATTTGCCAATAATTTGCCTGTACGGTCTATGAGAACCAGTGCCCTTTCTTTTTTTTTTAATATTTTTTGAATGTTTATTTATTTTTGAGAGACAGACAGGAAGGGGAAGTGCAGAGAGAGAAGGAGACACAGAATCTGAAGCAGGCTCCAGGGTCTGAGCTGTCAGCACAGAGCCCGATGCGGGGCTCGAACCCACAAACCGTGAGATCATGACCTGAGCTGAAGCAGGCCGCTTAACCAACTGAGCCACCCAGGTGCCCCAAACCAATGCCCTTTCTTATAATTCTCACGCTAATATGCATTGTCAATGACTTGTTTTGATGCTCTGTTTTTAAGAACCGTCAAATAATTTAAAAATGAGGCTACTGATCTTGTTAAAGATGAGATAAAGAGTCTATGCCTTTGAGATTACAAAATTATATTTACTGAAATGTCCTATTTTACTTGAGCATAAGAAACTAAATCACCCGAGTAAATACCATCAACCAGCCAGGTCATTATTTTTCACAATATTTTGTATTAAACTTACCTGCTTAAATCAAAATGATCAGTGAGTCTACACGTATCTCCTCTGAGTAGTTTCTAGCCTGGGAAGCAAAATAAACTTGGAGTGATTCCCTGCTCCATGATGCAGACCCTCCCAGGTCAATGTCTAATGGTTTCAGAGACCATTTATCTTATCTCCACCTCCATACAGACTGGATCCTTGCCTTGAATAATATATCCTTTCCCCTTTCTGGTGATCTAAGCACATTTTAAGTCAAAATGGCACAGGTCCTCACTCCTCAATCAAACCTTTTTGACACTTCTAATCATGAAGCCTCCTTCCGTTATTCATTCTCTAAACTCATTTTGAACTTATTATCTAAATTTAACAATTAAGCATTTATTACTGAATTTTCTGAATTGTATATATTTTCTCCAAATACTGTGTTTTATTGGAATATAGGAACCATAACCTTGTTTTCTTATATACACCAAAATGACCACCATAAGGCTAAGTGTATTGTGAGAACTCAGTAAATCCTGTTCATTTGATAGCTCTAAAGTTGGTGAAGAAAAACTGGCTCCAGTACTGGAATTTAATAGTCCAGGACCAGATGCTGCTTTAAAAATTTCAGTTTGGGGAACCTGGGTCATTCAGAAGATTGAGCATCCGACTTCAGCTCAGGTCATGATCTTGCAGTTCGCAGGTTCCAACCCTACACTGGGCTCGCTGCTATCAGCACAGAGTCCACTTTGGATCTTCTGTCCCCCTTCTTTCTCCCCCTGCCCCACTTGCACTCTCTTTCTCTCTCTCAAAATAAACATTAAGAAAAATTAAAAAAAAAAAATTCCTGGGGCTCCTGGGTGGCTCAGTCAGTTAGGCAACCGACTTCGGCTCAGGTCATGATCTCACAGTTTGCGGGTGTAAGCTAGCATCAGGCTCTGTGCTGACAGTCCAGAGCCTGGAGCCTGCCTCAGGTTTGTGTCTCCCTCTATCTCTGCCCCTCCCCCACTCATGCTTTGTCTTTCTTGCTCTCAAAATTAAAGTAAAAACGTTATTTTTTTAAAAAATCCAGTTTAATTGTTAAATAGAACAGTCTATATCTGGTCCTACCCAAGAATCTTGCCATGTATTAAAATCTATTTTTATGAATAACTGTAGAAGAAATTGTTGATAAATGGTTTTGTGCTCAGTGTTCTGGGAAATGCTTAACATTTTCAAATAATGCAATTTACTTTTCTAATGGATAACAGGCTTTTAAAAAGCTACTGCTAAAAATTGTTTCCATAATACTGCTTTGTCCAAGAAATCTGATGTTCAACTAGAAATACACATTTTACTTCATCTCCATTAGCAGGTCTCATCTCAGCCCAAAAAGGTTCATTTTGATTCCTCAAAAGGAATTGCCTAACATACAGTTTATAGTAAATCAATTTAACATTTTACTCATATATTATTTCATATTCCAAAAATTGCAATGAGCATAATACTCATTAAAAAAATTATCCTGAATAAATGCAGAAAAAAAATTCTCTCCTCTCTCACCTAATTGATTGCTGCTCAAACATTCTGTAGATTCACGTAGGTATCTTACATTTATGGCAATTCATTAACTTAACTTGATTGAATTTCTTGATACTATAACATATCCATTGTGCAGGTCACCTTAACATGCATCTCATAGCATCCCTTATTTTCCCTTCATTATATTTATCTTCTATTATTTATTTTTACAAAAATAAAGATTATATATGTGTGAGTTTACTTAATGTCTTTTTTTATACTAGGGCCCATAAGGGTACAGTTGTTTACTTCTGTATCCTTGTGCTTAAGAGTTACATGCACAAAATAGGTTCTCAACAAACATTTGTTGAAAAGTGAATTAAAAAAGAAAGTCTGGTTTCAGCCCCAACTTCAAAGAGTTGGAATCCATCCTTAAATCAAGAGAAAGGTGCGGAAATTGAAAATCAGTGATTTTTGTGGTTCCATCAGAAAACTGAGATCCCAGAGCAAAATGTCACCCCCGTCATCTAGAGTGACATCCACATCCAGAGTGATGTATGTCCAACCAAGACCTGCTCAAAAGAAGCCACTGAGGCCATACACTGGTAGAGATATTTAAATGATAATTTTGGTAAGTTACCAGAAGCTTAATGAGAGTGAAACATTTCTAGGGGCTGCATTTTTTACTGGAGGTGAGAGAACGTGTTCACACACAACCTAGGCTTTCCTTTTAGGACCTCACCATGGTTTTCACAATAAGGATTTGAAAGTATCCCCTTGGCCCAGGCTGTGGTAGAGAAAGAGTAACTACTGTGAAACACAAGCAGATATATCCATAACAAAAGGATATATTGGAACACTATTCCGAAAACTTATCCCAGGCATAGGATGGTAATTCCTCCATATCCCGGCCCCCTCCAGACTTCCTGTTCTACTTAAGAGGGTAAAAATAAATAAATTTAAATTTAAAAAATTAGGACATGGCAGGAGAAAAAGTTATATATCACTAGAGAAGTAAGAAAAACACTTGTGAAGGCTAAAGCCAGAAGACATAGGCACTAAACCAGAGACTAAATTAGAATACTTTAGAATGTTCAACCTCACTCACATCCCACGCCTGTGCCAAAAGGCCTCCAGTATGAAAATAGTACATTACAAGTGAAAAAGTTGCAAGACATGTACTCTCTTTGAGTAACATAGCTAAGTCTCAAAGACAGGGGAATTGCAAGAATATTCGAGCAATTTAAAGACTCTGGTATCTATAAGTAAAATGAACATTAAACATAGCCTGACTCCTAGCCAGATCTTGTCCATGAAAGAAAAAAATAGACAAGTTAGACCTTATGAAAATTTTAAGAAGAAATTGTTATACAAAAGACACTGTTAAGAGAATGAAGACAAGCCACAAGCTAGGAAAATATGTGCAAATCACATATTAGAGTAATGATTTTTACCCAAAATATGCAAAGAACTCTTGAAATTCAACAATAACAAAAAACCTAAGTAAAAAAAACTAGCAAGAGATCTGAAAAGACACTTCAAAAAAAAGATTTATAAATGTCAAGTAAGTATATGAAAAGATGTTCCCTCATAAGAACATATGGGAAGGAAAAAAGAAAAAAAAAAAAGAGAGAGGGAAGCAAATCATAAGAGACCTTTGGTGATGAGAACAAACTGAGGGTTGACAGAGGGAGATGGAGGATGGGCTAAATGGGTGATGGCATTAAGAAAGGCACTTGTTATGATGAGCACTGGGTGTTGTATGTAAGTGATGAATAAATGAATTCTACTCCTATAAAAATAAATAAAGTGTAGAATAATGTGAGATAATTTAAGATAAAGAGAGGCATATGAGAAAAGAACCAATTAAGCATGGCACTCACCCCAATCATAATTCCTACTATTAGCAGACCCAAAATAAACCGTGTGTTTTAAAGTTTAAAAAAAAAAAAGAAGGAAAGAAAGAAAAAGAAAATTAAAAGGTGTTCCCCATTCTTTTTCATTAGGAAATTTCAAATTAGGGATATTAGGAACACCACTACATACCTATTACTATGACTAAAATCCAAGAAAAGAACTATAGCAAGTACCGATGAGCGTTGGGAATTCTCATTCATTGCTAGTTGAAATACAAAATGGCATGGCTACTCTGGAAAACAGTTTGGCAGTTTGTTACAAGGATAAACATAATCTAAACATATAATCCAACAATTGCACTCCCAGATATTTATCCAACTTTTTGAAAATTTATTCTATAGAAAAAAATGCATTATAAAAACATATATAACTTATTATTTATAATCACCCAAAATTAGAAACAACCAACAGGTCATACCACAGGTGAATGAAAAAAGAAACAATGAAGTATTGTTTAGTATTAAAGTTAATGAACTATCAAGCTATGCAGAAACATAGATAAATCTTAAATGCATATTGCTAAGTGAATGAAGTTAAAGACTATATATTGTATAATTCCACTTGTATGATATCCTAGAAGAGGTAAAACTATAGTGAACAAATAGTTTTTATCAGGGGTTTTGAGAAAGAGGAGGTTGAATTGATGAAAGGAGACTTTTTAGAGTGGCAAAACGTTTCTCTATGCTACTCAAATGATGGATACGTGACACTATGCATTTGTGAAAACCCATGGAACTTTACCACATAAAAAATGAACCTTAATTATGCAATTTTAAAAATCATTCAGGAGATTGGAGAATCTCAGAATGAAATTCAGACTGTGACAACACAATCTAACAATATGACAAATCTATAATATTCTCACTGAAGGAATGGGAGAAAGGAAGTTGCTGATACAAGAAATTTTGGAAGTAATTGGTGACTGCAAGACCAAAGGCAAAGGAACTGTATAAAAGTAGTGTCCTCCAATTTGCAAAGTTGTATCCCCTGCATTCTGGTTTAACAATTTGGAAAGCACTATACAGGTATATGAATTGAAAATTAATATTTAAGAAGATGATAGGAGCCAGGTTCCCACTAGAATGGGAGGTTAAAAACATGTAAGGGAAAAAAGGAAAGCATGGTCCATATGGTACTGGTAGAGTTGGATATACCAGTATGAACTCATATTTAGCTTAATGTAGATACAAATGAGTACATGTAGAAATACAGATGCATACAGGCTCATATATGCACATATTTCTTTGCTCTGTGAGCTGAAATGCATGGAAGCAATGATACACAAGTAGCACTAAGCATATCTAATGCTCATATCTTGGTTTTCAATACTATTCTCCAATAAAAGAAACCAAGGTTATCTGGAGAAATTGCTCAGTCTAGGACTGGGACAGGGAATATGTAAGATAAAGCCTGAACATCTTATAATAGCATAAAATATGGAAGTGCCAAAACAAACATTGCAATAATGGGGGTGTGTCAAAAGAGGCAGGAGCCAAATGAAAGGGCTCCCAGGAGCCAAAGCCAAAAAAATTTTAGCAACCAAATTAATAAAGTAGTATTAGATTATAACCCAGTGTATAGAATATATATCCATGAGTCCAAACAGACATAAACAATTGGATAAACAAATAAGTGGGGAGAACAGACCTTTGCAGAGAGTTCTAAATAATTTATGCAGATACTCACCCCTGAGAAAGGTGAGACATAACTCATTATTCCTTACGTGTAGGCTGGACACTTTCGAAGAGTACAGTAAAGAGGCAGGAGCTGAGTAAATTTACATTGGAGAAACAAGGTATACATTATCTCAGCCAGGTAATGCCAACATCAACATTGATAAAGCATGTTATTAGTATGTACTTTTCTTATGATATGATTGAAAATGGCACTTTCTTGTTGGGAACTCACCGGTCGAGTGAAAATTCCTGGTGAGGTACGGCAAGTTTGCAAGGTCTCTTTCCGCCAGGCGGCAACCAATATCTACCCTCTTTTAACTATCATTTCTGCTTGAACACCAGACCTCAGAGTGCCTTGCCAATTAAAATCAAGAGCAAGCTGTCCTCTCGTTCTGGCCTTGTGCGGTGATTGTACCTAGTCAGGGACAACCCAGTAATTCAAGAAGACTAGCATATAAGATTGTCACTAGGTCTACTCCTACATTCCATTCTGCCCTGAAAAACTTTATAATTAACCAGTAAACTTAATACCTCCTTGGCTAGAGTAAATGTTGCAAAAGTCAGCGCTGCAACTTATGCAAAGTATACATCATCTGTCCTTGTGGCTGTGAGGGGAGACATTGTGTCTCCTGGGGATCCTGTTTTTCTGGGAACTTTCTCTCAGAGCTATAAACAGCCTAATGACCCTTACTCATAAAAGACTGATCTTTACTAAACAATGCTGCTTGCCTCATGGTTAAAGGTCACTTTCTTAGGGCTATACCGAAAGTTTTGTATATCCTGGTCTTATGCATACTATGAAAAAAATGTATGCTTAAAAAATACCTGCCCTTCCCATATAATAAGCATGAGTGCCTGTAGCTAAGTTTTTTACAACAATCATTACTACTAAGATTAGAATTGTAACTTCTGCAGAATCCATGTTCTGGAAAATTGTGCTGAAAAAATTATCTATGAGAAATCATTTACTAAACACATGCTGCTCCTTCTGCTCCTTGTACCTTTCACTATAAGTAAAGCTAGAGAATCAGACAGAACAGAGATGCCTGCCTGGTGATCAGAAAGAAACTTGAGGCTCTCTCATCTCTCTCGTGCCGATACCGCCCATCCTTCAGGGAACCCTGGACCTGCTGGAGCTGGACTCTGGCACTTTCTCTCTGTGGTCTTTTCATAACAACAAATAACCTTGCCCTAATCATAGGAAAAAAATAAATTAATCCCAAATGAAGGCCATTCTACAATACCTGGCCATACTCTTCAAAACTGCCAATGTCATCAAAAACAAGCCAAGTCTGAAAACTGTAATAGTCTAGAGGAGACCAAGAACACAGATATAACTACTAAAGATAATGTGACATTCTAGATGGAATTCTCATATAAAATGGTTATTAGGTAAAAACTAAGGAAACCTGAAAAATGTATGGATTTTAGTTAGTAATAATTTATCAGTATCACTTCATTAGGTCTAACATGTATATTAATAACATGTTAACAAGAAGGATATCTCAGTGTAGGATATAAGTTGGTATTATCTTCAACTGTTCTAAAATAAAAGCTTATTTAAAATCAGACATCTTTGTCTCTTTTTTGATCTTGGGAAGAAAGCATTCAGGTTTTTACTAATAAGTGAGATATTGGTTCAAGGATTTTTGTAGATGTTCTTTATTGAGATGGAATGGTTTCCTTTTATCCCTAATTCACTCACAATTTTTGTTAAGAATGTATGTTCTATTTGGTCAAGTGATTTTTAATTCTACTGAGTTAATCATATGATTTTTCTTTTTTGGTATTTTGACATAGCAATTTACATTGATCTTTCAAGTGTTACAACAACCTTGCTTTCCCAGGATAAATCCCATTGGCCTCCATGTATTAATCTTTTTTATTTTTTGTTTGATTTAATTTGCTAAAATTTTATTAGAATTTTTGCATCTGTGTTCATGGATTTACTACAGTATTCTCATAATATCTTGGACAGGTTTTGGTATCAAAGTAATGCTGGCCTCACGGAATAATTTAGAAAATATCTCTCTGATATTGACTACCAAAATATTGGTTACAACCACCAATTCCATCAGGATTTAAGAAACATATAGTCATAAATCTACCCACTCAAGAAGAATATTTTCAATTATCAGCAGGGTGAAAATTGCACTTTTCCAAATATTTGGCCAGTTATATCTCCTTTACTTATGACAACATTTCTCCAGAAATTTTACTTTTTTCATTATCTAGTAATTACACTTTGTTTTTAATAGCTAATTACATATAAATTGATAAGAATAGCATCATACTATTACAGAACTAAACAGAACTAGAAACTAAAATTTAAAAACTCTCCCAGATGTTTTCAAAGCAGGGCCCATTACTGGTGACTCCATGGTGAGGTCTATTGTGAGTGGGGTAGGAAAGTCAGAGTTGAGTCAAGGGAAAGTTCTAAATTAATGCCTTTTGTACTTTTAAAACTCGATTTACTGAAATTCAAATTCCAAAAGGACAAGAAAAACTTCTTCATAGGTCAATCTCTAAAAGTTTCCTGCAAAATGTCTTAAAAGATGCTGTACCAAAAGTTGTTGGTGCCTTGCTAGAAACACTGGTCAAAGGCCTTGTTTGAGGGATGTGCACATCTGAAAATAGAAGACACAGTGCATGGCTCTCTGTTCTGTGAGCTATTCCATGTACTCAGAGTTGTGCCTCCAATTCTGGTTAGTTCTTTCAAGGAGTGTTCCATAATCCTTACGTCTTTCTCTCCCTACACCCTGTACATGCAATCAAATATTCTGTCCATTAGACACAATTAAAAAAAAACTTAAGTACGCATATGGTATTAATGGCTGTAACAGATAAGTTTTTCCAACCCAACAACTGTGTAATGACGTCCTGAAAGTGAAAATTTTTGCATCAAGAATAGATAGAAAATAAGTATTTTGGGTCTTTCATGTTCTTTTAATAAAATTATGTGATTTATTTATAAACCAGTTAAGATGCTTATTATTTTTTCCTTTACTCAACATTTTAATGCCGCCCTGTTGGCTCTGTTGATACTGTGATAATTAAGAAAAAAAGAAACTGGCTTTCTACCAGGAGCCTAAAAGTAACAGAGAGTCAATAAATAAGTAAACACATAGAGTAGAATAAATTTATAATGTGGTAAGTTCTATAATAAAGTAACAGATATATGAGAGAAAGGTGAAGTGTAATAATTAAGATAGATTGGTTAAGGAAGTTAATGTCTAAAAATGTGACATTGAGTTGAAACAAGAAGTGAGCAATTCTAATGGCATCCCATGAAGTTCACTTCTTTTTTGTTATAAATTCTACCCAGTACATTTTTCCTCCTTCAGTAATTCATTTAAATATCTATTAACTAGCACCCTGCATAGGATACAATATTGATGTAGGCAACATACAAGAGGATGGAAATTTAATCAAATGCTACTCTTGGGGCACCTAGGTGGTTCAATAAGTGAAGCGTCTGACTACTGATTTTGGCTCAGGTCATGATCTCATGGTTTGTTAGATCAAGCACTGCATTGGGCTCTGCACTGACATTGTGGAGCCTGCTTGGGATTCTCTCCCTCTCTCTTTACCCCTCCCCTGCTCATGTGCACACGTGCCCACTCATTCTCCCTCTCTCTTAAACTAAATAAATAAACTTTAAAACAATGCTACTTTTATTGAAACTTAATGACCTAGAGAAACAAATGAACATTGAGCCCTTTGTCTCATTGTCTTAGTGGATAGTCTTTTCCAGTTTCTCTCTCCTCTTTAGAAACAGACAGAATATTATTTTCAGACACTTCTGTCCACTATACATTTATTCAAATGATTAATGCCTTTTTGTAGGTAATAGCAGGTGTTCTCAACTTATGTTGCCCCTCACAATCTTCTAAGGACCTTGTCGAAATGAATATTTTCAAAACTCCCCAAGAGATTCTAATTTAGTAAGTTGTGAGTATAACCCAAGAAGATACAGGTTTAATAAACCACAGGTGATTCTGATGCAGGTGTCCTCAGAAGCGACATTGATAAAAATGAGTTACACCATGTTTTTCACATGAATATATGCCATAGTTATTCTTTTGCCATTTTAGTTTAGCAGGCACCACAATTTTAAAGGACTTTGGTGGAAAGTCAATCTAAACCTTTATGTTTTTATTTTATTACTGTAATCCTTAAGACCATGCTTCCTCTTCAAGTACTTGGGAGAGAGCATAAATCTCCAAGTGTACACAGTGAATGTAAGCACCTGAAACAAACACACTTCAGGTCTATACATGTCTGGGTGGTAGTCAATATCAGATTCCTCTATTAATTCTCTTCTTCAGACTTTGTCTTTTCAAATATGCATTATAACTTCCTATAATGCTTTTCCGACTACCGTGGCCTAACATAACCTTTCATGCAATCCCTAGAATTCCAGAGATGAGAACTATCATATTACATTGGATGGACTCACAGGGATCATTTAGTTTAACCCAAACATCTGAGAAAATTAACACTAGAGAGATTAAATAAATTGTCCCCTGTAACCCATGTATTAGTGGCCCATCCAGATTATTATATAACTCATGATAAAGTCCCTGTTTGGTCAAACTTTGTACGTCAAACTTACAAAGAATAGCTCATATGTAGTACTAAACAGGGTAATTTATGGTTCTGTAATATTTTTTTCTTTTATGACTTATATCCTAAATGAGTATATAAGCTACTTCAGACCATGCACAGAACTTCCATTGTATTACCCTCAAAGTAACTAGCACATAGTGGTTACTCCAAAATGGTTTTTTTTTCTTTTTTTTTCCCCCATCCCCCATCTGCTGCCATAGACATAATGTAAACCATGTGCATAAAAAAGGAAAAGCAGTTCTTTGGACAGAAGCAGTAGACAGGGAGAAAAAGAAAAAGAAAAGAAAAAAAAGGAGGCATGAGGAAAAGCAACCAAATCAAGCTACTCAGGTTGTCTTGATGACACTAGGTTCCAGATTTTTGTTTCTTCAGAGCCAAATATTTCTCTGATATTTGTGATACAGAGCACCATCTAGTGGCTTTATTTCAAACTCAAACAATCCACAGTCCTGCTCAATTTCCAATAAAAAATGAGCTTTTGGTAGGATGTAACATTCCAGTTATGAAATACATATTTTAGAGATTTCAATAACAGAATCTGTTTTGTGTGCATGTACAAAATGCATATTTGAGAGATTTTTGATTAAAATATGCTTTCCATAGTTTAAAAATATGGTTATCTGTCACAAAGGATTGGACTCTGGATCCAAAAGCCATCACCTCACCAGTATTTGGGGAACCAAACATGAGGAACAAAATGTTCGGAACGAGACATTTTCAGTAAAGCTTTCTAATAGGAACATGAACATGAAATTCAGCACTGCTTCACTTTACTAAGGTGACTGATGACTTGATATTTGCATAGACATCACTAAGTTATGCTCCTTTTGAAGCTTAATGACATGAAATTAACAGTTTTTATATATTTTTAAGTGACAATGTCCTAAACTATATTAAGCATGTCTTTTTTTTACAGCATGTCTTCTTTATCACAAAGGATATGAGTATTCTGCAGAGATGTTCCTTGATCCCATAGTGTTTACTTCCTTGTGGATATCAGCCCTGTTTATGCTAATTCATTTCAGCTTCTTAAGAACAAGGACTCAGTTTTATATTTCTTTGCTAAATTCTGTCCACACTCACCCACTAACCCCATATCCTTAAAAGTACTGACATTAGGAACTGTGCTAAAAGCTCGGTAAAACGATTAGCAGGTATACATTATAGACTATTCAACAACTATTTCCTGGAGCCATTAACTCAAAATGCAGTCAAAAATTAAAAAAAATAACTCTACTGATCAAGAGTGATGTGGTTCAATGGGCCGTGACCTCAAGAAACAGAGTCCTAGAAAACTAATTTTTAAACATTGAGAAGAAAACAGGATGCTAAAGCAAATCACTTTAAACTTATGGTCATCTATTTCTTCATCGACTCAAGAAATGGAATTAGGTGTTTGTGAAACAAGACCAAGTAATAGAAGTACAGTCCCTCTGAAATCTTACAAAATACTATGAAATTTCCACTGAAATTTGAGGGACCATTGAGATGAAGATCCTTATTAAAGATGTAAATGATGTACAGAACCTACTTTTTCAGAGCATTAGAATGATAAATGCTAATTCTATGTAGTCGTCAGGCCATTTAAGAAAGAACTAACCTAGAGAAAACTGGTTCTAGTCAGGGGCTAACTAGCCCTAGCTCTCTTGATCTATTGAATAATTACACAATAACAATGCTGACATTTCCTAAGCTCCTAAGGTTTGCCAAGTTTTGCTAAACTCTATATGGCTATCATATAATACTAATAAGATCCCTAAAAGTATAAGTACATTATGATGGCCTTTTATATCTTTCTTTTCATAGTAAATAATAATTGAGAGACTATTATATGCTCATTTTAGAGGACTAGAGATTTTGCAGTGATTAAGATGTATAATTTTCTTACATGGAGCTTATTTTTTAGTAAGGGAGGACTAACAATATAAGTAGCAAATATGCAAGCCAAGAAATGAAATAACAACAAAGACAAGTTGTAGAGAGTTTAGCTAAGCTACTCCATGGCAATACTGCTCAACATCCATTTCGTTTGGCCTGCAGAACCTTTAAACCAACACTAGCCCCTTATGGAAGCACTTGTCCTAGATAACAGTCCGTAGTCACAAATAAATGTAAATTTCTAATATGAAATGCTCCTCATGATAAAAAGTCTTCCTTGCCTCCCAGGGCCTTCCAGTTGTGGACCACTTTGATAAGATCCCCACAGAACTTACCAAAACCCTACTCTTTTAGTGTGAATTGACCCATCTGGCCTTAGCCCAGGACCCCCAAAACACTGCATCCAGGACCCTGATAAAGACATGTGCCCCAGGGCCTGCCTCTCTCTACCTATACCTTGACTTGACCTCCCTGCATGGCCCCTTGAGGTGATTTCCTCCCGGACTTGTAAGTAATAAACCTCTCTCTCTCAATATCTTTTGGGTCTTTTGTTGAACTGTGGCCTCATCCTCTGGCACTCTGGGGCTCTACTTAACGAGGTTAATTGAACAAAGTCATAGTACAAGTCCTATACAAAGAATCAAAATATGCAATTAACCTAATTGACGAAAGAGTGAGATTGCTTTGAGAAAGTGGCCTTTTAACTGGTATGTGATTGACTAAACAAAGAAAGACCTGAGGAGATGAAGAGAAATTGCACTTCAGAGGGAAAAAAGAGCAAATGAAAAGTCTACGAGGCAAAAAAACAAAAAAAAAAAAAAAAAAAAAAAAAAAAGTAAGCGAAAAGGCTTCGAGGCGGGACTGTTGTAGTACTTTTGAGGGAGGGAAGAAAGGCCAGTTTGGTTGGAGTAGGAGAAGGGAGGGAAGGAAGGAAGGCAAAGGGACAGAGCAACAGAAAGACCAGTCATTGAGGTAAAAGCTCAGATTTCATGTCAATTGTAAAAGTTGAGGGATGCTATAGAGTGGTTGTGACACGTGATTTTTAAAAATCAATGCATTATAGTGGTGCCTGGGTGTCTCAGTCTGTTAAGCATCTGACTCTTGATTTCAGCTCAGGTCAAGATCTCACAGTTCATGAGTTTGAGCCCCAGGTCAGGCTCTGTGTGCTTAAGATCTCTCTCTCTCTGCCCCTCCCCTGCTCATGCACAAGCTCTCTCTCAAAATAAAATATAAATAATAAATAAGTAAACTAAAAAAATCACTGTATTATAGAGAACAGACAGTACAAGAGCAAGGGTGCAAATGCAAAAACAAAAAAGACACTCAGAGAAATGTGCTCAAGTCTTGAATGACAGTGGCAGAAATGAAGATGGGAAATGAAGATATGCTTTGGACTTAGAGTCAGAAGGATGGCACATGAAGGGGAAAGCACAAGGAAGAGTAATTAAGGATGCTGCTGGAAATTGGGGCCTGAGCAACTGGGTAGATGGGTGTGCCTACTGAGTTGTGAAGAATAGGAAGAAGTGAGCTTAGGGACTCAAAGTACATCTTATAGCTGAGACCTGAACTCTTAACCTTCTTACACCTGAGTTCATACCAGTGATTAACAGGCCACGGAAGAGATTATGTTTCCATATTTAGGTAAATTTGGGGAATTTTTGCACACATCAATGTTGTGTATACCTTTTCTTCTCCTCCTGCCTGCATCCAGTTAATCTTTCAATTTATTCAAGGTACACAAAATATTATTGCAATGGATTGAATGTTCGTGTCCTGCCACAATTCATACATTAAAACCCTAATCCCAAATGATACATAAATGGCATTTATTTAGAGGCAGGGCCTTTGAGAGGTAATTACGTCATGAGGGTGGAACCTTCATGAATGAGATCAGGGCTCTGATAAAGAAGAAGCCAGAGAGCTAGTTAGTTCTCTGTCTACCACCTGAGGACAGAGCAATTAAGGTAGCCAGCTGTAAACCAGGAAGAAGGCACTCACAAAGAACCCAACTATGCTGGCCCCATGATCTCAGACTTCAAGCTTCCAGGACTGTGAAAATTAAAAATTTGTTGCTTAAGCCACCCAGGGTCTGGTAATTTGTTACAGCAGCCTGAGCTAAGACTATTGTCATCTCATTTACAAGCCGATACAAAAATTACAAGAAAAATAACAGGTGAAACAACTAACTGTTCTCGAGGAGTAAAGAAGTGTAATTAAAAGCTTTTATAGCAGGAAAATTCCATAAAATGTAACACTTTTGTAGAAATATGGTAAAACTAAAGGATACTCTTCTGCCCACAGCAACATGACTAAAACATAGTAAGCAATCAATAACATCTGTTAAATTTAACTAAACAAAATCGTTACTTGTGTTACAAAGATTTAATCATGATCATCGTCAAAACTGATATTTATTAAAATTTTAATGTTACAAGCTATTGCTTTTTAATTGGTGTAGCAGAGTCCTTGGGTACTATAGACATACAAAATAGCCTCATGAACAAAGGAGAGTGTTGGGTGGGCTCCCCCTACATGCCCCATTGTGTGACACATACTAATTTCCACAAGGAATTCACAGCTACAAAGATTTCTGAGGCTGTAAATGAAGGTTTAAAAAGAACTGCTTAAGCCTAAAATGAAACGGAGTGGAGCAAAGATGGCAGAACAGCATGGAAGTTTTTTCTGTTTCATGTCCATGAAATACAGCCAGATCAACACTCACCAAGCATCCTACACACCTAGAAAACTGATTTGAGGATTAACACAACAATCTGCACAACCTGAACCACAGAACTCAGCAGGTACATGGCACAGAGAGAGGAGAGAGAGAAGCCATGGAGGGCAGGGAGCTGTTTTTGCTTGTGGAGAGAGGATGGAGATAGGGGAGAGTACAGGAAAAGAACACTTCACAAAAGCAGCTGGAGAGAAGGTGGAAAAGTGGAAAGAGCCACTGGGAATGAACTAAAAAGGGAGAAAGGAGAGGGCTTAAATTCCATTAAGACTCTATCTATAAACAGGGGAGGGAGAGTCTGAAACTCAGTAGCTCTTTACCTGGCGGTGCTCTGGTGGGAAGGATGAATCCTCAGGAGCAAATAGCAAGGTCTGTTCTCCGGTGCTGCTGGAGCTCAACCGTTACCCTGTGAGACCCTCCCCGAGGATCTGAGCAAGTCAAAGCCAAAGTCCCTCAGAAGTGAGGGGTTGGAAAACATAGTCGCATCTGAGATAAAACTCAGTAGGGAAGTGCGCCTGGCACCCTGGTGGTTTGGTCACGGAGTGTGTAAAAGCAGGGAGTGGAAGGAAACCAGAGACAAAGGACCACGATTGCTGGTCCTGGAGAGTACAGAGTTCCGACACTAGAGACTATTGCTGGGTGACGCCATTTTCACCATGCCCGCGCATGCCCATACAAACTTACAGGCTCGGACAACAATCCACCCCAGTAAGCTAGGAGGGCCATCTAGTGGAGAACGGAGCCATTACACTAAGTCCCGCCCAACTGGGCCAACCTCCCTCTTCAGGAACACCACAAGTCTCTCCACCTGCTTTGTTTACGAATGATAAAGAGCTTCATAGTTTGACTTCTAGGGGAAAACGATGTAATTTCAATCGTATTTCAGTCTGTTCACTGGTCCATCTATTCAATTGACTTTTTTTCATTTTTAGTTTCTTTTCTTTTATTTGAATACAGAAAGAGAAAAATTTTATTTTTATTTTCAATTTTATTAGAAATATTTTTCCAAATTTTTTACTTTTTTGTAAATGTTTCAAATTCTATTTTACTTCCTTCATTTCAATTTATTCTATTTTATTGTATACATTTTCTCAAAATTTTTAAAGTTTTTTTTTCTTTTCTTCTTGCTTTTCTTTTTTTCTTTCTTTTTTTTTCTTTTTTTCTTTTTTCCCCCTTTTTTCTCTAATCAGTTAAGCTCCTTTCAATAACCAGATGAAAACACACCTAGGACCTACCATCATTTATCTGATTTTTTGTGTGTCTGTGTTTTTTTAATTTTTTAATTTTAATCTTTTTACCTTATTAATTTCTTTTCTTTCTTCAAATGACAAAACAAAAGAATTCACCCCAAAAGAAAGAGCAGGAAGAAACGACTAAGGGAATTAATCAACACAGATAAAAGCAAGATGTCTGAACCAGAATTTAGAATCACAAAAATAAGAATAGTAGCTCGAGACAAAAATAGATTAGACTCCCTCTCTTTGGAGATAAAGGAAGCAAAAACTAGTCAGGATGAAATAAAAAATGCTATAACTGAGCTGCAATCTCAAGTGTATGTAACAGCGGCAAGGATGGATGAGGAGAGCAGGGAATCAGGGATATAGAGCTCAAACTTATGGAGACTTATGAAGCAGAAAAAAAAGAGGGAGACTAAGGCAAAAGGGCATGATTTAAGAATAGAGAAAGCAGTGACTCATTAAAAAAAAACATTAAAATCATAGGGTCTCAAGATGAAGAGAGAGAAATAGGGGTAGAAGGGTTATGTGAGCAAATCAAGGTCGAATACCATTCTAACCTGGGGAAAGACACAGTATCAACATCCAGGAAGCACAGAGGACTCCCACAAGATTCAACAAAAACCAACTATCAACAAGGCATATCATAGTCAAATTCACAAAATACTCAGGCAAGGAAAGAATCATGAAAGCAGCAAAGGAAAAAAATTCCTTAAGCTACAAGGGAAGACAGATCCGGTTTTCAGCAGACCTATCCACAGAAGTTTGGCAGGCTAGAAAGGAGTGGCAGGATATATTCGGTGTGCTGAATCAGAAAAATATGCAGCCAAGAATTCTTTATCCAGCAAGGTTGTCATTCACAGTAGAAGGAGAGATTAAAAGTTTCCCAGACAAACAAAAATGAAAGGAGTTCATGACCACTAAACCAGCCTTGCAAGAAATTTTAAGGGGGAATCTCTGAGGGGAGAAAAGACCAAAAAAAAACAAAAAACAACAACAAAAAAAAAAAACACCAAAATCATCAAAGACTAGAAAGGACCAGAGAACACCACCAGAAACTCCAACTCTACAAAAAACATGATGGCAATAAACTCATATCTTTTAGTACTCACTCTAAACGTCAATGGACTAAATGCTCCAATCAAAAGACATGGAGTAACAGAATGTATAAGAAAACAAGATCTATCTATATGCTGTTTACAAGAGGCTGACTTTAGACATGAAGAGACTTCAGATTGAAAGTAAGGGGATGGAAAACCATCTATCATGTTAATGGTCAACAAAGGAAAGCTGGAGTAACCATACTTATATCAGGCAATCTAGACTTTTAAATAAAGATTGTAATAAGAGATGAAGAAGAGCATTATATCATAAGGGGTCTATCCACCAAGAAGACTTAAAATTATAAAAATGTATGCCCCAAATGTGGAGAGCACCCAAAAATATAAATCAATTAATCACAAACATAAAGAAACTCATTGATAATAATACCATAATAGTAGGGGACTTCAACCCCCCACTTACAGCAATGGACAGATCATCTAATCAGAAAATCAACAAGGAAACAATGGCTTTGAATGACACAGTGGGCCAGATGGACTTAACAGATATATTCAGAACATTTTAGCCTAAAGTAGGAAAATATACATTCTTCTCCAGTGCACATGGTAGGTTCTCCAAAACAGATCACATACTGGGACACAAATCAGCCCTCAACAAGTACAGAAAGATTGAGATCATACCGTGCATATTTCCCAACCACAATGCTATGAAACTCAAAACCAACCACAAGAAAAACTTTGGAAAGGTAACAAATACTTGGAGAATAAAGAATATCCTACAAAAGAATGAATGGGATAACCAAGAAGTTAGAGAGGAAATTAAAAAGTACATGGAAGCCAATGGAAATGGTAACACTGCAGACCAAAACCTCTGGGACACAGCAAAAGCAGTCATAAGAGGGAAGTATACAGCAATATAGGCCTTCTAAAAGAAGGAAAAATGTCTCAGATACACAACCTAACTTACACCTTAAAGAGCTGGAAAAATAACAGCAAATAAAACCAAAAGCCAGCAGAAGACAGGAAATAATAAAGATTAGAGCAGAAACCAATGCTTTTGAAACCAAACAAACAAACAAACAAACAAAAACAAAAACAAAAACCCAGAACAGATCAATGAGCCCAGAAGCTGGTTCTTTGAAAGAATTAACAAAACTGAAACAGGAAGAAATAGAAAATTTGAACAGAGCCATAACCAGTAAAGAAATCAAATTAGAAATCAAAAATCTCCCAAAACACAAGAGTTCAGGGCCAGATGGTTTTTCAGGGGAATTCTACCAAACATTTAAGGAAGAGTTAATACCTATTCTCCTGAGGGTGTTCCAAAAAATGGAAATGGAAGGAAAACTTCCAAACTCTTTGTATGAAGCCAGCATTACCTTGATTCCAAAACCAGACGAAGACCCCACTAAAAAGGAGAACTATAGACCAATTTCCTTGATGAACATGGATGCAAAAATCCTCAACAAGATATTAGCCAACCGAATCCAACAATACACTAAAAAAAGTATTCACCACAACCAAGTGGGATTTATACCTGGGATGCAGGGCTGGTTCAATATCGAGAAAACAATCAATGTGATTCATCACATTAATGCAAGAAAGGGCAAGAACCACATGATCCTCTCAATAGATGTAGAAAAAGCATTTGACAAAATTCAGCATCCTTTCTTGATAAAAACTCTCAAGAAAGTAGGGATAGAAGAATCATATCTCGAGATCATAAAAGCCATATATGAAAGACCCAACCCTAATATCTTCCTCATTGGGGAAAAACTGAGAGCTTTTCCCCTAAGGTCAGGAAAAAGACAGGGATGTCCATTCTTGCCACTGTTATTCAACATAGTATTGGAAGTCTTAGCTATCAGACAACACAAAGAAATAAAAGGCATCCAAATCAGCCAGGAGGAGGTCAAACTTCCACTCTTCACAGATGGCCTGATACTCTTTACGGAAAACTCAAAAGATTCCACTGCAAAAGTGCTAGAACTGATCCATGAATTCAGCAAAGTGGCAGGATATAAAATCAATGCACAGAAATTGGTTGCATTCCTATACACCAACAATGAAGCAACAGAGAGAAATCAGGGAATCGATCCCATTTACATTGCACCAAACCCCATAAAATACCTAGGAATAAATCTAACCAAAGAGATGAAACATCTATACACTGAAAACTACAGAAAGTTTACAAAAGAAATTGAAGAAGACACCAAAAATGGAAAAATATTCCATGCTCCTGGATAGGAAGAACAAATATTGTTAAAGTGTCGATAATACCCAAAGCACTCTACATATTCAATGCTATACCTATGAAAAGAACACCAGAATTCCTTACAGAGCTAGAACAAACACCCTAAATTTCATATGCAACCAGAAAAGACCCTGAATAGCCAAAGAAATCTTGAAAAAGAAAACCAAAGTAAAAGGCATCTCAATCCCAAACTTCAAATTGTATTACAAAGCTGTAATCATCCAAACAGCATGGTACTGGCACAAGAACAGACACTCAGATCAATGGAACAGAATAGAGAACCCAGAAATGGACCCACAAACACATGGCCAACTAATCTTTGACAAAGCAGGAAAGAATATTCAATGGAATAAACACAGTCTCTTCAGCAAGTGGTGCTGGGAGAACTGGACAGCAACATGAAGAAAAATGAACCTCTACTACTTTCTTACACCATACACAAAGATAAACTCAAAATGGATGAAAGACCTAAATGTAAGACCGGAATCTATTAAAACCCTCAAGAAGAAAGCAGGCAAGAATCTCTCTGACCTTGGTCGCAGCAAGTTCTTATTCAACACGTCTCCAGAGGCAAGGTAAACAAAAGCAAGATGAACTATTGGGACCTCATCAAAATAAAAAGCTCTGCACAGTGAAGGAAACAATCAGCAAAACTAAAAGGCAACTGATGGAATGGAAGAACATATTTGTAAATGACATATCAGACAAAGGGTTAGTATCCAAAATCTATAAAGAACTTATCAAACTCAACACCCAAACAACAAATAATCCAGTGAAGAAATGGCAGAAGACATGAACAGACACTTCTCCAGAGAGGACCTCCAGATGGCAAACAGACACATGAAATGCTGCTCAACGTTACTCATCATAAGGGAAATACAAATCAGAATTACAATGAGATACCACCTCACACCCGTCAGAATGGCTAACATTAACAACTCAGGCAACAACAGATGTTGACGAGGATGTAGAGAAAGAGATCTCTTTTGCACTGCTGATGGGAATGCAAACTGGTGCAGCCTCTCTGGAAAACAGTATGGAGGTTCCTCAAGAAAATAAAAATAGAACTACCCTACGACCTAGCAATTGCACTACTAGGCATTTATCCAAGGGATACAGGCATGCTGTTTCAAAGGGGCACATGCACCCCAATGTTCATAGGAGCACTATCAACAATAGTCAATGTACAGAAAAAGCCCAAATGTCCATCGATGGATGAATGGATAAATAAGATGTGGTATATATATATATATATATATATATATATACATACAATAGAGTATTACTCAGCAGTCAAAAAGAATGATATCTTGCCTTTGGCAACTACATGGATGGAACTAGAAGGTATTATGCTAAGTGCAGTTAGTCAGAGAGAAACAAATATTATATGACTTCCCTCATATGAGGATTTTAAGATACAAAACAGATGAACTAAAGGGAAGGGAAGCAAAAATAATATAAAAACAGGGAGGGGGACAAAACATAAGAGACTCTTAAATATGGAAAACAGGGTTAGTGTAGAGGTTGTGCGGGGGGATGGGCTAAATGGGTAAGAGGCATTAAGGAAGCTACTGAAATCACTGTTGCACTATATGCTAACTAACTTGAATATAAATTAAATAAAAATTAAAAAAACAAAAACCAAACAAAACCTAAAATGAGTTTTCATTTTCTTTAAATATTTATATCTCCAGATTTGCTAACCTGATTCATCTCCATTGTCATAATTTAAGGTGATAAGGAAGCATTTACACTGATACCCAGCAGGCACTATAATTATTTATTGGAACCTACATCTTTTAGTATCCTTGCAAATTTTAGTGGCTTTAGCAGTTCACCCTTAAAAGTTAACCCAACAGAATAAAAGAAAATGTATATGGGTGAATGAGAGGAAGAGAAAACCAGAAATGGTATAGGGATGTGTTTCCTCTCTTCTGGGGCACAGTTAGGAATGGAGTGACCTTCTACCAAGGAAACATACACCACAGGCTGCTGTGGTCGAGTCCCCTCTGAACATTTTGCCACTTCACAGGCTGAGGCTCATGGAGACTCTGCTCCAGTAGGAGGCCATGTGTGTACCACCATCTTTGTCATCCCTACCTAGACCAAACGTATTCTTCCTCCTCCCTTGGCAATATTAATTTATATCTGTAGTGAATAAAAAATATGATAGCATATATGGGGATGTATTTCCCAAAGTCACCATTTCTTATATCTGTAGAAAGTATTTGGGGAAGGAAGATACATGAACATATAAAGTGACACACATGACTTTAAAAGCAAAGCCAATTGTGGAATAACTATTTAAAATTTATTATCTGGGTGAAATAATATAAATTGTATCTAACAATATATTTAAAAAAACTTTTTTGCTATTTCCCAGGTAACCAGGTAATGCTGTTCCAGTTTCTTAAATGATAAGGTCACCGATTTCACAGCTTTCATCACCTACCCTATGGAATGGAAAAATTTCACTTGATAAGACAAGATTCTTAGATAGAAATGTAATGGGAAAATTACTCTACCAAAAGCCACATTAAAAGTTATGACCCAGTTATGTCCAGGTAAATGGTCTTAATATTACATTAAAATTTTATATTCCTTATGCTAAAAAAGCTAACTTAGCTTTGAATGTAAATCTTGAAGAGTGATATGGAAATAAGCATAATTAAGCAAAAAAAAAAAAGAAATAGAAAAAAAGAAAAGAAACTATAGCATTTATTTCCCATAAAAATATCTATCTACTTTATTTTAGCATGCTATAATGATGTCTTTATTCCAAAAAGGACAAAATACCCAGTAACACAAAGTATATGAGTAATTATTATAAAAACATTGTGTGTTTTATATGACTACAATGATATATTTATATCACTGTACATTCTCATGGTTCTAAGATTTTCAGGAAGCTTTTTGAACTATCACATTCCTACTCTGTCCACAAGAAATTCCATGCAATCCAATTAATTTATTGAGTATTTACTGTAGGTTGGGACCAAGAACAAATGGATAATTTTTTAAAGAATCTTACATAATTAAAGAGCTCATTAATTATACTGTTTTCCCAAGCCTCAATTAAGATGTTAATCTAGAAATCACTACCATGAGCTTTGGAAATGCTCAGTGTTCAAGAATCTCAGAGGCATGGGTGACAGAAAATGCCGTCTCTAGCAAAGAAAGATTTAGGAATTCTAACTTTGGTATTCTTAGGGATAATTCTTATTCCTCTGTGCAAAACACAAAAGACTGACCATCCTAAAAGAAAATCTTATAAATCTGGAAAATTTTATGAAGATATACAAGCATATTTTTATATATGCTAAATGAAAAATTTGAAAATTCCTCCTGTTCTGTGTTTATGAAGACAAAACTCAGGGGAGTAAGACATCTTTATCCAGAGATTTCATAACCTAAATTTACCCTCCTCAGAATGTTAATATTACATACTAGAGTAGAAGAGAACTACTTATTATCCCTACAGATCAATGATAGTCTACTAGACAACGGTGAAGCATCTAGATTGGCTATCACTAAAATTCACCATCCTCTATTTCCAATACATTTCAAAACATGTATTAAGAATTTATAGATGTGTTTTATCCTTTAAATAACCCATACTGAAAAATTTTAATATTTACTTCATTTCAGCTTCTTTTATCCAGATAACAACTTGTACAAAAAGCATTTCAACTTGGAATTGAAAAACAATAATAACCTTACTTACCTTTGTATAACAGTATACAAAAATGAGAAGGCCAGACAATGAGATGGAACACCAGAGTACTGAATTCTTTAAAACAGAAAAAAAGTGGCTTTACAATATTAACAAATATACTACTACTTATGCTCTGTCTGCCCCACAAACTATAACAAAAAGTTATCATAAATTACATCACAGATCAGTTACTGTCCTGATATTTGAGTTTTCAGTGATTTGTTTTGTATAAACCATGACTCTCATCTTTGTTAAATTACACTGGCATGTGGAATTAAAATATTTTGTGTGCATCAAGGAAGTGATAGATAGGATTTATATTTTATTTTTCAGGAATGTTTTATAAAATCATCCTCTCTTAATCCAGTTTTATAAAATGCCATGACCAGCTTTTTGGGTTACTTCTTCACATCATTCAGGTTTCCATTCAAATGTTAAGTTATCACAGAAATTTTCCCTGACCACATGCTGTTCTGCTTTACTTTTCTTCACAGCATTTATCATTACCTGACAGAGATTTACTGATAATTTTTGTTGATTATCTCATCTCCTCCAGTGGAATCAATGTCTTAGAAGGCCTTGGGCCTTATTATTTCTGGTTTGTTCCTACAACATATACTGTTTCTAAAATATTGCCTGTAATGTAGTAGGTGCTCAATAAATGTTTGGTGAATGAATAAAAACACCAATATTTACAGAGGCTATCTCTTAATTTCATGCATAATGAATTCCTGGAAGAGATGCAGAGTTAGAATGATATATAAAAATTATGTGAGGATAGATATGTAGATTTCAATCCCAGAGAGAAAAAAATGTTTTTTTAAAATTCCTAATTACAAGATGTTTTGATGACACTGTTTTGAAAAATTATTTCTAACATTATATACATACTTAATTTTATTTCTTTTATATTGTCCTGCAAATTTAATAACATATATGTCAGGATAATATTAAAAATCATTATTTAAAGTAGATTAGTAATCTCTTCTTTCTCATGTGCATTACTCCTCTGAGATTATCACTTTTAATCCCTTTGCTTTATATTCTTTTTACTACATATGGGATGAAGGCAGTAACATTGCTGTAAGCATAGCAGTATTGCTGTGAAGACAAAGTGACTCTGATGAAGCACAACTGTTGGCTAGAAGGCAATTCTTTTTTTTTTTAAGTTTATTTATCTATTTTTGAGAGAGAGAGAGAGAGGCAGAGAAACAGAGAGAGAGAAAATCCCAAGCAGGCTTCATGCTGTCAGCACACAGTCTGATGAGGGGCTCAATCTCATGAATCCTGAGATCATGACCTAAATTGAAATCAAGAGTCAGACACTTAAACAACTGACTGAGGCACCCAGGCACCTTAGCTGGAAGACAATTCTATCTTACAATTGTTTATCATACAATTGATCTATTTCATCAACTGACATACAGAAGTCCAAGTCTGGTGTACAAGGGAAGTTTTGTAGAACCAGTGTATGCAACTCTAAACTGTATAAAACTCCAATTTAAGTGGGGGAATGTATCTCCCATCAGGATAAAAAGGTAATTGTGGCCCAGTCATTCCCAAGCTCTCAGTCAGCAGTTTTCACACTTCAACATTTATTGAATCCTCTGGAGGTTTCTATTAAAAATTCAGACCCCTCAGGGCCAACCAAGATAATCTGAATCAACAGCTTGAAAATAGCTCAAGAAATAGTATTTTTAACAAGCATCTCAGGTGATTCTGGTGTAACCAGTATGAGAAACACACTGAGAAATGTTTGTATAAATGAAGAAAAGTATCATGGTATTACATACTCATATGGTTATTAGCCAGTCTTATGTTTTAGAGATACATACTTTTTCTCCATGCATTATTTTCCTACCTTTTGTAATGTCAAGGTTATTGACATGATGGGAAGGCTGTAACTTCTCTTCCAAAATCTGAGATGAGGAGCTTCACTTCCTCAGTCTTGCTTCCTTCATCTTCCTGAAATGAGGCAAATGATTAATTTTTTGCTGTCATACCTATTTTTGGTGAGTGCAGATAATAAGAATTTGTCTAGCACTGACTTTTAAGCCTCAGGCTATTCAGTATGAACATATAACTACAACATCAATTACTCTGTCAGAAAATATTGCTCCATCCCAAGGAAAATACCATAATGGATGTTTCATAAGACGTATTTTCTTCAAGGTTGAGAAAGCTACAGTATTTAAAGTATGTAGATATTCTCTTGGTAAGTAGATATTCTCTTGGTAAAACCCAGGAAAACTACTTCAAGGTCAATGTTAAACAAAGGTTCCACATAGCTAGAGGTTTTGCTATAATTAGCTATAACATGGAGAACCTGGGTGGCTCAGTCTATTGAGAGTCCGGCTCTTGATTTCAGCTCAGGTCATGATATCTGGGTTTCTGGAATTGAGCCCCATGTTGGGTTCTGAGATGATAGCTCAGAGCCTGCTTGGGATTCTCTCCCCCTCTCTCTCTGCCACTCCCTCATTTGTGCTCTCTTTCTCTCTCTCAAAATAAACAAACAATAAAAAACATTAAAAAATAATTAGCTCTAACTTCACATAAGCTACATTTATTACAATTAAAAATAATTTTTCAAGACAGGAAAAAAGACCAAATTAACTTCTCTTCGTAAGACTTCGGTGTGCATATTATGTCTTTACCATTTATTTTGTATTCACTTTTTAAAAATATTACTTCATTTAGAGAAGGACCTATACAGAAAATATTCAAAAATAATTGCATACAGAATACTCTTTGAAACTGAATATTAAAATTTGAACTTGATGGCATATGACTAAAATCCTCGAAGAAACCATGTTAGAAAGAAGCCTTTCTAACAAAGACTAAAAATAAACTACTAGATATCTTTTGGTTGTGTTCGCAACTAAATGAGTTGTTTGAGAAATCCCCAATTATTTTTTACAGTATGTTTTATGTATATAAATATTTTATGTGTGTGTCCTCAATTCGTAGGGACACTGGAAAAATTTTAACAGAAGTAATAAACAATTAATCCCATTAAGATAATATACACTGAAATATGAAGGTAAATAAAGCAGAGAGTTTGTGTGATGTTATATTTATTAGAGTATAAATTACAAATATAAAATAAGATGCCCTACTTAAAGTGGCTTATGGAAAATTTTACTTTTCTTTTTTTTTTAATTTATTTATTTTTGAGAGACAGAGAGAGACAGATCATGAGCAGAGGAGGGGCAGAGAGAGGGACACACAGAATCAGAAGCAGGCTCCAGGCTCTGAGCTGCCAGCACAGAGCCCAATGCGGGGCTCGAACTCACGAACTGTGAGATCATGACCTGAGCCGAAGTCGGACACTCAACCTACCGAGCCACCCAGGCGCCCCAAAATTTTACTTTTCATTGTGAGTTCAGTTATGACTGACCTATTTTATACCATTCACACCCCCATCAGAGATTATAAGCTTTCTCCTCTTATAGAAAAAGATGTCTGCTATATAGCTGAAGAGTTATCTTAGTCATTTATAAACACAGCAGAAGAGAGATGCTGACTTCACAAAACATATCAATAAAAGTAGAGCTTTGGGGGAAGGTGGCCCAAAGTAGGTCAAAAGCTTTCTTTGAAACACTCTGCCTAGGAGATGTGCCGGTTGGCTTAGTTCTAGTAGCAGTCACACACTGATGCTGGGTATAAAGTCGACTCTGCCAGGGACACTGGGCTCAGAGAGGAAAGGTGATTCCTTTAAAATAAAATCAGGATTTCTTTAAGTGACAAAGGGAAATAGCAACTACTAGTTGCTATTCAAAAACTGCTATCATTAAATTCCTGTGCTATTAGTGATACAGTGACTTCATAGAGTAACTAATAGAAGCAAGTGCAGGGTAAGCGTTATTGTCTACGTGTAGGGATAACAGACTAGTTCACATGTTCCATTTTGTTCAGGGTGAGAAATGCCAATTTTGAATGACTTTAGCACTGTTTTGCTTTAAGTTGGAAAGAGGGTCCAATTTTTACACAACCATGCATAGCTGCCTATTAAATTGGAAGCAAAATATTGAAGGATAGGAGGAAGGTGGGGGTCATGGGGAAGCAAGGGATGAGAGGAAAGAGAGAAAGAGACACCTCCTCTGTGCTCACCACTCTCACGGTTTTTTGGTCATGCATTTTGTACTTAATAAAGAGATTATAAGACAGAATCAAATTGTCAAGTAACTCATAGCAGGTCTGCCATCCTATTTTAAAAGTTATTCTCAATGCTACCATAAGATGTGATTTCTTAAAACACTTTACCACTCTAGGAGAATTAGACTTAATTTATCTAATTATCACCCAGAGCCACTAAAGTAGACCCTTCCTTATACAGAGATTATTTTACTTTTCATTTTCTTAGTTATCAGGAGTTACCTGTTGTTATTTTCTTCTTATATTCCAACTCTAAATTTTATTATTTTATTTATTTGATTTTTAAAAAAATATTTATTTATTTTTGACAGAGACAGAGCAGCTGAGGGGCAGATAAAGAGGGAGACACAGAATCGGAAGCAGGCTTCAGGCTCTGAGCCGTCAGCACAGAGCCTGAGGTGGGTCTCCAACCCACAAACCTCTGAGATTACAACCTGATCTGAAGTTGGGCACTTAATGGACTGAACCACTGAGGCGGCCCCAATTCTAAATGTTAGTCAACACTGTACAATTAGAAATCAAAGAATTCAGAGAGAGAGGACAAGAGGGCGGAGAAGCAGGGAGCTCTGTAATCCGCGCACGCCC
>CM053572.1:72200388-72249754 GCA_028646485.1 Cryptoprocta ferox
TTGACTCAATAAGCTTAGTTTATTCTTTTACGAAATCAGTTTTGGACTTACACAGCTAAATCAATAGTGAAATGGGGAAAAGGGAAGAAATTAAGCCACCATTTTCTACTATGGATAAAGAAATGTGGTGTGAATATTTACATTTGCTAAGAAAAGATAAAACTAGATACATGTAATAATTATTGGTATGAATGAATTACACATATTAAAAATCTGCCTGGAAAAGATTAAAAGATCATCACGACATTTCAATGGTGACCAAACTGATTCATTTATCCACTATATAATAGATCATGGACTGTTAATGTATAATAATCATTTTGGTCACCATGGTCATGGATTGATGATTGTAGCTTATTTAAAAATAAAAAAGACTGGAGTTGACAAATCATTTAGTTTTACCTCTTTTTTACAGATGGGTCAGTTAAAGTACATAGCAATTAAATGATGTGTGTCCAAGGTCACGGACTTGAGATTAGAACAAAACTGTACCCAAAATAGAGGTAAGTGGCCTTTCCTTTTTTTAAAAATAATTTTTGGTAACATAAAGCCCTATCTCTATCAATAACTGTGTCTTTTGTTATGTTCTTACCATCTTCAAACTTGGCTCAAAATATAAGAATATGCAAAACTTACAACCCTAATATGCCACAAACAGAGAGACACATGTTTAAACTAATAACTAACCAGCAGATATTATCCTTCCATGCTTTTGTTTATTGTGCAAACCCTACCATTTGTTCTGTGCTATTATAATTAAATGGGAAAGTAATTAGTATGCCAATAGCTTTAATTTTAATACTTGAATATGTCTCAATTTCAGAGTAATTTAAAAATAATATAAGTTGTGCTTAATACAATAATGTTAGATTACATAAGAGTACAAATCTACCGTCCTTTTTTTTTTCCAGTCTGTTTCAAGAGTTACGACTAATCGAGTCTTATTGATTGTGTGCTTAATTATGACATGGTCAATATTGCAGGAGATTCTGAATGAGTATAGAAAAAGATAGGGATGGTTTCACAAGCTTTTAGGGAGATCAATTAGGCAAATGATAGAGGCCATTTGAAAAGATGAAAAGAAGACAAAACCACAAGAAATAAAAGGCTACACTGTGTTATTCTAATAAACCTACTTAGGCATCTTGAGAAAGATTTTTTAAAAAGACAATTCTTATAAATTTTATATTTACAAATCTCTTACATCTATTCTTCCCTGATTCTTTTCTGCTTTTTGTTTAAATCAGTGGTTTTCAAAGTATGGTCTATAGTCTGCTAGGAATCTGTGACACATTTTCAGGGATTATGGAGTTCAAAATAATTTTCGTATTAATTTAATGATGTTATTTGCTTTTTCTACCATACTGATATTTGTAACTAATGGTGCAAAAGCAGTGGTAAGGAAAATTCTGGCTGCTTATGAGCAATGGAAGTTGGTAGCACCAAAGTACTCTGTAAGTCATTTTATTCTTCACTTTCCTGCATTCACAGAAAAAAGAAAAAGCCAGTTTTACTTAAGAATGTCCTTGATGAAACATTGAAATTTAATTAAATCTTAACAATGAGTACTTCTTTTTTCAATAGTATGTATGAGAGAAATGGGAAGTGCACATGAAACATTTCTGTTATATACTGCAGTACAATGGTAATCTAGAAGAAAACCACTGTGTGAGTCTGGAGGTTGCTTTTCATAAAACATAATGTTTATTTGACAGAATGACAGAAAACTATAGTTATTCAGACTTGTGTGTTTGTCAATCATTTTCTCAAAAATATACAATGTGAGCATGTGTCTTCAAGTAAATCAACTGAGAATACATGCTGCCACTGATAACATTTGAGCTTTCTTTCAAGTGAAAATTAGAATTTTGGAAAACTAATATTTACTATTATTAGCTTGATTGCTTCTAGTTACTTAAAGGCTATTCTGATGATACCAGAGGTAATAAGTATAACTTCCTAAAATATCACATAATAAAATGTATCAATATTTGAAAGTTGAGAATAATGTCATGTGAACCAGAGTTTTCCAAAAAAATTTCCTGTGTTATAATTCATGGGGAGAAGATCCATTCAAAGCACAAAATGACCAGTGGATTTTAATGTAACAACATGTGTAAATTTATTGATATAGTTTTCAATTTCACATTGGTGCTAAAAATTAATAAACTACCCCTAAGTTTTAGTAGAGTATTAAAGACGAATACCCAAACTTATGTTAAAGAGTTATTAAAGCATTTCTTCCTTTTCCAACTCATGTCTGTGTAAGACCAGATTTTTTTCAGATCAACTAAAACAAGATTGTTCTAAATACAGAACAGATATGAGGATCCAGCGGACTTAAGTCAGACATTAAAGAGATTTACAAAATTATCAAATAATTCCACTCTTTGCATTGGTTTTTAATTTGGAAAATTTATTTCATAATGTTTTATGTTTTCATAAAAATATGACATTTCTATAAATGGTTTTGTAATCAATAATTAAAAGTAATAATTTAAAAATCTGTATTAATTTCTACTATGGCAAATTTTAAGGGAAAAATGCAAAAGTTCTTTGCACCCACAATTATTTTTAATAGTGTAATGGGGCTGAAGACCAAACAGCTTTTAAAAAAAATTTTTTTTAAGTTTATTTATTTTTGAGAGAGAAAGAGAGAGAGAGTGCATGAGTGGGGTAGAGGCAGAAAGAGAGGGAAGAGAGAATCCCAAGCAGGCTCTGCAATGTTAGCACAGAGTCCAATGTGGGGCTTGAACTCACAAACTGTGAGATCATGACCTGAGCCAAAACCAACTGACTGAGCCACCCAGTTGCCCCAAGACCAAACAGTTTTTAAGAAGAGTTGCTCTAAGAATCCACTTTCCTCCTACACCAACTGTTTGATGCCAACAACCCCTCAAGGGGTCGTCCTAATTCTAACCCAGCCAGCCAGGGCTCAGATTGGCATATCTAATGCACACATCTGATACTACACTCACCAGTAAGCAACCCTTCAATAATGGCTCTCTATCCTTGTAGGGAAAACTCCAACTCTGTGACAAGGTATAAAAAAGGTCATCTTGATCTAGTGCCAGACTGCCTCTAAAATTCACTGCATCTCCCCTCCTCTCTTGCTGCACAGAAGGGTATGCCAAATACTTGTATACCTCTCCCTCTTGACCTTGTGGTCGTTTACTTGAAATAGCTCACACCTCTCACCATAAGCATTCATTTTCTTCACTTTGGGATTTTTGCCAGTGTCATGTCCAAGAAGTCTTTCTTCCTGTTCTTGAGGCTTAGGGAGAAAATGGACCTTCTTTATTCTGAGCCTTTTTTGCTTCCTATATATGCATTTCTATCATGTTTCTAACCCTGTGCTTAATGCATATGAACATACAGACAACTGGGTCCACCTTAATCTGAGAGGAAGAAAAAACTTTGCCATCAATGTTGCCATAAGTGGATTGTGCTTTTCAGTTGCTGTTATTCTTGGGAAGCTCAATACATATATAGTTATTTAGATACTGCCTTTAAGCCACAAATTTGCCCTGTTTTGCCTTACTCTGTAAACCACAGTTCTTTGTCACTGGCTCCCTATTTATACCTTGTCTGAGGTTCAGCCTATCTTTAAAGGTAAATATTTCTCAGTCTTTTCTATGTCTTTGGTCAAATTCTGGTGTGCTGAAATAATGGTTCCTGTCCACTGGGTATAGGTTGATCGCTGCTTTTACAGACAGTGTTTACTGAGTGAGTATTCATCACTTTGTCATAGCCAAAAGTACTACCCTCTGATACTTATTTGAAAGTGATATATCACTTGTTACCTTTTTTAACATTCAAGAAATACTCAAGTGTGTTTAGTCATTGCTATATTAATTGCATCACTGTATATAATCATTAAATGGTGTTTTATTATGTGTAGTGCAGTCCTAGTAAGGCATGTCTGGGTGCCGTCTGAGAACCTTGAATTGTGAGGCACCTGGCATGTCCTCTCTACAGAGCATTGTAAAAGGTGTCCTATCCTGCCAAGTGCAATTAAGGTGTATTAGATTATTATTTGAGTATGTCTGTACATTAGGTCAGAGACAAACTGAAGGGAGTTCAAATAACAATAAAACTAATAAGGAGACTAAAAGGAGAGTTTGAAAGGAAACTTGGCTGAGGTATATTAATTAAAGACTGAGTGGAGGTAATCATGATTTCCTTCAACCAGTAAAAGTTTTAGAAATTAAATACCCATTTCTCTTGTGATGTTATGTGAAAAATACAATTTGACAGCCAGAGCTGTATTATTGTGTATCTGGCATCCATCCACCCTTGAAATACTGAAACCCATATATTACATACTCACAGATCTTCAACACATGACGCTTTAAAGAGAATACAAATTGTACTACTAAGTCTATTGATATTGAGGGGAAAGTTTTAGATCCAGACTTACCAATAGAATGACTAGAGACTGTTCCAGGAAGATGTCATATAAGGGCTCACATAGGACTCAAAGAATACCATAGAAAGTCCCTCAAAGTTGGGAAGAAGGAGGTGGGCTGCCTAAGCATTACAGGACTTAAGAAAAGACCTGGTGGCACTGAATTCCTTTGCTTTTCTTATGGCCTCCCATATGCCCCCGACAGAGTATATGCATGACATCCAACCTGGAACAGCTAGCAGGTACAACAAGAAAGTTCCCAGGAAAATCCTGTTCCCTCAAGCCAAAAAACAAAACAAAACAAAACAAAACAACCTTTTTGTCAATGCCCACCCTACTCCAGCCAAATGGCAATAGTTTCTGTCTCTGACAAAATAGAATCTTTAAGATCTAGGGCCAGGCAAAAAAGTACTGTCCATTAATGCAACAAAAAATGATACACTGGACTTACAAACGTTAAAACTTTAGCTTGATGAAGAACTCCTTGAAGAAGATAAAAGACAAGGTACGAACTGGTAGAAAAAGTTTATAAACCACATATCCTACAATGAACTAGCATCTGGGGTATATAAAGAATTCTCAAATTCACATTTAAAAAACAATCAATTTAATTAGAAAATGAGCAAAAGATGTGAACAGATGTTTCACCAAAGAGGATATACAGATGAATAATAAGCACATGAAAAGGTGTTCCACATCACTAGGCATTAGGGAAATGCAAATTAAAAATTCTTTGTTATCGTGTGTTCAAATTTTTTGCCCGATTTTAATTTGGTGTTCTGTTTATTATTGCATTGTGAGAGCTTCTGGAGAGACTTTGTTTAGTGTTCTATTCTGGAAATACGTCCTTGACTAGATATGTGTTTTGCAACTATTTTCTCTCACTTGTCTGTTTTTACAGCGTCTTTTAAGGAACAGAAGTTTTTAATTTTGCTATAGTTCAGTCTTTCTTTATGAACTGTGCTTTTTGAATTGTATTTGAGGAATCTTGATAATCCAATGTCACAAGGTTTGTTTCTATATTTTGTTATAGGTTTTTATAGGTTTAAGTTTTGTAGTAAGTTTATTTTTTATGTGATGTGAATGAGAGTCAGACATTTCTTGTTTGTTTCAGCATGCGTGGAAGAATAATTTAGAGAGGTTTCATTTTCAAACGTTGAATTATCTTCCCTGAACAAAACCCTTTCTCTTTGAATCTGGATAAATTTATAAAATAATGTAAATCTATGAATGCAATATATATTGCTTTTTCTGTAATAAGAAAAAAATACTTGTTTTTGTACTGAATCACCAAGTCCTTCATTATCTTTAATGAATATTTCCATTATTTATTTACTAGCATCATTAGATTTCCTAAAGATAAATCAGGTTGGCATTTCTCTGCTCAACATTTGGAATTCTTATACCCACACTGTATTGATACTTACTATCCTACAACACAATGAGTGTTTAAGACAGATGTAACTGTGGTATCATGCTTGTTTCATGATATTTGCACATTATTTTTGTTGCCTTATGTTAATAGTTATTTTTCCTTTCCTTACTGTAATGAAGCCAAATCAAAACTGTATTTCTGGTCTCCCCTTGCATATCTTTTCTCTACCCTCTCATAGATTCCAGAGGCAAGTTCTGGGTTTCCTATAGGAAGGACTTTTTATGAGATGGATTTTAGACAAATAAGCTCAAGGAATTAAAGCATGTTCAAATGTCCAAGCTATCCAGTAGCCAGAAGAAATAAACAGATAAAAGATGACGTTGTAAAGACTGACTTTTATTACAATTCACATTTCTGAGTCATTTGTTTTCTTGACAAAGCTGATGGCTTAATGCAGAACGGTATCCACTGAACTCTCTGCAGCGAAAACTTTGCTGGTTCTCTTTTTGAGGCCTAAGATATTATCTAACTGGGGGCAACGTGTGAAACTTGAATTAAAATTAAAATGTCAACGGATGTATTTTTACCACCACTAAAAATAAATAAATAAATAAATAAATAAACAAACACACACTCACACACACACACATACTCACTCACACACTCACACACACACACATAAGCATGGAATGAATGGTATAACATCAAGCAGAGTTCATTACCAACACAAAGGTTTTGAAGACCAGCTGTGGATGAAAGATTTGGGGATCAAAATTTGTGGCCCAGAGTAAATTTAGTGGATATGGAAGCCTTTTTTCTCTAGTCTCCTGACTCTTCTAGTAACAAGGACTTTAATTAAAGTTTTGGTTTTGATCTATTTCTTGTTTCTCCTCTCTACAACTCAATTATGCAAACATTCCTGAGAGCCAACTCTGATTACAGAATAGAGAAGTACAAGGACTGGAGAAACTAATTTTCACTGAAGGACGAGGAAATTTTCTGGGAGAAGGGAATTGAGCTTGGTTTTGGAGGATGGGTTCTGAAGAAGCTTTCATGGTACTGAAGAGGGCATTCCAAAAAAGAAAACAGGGGGAACGCGCTGAAAAGTTATGGACATTTCCATTAACTTAAATTATAAATTATCATAGATTGTTTAGCTGGGAAGGACTTGGGAGTTCACTGATTTCACTGGTCTACCAATTGCGTGACTTTTATCCTTGGAGTTGACAGATGTGACACTATATCATGGAAATAAAAGGGAAGATTTTATTTTTGTAAAAGTATATTGTGCTAAAATTAAAATGTACTAACAGTAGTCTTTCCCAATCACTTTATTTTACACACAAGAAAGCAACCCAATCGCAACTTTATGTACACAGATATCCTAAACAGAAGGGCTGCATGCCATAAATTCCAATGATAAGTCATGTTTATAAATGTGCTAAAATTCTAGAGGGAAAATCCATTTTCCAGTAATTCTCAAGAAACGGGAAATCAAAGTCATTTTTGATCAAAGTGCTACAAGATAATAATAAGGAAAGATTAATTTTCCAAAGTTATTTTATATAATAAATATAATTTATAAAATACATTGTTCAAGACTATCAAGAACAGAAATGATGATCTACTCACCAAATTAAAACTAGTATACTGAAAAAATACATTTCTAACTGTTATGATAGGAATAAATGTATTGTCCATCTTTAGAAATACATTCATCATACATTGTTTTGAAAGATAATCAAGTGAAGGATACTTTCTAATGAAGGTTAACAATGGAACACAACTTCACAACTGACAACTGGAAACTGAAAGAATTCTCTTAAGTTCTAAAACGAAAAAAGTCAACTCAGACATATGATTAAGAACATTTTATTATGGAAACATACTGTTTCTTTTCTTTTTTACTTATGGGATCTCTAGATTAAGCCTTTCAAAAGAATCATATTGTCAAGTCAATCAAATAAGAGATCTAGTGTGATTTCCTTCCACATTTGGCTGAGTGATCAGACTGAACTGGTCTTCATCAGATCAAAATACATGAACAGAGTTTCCCCCCATTGTTTTGAAGACATTCTTTGCAGTTCTGAAAATAGTAGCCAGAAGCAAAGAAAAGTTCATATTTTCTTTCAAATTGTATAGAAAAAATAGAATATTAGCTTTTGAACAGTAAACAATTGTGTTATATAGCCAGCTATGTGAAAAAGAAGTGTTCAGATTTAACAAATAGTCTTATTAAAAAGACAATCAATAATAAATATATGCTGAACTTTAAAAACCTTTATTAAAAAATAAAGGGATGTCTTTATTTTATACATTTTTAAAGTTAAAGAACTCAATCTATTTTTATCTCTTTTAATCATATTTAATTTCCACAAAACAATGCACTAGGAGATCTCAACAATGGCCTGTTTTCTTGCCATTTTCTGTTATAATTTAAAAACTTCAAAATAAATAAACCACTGTTGCAGTGTGAATTTAGCAGAGCACAATTTAAAATCCAAGATATATCTTCCAGTGTATTAGAAGCTATAAATATTTGGGGTGCCTGGGTGGATCAGTCTGTTAAGTGCCAGACTTCAGCTCAGGTCATGATCTCACGGTTTGTGGGTTCCAGTCCCGTGTCGGGCTCTATGCTGATAGCTCAGAGCCTGGAGCCTGCTTCAGATTCTATGTGTGTGTGTGTGTCTCTCTCTCTGCCCCTCCCTGACTTGTGCTCTCTCTCTCTCTCTCTCTCTCTGTCTCTCAAAAATAAATAAACATTAAAATTTTTTAAAAATAAAGAAACTATAAGTATTCAAGTATTTGTTATCAATCTTTTTAATATCAGAGCTTTACTTCCTTACTGTTAGGATTACTGGTTTTGATATTTAATTTTCACTCTGTAAGAATGTGATACTGGCACCTAAAGTTAAATTTCTAAAGTTCAAATGACAAGAAAACTCAAACACTAAGTTTAGTTTAATTAGCAAAAAGTTAAGCTCTAGTGGCATTTATTCTACCAATGCTTACATCTAATTAGTTGATTACTTTATTTATTCAGAAAGGAATACTCCCAGAGATTTAATTACAGTGTACAACTATTTTCAGATTTATACTATGTTACAAAAGGTGAACTTATCTTAATTCAAATATCATCCATTTACCATGTGCATATATCAATTCTGCTTATACACAAGTCTCTATGACTATACGAGCATCAAATAGTTGGTATAAAATATACCAGATATCAGATATATCAGATATATCTGATATAAAAAGGATATTTATATTGACACCTAAATTCATAATTAAAATTATTTAAGAAAGGTTTATTTTATTATCAGCTGTAGGAAAAAGGGCATACATGGACTAACCCAGTACATATCACAATTCTTTCTCCCTCTACCGATTACTTGTTTCTTACAGTTTTATGGTGGCCTTACCAGTTATTGCTTATATTTACTAGCTGTTTTCTTGTCTCCTCATCCTTCATCAAGATTTAAACCTGTGCGAATTCAAGAAAGCACTTGTATACTTTAACATCCCATTAGACACACTTTATTCACATTAATAATATCCAATTTAGCAATGTAGCAATTTGGGAGGTAAGACATTGCCTAATAAAACATTCATCAACATAGTATCTTCTTCCTCACTCATTCTGCTCTGCCCTGTGTTTTGTTTCATTCATTTCTTTTGTTTTATGTTTGACTATCTAAAAATCTTTCTTCGAAATGGAGATAAAATTATAACCCAGTAGGAAGGTTTCTGGGACAGAAAACAGCAAAGATGACCAGAAACAAATAGGATGGAAAGTTTTTTAATTGTTCTAGATCATAGATTGATTTTCATTATTTTTTGTTTAGTTTTTAAATGTTCTTATAAAAAGGACAGCCTTTGTTTTCTGAATAAACACAAATGTAGTTCAAAGAAAAGAGTAAAATGATTATTTCAGAAATAGCTGTTCAAAAGATGTATCTAAAATAATAAAGCATATGGCAGTAAATCAAAGGGTACACACTTACAAACTGAAACATGAAATCCTAATTACGATACCTTGTATTGCAAAGATGCCAGTTTTTGTGAAACTAATTAGTCTTGTATAATGGAAAACTATAATTGAGTCTATATGGTTATGAGAGATGAAATTGAAAACAATTGCATATTTCCTGACATTTATATTTCTAAATTATCAAACATAATTGTTTTTTTTATTTTTGCAGGTAATTGACTTGCAATTTTTATCAAGTTATTGGACTATATTTTTGCTCTGAAGTGTTTTCATAATCCATATTCCAACAACTCCTTCATTTCAGACTTCATAATGTGTTACAATTTTAACCCATTACTTAGCTGCAAAAAAATGTTTTTACTAAAAGGGAAATACTTTATAGATAAACTAATAAAATATTTTATCACAATTTCTCATGGATACAAACCTTTTTATTATACTATTAATATAAATATTCAGATGGGGCGCCTGGGTGGCTCAGTCAGTTAAGCGGCTGACTTCAGCTCAGGTCATGATTTCACTATTCATGAGTTCGAGCCTCACTGAGGGCCCTGTGCTGACAGCTCAGAGCCTGGAGCCTACTTCTGATTCTGTGTCTCCCTCTCTCTCGGCCCCTCCCTGCTCACATTCTCTCTCTCTCTCTCTTTCTCTCTCTCTCTCTCTCTCTCTCTCTCTCAAAAATAAATAAACATTAAAAATAATATATATATTCAGAAATGTTTAAAAAGAGGGATTATTAACTGTCAATCTGAAATCATAATACTGTGGAAAGTCATATTATTGAAACTCTTGTGTGATTTTGTTTTATAAACCTGTGTAATTTTTATATTTGACACATTCAAGTCTGAAAATGTTAAAAAAAAAAATAACTGGGGGCACCTGGGTGGCTCAATCACTTAAACATCTGACTTTTGGTTTTGGCTCAGATCATGATCTCAGGGTTCACGAGTTCGAGCCCCCATCGGGTTCTGTGCTGACAGTGCAGAGCCTACTTGGGATTCTCTCTCTCTCTCTCTCTCTCTCTCTCTCTCTCTCTCTCTCTCTCTCTTCCCCTACTCTACACTCTCTCTCTCTCTCAAAAATGAATAAACTTAAAAAATATTTTTTAGAATGTTAAAAAAAAAACTAAAAGAACTGAGAAAAGATAATCCATTTGAAGAGAACCAGAAAAGAGAAAGTAAAATATTACTACAGGTTATGAATTCAAAGAGTATCATATTAAGTAATTTATATTTGAAGGAAAATAGGGAAATTTTTGAGAGAGAATTAATTGATTAAAGTAGCATGCAAGTGAGGCTTTGTTAAGTATTGTATTGGTCGACTGATGAGTGACCAGAATTTATAAAAGTTTCAAAATATTCCAAATAACAGAGGAATATGCAAACAAATGTTTATTTTGCACTTACTCTCCTGATTCCATGTCCTGAGTGGCTCTGCCCTGCCCAATCACTCAGAGACCCAGCCTAGTGGAAGCTATGCTGGCTTTTGTTAGTATTTTTTACCTGGATCATGAGTCCACCTTGTTCATTGCAACAAAAAAAGAATGAATCCTCTAAGTAAAAGCTTTATCCCAGAAGCAAAGCTCATCACTTCTCACAGCCCAGCGATAGAATTAAGAATCTATCGCTGGCTTACCATCAAGGATCAGAAAAATATAGTCTTCTCTATAGATCCAGAAGGAGAGGAAAATTAGATGTAAATGAGTACTAGTGTTCACCACTGCATAAGATGAGAGGTAATCCTATTATATTTTAGGTGATTAATTACCATCCTCTGTCTTAAAAATATTTAACCAAATTCAAATACTCAAATTTTAATTGTTTCATTTTAATGATGCATCCATTTTCAGTCTAAGTAGTAGGTCTTTTATAAAACAAATGATAAAATTATATTATTGGCATATATTCCTATTTGAATTTGCTATTTCAAATATGTCGTTCATCTAAATTTGTTGCTGTTCATTTGTAGTTTTTGTGGAAAAGTTCTTATTATAAATCTAAATTTAGTAAAAAGAAATCCAAGTATAAATTAATAGAAAGAAAAAGTTCAGATTAAATATCTTCATTTACACATTAAAATTATGAAAAAAATTAAATGGAGTCAAGTAAAGTATGATTATCAGAAAAACCCTATTCAGATATTAAAATCATAATCATGAAAACTTAATTGGAAATATAGACTGAATTTAAAGTGAATAAGTTGGAATTAAGCAAAATATGTAATTGCCTGGATATGGGAAAAATGAAAAGAAATTCAGAAAAACTGAAGGTATATGATGAGTCAGAATGGTAGAATTTTAGGTGAATTTTAGTTTTTTGAATTGTCTTTTTGGTGTGATGCTTACAAAATGAAATAATATAAAATACTTAATAATGTTTTTATGGTTCAGAGTATATTTTTTTGGTAGATACTGATGAAAATTCCTTCAATTACACCAGCATTTTCTATTAAGTATAGTGATAGAACCAATTAACCAGTAATATTTATGGAGTGATTACTGTCTTGAGAACTTTAAATGTAACACTTTAAATGTATTAACTTACTTAATATTTAATATAACATAGCAAGGTGAGCTCCATTATTACTCTGCTTATATGAATAAGAAATCAGCTACAGAAAACTTCAGTCACATGCCCAAGTTTACCAAATTCATAGGTGCTAGGATGTAGGCATGAACACTTGGTCCATTTTCTTTGCCACCACGTACGCTGTATCCCATAGCTTACTGGAAACAGAGATATATAAATTCACATTAGAACCAAAAATTGTGCCAAATAAAATTAAGGAGGTGGAAGAAAAGTGTAGGAGAGGCAGAGGAGGAGGAATGACAGGAGATCCAAGAAGTAAATAAAAAAATAGATTGAGAAGAGAGAAATACTTTAAAACTATTTCAAAGTATGATTTTAATGGAGTTTTAATATAATATAAATAACAAACTAATATAAAGTGGAGTGTTAGGTCTTTTAATATGTACTAAAGATTTTCTTTTTCTAGAAAATTTAATTTAAGCTTTGATCTTGTTTCTTTCAGAAAAAAATTTACTTCATTTAGCTCAGCACTTAACACCAGATTTTGTAGTACAGCTAAGGATCCATACACAATCCTTTTGAACTAGTTGTGGGCTTCTAATTCTATTGCCACATTACAATGCAGATTCTTGGTTCTTGCTTACATCAATGTAAGAGCCTTACCACATGTTCTCCTGCCTTTATTTCCCCTTTACCATATCCCTGTATGCACTCTCTCCCTTCTCCCTCCTCCACTAATCTGTTGTTACACAGGAGCATTCATCCTAAACTCTTTCTGAAAAATACTTCCGAATAGGTCATTTTGTACATGAAGATCTGTGATGTCTTTTTACTTCTTGCTGAGTTGATCAATATGTGGTTTGACGTTTCATCTTTTTATCCTTACCCCTAAATCTAGAATCTCTTTCCACCTCTATTTCAGCTCTCTCAACTTTGAGCTGAAATGGGGATAGGACATTGTATGTAGTATATTGACTTAATCAGGCTCCAACAAATCATAATTCATAAGCAAAGGACAGATTTTGATATTTTTGCTTATTTTATAGTAAAGAGAGTGTCAAATAAGAAAAATATATTACTTTGTTGGTTAGCTATTTCTTCACACCAAATAATCCCAAAGCTTAGTGGTTTAAAATAACATTTAAATTATCTTGTAATTCTGCATTTAACTGGGTGGTTTTATAATCTAGATGATCATGGGTGGGTAGGTTCTATTGCACCTTCTCACGTTTCTGTTGTCAGCCGCTCCACAGTGAGATGCTAGATGATCTATGAAGTCCTCACTCACACTTAAGGTATTTGACAAACTGTTTTCCCTCACTTGCTGGTGTCCCTCCGCATGCCCTCTCACCCTCTCACAGGCCCCTGTATTATTCACCCGGTGGCTAAGGTTTCAACTTTCAATAATAACAACAAAACAGTCTCAACATATTTCAAGCATCTGCATCTGCTATTTTACTGAAGCCCCATTGGCCTAAAAATTCACGTGGCCAATCCAGATTCAAGGGCTGGTGAAGTCAGATCCAGCTATTGAGAGAAAATTAATTTTAATAATTTGTATCTCTTCATTCATCTAAATTTTCAATATTTTTTGCATAAAGATCGCAATCTTTATATTATTATATACATATTATTATATATATATTACTATGAGGATTTATTCTGTCTCTATTTTCAAAGACTGGTATTATTTTAACTATATAGAGACCAAAGAGTTATAATTAATCCCATGGAGTATATTAACTGAAATCACATAAAACAAAAAAAGTACAGGAGTAGGTTTCAAGTAGTCTAGGTCGTAGAACATGTACCCACGTGTAATAAACACAAATTTGTGTACAAAAGAACTCTTTATTCACAGGTGTGACCATAAACTACTTTTCCAAGGATACTATGTAGTGAATAACATCTGGACGCATTTTTTAAGAGGAATGAGATAAAAACTGAAATTTGATTAATATATTTCCACTGCTCTCTCTACTGACACTGTACACCAAGTGCTGGGACATGTAAAGACAGGTATGGCCGCTTCGGTGAAGCACAGCTCTCCACCTGTAGCCCACATCCAGAAAATCCTATTAATTAACCCCCACCTACTGGCAATCATGATTCTGCGCATGCACTGTTAGGAAGGGAAATGACAGTTCAGGGTGATATTAAGCTTAATGATGTTCTAAACCAGAACACATGGGGTTCTGACAATGAAGTCTGTCCAATTTTTTCACATTCTTCTCTATTTTATAACAAGATGGGTCATTTATTAGAGCCCTAGGAACACTGAAAAAAATTGCATAATTTAAAGTATCATATACTTTCTAAAATCTTATGAAGTGCTTCACTGAAGCACACATAAGTGTGAATTTTCTCATGCCAATAATTTAAAATGTTCATGATAATCAAAAGATGATATGTGTCCTATATACATCTGTCCATGCACGTTTTATGTCTTTTCCTGTATTTGTTGTGTACTATAACACTTTTTTACAATGATAGTTTGCCAGGTTATTTGCTTACTAAATTCACAGAAATACAGAAATACATGTGACATACCAGATAACTGAGATTATGCTATGAATGCTCAGGCTATGAATTCTCTGCTAAGGATGATGTATGACTCTGTGATTCTATAAAACACTAAGATACTATAATAACAAAGTAGCTTTTATTAAAGACTTTACATTTTTTTTATTGAACCCTTATACTGTTAAAAATAAAGATATGGTCTAGAATATGTATATGATAATGATAAAGTGCAAACTCCTTAAAATCAGCTCAAACCAATATCCTCATCCCTGTATACACACAGGCACTTTTCATTTCAACCACACACTACTACACAAAATTATTTCAGTAAACCATGTATTCTTACTTCTTTAATTTGGGGGGCAAAGAATATATTCATTTGTTTATTGAAGGCCTACCATGTTCCAGAAACTGTTCTCAAAACTGAAATATACAAATCAACAAACAGCAAACAAAAAGAGTTGCCTCCATCAATCAATCACATTAGGAGTTCAACAGAAAAATATAAGCTGGAGATATGAATTTGGGTATCATCAGCATAGAGATAACACTGATTGACTGATTGAGGGAGAGAAAGAGTGGGGGAGGGGCAGAGAGAGAGAGGGAGGGAGAGACTCTTAAGTAGGCTCCACATTCAGAGTGAAGCCTGACACAGGGCTCTATCTCACAATTCTGAGATCCTGACCTGAGCTGAAATCAATAGTCTGATGGTTAACTGAGTGATCCACCCAGGAGCCCAGCATATAAATAATATTTAAATGCATGAGATGTAATGAAATCACCAAGGGAGTGAGTGTAGATAGAGACAAAAAAAGGCACAAGGTCTGATGTAATGTCTCCAGCAATGAGACTAGTAGACTCCATGGATGGGAGGTCACAGTTAGGTAAATGTTTGTTGGGTATAAATTGCTAGAGGAAGGAGGAGTAATCAATAATGGGATGTATAAAAATGAGATTATGGAAATGTTACAGGTTTAGAAATTAACATATTCTAGGGTTTAACCAAAGGAATGACTGGGGATTAAAGAAACTGAGAGGCCAGAGTGAGCAGGATCCTCTTCACATGTATTTTAATCACCAAAAAAATAAAAGATACGTAGATTTGGAGGCAACAATAAAATAATGTTTAAAGTCACTGAGAGATGAAACAAATGCTCAGATATTTCTAGATTTTAACACTAAGAAGAATTGCAGTGATGAAATGAAAGACAGAAAAAAAAGAAATGAAAAAAAATCAAGATTGTTGCAAGGAAAATAGGAGAGAGGTATGGAAATATCAATGAGGAAACAAAGAAAAAGTACTTCACCTTTAAACACAGTGGATGTAGGGGTAAAACAACAAGTGTCCTTTGAAAGTATCATTACTGGAGATCCAGGTTCCTTGTAGAGTAAGATGGTAAAGGAAATGCTTAAAAAGGAGGTTGACAACGTTTTGCTACTGATGGACCATGAATTCAAAAGGGGGATGTTGAGAAGGGGATTGAAAAAGGCTTGTTCAGGGTTAGATGACAAGCAGGAGACCATCCAGGAGGTATGAGAAAGTCTGAAGCTTTCTGTGGCAACTGCAGAAGTATCATGAGTTGAATCCTAGTGGAATCAAGTTAAATAGTTTTAGCAAAAGTGTGGTCCTTGTGACGTGCGAAGCAGTGAGGATCCCAATGTGCAGGGGTAAAGATCTCGTCAGAGGCTGTGTCTCACAATGGCTATGACTGTGAGTTCCCACGTACCCTCTGTCGATGAAGAGTTGAATCTTCCCCATCTCTGAAGGCCCAATTAAAATGTTGATCTATCTTCTCTGACAGTCCCAGTGAAGCCAACTAATGTCCCCTTTGGGTTTCCTTACCACTCTGTTAATCCAGCTATCACTATATGTGCCTACTTGACTTTCCTACTAGACTTTGAGACTCTTCCATGAAGGATAATTTAATACCTACAATGGCTAGCATAGGGTCTGGCAAATACATCCTCTCAAGAAGATACTATAGTTGCTAGGTGAAAGCATAATATTTTTATCAGGACTTCTCAAACTCTAATGCAAACCCAGAACACATAGGGATCTTTTAAAATGCAGATTCTGCTATCTTGGTTAGGCCTGAAGTTCTGCATTTCTTTTCTTTTTTTTTAATATTTGTTTATTTTTGAGAGACAGAGCATGAACAGGGGAGGAGCAGAGAGAGGGAGACATGGAATCTGAAGCAGGCTTCAGTCTCTGAGCTGTCAGCACAGAGCCCTATGAGAGGCTTGAACCCACAAACTGCAAGATCATGACCTGAGCCAAAGTCAGATGCTGAACCGACTGAACCACCCAGGTGCTCCTGACGTTCTGCATTTCTTAAAAATGCGGGGCCTGATCTCACAACCATGAAGTCATGACCTGAGCCCAAATCAAGAGTCAGACACTTAACTCATTGAGCCACCCAGGCTTTCTGAGGTTCTGCATTTGTAATAAGAGCTCACGTGGTGGGGTGCTGCTACTACTGGTCCTTCAGCCATACTTGAGATGCTGGCTTTTAGAATATATCAAATGGTAGGCATTTAGGCATTCAAAGATGTAATATATTATATAATTATACATTATATGTCATGTATATCTTATGAGAAACGTGTTATATCTTTTATATGGATAAGATATATATATAAAAACAAAACAAAATCGAATTTTATTTTAACTTTAATATCTTCTCTATCAACTTGTGCCCTTGACCAAAAATTTATATTTGGCTTAATTTATAATTAACACACAGACACAGACCCAGTCTTTCTCATTCAATACCCTAATTACTTTTATCTCTATGGAATTATACGGCATATATGTTCTCTGAGCACTTTTCTTTTTCTAATGTACCAAATTCAAGGTCCTGTCCTGTCCTGATCATTGAATTTACAACCTTCAGGATTAAATTTTATTTTTCATCTCAGCCTTCTTGTATGATCTCTCTGGTTTTTGTTAATATGCTATTGTCCTAAGCTTGCTACTTTTTCTATTAATCCTTTTCTCTTTCTCTCTCATATCGTACTTTCCCTTAGAATGTTAATTCATTATATCTTATATTAAACTTGCTTATTTTCAACACCAAGCTAATTGTTTCAGTATTCAGTTTTTCTATTGTGAAAACATGAAAAAAATTATGCCAACAAATTTGAAAATGTATATTTAATGGACCAATTCAGGGAACATCAATAAGATAATAAGATAAATGGCTGACCGTGCATAAGAAATGACTGAAATCCCAAAGGAGGCAAAGTTGGCAAGAAGACACTGGAATGCTTTCCCACTAGTCTCTGGAACAAACCAAGGATATCCATGTTGTCAACTTCTATCAGACATTGTACTAAAGGTCTTCATTGGTGGGAAAAAAATTTTTTGAAAGAAATATACTGAAGGAATCCAGATCAGAAAGAAAAAGTAAAATGTTTTCATGTGCAGGGGATATGATCCTGTATGTAGAAAATTCTAAGGGGGAAAAATGACTAGAACTAATAAATAAGTTCAACAAAGTCACAGGATACAAGTTTTGATATTCCAAATCTATTTATCTCTATCTAATAGCAACAGACAATCTCAAATAAAATTAGAAAACAGTCTATCCATAATAGCATCGGAAAAAAAATAAACTACTTTGGAGTGAATTTAACAAAAGAAGTATAATACATATATACTGAAAATTACAAAACATTGAGAAGACAATTTAAGATCAAATAAAGGGAGAGACATTTTATGTTCACTGATTGGAAGCCTTAGTATTGTCACAATGGCAGTTACACAAAATTGATCTATAAATTCAATGCAATCTTATCAAAATCTCAACATGCTAATTTGTAGGAATTGAAAAGTTTATTCCAAAATTTATGTGGAAAAACAAAGGAACTAGAGAAGAGCTAAAACACATCTGAAAAAAAAAACACTGAAGGATGAGAGTATTTGATTTTAATTACTTTTAAATAATGCAAACCGCATATAATCAAAGCATTAATAGATCCATAGACCAGAATTGGGAGTTCATAAACAGACCCTTACCTTAAGGTCATTTGTTTTCAACAAAGATGTCAACACAATTTAAAAAGGGAAGGATAGTCTTTTATAAATGGTGCTGGACAATTGAATGTACACTGCAAGACAAAAAAAAAAAAAAAGGAGGTGGAAGAGAAAGAGAAAAGACCCTTATGCAACACCATATACAAAACTTAACTCAAAAGGATCATAATCCCAGAAATTATACTTCTAGGAATCTATCAAAGAAAAATGTTTCAAAGTCCACAAAAAGATGTATGCAAATAAATGTTCACAGAAATATTAATCACTTATAAGAGCCCAAAGTGGAAATAATCTAAAAACCTCTAAGTGATGATTTGGAGAAAAAAATAAAAGGGAGTATATCCACAAAATGGAATCATATTCAATAATTCAAAAAAAGTACTGATAAATGCTACAACCTGGGTGAATCTCAGAAATATTATTCTAAGTTAAAGAACTGAGAATATACAAAAGAATATATATTATACATTTCCTTTGGTATGAAATGATTAGAAAAGACAAACTTATAGAAACAGATACCAAGGAGTAATTTTCTGAGGCTGATAATGGGAGTGATAAACTATAAACTGGCAGGAGGCCGCTCTCAGGATGACTGAAATAGAAAGAGTAACCAACCAGTTGGATTTGCCTCAAATGGAACTGTGTCCTGGGATGTGGTACTTTGGGTGTTAATTTACTAAAATCATTGAACTGTGCACTTTCAACAATTGACTTTAGTGATACATAAATTGATAAACATAACAATAAAGCTTTTAAAATAACAAAATGATAAAAAATACTAGATAAATTTCAAAAACAGTATCTTGAGGGGCACCTGGGTGGCTCAGTCAGAGCCTGATTAAGGTTCTCTCTTTTTCTCTCTGTCTCTGCTCTTCCTGCACTCATGCACACATGCTCTCTCTCTATCAAAATAAACATTAAAAAAATAATATCTTAATTATTAAGTAAATACACCAATTTGTAGTTTTGCAATATTCACCTTAAGCATCAAAAAGGAGAAAAAAGTTTCTCAATATATTGAAATAACAACAAAAAATACATTTAATTTTATAGTTGTATTCATTTTTCAAGTTTGAAAGTTGTATATTAAAATTTTAAGAAAAGGCAAATTTACTATTATGTAAAAATGAAAATAAACATATCAATCCAATGATAAAGATATAACTGTTTCTAGGGCATGTTGACTGATAAACTCCATGAGTATTTATCCTATTAACCCATTTTTCTAAGTGGAAATATACTTTGTGTTAAAAAAGCTGTTGAAATATTTAACTCCCCCCCCTTTTTTTTTTTTACAAAAATGTAACATGCAAAATGTAGGATTGGCCTTAGTGAGCCATTTTCTTAAAATTTTAGCATTTAATTAAATGTATTTTCTTTCTTAGTATACAAACAAGTCACATTATTTCTTTATATGTGAGATATATGTGAGAGAGAGCATGCACGCATGTGCAAGTGAGCAATCCAGGGAGCGCAGAGAGGGTGGGAAAGAATCCTAAGCAGGCTCTACACTGTCAGCGCAGTGGATCCCAGGAACCATGAGATCATGACCTGAGCTGAAATCAAGAGTAGGATGCTTAACTGACTGAGCCACCCAGGTGCCGCAGACCATGGTATTTTTAAATAATTTTATTTTACTGCTTAAGGAGGAGTGGTTAGGGTATACAAACACACTTCATTTCACACTACTCCATAAATCTCTCCTGATTTATAAACATTATAGCCAGAGGCATTTCATGGTTTTAGGTTACTAGAAGAAAAGCATAATCACATATGGGCATCTCCACCAGAACTTTATTGTAACTACCCAGAAGAGAGAGTTTAATTAGTGCCATGTTTCAAGGAATTCCTTTTTACGCATCACACTCTATTTCCACGATAATATTAAAATCCCAACGCAGTAAGAAGTCTGAGGGAAATTAGAGGAGAAAAGAGGTTAAACCAGGTATTTGTTCATCCCTACTATCTTCAGAATGTGGCTGACTGACTGGAGAAATACTTAGATAGGTTAGAGAGAAATCCTAGTAGATTCTGAAAACATTTCTAGAGGATTGCTGAATCTACGAATCTATTTGTGAATCTCAGCATCTAGTCTCACACAAGAGTATACCTTAACCTGAGTTTATAGTTTAGAAGTAGCTGAGAGGGTCATTAACATGAATAGAGAAAAATTTTCTCTTTGTCAAGATTTCTTTTGGCTAGAAAAATGGTAGAAAGAAGGGAGTTTCTAACAGCAAATATTTACCACAAAGCTGTAACAGAAAGTGATTAATCAAAAAGACACTTTAAAATAATGGTAAGTTAATTGACTTCCAGTCTCCCCCACCAACCTGCTTTCAGCAAGGTTTTATCTAGAAAGAAGAGAGAGAGAGAGAGAGAGAGAGAGAGAGAGAGAGAGAAAGAAAGAAAGAAAGGAAGGAAGGAAGGAAGGAAGGAAGGAAGGAAGGAAGGAAGGAAAGAAGGAAGGAAGGAAAGAAGGAAGGAAGAGAGAAAGCAATAGTGAGAGGGTTGGGGGAGGAAAGGGAGTGGAGGGGACAAACTAACTGTAGAAATTAAGGATGCTACATATTTTGATATTTCAATATCATGTACAAAATTTTAACCACAGTTTTCAAATCCTAGAACACAAGATGCTGCAATGTTTTTAAAAAGTTTTTCTGTATAGGAGAAAAGAGAAATTGTGTAAGTAGCAGCAGAAGGAATCAAAAGAGATTCCTCATTTGCTAATGACATTATGATTTTTCTCTCTTTTAATTCACTTATCCTCCAAGGTCAATAAATTATTTTCCCAAACAAGTATTTATTTGCAATAGTTAAAAACTCTTTCCAATTTACCTATTTTTCTCTCATCTCACTGCTACTTTTTCTTGCTTCCCTTTCTCTACTTCTCTCCCTTTCTTCCCTGAAATTAAATCAGCTATATTATCAACTTGTGTGGGAAATTTTTACTCAACATGATATTCTGACAAAAGACTGATTTATGGGTTATCATGAATCAGAAAAAAATATCTGAGAAGATGCATGAATGTGTGTTTCTCCTATGTCACACCACAATATGCATGGGAAAGCACAGGATGGGGTCAGAATCAGGTCTTCCCCAGAGTTCTAGAAAGCTCACTGCAATATGCAGAGCCCTATAGAACTGATAGTCAAGAACCAAAGTTATTTTACTTTTCTTGCCTAACTTACAGTCAAAATGCCTGTTTTTCTCTCTTAACTTTAACATTAATTTATAATTATTATGTCCCGGTTCTTTCTTATATCCTTAGCAGCACACCCAACAACTTTTGTTCTGCTCATTATATACATGTCACAAAAAGCTGAGATGAGAAGATATTATATTAAGATTTTTTATTAAGCAGAACATTAGTTTGAATTCTCTGAAGTGGAATCATGCACCTATTAATTTAATTAAACTGCACATTTTGAGATAAATCAGTGAAGTTAAATTTAATACTATGAAACATACTATTTTTAATGTCTAAATTTTATGTGACTTATAAACATACTCTCCTAAAATCAGCAATCAATTTGATAGTTGCAAAAGTACTTAAAACTCCCTCATTTTGATAAGGACGTTATGGTATAGTGCTTTTAGGACCTAGTGGCAGCTTTATTCATTATTCTATTAGATGTAACGGGAGACATATATTTATCTCTAATTTCACTGGAATCATGTTAGAAGTCTTTTCACTATTAAAAATAATTCGTGATAAAATATCTGTACCTTGTCAAAACAAAAGGATGAAACATTCTAAGGTATCAAATGATATGTATCATGATGTAGCCTAGATGCTTTTATGGTATACTGCTTGTGTCTGATAGCGATCTGAAGCACATAAATAACTAATAGATGAAATTATGCTGTAAATAACACACCTATAAATATCTAAGGGAAGAAAAGAAAACCTGAAGAGCAGAATAGAATTCAATTCTTTTCTGTTCTTAAGAGTAGCCTGTCATCAGTGATATTACAAAGGAGACAAGATTCTAACTCAACAGAACTAACACAAGTGACTGACAGAAACATCCATAATGCAAAACAAACTTCTTTAGACAGATTTATGAAGTAGATCAGATGTCTTTTTGTGTCTTAACTTTTTATCTTCTCCACACTATATGCTAGAGCACATATTCCACTATTGTTATTTCCAAGTTAACCAACAAACCACAGATAACTCAGGTTCACTTTTTTAAAATATGATAAAGAGAAAACAAAAGTAAGCAAACCAAAGAATCATATGCATTTAAAGAGTAATAACTATAGAATTGTAAATGCAGCTGGGAAATACCAAGAGAGCCAAATTAAACCAGGGCAATTTTTATACAGAAAGATCTTCTTGAACTTGCTCTATGCAGATGAACCTCAGGAATTGCTGGACGTTGGGTGCATTTCTTCGTGGTATGGAACCCTGCAAAAACCTCTCCTAAGCAGGAAATTAAGATTCTGGCTACCGGAGTGCATCGATCTGGGTCACATTCCCTGAGAAATGTCTGCACACATTTTATCACTGCAGTTGCTCTATTTCACAGTCAAGTTGCTTCTCCAAACTTTGCTACAATTCTATTCAGCAACTTCACTTTGCTCTCCCATTCTAATCCAATCTTTTTCCTCATCAAAAATATTCAAAAGGAAATTACCACCCTAGTTCATCTTTCCTGAAGTAAATCTAGTTGTACCTATGTTATGCTCATACTTCCTCATGAAACTCATTGTTACGGGGATGAAGGAAATACATAGCATCTCAAGAGAGTGGTCTTCACAAAGGGCATAATCTGCACACTCTGAATAAATAAGGAACCCTAGACTCCAACCCAGATCTTCTCAATCAAAATCTTCATTATAACAAGTTCCTAAATGATTCTAATGCATAGTAAACACTGAATTGTCCAGGCAAAAAAATATACAGATATGAAGTCAGCCTCATCTTCTAGAAAGCTATTGAAGCAAAATGCATGCATAGTAATAAAAAAAAATGTTCTTTATGTGAATATAGATAGAAACATATTAACCTGAAAGATGATTACCAATCTGGGGGTGGCAGGTTATCATATTTTTGTGAAACTGAAAACAGAAAAATATTTATGAAGATAATTGTAGTAAATATATTTTAACCAGTAAATATAATATTATTAAATAAACAAGTGCAGATATTTCTTATCTAATCAAGTGAGTGGTTAGCCACAGGGAATATGCCCAAGTATGTATGTATGTATAGAAAATTAACTATATAAATACTTTTGTAACTATTTAAAAACATATTGCACATATTATATCACTTTAACCTAAATACTTGTGTGTCTTAAGAATGATGGTATTCTTTTACATAACCATAGTACAATTACCAAAATCAGAAAATTTAATATTGTTGCAATGCAATTATCTAATCCATAGTCCATATAAAATTTTCACATACAGTTGCAAAAATGTGTATTATAACAATTCTTCAATCCCATCCAGGATTATGCATTAAATGTAGTTGTCATGTTATGTTTCATTAGTCTGCTGTATGTGGAGCGGTTTCTTAACTTTTTTCCCCTTTATTAATTTAAATTATGATTAATTAACATACAGTGCAATATTGGTTTCAGGAGAATTCAGTAACTCATCACTTACATACAACACCCAGTGCTTGTCAAAACAAGTACCCTTCTTAATATCCATCACCCATCTAGCCCATCTCCCACCCACCTCCTTCCATCAACCCATTGTTTGTTCTGTATCATTAAAAGTATTTTGTGGTTTGTTTCCCTCTCTTCTCTTTTCCTCCCTTCCCGTATGTTCATCTCTTTTGTTTCTTAAATTCTTAAATGAAATCATATGGTATTTGCCCTTCTCTGATTGACTTATTTCGCTTAGCATAAGCCTATGTCATTGCAAATGGCAAGATTTTATTATTTTTGATGGCTAATATATACCATATATTTTATATATATACCACATGTTCTTTACCTATTCATCAGTTGATGGTTGTTTGGCTCTCTCCATACTTTGGCCTTCGTTGATAATACTATGAACACAGAGGTACATCTACCCCTTCGAATCTTTATTTTTGTATCCTTGGGGTAAATATCTAATAGTGCAATTGTTAGATGGTAGGGTAGTTCTATTTTTAATTCCTTGAGGAACCTCCAGACTGTTCTCCAGGGTGGCTGCACCAGTTTGCACTCCCACCAACAGTGCAAGAGGGTTCCCCTTTCTCCTTATCCTTCCCAATACCTGTTGTTTCTTGTTTTGTTCATTTTAGCCATTCTGGCAGGTGTGAGGTGATATCTCATTGTGGTTGTGATTTCTAATTCCCTGATGTTAAGTGATGTTGAATACCACTTCATGTGTCTGTTAGCCATCTGGATTTCTTCTTTGGAAAAGTGTCTATTCATGTGTCTGCCCGTTTCTTAACTGGGTTATTTGTTTTGAGTGTTGAGTTTGAGAAGTTGGTTTTTTTTTTTTTTTTGTAGATTTTGGATACTACCTTTTATCAGATATGTCATTTGCAAATATCTTCTCCCCTTCTGTAGGCTGACCTTTAGTTTTGTTGATTGTTTCCTTCACTGTGCAGAAGTTCTTATCTTGATGAAGTCCCAATAGTTCATGTTTGCTTTTGTTTTCCTTGCCTAAAGTGATGTGTCTAGTAAGAAGTTGCTCCAGCCAATGTCAAAGAGGTTGCTGCCCATGTTCTCCTCTAGGATTATGATGGTTCCCTTTGTCACATTTAGATCTTTCATCCATTTTGATTTGTGTATGCTGTAAGAAAGTGATCCAGTTTCATTCTTCTGCATATCGCTGTCCAGTTTTCCCAACACCATTTGTTGAAGAGACTGTCTTTTTCCCATTGGATATTCTTTCTTGCTTTGTTGAAGATTAATTGGCCATAAAGTTGTGGGCCCATTTCTGGGCTTTCTATTCCATTCCACTGATCTATGTGTCTTTTTTTTGTGCCAACACCATACAGCTTGAAATGCAAAATTGTAATGTCTCCAATTTTGTTTTTCTTTTTCAGGATTGCTTTGGCTATTTCGGGTTTTTTGTGGTTCCATCCATACAAATTTTAAGATTGTTTTTTCAAGCTCAGTGAAAAAATGCTGGTGGTATTTTGATACAGATTGCATTAAATGTGTAGATTGCTTTGGGTAGTATAGACATTCTTACAATGTTTGTTCTTCCAATCCATGACCATGGAATGCTTTTCCATTTCTTTGTATCATCTTCAATTTCTTCCATAAGATTTCTATAGTTTTTAGAGTATAGATCTTTTCTTCTTTTATTATGTTTGTTGCTGAAATCTTATTGTTTTTGGTGCAATTGCAAATGGAATTGATTACTTTATTTCTTTTTCTGCTGCTTTGTTATTGGTGTATAGAAATGCATCAGGTGTCTGCACATTGATTTTATATCCTTTGACTTTGCTGAATTCATGTATTCTTGCAATTTTTTGTGGAGCCTTTGAGGTTTTCTACATAGAGTATCATGTTGTCTGCAAATAGTAAAAGCTTGACTTCTTCCTTGCCAATTTGGATGTCTTTTATTTATTTTTATTGTCTGATTGCTGAGGCTAAGATTTCCAGTACTATATTAAATAGTAAATGCTGAGAGTAAACATTCTTGTCTTATTCCTGACCATAGGGGAAAGGTTCTCAGTTTTTCCACATTGAGGATATTAGCTGTGAATCTTCTGTATGTCCTTTATGATGTTGAGGTATGTCCTATCTGTACCTACTTTGTTGAGGGTTTTTATCAAGAATGGATGCTGTATTTTGTCAAATGCTTTTTCTGCATCTATTGAGAGGATCATATGATTCTTATCCTTACTTTTATTAATGTGGTATATCATGTTGATTTGCAAATATTGAACCACCCCTGTAGCACAGAAATAAATCCCACTTGGTCATGGTGAAGAATTCTTTTAATGTACTGTTGAATTTGATTTGCTAATATCTGGTTGAGAATTTTTGCATCCATGGTCTTCAGGGATATTGGCCTATAATTCTCCTTTTTAGTGGGGTCTTTGTCTGGTCTTGGAATCAAGGTAAGGCTGGCTTTGGACTTATTTGACTTATTTGACTTTGGAAGTTGTCCTTCTATTTTTTGGAACAGTTTGAGAAGAATGGGTATTAACTCTTCTTTAAATGTCTGGTAGATTTCCCTGGGGAAGCAATCTGGCCCAAGACTCTTGTTTGTTAGGAGATTTTTGATTACTGATTCAGTTTCTTTGATGGTTATGGATCTGTTCGAATTTTCTATCTCTTCCTGTTTCAATTTTGGTAGTTTGTGAGTTTCTAGGAATTTTTCCAGTTCTTCCAGATTGCCTAATTTGTTGGCATATAATTTTTCATAGAGCGGGGAAGAGAGAGAGAGCAAGACAAAGGATCCAAAGCAGGCTGAAACTCACAAACTGTGAGATCTTGACCTGAGCCAAAGTTGGATGCTTAACTGACTGAGCCACTCAGGCACCCCTCTTTTTTCTTTTTGACAAGTCTAGCTAGGGGATTATCAATTTTGCAATTCTTTCATAGAACCAGCTCTTAGTTTCATTGATCTGTTCTACCATTCTTTTGTTTCTATACATTTATTCTGCTCTACTCTTTATTATGTCCCTTCTTCTGCTGGCTTTAGACTGTACCTGCTGTTCCTTTTCTAGTTCCTTTAGGTGCAAGGTTAGACTGTGTATTTAGGAACTTTCTTGCTCCTTGAGATAGGCCCGAATTGCAATATACTTCCCCCTTAACACTGCCTTTGCTGTGTCCCAAAGGTTTTCGACTGCTGTGTTTTCATTTGCATTTGTATCCCTGTATTTTTTAAATTTCTTCTTTAATATCCTGTTAACATTTTCATTCTTTAGTAGGATGTTCTTTAACCTCTGTGTATTTAAGGGCTTTCCAATTTTTTTCTTATGGTTGACTTCAAGTTTCAGAGCAGTGTGATCCTAAAAATATGCATGGTATGATCTTGATGTTTTTGCAGTTTTTGAGAGCTAATTTGTGACCCAGTATGTGATCTATTCTAGAGAATGTTCCATGTGCACTTGATAAGAATGAGTATATTGCTGCTTTAGGACGAAATTTTCTGAATATATCTGTTAATCCATCCAGTCCAATGTTTCACTCAAAGCCATTGTTTTCTTATTGATTTTCTGCTTAGGTGATCTGTCCATTGCTGTAAGTGGGGTGTTAAAGTCCCTAACTATTATTGTGTTATTATCAGTGAGTTTCTTTATGCTTGTGATTGATTTATATATTTGGGTTCTCTCAAGTTGGGGGGCATAATTATTTACAATTGTTACATATTCTTGATGGATAGACCCCTTAATATATAACGATCTTTGTATCTTGTTACATTCTGTTTTAAAGTCTAGTTTGTCTGATGTAAGTATGGCTACTCCAGCTTACTTTTGGCATGATATATGGTTCTCCATCCCCTTACTTTCAATCTGCAGGTGTGTTTAGGTGTGAAATGAGTCTCTTCTAGGCAGCATATTGATAGATTTTTTTCCCATTCTGATACCTATATCTTTTGATTGGATCATTTAGTCCATTTACATTCAGTGATTATGGAATGATACGAATTTAATGCCATTGTGTTACCTGTAGAGTTGGTGTTTCTGGTGATGATCTCAGGTCCTTTTTAGTCTCTGTTTCTTTTGGTCTTTTTTTTTTTTTTTTCTCAACTCAAAGAGTCCCCCTTAAAATTTCTTGGAGGACGAGTTTAGTGGTCACAAAGTCCTTTAGTTTTTGTCTGCGAAACTCTTTACCTCTCCTTCTTTCCTGAATGACAGCCTTGCTGGATAATGCATTATTGGCTGCATATTTTTCCATTCAGCATGTTAAACATCCCTTCTGGCCTGTCAAGAGTTTGTGGGCAGATCTGCTATAAACCTGATGTCTTTCCTTTAGGTTAAGGACTTTGTTTCTCTTGCTGCTTGCAGGATTCCTTCCTTGTCTGTGTATTTTCTGAATTTGACCAATATATGTCTTGGGAATGGCCAGTTTTTTTTTTTAATTAATAGGAGTCTTCTGTGCTTCTTGGATTTTGATATCTGTGTCCTTCCCCAGATAAGGGAATTTTTCAGCTATAATTTTCTCACACAAACTTTCTTCCCCTTTCTCTCTCTCTCCATCTTCTGGTACTCTTATGATATAAATGTTATCAGGTTTTAATAAATTGCTGAATTCCCTAAGTCTCCCTTCATGATCCCTGACCTTTGTTTCCCTCTTCTTTTCAACTTCATTATTTTCCATAATTTTATCTTCTATATTGCTAAATCACTCATCTGTCTCATCCATCCTTGTTTTTATGGCCTCTATTTGGATTTGCATCTCGGTTATAGTATTTTTAATGTCAACCTGATTAGATTTTAGTTCTTTGATCTCTGCAGAAAGGGATTCTATGCGTCTTCTATACGTTTTTTCAAGATTAGCTAGAATCCTTATAATCATTATTTTAAATTCTAGTTCAGACATTTTACTTATTTTGCATTGACTAAATTCCTGGCCATCATTTCTTCCTCTTTTCTTTTGAGGTGAATTCTTCCATCTTGTCATTTTGGAGGAAGAAAAAAATAGAATGAAATAAAAATTTAAAAAATTTTTACAAATCAAATAATGGAACCTAGATCCTACGAGTGTTTTGGTCTGACTGTTAAGAGAAGTTTTATAGAAGAAAAAAAAAAAAAGAGAAAGAGAAAAGTGAAAAGAAGAGAAGAAAAAAATTAAAAATAAAATAATAGGGGCGCTTGGGTGTCTCAGTTGGTTAAGCGTCCGACTTCAGCTCAGGTCATGGTCTCACAGTTGGTGGGTTCAGGCCCGTATTGGGCTCTGCGCTGACAGCTCAGAGCCTGGAGCCTGCTTTGGATTCTGTGTTCCCTTCTATCCCTGCCCTTCCCCACTAATGCTCTGTCTCTCTCTCTCAAAAATAAATAAAACATAAATAAATAAATATAAAATAATTTAAAAAATGTTGCTCTTTACCCAAGAAACAAAAGAAAATAAAACAAAGCTAGAAGCAACAGGAAGAAAAAATGAACAAAAAAAAAAAAAACCCAGATGAAGCTAGATCCAGTGTCCCCTAGGGCTGAAACTTTGCAGCAGTCTATGGTAGTAGACTAAGCTTGTGGAAGGGATTTGTGCTGGTCTTGTAGGGGAGGGGCCTGCTGCTTTGGTTCTCAGGCTGATTTGCCCTATTGGAGATGTGCCTGGTGGGAGCAGGTGGGCGGGGCCTGGTGTAAGGGCTTCATCCTCCACTTGGTGGGGCTGTTTAGCTCACTGAGGTCCATCAGGGTTGGTGAGCTAAAAGTGAAAATGGCTTTACCTCACTCTCTAGTCTCCAGAACAGAAAGTTCACAAGCTCCCAGATGAGCAATCAGTCACCCCTCCTATGTTCCCCAATTCTGTCAGCTCCCTGCCTCCCCTATGTCTAAGCTGTCTGCCTACCAGACAGTGCCTCTCTCCAGAATTTTACCTCAGATGTGGCTGCATTTCAAAACCTCACACTTCAGAGACACCTGCATTTGAGATCTGCAGTGATCTTGGGGAGGATCTCTCTGTGCTGTGGCCAGGGATGGCTTGTCCCAGGAAATAGTCACACCACCATGCAGTGGTAGTGGCTCAGAGTTTATAGTAAATCACAAAACACAACTGGCACCCAGGTTTGCTGCCCTTAGCTGGAATAATGGCAGTATAATTGTGTCTTCTGCATCTTTTGCCAAAGGAGAGGCCATATCACATCTACCAAATGCCCTCGCAGCAGGGGAACCGCTTCTCCCCAAGGGACCCAGGGGATTCTGAGACTGTGCTGCCTACTCCCTGGGCTCCACTCTTCTTCCTCACAGGAGCAAAACCAGGGGATGACCTCTAAAACTTCAGACTCTTAGCTCTTGTTTATAAAAAACTGGCAGTATTCTCCTTTACCCCTGTCAATGGTTTTGGGGTGTCCCCTGTGCATGTTTTTATTCTTTCTCTCTAGCTGCTTTCAGGGGCAGTGCTTTCTTGTGTAAAGTTGATGCTCTGTTTACCCTCCCCTTCTGTCTTTCCCCTTTCTGTGAAAACAGCTTCCTCCCCTCTGCAGCACTAGCTCTTCTCTCCCCCAGTTCATCTTTCCACACCACTTACCTATGGCATTCTCTCCCTCAAATTATGCAGATTGTTCTGTTAATTCTCAGATGGGTTGATTTCCTAGCTGTTCAAAATGGTTTGATGTTGATCTAGATGTGTTCCTGACACAAGATAAACCCAGGGTCCCCTTGCTACTCCACCATCTTAACTCTTATATCTCTTAACATTTTTTTGTTAATGGCCTTAACATTTTTTAAAAGTACAAACTAATCTTTTTATTAAGTGTCCCTCAACTTTGATGTGAGTGATATTGCCCCTTGTTGAGACAGAGATTATGCATTTGTCAAGAAAACTGAGAAGAAATGTTGCATCCTTGTCAGCACATATTATTAGGAGACATGTAGGTTTGTTGGTTTGTCCTAAGATTGGTGGTTCCTGCATCTACCCACTGTAAAGTTACTGTTTCTTTTTCTTTGTAATTAATACGTAATTGGTGGGAGATACTTTACAATTGTGTATACAACTTCTTTATCATTAAAGATTCACCCACCATTACAGCATCATGATTATTTTTACTTGAAGTAATTACTGTACTGACAGTTGCCACTTGGTGAATTTTATATATTTAACAAGATGTGGCTTTGTTTCAGGAAAGTGTGTTATTGTACTTTATTTCTACATTGCTTATTTTTCCCAGGTAGAAAAAATACTAGTGGATTGTTTTTGTCACCAGCAACACCACCGTTATTATATGTCAGCACATGAGATCAACTTTTGTAATGTGATCGCTGATTTTCACTTTTTCAACCTCTACCATCTAATAATTCTGTAACTTTGGGTAAGTAGCTTGCTCTCTAAACTTTAGTTTATTCACTTCAAATTGGAAATTATGATAACTCTGCAGAGTTTATGTGATAAAATAGTATATGTAAAATACTTAGCATTAAAGCTGGGAGAATAAAAAGAATCTGGGGAAGAGTTTTCTGCTTAACATAAAAAGAACTAATTTTCTGTATATTAGAAGAGTTCTTATAAATCAGTAAGGAAAAAAACCTTAAAGCCAAAAGGACAAATTATGCAAACAGATACAGAAAAAGAAATGTGCATGGCTGGCCAATATGTAAAAAGTACACAAATTTACCCACACATACAGTGATATTCACTACAGTAACAAAGTATATTTTCACCCATCAGATTGGCACAAGTTTTAAAGTTCCCTAACACACCCTGTCAGTGAGGACATGAGGAAATCAGCACTCTCAAAATCTGTAGGAGTGGATTTGCCTAGAGCTATTAAATTACTGCCACAAATAGTCTTTGATTCAGTGACATCACTTGTAGGAATTTTTCCTGGAGAGACATTCACACATATCAGCAAAAGTCAGGGTACTTTAAAAATTCAGATGTTCAAACACAATATTTATTATAGCAGGAGACCAAAAACTCTATAAATACCCATCAATGGAGGAATGTTTAGATAAATTATGGTACATGCATATCATGGAGTACAATATAGCCATCAAAAAGGAGAAAATAGGGACACTAATCCTTTCACACAATGCAGGACTAATCAGTACACAGATGTTGAAAGGCAGTTCAGTAGTATCTGTCATAATTGCAAATGTTTACCTAAACATCCTCAGAGGAGTGAGCCCATTAAACTATCCAATGCTATGCACTAAGAAAGAAGTAGTTCTAAGGTACACTACAGAGTAAACAGCAAGCAATGGTGTGTGGCGACCCCTCAGAACAACTTGACCCAAAAGACGTAGTTATGGAGAAAAACAGTACACAGAACTATATAATGATTAATAAATGATTAATATAGCTTTAAGAAAATATTCATTGTAATGTCTCTCTGGGAAAGCGGTTGATTTATGATACGGGAGCCAGGCAGCCGGGAACACCTGGCCCGCCCTGGGCGGAACGCCACCTGTTCCTTTTGTGTCGAGTTCTCTGCTTCCTCAGAGGCCACCTGTTTATATGGAATTTAGTGATTATGCCTGATCAACCATAATGTACCTGCTTGACCAAGTTCTGTTTTTTCTCATGAGATCACTCTCTGATCACTAAAAACAATCTTGGCATTGATTGACTATCATATTCTCAATAAATATGGGACTGCGGAGTTGTTCGAGGTGACAGTTGTCATAAGCTGTCGTCCCCTGCTCCCTTTCTCTTTTACAGCTGACTTGTTTGTGCCTAATTCTTCTCCCGTGCGCCGTCACGGAAAGCGACAATGGTGTGTGTATGTATTTATATTAAGCTGCAACACATTATCTACATATGAATAGAAAGGTCTGAAAGGATGTATGCCAAAGTGATAATTCTATAGACCACTCAGGAGACAGAGGATTGGTCTGTGGGGAGAAGACAAAAAAAGTGGACCTAATCTCCATAGCATTTCATTTTGTGGGGGGAAAATACTTTTTCCATTACTGATTTTGTGATTCAAAATTAATTTTCCAGAGGTACCAGTGGCTCAGTCGGTGAAGTGTCCTACTCTTGATTTTGGTTCAAGTCATGATTTCACAGTGCGTGAGTTCTAGCCCCACGTCAGGCTCTGCGCTGACAGCACAGAGCCTGCTTGGGATTCTCTCTCTCTCCCTCTCTGTCTGCCCCTCCCCTGCTTGCATGCTCTCCCTCTCAAAATAAATAAACTTAAAAAATTAATTTTCCAAAAATTATACCCAGAAAAAAAAAGATATCTTTAAGTGATATGGTAATGTCCATGCCCAAAGCTCTGCATATAACATCAGTTGTAGAGAGACAAGATGGAATGAAGGGAGAGGCTCTGAACAGATAAGTGTGAGTATAGACTAAACATCATCTGCAAGAACACAGGAAATCTTCAAAGATGGGGATGAAACTGAGGTACTGGCATAAGAAAGAGGTTTATGTGAGGTGATAGATATGTTAAATAACCTTTTTGGACTCATTTCACAATATGTACTTATACCACATCATTATATTGTACAACTGAAACTTACACAATGTTTTATTTCAATTATACCTCAGCAAAGCTGCAAGAAAAATATAAATTTAGGATTAAGCATAGTAGCTCCCAAGCAGAAAGCATAACGAATGATATTAATGATTCACCAATGGCTCTTAACACAGGAAGATAAGGAGAGAACCAGATTCTATAGGATAATTAGAGCTCTGTACTTAAGTAAGTCTGTGTCTATATAAGCAAAGATTATGAATTATGGCCATTGTAATAGCAAAACCAAACACATTTTACAAAAATCAGGTACACATGGAAAGCTCCCAACATTACTCAGTGACATCAGCACATAATAGCTTTGTGACATCAACTTACCTATCCTTCCCAGGTGTCAGTTGTCTCGTGGAAACAATGCATGTAAAGTGATTAGCATCCATTTGCCATGTTGTTCCTGCACAACAAATACTATTGCTACTAACAACTGTAATGCATTTAAAGATTCTTTTCATAAATGTCATTCCCTTAACAACAAAATTTAAGGAAAGATACTTTTTGTGTTTTATTCTCAAGTGTGAGTTTTATCTCATCTTGAGATTGACACTTTTTTCCATTAATATATATGTAATTTCATAGTGAAAAATGAACAGTGCTTTAGGCCTATGCTTTTGCTGCCAACTTCTACTTTTTGGTAACATGTTTATTTGATTTTTTGCAAACTATTTTCAAAGATGTCATTTTGCTTAGCCTACAAAGGTACCAACATTTTCATATGCATCTAGAATCACTTCTGATGCTTTTACTTAACTCAAACTGCATGTTGTTATCAATAATGATATTAAGCATACAAATGACAGCTTCTTGCATTGATAGCCTATTATCAATCAGTGAAAGAGTTTTCCACATTTGCAGCAATTCTGGGACATAAGCAAGTCTTTTAATAGCTCTTTCCCTCTTTCTTATACCACAGAAAAAAGGTTATTGCTGACATGGAATTGAAAACTGATGAGGCAAATGAAAAGCTTAAAATTAATGGAAATATTTCAAACAGTTTCCTGGGGAAAATGTCTAAATCCAACTAAGAAAATTACACACTGCCATTGTAAAACTAAGTAGTCACTGTGAAAGCAGTTGAAAGAAAAGAAAAGAAAAGAAAGAGAGAGAGAGAGAGAGAGAGAGAGAGAGTCATTTAAAAGCAACTATTTGTCTTCATGCAGGAAATTAAATATTTTGCTTTTCAATCTCATCATGTACTGAAATATCTGATGATTTTCTACTTGAAATGTATGGAAAGCCCAACCATTAGATAAACCCAACATATAATAATTTATTAGTATTTTATTACTTTGTGTTTTCTGAGAATTGTTAACACTACTCAGTTTGGTCTGGACACAAGCAATAATATGAAAATATTTAAGTATGTTATGATCACTTGTTACTGAACTCTAAATGTCAAGTCCTCTTCAGCAAACTTATTCTGGGATATATGTTGGTAAGTTCATTTTGATCATGTATCTATGGATCAGAGAACAACCATTTATGTCTAAACTTGGCTTACCATAAATCTCTCTGATAAAGTAATCATGTACACACACACAACACACATGTTGTTTTCTAACATGGTAACTGTTCTTCTTAATATCCGTTAGTACAAATCATTGCATTTTCTCTTATGTTAACTTAAGTACTGACTATAATCCTCATTAAAATATAAATTTTAAGATGTAAACATAATGTCTACTATGTTCACCAACACTTTCTATCATCTAGCATGGTGTCCTGGAATTTGCTAAAATACAATAAAAATTTTTGCAAAATATATTATCAACTAATTTTGTATACTATACAAAAGTAGCTCCAGTGCCTTAGCTCATATGTCTAATCCCTGACATTATGTAGATGATATATTGCTCTATTTTTTAATAGTCATGAATTTGGGGGGGAGGGCAAAAAAAGTGCTTCTTTGAAATGTATATGGTGTTGTATTTTCACTGTCATGCCTGTTGTCACTCTTGCTACTGTATAGAAAAGGTACAGTTTAAAATAAAATACTTAATGTAATTATAAGGTCTAGCATATCCATAACTGAATCACCCATGATTCACCCTTCTCAGGTACATGTCCACAATTTTTAATCTTGACAGTATTCAAGTCAGTTAAAACCATTTTAGTGACTCATTAAAGTATCCCTTTATTCATTGAATCATTCATTTATTTATTTTTCTTAGCTGAATCAATGGTGAGAGAGGAGCTTCCTAATCATTCAGTGTGTACTATTCTCTGGTTCTTTAATATCTAGTTGGTTATGACACTTGCTAGTGCTCCAATGCCAGTACCAACATTATCTGCACACAAACTTGTGAATTACTTTGAATCCATCCCCATTTTGTTTCAAATGTTCTTGTACTCCACCAGTGTCATTCATTTTATGTATTTATTTTTCATGCTACTGCCCCTTTTCTTCCCCGTTTAATTAGGGAAAGAATGGACTATTTATCATTGCTTGAAATAGAACTTCCCTAGCCACCTGCTTCTGGTAGTTGCCACTCAACCAGGTATTCACAGAGCAAGAGCTGCCCAACTCTCGCTAACCTACTCCTTTAAGAAAGCTGAGCTGGCTGAGGTCACAGTGCCCCCCTGCAGGTTTGTGCTCATAGTGGACTTAATTGAGTCTGGGCAGTAAAGCAAAGGCTTACATTCAGACTGTGTTTTATTTTATTTTATTTTTTAACAGTTTATTTATTTTTGAGACAGAGAGAGACAGAGCACGAGTGGGGGAGGGGGAGAGAGAGAGGGAGACACAGAATCTGAAACAGCCTCCAGGCTCTGAGCTGTCATCACAGAGCGCGACACGGGGCTCAAACCCACGAACTGTGAGATCGTGACCTGAGCCGAAGTCGGACACTTAACTGATCGAGCCACCCAGGTGCCCCTCAGACTGTGTTTTAGCATAGATCTTTAAAAAAGAGATTAATTAAAAAAGATATTGATTAATAAGTTATTTTCTACAGTTCAAAATTATATTAGAAATTCAATAATCAGTACCCAATATTTCATGTCACGTGTATATGTATCTAAATCTTGATGGAATAGACATAGAAAAATGAATTATTATTGAAAAATGCAGTTTGATAAAGAAGAGCATGATATATTATAGTTTTCAAAGGAAAATTATCAATAATAGAGAGGAGAGAGCTGGTACTTCAAAAAAGGAAAAATGGATTGAAGTTTATAACAGGAGAGGATGGGAATGTTGTAATTTAGGTTACAATAACAAACATCAATATAAACTCGTTTAAAAATTCATTATCTGTCTCTAAAGAGGGATGAAAGCTCCTGAGTTCCTGGTATTGCCCTTCCTGCCACCAGTACACATACCAATCTCCCAGAGCATCCAAATCCAGGCCTCTAATACTGTCTTCAAATTTTAATCACCAAAGATAACAAATGTAGATAGCACACAGCAACATTATAATGTGCTATTAAGAATTATATGTATATCACTTTTTTACAATTAAATAAAACTTTAGAATACATGGAATCACTTATAAGCTAGGGCAAAAAACAGAGACAACCATGAGGTATGAAGAAATGAATAAAAACAGAAAATATCAAGTCATCAACATTTATTTGTTCAAAACAAATAACTCATCTTATAGAAAATTAAATGACTATACAAATTCCTCACTGAATTTCCCAAAGATTTTGTAAATTATTATTTTATAGAACTGAAATATCATGTTTGACTCTTTCTCAACCAAAAAATATGAGTCAAATGATGGAGGGCATCTACTTAAGTGCTACATCTTAAATACTATGCTTATTCTCCTAGGTAATAAAATCCTACTTGCGAACACATTTTTTTTCTTTTTCTTTTTGTACCTATAAAAGATGATGGTTAACTAACCTCATCATGGTAACCATTTCACAATATATGTAAATCATTGTGCTGTACACCTTCAACTTATATGATGCTATATCTCAACTATATCTCAAACTTTAAAAAAAAAAACCTGGTTTTGAAGTAAATGTCCAGAAAAAAGGGTATTTTCAAACAACCTGGGGCTTCATGGATCTGAGCCCTTGACTACAGAATATTTAATCTCCACCTGGTTTGGAACATGCATCCCCAAGATCAATTGCCCAAAGTTGCTGCTAACACTTTGATCAGCTTTTAGTGAGATTTCTAGTTTCCAGCTAGAAATCCAGCTCCTCCCTTGGTTAAAGTACCAACAAGCAGGATATGCTTTCCACACTCCAAGACTTTTTTCAGTTCTTTCCCAACTTAGACTTAAGCCCTCTACATACACACATGTAATCTCAGTGAAATTGGATGAAGCCCAGGATGACTAGTGGTAGTGGGAGTTGTGGGGAATTCCCTGAATCCACACTGGGGAGTAGGCTGAAAGGGTGACTAAGTATGACAATCTCCTATCTTGATGGTTCATTTCTGCTTCCACAGTTTTATTCACCTGCTTTACATAAGTTACTCAGTCATTATGTATTTTAGAAACTTACTGCAGAACACAATAAGTGTATTATATGGCTTGTACATCAAGTCAAGTAGTTAACAATTCTTCCATGTTACCTTCTAACTTTCAATTATTTTTATAACGTTTCACTAAAAAAATTAACAATTATACTTTGTGAGATAATTAAGCAACTTATACTAAAGAAAACAAGGGGTAAAGTAGTCTATCATTCATTTAGAAAACAATAGGGAAATAGCAATTAGGATATGATTTATCTCAAATTTGAATTTCATATAAAGACTTTTTAAATATAAGAATGTCCAAAATATTGTATGAAACATACTAAAACCATTGTTTGTCTGAAATTCAAATTTGACTAGATGTCCTGTATTTTACCTGGCATCTCTCAATTAGTGTGAAGATTGGAGTGAAACTGACATGAGTCTATTATATAGGAATATTACACGTATACTGAGGAATACAGGAAACCTAATCTACTACACATTCAAAAATGTACTTTCCTAAGCAGAAATAGGAACTCTATGCACTTGTATACTGACATTTGAAAGCTTGATGTTTTGGCTCCTTAACCATTAAAAGTGACTTGAGAAAATATCACTGAAGGATTATTATCACTACAATATCTGTTTATAGGGAAGATTCAATAGGGCAGAATGATAGCCTATTTTGTTGTTTTTTGTGACAATTATACTTTATAATATATTTAGGTTACTAATAAAAATTAAAAAGTGGGGGAGAGGGGGATACATAAAAGTGGATTTAAAAAACATATAGCAAAGAAAAAGCCCATCAGTTTTTGTGGTTTTGATGATTATCATTGTATCTTTCTCAGTGCCAAAAGGTTTTAAGAACACCGCAAACCAAAAATCTGAGTAGCATTCTACCTACTGAACATAACTTTTACAATAACTCTTACTCAAAGAAAGCAATTAGCCACAGAAAATATTCACTATGACCATGACCATCACCTCCAGGGCCAATATCACTGGACATTTCTTGAGGGCATGTATGCTCCTGAAGTTCAGGTCTCCTTCATTTTCAAAACTCATATTGTCCAGCACTCTGCCCCCACAGCACTTTGTTCATTGCATCATGTCAGTAAATTATCAACTTACTAAATTAAAATTAATTATACTAAACCCCAACCCAAAGCATACCAAGTGATGGGTTCATAAGCGGAAAGAGTACTGGGCATAATCTTGATGGTGGATAAGACAGAAGAACCAAACCAGAGATCACAAGTGTTACTGTACATTCTTGGAATTCAGTAAATTACAGAATGGAAAACTATTCGTGTGTTTATCACATGTGTTTGCAATGAATTTTTTAAAAAATAGAAAATGGCAAAGAAAGGCATCAATAGCCTATGTTAATAGCAGTCTATGTCTTCATGATGTGGCTTAAAAGAAGTCAAGATTTAGAATTAACACTGGCCATTTAATACACTCCTTACAAATGAATTCCTCCTACGGTAAAAAAAAAAATTTAGCTTTATATGTTATCTACACTTAGATAAAGATAGACCATCTTCCCAATGGGGAGGGGAAAAAAAGCTATTTTTTAAAACCAGATATTTCATTTAAAATATAGCATTTCAGGGGCACCTGAGTGGCTCAGTTGGTTAAGTGTACAACTTTGGCTCAGGTTATGATCTCAAGGTTCATGGGTTCGAGGCCAGCATTGGGTTCTATGTTGACAGCTAAGAGCCTGGAGCCTGCTGTGATTCTGTGTCTCCCTCTCTCTCTGCCCCTCCCCCCTCATGCTCTGTCTCTCTCTGTCTTAAAAATAAATAAAACATTTTAAAAAATCGCTTTAAAATATAGTATTTCATACTTTTTTAAGAAAGTTTATCTTTTTGATATATTTTTCTAATGATTAAAATAGCAAAGTATATTGCTAGAATATTAGGCAAATTAGAAAAATATCTATTTTTCATATGTCTTATTTATGACAATAATAATGGATTATTCTCACAATAGTTCTGGTTATTAAATTGTTCAAATTTATGAGTTAAGAAAGTCTCTTCAAAGAACATTTATCAGGACAAAATGTTATGTAAACTGTTATGTTTGGATTTTTGATATTCCTATAATGTGAATTAATTGTTTTTATAAAAGGTAAAGTACTATTCAAGACTATATTATGCTTAACTCAGTGAGGACTTTACATTTCAGTTTGACAAGATAGATAAACATTTTAATGTAAAGCTCAGAACCCTCATATGAGATCCTTTGAGAGCAAAAGGAAATGCCTCTTCAGAACACATTTTTTCTAGTATGCGCAGAGTGTAAATAGCAATGACCAGAGTGTAAAATCCTGACTGCATCCAACCACCTAACTATGTGAATACAAGCATGGTTGGGACCTTGGTAAATCACCAGACATGTCTGAAATCACAAGAACAGCAAATCGTGCTACATGACAATTCGTACTTAATTAATCATAAAAATTAAAGTGGTTTATTTCACTTTTCACACATTTGAATGCCATGTGTAAATGTGTGCAATTGCAAAGAAAGAAAACTTCAATGTGCTCAAGGGAACACAGAAATTCTATAGCAAAATATGACTGATAAGAGTCTCATATCCCTCAAGGGTAGTGGGGCAGAAAAATGTAGTAGTTTTCTAGTACTGTCATAACAAATTACAACAAATTTAGTGGCTGAAGCAAGGCAAAATTATTTCATAGTTCTGTCGGTCAAAAATCCAACATGGGTCTCATGGAGCAACATCAAGTTCTTTGGCAGAGCTGTGTTACCTACTAGAGGACGTAGGGGAGGATCCATTTCCCATCCATTTGGGTCATAGAATCTAGTCCCTTGAAGTTATAGGACGGAGATCCCTTGCTAGTTAATAGTTGAAGGCCTTCCTAGCTTTAGGCTGCCCAAATTTCTTGGTTTATGATTCTTTTCTACATTTTCAAAGCTAGTAACAGAAGATCAAGTCTCTCTCCTGCTTGAAATTTCTTCTTTATCCATCTTATTTCTGTAACATCTATGTCAACAAAGTTGCTCTCTGCTTTAAGGATTTGAGTGATTAAACTGGAACCACCTATATAATTCAAGATAATCTCCCCATCTCTGGGTCAGTACCCTTAGTCACATCTGCAAAGTTCCTTTTGTCATGGAAGGTAACATTCACAAGTTCTGGGGTTTAGAACATAGACACCTTGGTGGGGGAGGGCATTATTCTACATTCCCCAGCCATCATACAAATAAACATTTTGAGAAGATGTCTTATAATTTATACATAATTCTATAAAATAAACAACAATCATGCTCACAGAGTCAGCAAGTATAATATGTGTATCCTATGTGGGTAGATTTTAGAATCCTGTGAAAAGGGTTGAAAAGGCGATGGGGATTAAGTAGGGCATGTGTGATGATCACCTGGTGTTGTATGAAAGTGCTGAATCACTGAATCCTACACCTGACATTAATATTAAACTATATGTTAACTAACTGGAATTTAAATAAATACATGGGAGAAAATGTCAATAAATTTGACACATGCAATGATAACCATGGTGTTGATTAAAATGCAAAAATGTATGTCACCTTTTTTTTCAGACTTCTAAGTTGGGCAAATTGTAAAAGGTGGCCTAATAAAACATTCTAAAAGCAATTGTATAAAAAGTCTCTAGTAGAGACCTTTAGGAACATTCACAGTGACATTCGGGAAAGTCTGGTGAACATCAGTATATTATTCAGTAAAACATCATTTCTGATTAGCTAAGCCTTCTTTTAGCATTTTCACCCCATGCTCATTGAGTTTTTTCCCCTGCAACACTTGGACTGACTCCTAATCATTGAGATACAGGAAGACAAGGTCTTCCTTCTCAACTAAGTTATAAATGTAGAGGGCATGAATTATGCCATATATATTTTTTGTATCCCTCCTTCAGTCTCCCAATTGCAGCCTTACACAATGATTACTATGTGCTATGCAATAAATGTGTTTATTTTGCTTCAGCCAATACTGAGATGCATGTATCCATTCAATTTTTGTCATATATTATCCTGCTTATTGGGCATTGTGAAAAATTTTATTTTGGAAGTTGTTTAGAAGTGGTCCCCCTAGGAATGAAGCTACTACCTGTCCTTGGCACACATGGATTACCCACACTGTTACCTGAGTTTGAAACTTGAGAACACTAGGTTCAATTCATGTTTACACATGTCTAGTGAATATAATTACGATGTCCAAAGCACTTATTTTTAATACACCTTGGCACCTAGTAGAGAGTAGGTGTGAAATCCAAATAACATGTCGGTTTCCTTATTTATATATTTTACTCAAAACTATTATGAGCAGGGTATGAGTGTGAACAGATTTGGTTATTTAATCATCCTCTCACTGGGGAAATTCGGCTCAAAAGTTTGACATCTCTTGGAAAGACAGCTTTAACATATACTATTTTGTTTATATTTGTTACCTTCTTTACTTCCTGCATGGAATGGATCTGCTAAATGTCTTGTTTGAAAAAATAAAATATAAACTTTTTTCTTGTTTGAAGAGGTAACAAGACTAGAAAGCCATGAAGGTTATTCACACCTGCCAAGCTGATAAATTGAACTAAAGGGAAAACAGATCCTAAGTATAAGAATCAATTGATGTTTTCTACTAAGACATTTGCCATAATTATTATGTCATTCTTGACAGATTGACTCTTTTAATTCTCATCTATAACCTATTTACTGTTTCCCCAAAGAAAACAAAGCTGTTCATTGAACTGTGCATTTTCTTTAGAAAATTAGTTATATTATAGATTTGGACATCTATTTTATACACATAAATATGTTATTTAAAGAATATATTGTGGCAATTATACTTTTATATTCACCAATAGTTTGTATAATATTTTAAATACTTTATAATAAATGTTTATTCATATTTGCCTACTACTGTTTTATAAATCAAAGAGGGAGCTATTTTCTTTCATAATTAATACCAAGTAGTACAAAATTAACATTGTGATGATAGTTAATTATTAAGAATCTTACTAGCATCAAAATATTATTTGTTAATATCACCACCAAATATCAGAGAAGTACTTCTATTCAAAGAATCTTTTCCATCACACACAGTTTTATAAAAAAAATCAGTTTCACTTACTAATGTTTTATTGAAGTTATGAATGGTATTTTCAGGGAAAGAGAGAATAACTGGCAGTATTGTAGTCAAAGATAAAAATTTTCTCTTTCAAGGGAAATTAGAATTTTGGAAAACTTGAATCTGCCACCCTGAGCTGGAGTTTCCCAATGCTTAAGGACTTTTCTGATGAGATTTGGTGGTAGTGAAAATAGTTTTGACCTTGTGAACTTCTTGAAAGCATGTTAGGTCCCCCATGGGGCCATAGACCATATACTGAGGACTTCTGGTGTAAAAGCTGATTTTAAATGCATGCGCGTGCGTATGTGTGTGTTTGGGTTTATTTAGTTTTGTGACCTACAAATATTTTTCTAATGCTCAAGAAGCATTTACTAAAATTGTTTTTTTATTAGTATATAAAGAAAGTCTCAGTAAACACCTAAATACAAATATAATACAAGACCATATCTATTCACTGGGAAACAATTAAGGTCTTTTTTCCAAACAAATAAAATCAACCTCAAGTAATTCAAAACAGTGAAAATGTTTTAAGAGTACTAAATAACTTATAAATTAACTCTATCTAAATTGCATATACCTAAACAAGATAAAAACCAAAACAAGTACCATTTTTAATAGTAATTAAACTAGTAGTATTTATATTAAGATGGAAAGAATGTCAAACACTGGTAAGCTTAACAAAACAATTTATTCTGCCATATATTATTCAAATATTATGTCCTTGCAATATATTTTTGATAGTTTCAAATTAATATTCAATTATGCCACAAAAATTTTGATAATTTTTAAAGAGACACTGACATCATTTATGATAATAATGAGACAAATTATTGACATTACCAACAAAATGAGGAAACATAAAAAATCAAGAATGTTTCTCAATTTCATTAGCAGTCAAGTTTATTCTCTAAGGCCTAGCTAAAGTACTAACAAGAAAGAGAATAATAGATATAAAGAGTTGAAATATGAATATAATTTTAGCATTATTCACATATGGTAATTTACCTGAAAATGACAGGAAACTACATTTTATGAAAGCAAACCAATTCCATGTAGCAGCGACTACTAATCAGAAAACAGAATGGGATACATCTAAATTTGATAATATCATTTAAAGAAAATAAACATCCCTCTGTGTGGGTGTATTTGTGTATGTGTTTGTCTAAATTTGTATTAGCACAAGGAAATGGTTCTGGAAAGAGGCACACCGGATGATAAAACAGTACAGGGACAATGGAGAAGGCTGGAGAAAACTCCGTTTTCTTCTTTATACAAATTTATGAGAATTTTTGTTACAATGAAATATGTATTGTGCTTTTAAACAGAAATGATTCTTAGGCATTCACCAAATGAAAACACAAACATGTATATTAAAAAAACAAAAAGAGACTCAGAAAAACAGAGGGAGGGGAGCCTTTGTGGCTCAGTCAGTTGAGCATCTGACTTTGGCTCAGGTCATGATCTCGCAGTCTATGGGTTCGAGCCCACGTTGGGCTCTGTGCTGACAGCTCAGAGCCTGGAGCCTGCTTATGATTCTGGGTCTCCCTCTCTCTCTGCCCCTGCCCTGGTCACACTGTCTCTCTTCCTCTCAAAAATAAATAAACATTACAAAAATTAAAGAAAAGAAAGAAAGAAAAACAGAGGGAAGATTCATGTACCAGAGTAGGACATCCCAATATTACAAACATGATATTTGCCAATAAAATTGTCTCAGTTCAGGACTTGACAAAATTATATTTAAATACCAATTGGAATAGGAAAAAGAATGCCACCAAGAATTCTCTGGAGGAAGAAAGGTAAAGAGAGAACACTTTCTCTGCCAGCTATTAAGAAAGAATATCTTTAAATTTATTTTTAATTAAAAAGTACATTAAAGTGTAGTTTTAAGGTATCATAATTGAAAGCCTACATTATACTAATTTATACTACAATATGACAATATTATAACATTTTAAACTGAACATAAAGCATTTGGTTGTCAAATGAGATTCAAATCAGAAATCTTACCCAGTACAAAGTTTCACTAATTTCAAGGATACAAGCAATCGAGGGACACAGACACCCCTCAGTGAGTTTTGCACATTATTTAACACAACAAGGTGTGTTTATGTCACAAAACATCTGCTTTTCACATCAGAGTATAACTTATATTGTATTCTCTGAAGAATCATGTATCATAAATCTAGAGTATAGGTTTATTTACCATAAGCAACCATATACATGGAGGACCCTTGAGGTGCTTTCTATAGATCAGGGCTTTTCTCCTGGGAAGTATAATTTGCCCATTTAACAGGATGTCATTTTTTTGGTAAAATTAGACGGGGTCATCCTTCTTTCCCTGGAAGCATCTCTCCCAACTCCTTAATCAGAAAAGAAGTGGGTTACAGACTCACTGTTTTAATTCTTTGCTCAAGATTTTTCTACGTGGCCTCTCTGCACATCAGCTAATTTCAGCTTTTTCATGCTATGGCAATCTCTAGAAAATAACCTTTCTTACCTAATAGTAGGAAACTTCAAGAGTATCCTAGAGCACAAAGCAGAAGTAGCACAAAATTTTATGACAAAGCCTCAAAAATCACATAGTATCAATTTTACTGTACTTTATTGCTTATAACAGTAAAAATATATAAATCAATAATTTTTAAAAGCTCCACCCAGTTACAAGAGGAGGGGATAGAGAATAATCATTGTGACCAACATTAGAAAATATAACCCCCCACATCCCACCCCATGTCTAAAATAAATTACAACCTTTCCACGTAACTATAGAATATGGACACAGGCATAAAACAATCATTATAGCTAGCACACTAAGAATAAATATTACCTTTCATAAGAATTTCTGTGATAATGTGAAAAATTTTTAGTCTGCTAGTAACCATCATTTTTTTAAAACCTGGCGATACTAATGGGCATAGCACTGTAAAGATTGCTATGGTCATTGGACTTTTCCAAAGAGACCAAAAGGACTTTTCTACTCCTGATCTCTTGTTTATTAAAATAGTCTACCTTCTCTGCCCTGCAAAATGAATATGAATTATTCCATACTACAAGTAAATATAGCTTTTGCCAAAACTTTAATTTACCTTTTTCCCAATACCATGTCCTGGCTTTAAAAGGCAGGAACAGGACTCCCAGCAAGATGATGGAGAAGTAGGGAGCCCTGTACTTTTTTGCCCACCCGCTTCTCTAAAACCAAGAAGGAATGAAGCCAAAAGACACCAAACAGCAAGAGTCTGGGACGAAAAGAGACAGAGTCTATTAAGAAGACAGCCTCATAGGTGCATGATTGTGAACTGGGGAATATTAAAACGGGCCAGGACCCAGAGGCATGGAGGGGAGGGAGCCCCCTCCACGGAGAGCCGCGGAGAGACAAGGGAAGAGAAAGAGCAGCTGAAACTGTTATAAACTGTCTCTCAAGAAGAGAAAAACCTCAGCCTGGGACAGAGATGGATCCTATCATCCCATCTGTAACTGCAGGACATTTGGAGAGAGATTTTTTTCTCTAGCTGTGGTGATTTCCTTGGGCTAGGCGCCCTGTTCCCAGGTGGCTCCAGGAGAAACTGCTCCCCTACTCCCCCTACTCAGTCCCCGCCTAGGAAGCCGCCAGGCCTGAGGGAGTACATTTTAGGCAGTATCATTAAAGTGATACTAAGACTAAGATCTGGAAATGAGGTGGAGCTTGGGAAATACAACTAGGCCCACCTTGGCTACACCTGCAGCACAGGGAGATCAGTCCCAAAAGAGTGAGTTGCAACTCTTGGTTTGAGAAGGGACTGGGGAACCGCCATTTTTCTCCCCACAAGCACAAGGTGGTACCTCAGGGAGCAGCCTGGGGGACCCGCAATGGAGGTGAGACCTGCCTACAACAAACCACGCCCATCTGTGCTGGAGAGCTGCCCTTTTTTTTTTTTTTCCTGGAGCCTGGACAAGACCAACATTGATGCATTGCCGTGATTAACTATAGATCAATTCTTGCTATTCAGATATATTTTCCCTTATCTCATTCTTATCTCTCCCCTCTGCTGGACTGGGCACTCTGGTCATTGGTTTCCTTAAACAGTCACATTTAATCCATTCTCTTGATGCATATTCTACAACTCCGCCACTATCTTCCTTTCTCTCTCTCTCTGGAATAATCAGACTATATGTTTTCTTTGGGTAACATTATCTTCATTTTTTTCTCCTCACCTCCTACCATATTCTCTTCTTTCTCTCTCTGAATTAAGCCTTTTAGTCTCTCTGCATGGTCAATATTCAACTTCGCCTCCTCCCCACCCCTGTCACTTCTCTTTTTGTATATGCTTTTCCATCCGCACTGCTCCACCCTACTCTTTATTTGTAGCTGGGATTTCTGGTTTTATGCTTTTAGACTGTCCTTCGTCTTTTATTGTTTTTGTCTCCCCCCACCCCCGTTTTGTTTTCCCCTTACTGGTTTGCTTGTTTGTTTGACTTGTCTGTGTGTTTGTGTGCTTTTGTTCCCTGTGTGTTTGTCGGTCTGTTTTCCTTTTCAGGGCTACCTCAAGAAACAAGCCAAAGTAAACATGGTGGAAAGTCCCAAATTTCAATATAAGTAGGGAAATAAAATAACCAAAGGCACAACAAGAGAGACCAAGGGACACCATTAAAAGAACACCTCCTGAATGGACAGGCCCTGGACAGTCAATAAGTCTCCTTTAATACACCAATACTCACAGGTGCAGAGTGCAGAACAAGCTTTTAAAACTGACAAGAGACAGAAAGCTAGCCAAAATGATGAAACGGAAAAACTCTCCTCTAAAGAAATTCCAGGAAGAAGTCACAGCTACAGAATTGCTCAAAACGGATATAAGCAACATAACTGAGCAAGAATTTAAAACAATTGTCATAAAATTAATCTCTGGGCTTGAAAAAGGCATGGAAGACATCAGAGAAACTATTGCTATAAAGACTATGGGCCTTAAAAATAGTTGCGACACATTAAAAAATGCTATGAATGAGGTGCATAATAAAATGGAGGTGGCCACTGCACGGATTGAAGAGGCAGAGAGGAGAATAGGTGAATTTGAAGACACAGTTATAGCAAAAGAGGAAGCCAAGAAAAAGAGAGAGAAATGGATCCAGGAATACGAAAGGAGAATTCAAGAACTGAGTGATACAATCAAACAGAACAATATCTGTATCATAGGAATTCTTGAAGAAGAAGAAAGAGAGAAAGGTGATGAAAGGGTACTTAAAAAATTATAACTGAGAACTAACCCAATCTGGGGAAGGAAATAGACATTGATATCCAAGAGGAACAGAGAACTCCCCTCAGACGTAACTTGAATGGGTCTTCAGCACGACATATCATAGTGAAACTGTCAAAGTGTAAGGATAAAGAGAGAATTATGAAAGCAGCTAGGGATAAAAGGACCCTAACATAGAAAGGGAAAACTATCAAAGTAGTTACAGACCTATCTACTGAAACTTGGCAGGCCAGAAAGGAATGGCAGAAAAGCTTCGATATGATGAACAGAAAAAATATGCAGCCAAGAATCCTTTATCCAGCAAACCTGTCATTCAAAAATAGAAGGAGAGATAAAGGTTTTCCCAAATAAACAAAAATTGAAAGAATTCATCACCACTAAACAGCCCTACAAGAAATCCAAAAAGAGACTCTATGAGGGAAATGTTGCAAGGAACGCATGGTACCAGAGACACCACTACAAGCATGAACCCTACAGAGAACACAATGACTCTAAACCCATATTTTTCAATGATAACAATGAAGTAAATGGACTAAATGCTCCAATCAAAAGACATAGAGTAGCAGAATGGATAAAAAACCAAAATCCATCTATTTGCTGTCTACAAGAGATTCATTTTAGACCTGAAGACACCTTCAGATTGAAAGTAAGGGGATGGAGAAATATCTATCATGTGAC
>CM053572.1:72250254-72273450 GCA_028646485.1 Cryptoprocta ferox
CTGCTCTTTTTCTTCCACTTTCTTTTCTCTCCACCTTCAACCAGGAAATCAAAGTTTTGTGGATTCATTTGCACTTGGAATCTGATTCCTCTGCTCCAGTTTATTAGGATTATAGCTTATTACTTAGAATTTTTTATTAAAAACTGAACTTCTGATTAAAAGAAGCTGTTATTTTTAATAACTGCAAGTGGTTCAGTATTCAAAAAAATAAATGTCTATTTGTGACAGAAAATACAAAATAGAGGTGGTTATTTTATCCTTTGACTGAATGAGTTACACATTCTTTAGAATTAAACTGCTTTCATATTGACTACCATTTTGACTACTTTTTCTTTAGGAGAATTGTCAACTTTCTCTTATTTAACTGTGTATATATATGTATATTACATGTATATTATACATATATATAGTGTATATAATGCCTCATACTTGTCATTAATGATTTTATATCATGGAAAAAGCAAAGATAATGATCTGGAATATATTGCTAAACTAAAATATGAGGGATGTGTCAGCCTAAGGTCCAACAGGAGAGAGAAACTATAATTTAAAGAGGGAAAGTTTAATATAAAGTATTATTAACTCTAATTACAGAGGTAAATGATGAGATTCAATATAAATATAAATAAATAAGAATGTAGGAATAGCACATACAAAGAGCAGTCACTAAATGTAGGGCTGAGATAGAACACTCAAGTGATGAGGGACTGTGGGGCAAACTGAGGGCAAAGTACAGGCTAACAGTACCCCCCAACCTGACGGTGGGATATGTGTGATCTCCCTCAGACATTCCTGGCTGCCCAAGAACCTGGGAAGGGAAAGAAAGCAAATGGTTGACTGATAGAGATCACAGTCATGCAGGACAGGAGTCTCCTTCAGTTTACGGATAACTTAGTAAACTGCAAAAACAAAAAGACAATCTTATCCATAGCCTAATCTCCAGAAACATATTGACTCCATTTTCTGGAGTGCTAATATTACCCTCATCAAGATGTAAGGGGGTTTAAGTGCTTGCCACAGTGATGATGGAAACAAAGGTAAATGAAAAATTAAATTCCCTTAATGCTTACAGCCCATTGACAAGTCCTTGAAACAAGCAGAGTGACCTTCCTCTAGGAGCTCAGCTGCCTCAATGATGACACTTTGCTAGGGGCAAAGGGGAATCTTGGCTTAATTTTATCCTGACCCCTTCCTTCTCAGGATCTTGTGCGTCTTCTTAAACACACAAAAATTCCTTTGCAAACCTTCTTTATCTTTAACCCCCAAGTATACGTTGGCAATTATACTGAAAACATATGGCCCCTGACATATATCTGAAGGATCTCATGACTGAGGTTTTACTAAACAGTAATAAAGATGTTTTTCTAACAACAGCTAGCGCCTCAAGGTCCTGGAATTCTTGCTTCCAAAGTTTCTTAGAGACTTACAATGTGCCTAAGGCCCTCCCAACTTGAAAGTATATAATCAGTCACTCTTTACAACCCCAGCACAGCTCTTCCTGCCCATGGGTCCTGTCCCTATGCTTTAACAAAATCACTTTTTTTTGCCCCAAAGATGTCTTCAAGAATTCTTTCTTGGCCTTCGGCTCTGTATCCCCACCATCACCCCAAAACCTCCTCACAAAGAAGAACCCTTGTCTCTCCCTTCTGAGAGGGATGAGATCCAGACCTAAATTGAGAAAGCACAGCCAAGGCTCACTGGATGGCTGATAATTTATTGTAGAAATTGCTGGAAATGTGCCCTGAAGGTACCTGAGGATGCTTTCTTAAAGGCCCTGTCTCATTGATTTATTCTCCTTGAGACTGCCCACTGGTGAATGCTGGGAGATGCTGCTGGCCTCAGAGTATCTCTGGTCTCTCTGCACTACAAGAGCTGGGTACCAGTGTGTGCCCAGGAGAAGCATGGGGACCAGGAAGCAGAATCCTTTGGGACTGAAGTGCCCCCTAGTGCCCTCTTTTGTTGAAGTTTGGTGCCAGTTGATGAAGGAAAAAATATTTGAAAGGTCAATAACAATTTCACTGAAGAAGCAAAAAGGGTGAGTCTGGAGCTGAGAGATAACAAATCAAGAGCTGGTACAAAACTTACCAATGTTTTAAAAGGAGAAGATTGAGTTTTTTGATAAGAAATGTAAGAAACATGCCGATAGTAACAGAATGGATGAATGAAGGCTCCATTCAGTGGTCTGATGGAGGTGGGCTGGGTTTGGGAAAATTGAATAAATTTGTGAAACATTTTAGAATATTTTTAAAATATGGAATTCAGAAATTACCAAATAACTCTTAGGTCATCAAGATTATGTTAGACTCTATGGGGCAAAAGAAGAAGGTTTTGGGAGGGGTGATGATTCTATGTAAGGCACTCTGCTATGTTTTACTCTGTTCCTTTAGACTTTATAACAAACCTAAGAAGCAGAAATTATGTTCACTCTCATCTTACATAAAAGGAAAGTGAGATTCAGAAAGGTTAAGTGACTTATCTAAAGCCACATACTTAGCATTTGTTACAGGCAGAATCCAGATCTTGGCCGATTGACTCTAAAGTATGTGTATTCACTCCTCTGCTGAACTGCCATATATGGGGATTAAGAAAAAAGTTTCAGTTTTTGGTCCAAACAAACAGAACTCCAAAACAAAATTTCACCTTGTAGTTGTGGAGACTCAACATGCATGAAACAATCCCTGATGAAATATAGGTCTGTGTGTGGCACAAATTACAAATGCTGAGGAATCAAAGAGAAGGAGGTCAGTGAACACTGGAATATATAGAGATAGCCTTTTAAAAAAAAGTATATATTTCTGAGAGAGAGTGCTCTCTCTCTCTCTCTCTCTCTCTCTCTCTCTCTCATAAATAAAAAACAGGGTAGGGGCATAGAGAGAGAGAGAGGGAGAGAAAAAATCCCAAGCAGGCTCTGTGCTGACAGCAAATCCTGAGATCATGACTGAGCTGAAATCAGGAGTCAGAAGCTTAACCAACTGAGCTACCCAGCAACCTCCCCACCCAGCCCCGAAATAGCTTTTTTTTTTAATGTTTATTTATACCTTTTTGAGACACAGAGAGAGACAGAGCATGAGTGGGGGAGGGGCAGAGGGAAGGAGACACAGAATCTGAAGCAGGCTCCAGGCTCTGAGCTGTCAGCACAGAACCTGATGTGGGGCTCGAACCCACGAACCGTGAGATCATTACATGAGCCAAAGTTGGAGTCTCAACCTACTGAGCCACCCAGGCCCCCCTGAAATAGCTTTTTAAAAGAAATCTTGAGTTGGTCATTCAATGCGGAAATTATATTTGGGGACTGGGGGAAGGGAAACCCTTCCCTTTAGGAAAATAGAGACAGAGCACAGTACATCATGTACCCATGGACGATAGGGACAACTGGATTTGATTAAAGACTATGCATTTACAAATGTCAATTCAATTCAATTTTGTATTTTTGCTTCTTCAACCCACTCCAGCATCATAAACAAGGTATAATGGCATTAATCACTGGGTTATGATGTGCTGGTGGAAACAAAATAAAAGTTGTAGCTACTTGGTGTTTGTTTTTGAAAGTGACTCATTCAACACTGTATGATTCAGTCTTCTCTGAAATAATCAATTATATAACTTGTGTTCAAAGAAAATATATGTCATTGTGTCTGGGAAGTGAAGGTAAAATGTAATGTGTCATAGGAGGGTGACATAAGAATTTTTAATCAAAATTTCTCCTTGAAGTAAATTTTTTTTTTTTTTGTGGAATGAGAACTTGGATCACTCTAAACATGGTATTAGGTACTCACACAAATGATTATTTTTTAATTTTTAAAAAATACTTACTTATTTTTGAGAGAGACAGAGCATGAGATGGAGAGAGGCAGAGAGAAAAGGAGACACAGAATCTGAAGCAGGTTCCAGGCTCTGAGCTGTCAGCACAGAGCCTGATGCCGGGCTCTAACACACAGACCGCAAGATCATGACCTGAGGAAAGGTCAGATACTTAATCCACTGAGCCATCGAGCTGCCCCACCAAATGATTAAGCGTAGAAATGGAGTGTAAATATGTTACAAAGAATTATGTAATGTGAGGATAGGCCAACTAAGATTGGGAATCTTGTGTTAGAGGAAATAGAGTGGACATATATTTACTATGTGGTGAGATCAACTTTCAGATTTATCTCTTTAAGATAAGAAATAGCCTATTTGTGTAATCATTGAAATCTATAACCTTGATCCATGCTTCTATTTTCTTCAGTATTATACCACCAAATTAAGTGTGTGTGTGTGTGTGTGTATTAAATCAGCAAAATAGCAAAATGCAAATGGAAAGATGTTAACTAGTAGAGATTAAGCTTAATAAATGGACTTTGTAAAACAACAAAAAATGGTATGGTATTATATATAGAAATGTCAATTTTTAATTTTAACCAAAAACCTTTTTAAAGAAATAAGCAAAATTTCCTCTTACTCTTCCATATCATCATTTCCTGAAATAATTGATATTTAAAAATAAGCAGGAAGAAAAATATATTGTAGTCATTTAAATTAAAATAAGTATACTGTATCATCTTTATTCTCTTTTCCCGCCAATCCAATAAAAACTTTATGTGGGCCTGGTGCTGGTCTTTGGATGGTTACTGGAGACTATTGACACACACAGGTGTTTTTTTTTTCCTAACTTTGTTTAATTATTTATTTAGAGAGAGGCAGCGACAGCACAAGAATGGGAGAGACTGATAGAGAGGGAGCGAAATAGAGACTCCCAAGCAGACTCTGCGCTGTCAGCACAGAGCCCAACACAGAGCTCAAAACCATGAACCATGAGATCATGACCTGAGCCAAAACCAAGAGTCAGATGTTTAACCAACTGAGACACACAGGTACCCCCACTCAGGTGGTTTTAAATGGATGCTTTTTCTAGTCTGGGGAATTATTAGAGACTATGTGAGAACAGAGGGGCTTGGAAGCCAGGAGTACCAATTACTTCAACAAGACTATGTTGTTATTTTCCTTATTTATGTGTCTGGTTTATATAATAATCTGGTCTTCATATGATACAATATGGAAATAGGTTTACTCTTTTTCCCCCCAATGTCACTTTCACAATCCACTCTCCCAGATCCCCTCATTCTCTTTGCCAATACTTCAAGAATATCTCCTGTATTTTCAGTGATTTTTCAGCTGTTAAAGCAGTTTCATCTTTTGGTTTTAAAATGTTCTGTCCAGTGTAAATAAAAGCTTTAATCTTTAAACCAACTCAAATCTCCTCTTCTGGCTTAACTTCTAGGATTCTTAGAGTAAGAGTAGGGGAAATACCATGGTGTCTCTTGAGTTCATCTTATGATTCCTCCATGTAAGCTCACTCTGCTGTTTCTGGCTCCTCCATACAGGATAGGGGGAAGGTAGATTAAAGAGAAGGGCAAAAGTGGTCCTTCCTTGTGGCTGACTTAATCTGGTTTTCAGTGGTTTCTGCATAGTGTATGGCCAGATTCTAGTTTTCTTTTGTATGTTTTTCAAAGATCCTTCTGTATTCCACCATTCTTTTATTCAGTTAATAATATAATCTCATATAACCTTTTATATGTCCTTCTAAGCTCCTATACCCCCATTCTTTCTACTGGAGTACCTATGTCTGAAAGGAAAATATCCCAGGCCCAGTCTTTATATGGTGACTCAATACCACTAGATTCAGGCATCATTGCTCCAGTCAAACCTGGGAGTATGCAAGCCATCCCACTGATGTCCTCTCTCCTTGTCCTGTGATATGGGAAGCTCTAGCCAGCTACTCTCCTTCAGAGTTAAGGAAAGCCTCCAGTCTCGGTCTATATGCTCTTCAAAATTCTAGAGAACCTTGACAACTTTTCCAAGTTCTCTCTCATTGTACTCAGCTATAGTGTCACAGTAAGGTCAGGACCTCTAGTTTGTGCAGCTCATTGGATGAAAATACCTGTCACTCCTTCTGAAGAGCAACTTGGTGCAGTCACATCAAGCTTATATTGACCATAGCATTCTCTACTTCCACAAAATATTTATTTTTATTTTATTAAAATTTTTTTTTAACATTTATTTATTTATTTTTTGAGAGACAGAGCATGAGCAGGTGAGGGGCAGAGAGAGAGGGAGACACAGAATCCCAAGCAGATTCCAGGCTCTGAGCTGCCAGCACAGAGCCCGAAGTGGGGCTCGAACTCACAGAACGCAAGATCATGACCTGAGCCAAAGTCGGACGCTTAACCGACTGAGCCACCCAGGCACCCTACTTCCACAAAATTTTTAAAGTACCCTCTTTTTTTCTGCTGGATATCTGACATCTCTTATTTAGCCTGAATAGAGTGGTACTCATTGAACCATTTTGGAAAACTTATATTAAAACTTTCTGTGGCATGTATAATACCCTTGCCTAGAATATGTGGGAACTCAGCATAGATTGTACTCAGCTTTAAGGCTAAAATATTTTAGAGGACAGTTAAAGGACTTCTAACCATTATGAGTATTGATATTGTTATAACTTTTTATTTTTTGAATGGAGAAAAAGTAACACTGTATATATAATATTGTCATTGGGTCTAGAAAACTGTTGAACATGTGTTAATGTCAAATTTGTAGAACTGAAATAAATTAAATAATCCAGTTATATTTGTTTTGAAAATGGGCATATATCAAATAAGGGAACATAATTCCACATGACAAGGGACATATATGACAAGCCAACAACTAACATCATACTCAGTGGTGAAAAGTAAGATCAGAAAGAAGACAAGGATGCCCACTTTAACCACTTTTATTCAACATTGGAACAACTAGCCAAGAAAAAGAAATAAGAGGCATCCAAACTGGACAGAAGTAAAATTGTCTCTATTTGCAAATGGCATAATATTGCATATAGAAAACCATAAAGACTCAGCCAAAAAATCTGTTGGAACTAACAAACAGATTTGGTAAAGTTGCAAGTTACAAATAATTATGCAAAAATTAGTTGTGTTTCAAGCACCAATGATGAAGTATAAGAGAAATGAAGAAAACCATTCCATTAATATTTGCACCAAGAATAAAGTACCTAGGGATAAATTTTACCAAAGAGGTGAAATATCTGTATACTGAAAACTATAAGACATTGATCAAATAAACTGAAGAATACATAAATGGAAAGATATTCTGTGCTTGTGGATTAGAAGAATTAATACCAAAGTGTTCACAGTCCTGAAAACAATTCACAGGTTTAACACAATCCTCACCAAAACTCCAATGGCATTTTTCACAAAAATAGAAAAAAAACAAATTTCAGATTTATATGGAAAGACCCTAAATAACCAAAGCAATCTTAAGAAAAGCTGGAGGCACTGGGCTCCCTGATTTCAAACTGTGTTACAGAGTTATAGTAATAAAAACAATACGTTATTATTATAGAAACAGACACATAGATCAATGGAATAGAATAGAGAGCTTAAAAATAAACCTACACTTACAAGGTCAATCAATTTATGACAGAGGAGCCATGAATATGCAATGAGGAGAGGATAGTCTCTTCAACAAATTGTGATGGGAACACTGGACAGCCATATACAAAAAAATGCAACCGGACCTTTATTTTATATCATACAATACAAAATGGATTAACAACTTGAATGTAAGACTTAAACCCATAAAACTTGTAGAAGAAAACACAGAGGATAAGCTCCTTCACAGTCTTGCAAAGATTGTTTTTTGTATTTGACATGATAAGCGAAGACAGCAAAAGCAAAATAAGCCAGTGTTACTACATAAATGAAGAAGGTTTTGCACAGAAAAGAAAACCATGAAAATGAAAAGGCAACCTACTGAATGGGAAAAAATATTTGCAAATCACGTATCTGATAAGAGGTTAATATTCAAAATATATAAAGAATTCATACAACTCAATAGAGAAAAAGAAACAACGCAATTAGAATATGGGAAGAAATGAATAGATGCGTTTTCAAAGAACACATTAAACGGTGGCCAAGTACCTATAAAGGTCCTCAACATCACTAATCATCAGGGAAATGCAAATCAAAGTCACAATGAGGTATCACCTCATGCTTGTTAGAATGGTTATCATCAAAAAGCCAAAAAGTAAGCATTGGTGAGGATGTGGTGAAAAGGGAAGTCTTGTGCACTGTTGATGGTAATGCAAATTGGTGCAGTCACTGTGGAAAACAGTATGGAAGATTCCCCCCGAAATTAAGAATAGAACTATCATATGATCTAGCAATTCCTCCTCTGGATATATATACATGAAGGAAATAAAATCACTATCTCAAAGAGAAGTCTGCACCCCCATATTCACTGCAGCATTATTCACAGTAGTCAAGACATGGAAACAAGCTAAATATCAATCAATGGATGAGTCAATAAAAAATTATATATATATATATATATATATAATGTCAGAGAAAGACAAATACTGTATGATCTCATTTATATGTGGAATATTAAAAGAAAACAAACTAAAAACAAACCCAGAAATCCTAGAAACAGAACAGATTGGTGGTTGCCAGAAATGGGAGTTGAGGGATGAGGGAAATGAGTAATCATGGTCAAATGGTACAAACTTCCAGTTATAAGATTAAGTTCTGGAGATGTAGTGTATATCATGGCTAATATAATTAATAATTCTGCATTATGTATTTGAAAGATGCTAAGATAGTAAATCTTAACCATTCTTATCATACGAAAAATTATACATGAGATTTAGTGTCTAAGAATGTCCAGTTGAAAAACAGTGTAAAATGGAGGTCACCACATTTTCCCCCACACCTATATAACTCTCTTTTTAACTAAACATACTGTGGTAATCATTTTGCAATATATACACACATTGAATGATTATGTTGTATACCTTAAATTAATACAATGTTATATGTCAACTATATCTCAATAGATAAAATTGAAAAGAAAATAAAAATTAGTAAAATGCTCCTCAAGAAAGAATAACAGAGAGAGAAATAAAATGGGCATATATAACACCATATTTTTTTCTGTAAACTGCTTGGAAACTTTAGTCTCTAAAGCTCTTGGTCAATGGTTCCAAGTGGTAGACTGAAACAAACTCTTCATGTTGGGTTGCGGTCCCCCACAACAACTTATAAGGCACTCTTATTAAATTCTTCTTTTTAAAATTTTTTTCTAATGTTTTATTTATTTTTGAGAGAGAAAGAGAGAGAGAGAGCGAGCGAGCAGGGGAGGGTCAGAGAGAGAAGGAGACACAGAATCTGAAGACAGGCTGCAGGCTCTGAGCTAGCTGTCAGCACAGAGCCTGACGCTGGACTGGAACCCACGAACCACGAGATCATGACCTGAGCTGAAGCCCGACGTTCAACTGACAGAGCCACTCAGGCGTCCCAAGGCAATCTTATTAAATTCTTAATGAAGTATTATTTTAAATGCTTTTTAATGCCATAAACTCCCTTCAACCCAGGTCTTTGGTAAATGAGTGGTTTGTTTATAACTCTTCTTATACAATTTAACATTTTGATTTTTCATGAGTTTTGTTTGTTTGTTTGTTTTAGTGTGTTTTCCAAGCTTCTGGGACAAACTCTAACCTCCCTTATAGCCACAGGCTAATACTCTGGAAGCAAATTCAATCTAAACATCAAATTTAATGAAAAATAGAACATCATAAAAGAAAATTAATGGCTACAGCCTTCACCCCGGTTTTCACTTAGCAGATTCACCTGGTTTATCATCCCTACTTGAGGTATATTATTAATAATGGCAGTGATTATGATATATTGACATCTATTCACTGGATATTATACAGAGACCAGAAAACTAATGTCACATGACTTTAGATGTTTGTGTCTTAACCTGATATGTTCGTAACGGTCTTTCACATAAGGAGATATAAAAGAAAATTATCAGCTTCATTTTTATGGTAGTGGTTTAATGTCTAAGAGTGTTCACTTGAAAAACAATGCAAGAATGGAGGCCACTGAAAATTTTTGCCACACTACATAACTTTATTGTAACCCTAGGATAGCAATTTTTTATACTGTTATAGTTAATTTAGAGACATTGGAAGTAAAAAAATTTGACGAGATGAAGCCATAACATATTAATGGTTTCAGATGTGGGTAAAAGTAAACTCTCTTCTATGTTCAGAATCTCACAGTAAACTATAGTGTTATTTTTCATGTTGTCATAAAGGCTACCTTCTAATTAAGATTTTATATGATCTAATGTAAAAGTAGTGGATGCTAAGTTAATAAAACTGCCAAATTTTCAATCCTTCCTTTTTTTCCTATTAAACTGGTAAACTAAGGACATAAAATAGATAAATAATGTGCTGAAAATCTGAAAGCGTAATATCATTATTGTGATTATTATTGTGATTATCACATTGGAGTATAACTGAGCAGCCAGTTCAAAAGGTGTCTTATCAGACCAGATCTCACCAGTAAAGCATGGCACTATTTCTAAAGAGATTAACATTTTGTGATAATACATTTAGAAACAAATTTCCTATGTGAGGCATCAACAAGTGACACTGGGTAATGAAATAAAAATAGTAGCTTAAATGGGTTTTATAAAATTGTAAATTATATTCTGTTTCTTGTAATTACCAATAAGAATTCATGTTCAAATAAAATAAAAAATTACCTTCCAACTGAAATTTTATTTATTCTGTACCTCTTGAATGATGGTTTTTTAAATAGGCTCTATTTTTCTAAAGCAGTCTCAGGTTCACAGTAAAAATTAGTGCAAGGTATAGAGATTTGGCATATATACCCTTCTCCTCTCCCCACAAATCCACATCCTCTCCTATTAACATCTGTCACCAGAGTGAAAGATTTGTTAAAATTAATTAACTTAAACTGACATATCATTATCACTAAAAGCCCATAGTTCATGTTAGGGTTCATTCTTCATATAGTGCATTTTATACATTTGGACAAATGTATAATGGCATATATCTACCATTATAGTACTATACAGAGTAGCTGCTCTGCCCTAAAAGTCTTCTGTGCTCAGTCTATTCATCCTTTTCTCTCTCCCTTAACAATCACTGATCTTTTTACTATCTCCATAGTTTTGTCTTATCCTGAAAGTCATATGGTTGGAATCATACAGTATGCAGCCTTTGCAGATTGACTTATTTTACTTAGTTATATGCACTTAAGGTTCCTCCATGTATTTTCATGGTTTGATAGCTCATTTATTTTTAATGTGGAGTAATATTCCATTACTGGATTTACCACAGTTATTTATGCATTTATTTACTAAAGGACATCTTTGTTGATTACATATTTGGTCAAATATGAATAAAGCTCTGATAAACATCTATATACAGGTTTCTGTGCAGGCATGTTTGAACTCATTTGGGTAAACATCAAGGAGAGCCATTGCTGGATCATATGGTGAGAGTCTTTATTTTGTAAGAAACTCTTAAGCTGTTTCTTCAAAAGTCAGTGTACTATTTTGTATTTCCACCAATAATAATGAGAATTCTAGGATTTTGATGATTTCCTATCTCACATTTAGGTCTTTAAGCTATTTTGAATTTATTTTTTGTGTATGATGTAAGAAAGTGGTCCTGTTTCCTTCTTTTGCATGTAGCTGTCCAGTTTTCCCAATACTATTGGTTAGACACTGTCTTTTTCCCCATTGGATATTCTTTACTGCTTTGTTGAAGATTAATTGACCATATAGTTGTGGGTTGAGTTTCTGGGTTTACTATTCTTTTTTCTTTTAATGTTTTATTTATTTTTGAGAGCAAGAGAGACAGAGCACGAATAGGGGAGGGGCAGAGAGAGAGGTGGAGGCACAGAATCTGAAGCAGGCTCTAAGCTCTGAGCTGTCAGCACAGAGCCCGATGCAGGGCTCGAACCCACGGACTGCGAGATCATGACCTGAGCCGAAGTTGGATGCTTAACGGACTGAGCCACCCAGGCGCCCCTGGGTTTACTATTCTGTTTCATTGATCCATGTGTCTGTTTTTGTGCTAGTAGCATACTGCAACTTTGTAATGTAACTTGAAGTATGGAATTGTGATGCTTCCAGCTTTGTTTTTCTCTTTCAAGATTGCTTTAGTTATTCAGGGTCTTTTGTGGTTCCATACAAATTTTAAGATTGTTTTTTATAGCTCTGTGAAAAATGTTGTTTGTTATTTTGATATGGATCACATTAAATGTGTAGGTTGCTTTGGGTAGTATAAACATTTTAACAATATCGGTTCTTCCAATCCATGAGCATGAAATGTTTTCCAATTTATGTATGTCATTTATGTCAGTGTTTTATACTTTTAAGAGTACAGATCTTTTATCTCTTTGGTTAGGTTTATTCCTAGGTATCTTGTGGTTTTTGATGCAATTGTAAGTAGACATTTACCCAAAGGATACAAAGATACTTATTTGAAGGGATACATGCACCCTGATGTTTATAGCAGCATTATCAACAAATTATGAAAAGAGCCCAAATGTCCATCGGATGATGAATAGATAAAGAATATGTGGTGTATATATAATATAATATAAAAATATATATTATATAATGGAATATATATCTATATATGTATATATCTGTACATTTATATATAATGTATATATATAAAATATATAATGGAATATTACTCAGCCATTAAAAAGAATAAAATCTTGCCATTTGTAATGATGTGGATGGCTCTCAAGAGTATTCTGCTAAGTGAAGTGAATCAGTCAGAGAAAGACAAATACCATATAATTTCACTCATATGTGGAATTTAAGAAACAAAACAAACAACATGGGAAAAAGAGAGGCAAACCAAGAAACAGACTCTTAACTATAGAGAACAAACTGAGAGCTGCTGGAGGGGTGTTGGGTGCAGGGATGGGCTAAATCAGTGATGTGTATTAAGGAGGGCACTTGTGATGAACACCTGGTGCTGAATGTAAGTGATGAATCACTAAGTTCTACACCAGAAACCAATATTATACTGCATGTTAACTAACTGAAATTTAAGTAAAAATTTGGAGATAAAGAATACAATCTTTTTTAAGAAATTTAATACATACAAAATAAACCTTTCAACTAAAAAGAAAAAATATATTTTTAATTTCAAGGCATTTAATTCTTAGCTTTCCTGGAATATAGGACAGGGAAGTGTCACTGAAGAAATAGCAATAGAAAAATTCTGGAAGGGGCTTGATTATAAATCCTATGCAATAAACTTTGGAAACTTCTAAAATAATAATAATAATAATAATAATAATAATAATAAATGAGAATTCCTGTTGGTCCACATTCTTGCCAGTGTTTGGTGTTGTCAGTGTTTTGGATTTTGCTGTTGTAATAGTTGTGTGGTAGTGTCTCTGTTGTTTTAATTTGCCATTCCCTAATGACATAGGATGTTCCTTTTGTATGCTTCTTTGCCATTTTAACATATTCTCTGGTTAAGTATCTGTTAAGAACTTTTGCCTATTTTAAAATTAGTTTGTTCATTTATTATTATTAAATCTGAATGTCCTTTGTATATTTTGGATAATAGTGCTTTATCAGATAGGCTTGTTGCAAACATTTTTTCACAGTATGTGGCTTGTCTTCTCACTCTTCTCCCTGTCTTCACAGGATCTGGCACAGATTAAAAATTGTAAATTTTAATGAAGTCCACTTTTTTACAGTGCTCTTGGTGTTGTATCTAAAAAGTTATTGACAAAGCCAAGACCATCTGAATTTTCTCCTATGTTATCTTCTAGGAGTTTCATAGATTTGCATTTTATGTTTAGGTCTATAATCCATTTTGGTAATTTTTTTGAAGAATATAAGGTCTGTGGCCAGATTATTTTCTCTCTCTCTCTCTTTCTTTCTTTCTTTCTTTCTTTCTTTCTTTCTTTCTTTCTTTCTTTCTTCTTCGCCTTCTCCTTCTCCTTCCTCTTTTTATTTTTTAGTATGTAGACATGCAGTTGTTCTAGTTGTTCCAGCAGCATGCATTAAACAGACCATTTTTATCTCTTGTCTTTGTTCCTATGTTAAAGATTAGCTAACTATTTTTATGTGGGTCTTTTCTGGACTCTTAGTTCTGTCCTATTGATGCATTTGTCTACTCACTTTTGCCATTACCTCTTTCTTGCTTATTAAACCTATATAGTAAGTCTTGAAGCCGGTGGTGTCAGTCCTACAATTTTATTCTTCAATAGTGTGCTGGCTGTTCTACATATTTCCCATATTTATGTAAACTTAAGAATCAATTTAGTTGATATTCACAAAATAACCTTTGGTGATTTTGACTGCGATTGCATTGAATCTATACATCAAGTTGGGAACTGACATACTGGCAGTAATGTATCTTCCTAGTCATGAGCATGGAATAGCTGTCCATTTATTTGTTTATATAATTTCTATCATTAGATTTGTTTTGTCATTTTCCCATATATTTTGCACTTATTTTGTTAGATTTATACCTAAGCATTTCATTTTTTGAGTGTTAATGTACATGTTTTGTGTTTTTAATTTCAAATTCCATATGTTCATTGCTAGCATTAGGAAAATGATAGACTTTTGTGTAGCAACCTTGTATCTGCAAATCTTGCTATAATCACTTATGTCAGGTACAAACCAGGGCAGTTTTATTTTTTTCTTTCCCAATATCTATGCCTTTTATTTCCTTTTCTTCCTTTGCTAGTTCCAGTATGATGTTGAAAAGGAGAAGTGAGAAGAGACATCCTTCTCTTGATCCTGAAAAGTGGCAGGTTTTTTGGCAGGTTTGTCATGTTTCCATAGAAAATTTGATCCATGACTTACTTTCTCAGTAAATACGTAGCCATTTAATAGTCTTAGTACCTCTTTCATTATGATATGTGTCTGAAGTTAGCATTTCATGGAACAGAAGTCCACTCAAATCACCAATAACTGCTTATCCAAGGGTAGAGATAGCAGCGATAACAATAGGTTTCCTTATTCTGGCATCTTGCTCTAAAGGAATTCACCAGGTTCTTACCAAAGACTTATGTGTTCATTACTGCTTCTACTAGGCCTTTTGCCATCTTGGACTGATGAGCTAGTTAAGATGAAGTGGAAGAGGGATTTCTTTTTTACCATTAACATAACTTACTTTTGGCTTGCATGGTTTTATTCATAGTTTTACATTATACACTTTTGGTTTTCCCTTTCCTTACTCATATCTGCATTACTTTTATATTTCTTGTTCTGATTTTCAGTGATGTATTTGGGTTGGACATAATATCATTTGTTGGCCAGCTAAAGTTTCCTTTAATGCAGGCACCAATTCCTGGTGAAATTATCTGTATCTTGGGGTACATGGAGTTCTTAAGGCTTTAATTCAGCTAGGTCTTCCAAGAGGTAATAGTTACCTAAGAGAGGACTGGGGGAATGATATGCATAAATGAGTATTCTTTGGCTTGGATTACTCAGTACATGGGCTTAATTTTTATAATATGCCTTCAATCTAAGTGAACTAAGGAACAAAGTAGGTAATCTAAATTAGGTTACAATTTTTTTGAATATATTTTGAAAGACAATCTTAAATTGCTTTTCAATGCTGATAAGTCACATATGTTTAATAATTATTGATTGCATCTTTTCTTCATTTTCTAACATGCACTATTACAGTGCATTTATCTTTTTTCTGGCTTCTTAATCTCCTGCCTTTTCCTGCTGTGCCTTCTATCTCATAGAGACAGTGTGCATTGGAGAAATAAAAATGGTGTTGGAGTTCTTCTTCTGATAGTACCAAATCTGTGACCTTAGAAAATTATTTTAATTCTCAAAACCTCATTTCCTTCACCTATAAATAGTCACTGAATAAAAGAAGCCATCAAATATCCACTTTCAATTTCCGTTAACCTTTTCCCATACAAATATCCAGGTCCTCTTTATTCAACTGCATTTCCTTCTATATGTTCTTTCAACAGTAACCTTCTGTATTTTTAAGTGTAATTCTTTTATTGCACTTTTGTTCCATCAATACTCACATTTTTAGTATTTTAATGTATATATATATATACATTATATATCTCCAAAGCAAAGCAGTACAAACAAAAGAAATTCCAAAATTTTATGTTTCATCTCTGGTTGAGCTTTGAATTATGTGTTTTTTATTGTTTTCTTGATGAATGCAACTTTTGTCTAAATCAAAGTAACAATTACTGTAAATATTTGTTAGATAATACCTAGAGAAGGTAGAACTTGAGCTGGATCTTGAAGAGAGTGATGCACAGGGAAAAAATGTGATGGATGCATAAGAGAACTATTTGCAGAGAAAACTGGATAAACACATAATAAGCCTGAATGTTTATATGATGAGACAGTGATGGATAACTGGGTAAACCTATGGAGCTCATTAGAATTAAAAAAAATGCCAACCACAGTGTTGTATACTAGAAAACATGATATTATTAAAATTTGTGTGTGTGTGTGTATGTGTGTGTGTGGTGTGTGTGCAGTTGACTTGAGGGGGTAGTGAGGTCACAATGTTGCAAGCCTTTAGAGACTTAAAAGTAAAATTGCTTTAAAATAAAAAAATAAAATATAGAAATAAGTTCTTTTTTATTCACATGAAGTTTTAAGTGAATGATGGACTAGGACTAGAGTCACTTCTTTTTGTCTGTTAAAAGACTAAGCAATGCATGGGATGGCATTAATAGAATTACTCAAGTTTTAAAGAGTAGATGAGTTAGGACTATTACAGTTACAGGTGATAAAACCTTAATTCAAATTACATATTCAAAGGGGAATATTTTGGTTTATGACACTAGGAAGTTGAAGGGAGTGAATCTCATTAGTTTAAGGCACAAGTGGACCCAAGTTTTCAAATGACAGCATCGTTTGTACTGGTACTACTATTTGCAATTGTACTAGTATTTCTCTCCATTGCTCTGCTCTGTCCTCCTTTGTTGTGTTTTATGGTCGTTACAACAATAGCCATGAATGTATGATAAGGTCACCTGGGTCTCATGCCTATATTCTACCAGCTAACTATGTCAACATAAAGTGCTTCAGCGAAAGCCCCAATTTTCACTTTTATTGGACCTATTTGTGCTACATCTCTTCCCTGACCTCACAGCTTTAGCTGAGAAACTGGAATATAGCAATTGATCAAGTCTGTTATAAACTCTGTACCTGATGGGAGTGGGAGATCTGAGGGACGGCGAGATGGCAATGTCATCTCTTTCCTTTCCCCAACCATATGGATGAGAATGAAGAGAGGTGATTCCCCCTTCAATGGAAAACAAAACAAAATAAAACAAAACAAAGATTTGTTAAAATTTGTTATCAGAAACAGGAATGTGGTTACTAGATGAGAATAAAACAAAAAATATATAAAAAGGAAAACAAAACCCAAGACAAAACAAATTAAAATTTGACCGATGCAGAAATATCAGTTTATCTTTCTAACCGACTCATTGTATAGATTGCTGAGATTAAGGAAGTTAGCCAAGATGTTTAGCTAGTTGTATAGCCCACTGGAAATTAATGATAGATCCTCAATATCTTTATATTCATTTTGGAATGATGTCTGTAAATTTACATACACATGCACAGAAAAACAGATAAGAAAATCTAACTTTAAAAATGATCAGAATATATGACTCTGCAATATGGGGAAACCAATATCATCTGACTGTAAAATTGAAGCAGATCTATACAAGCAAAGAGAGTGTGTGTGTTTTGTGTCCCCAAAAGAATGGTTAGCTCACTATGGCACATGCAGATTTGGCCTTATATCACATCCTAGATAGATAGAATTATTATCCTGTCTTATTATTTTGTTTTCCATTTATATTTTCTGGTACTTTACAATATGTTTAGTAATTACCTCAAATAGTATCCTTCTTCTTCTTTGTTGGTGACACTGTAGAAAATGATCCCGTGAAAATTGTTCATAAATAACTATCATAAACCTGAAGCCATTGTTATACCAAGACAACAGTTTCCTGTAGATATTCTATTAATAATTTTGGAAAACTGATGACATCATGGTATTCATTGGTGATTCAGAGAGTGATCATATTTCTTACTGCTTAAAGGAAGATGAAATTATACACTGGAAATGAAATTTTCAACTAGGACATTAAATCACATTGCAATTGGTTTAAATTATGATGACTCTGGAGGGTATAGTGAAATGCAGAGTTATCAGTCTATGGATCCTCCTATCTATATCATACATTTTCTTAGCAACAACAATATCCCATTCTATTTAAAGTACAATCTTTTCCTAGAAGAGATTGTAATTGAAGACCTACTCACTGCTCTTTCTTTTCTCACAGCCCTGTGGTTTATATTGCTCTGAGTTCCAGAATCATTGTGATGCTGATGATGTCTACCTTCTTCCCTCTCACACTTTTGGTTTTGTTTCATAAAACTGTTTTGGAGGGACTTCAATTGATTGTTTATTCTGCAAACTTCTGAGCATCCTCAGAGTCTCATTACTGTTTTTTCATAACACTCGTATTTGGAAGCCCCTTCTAATGATACCCTTTCAATACTTTCAATAGCCCCTGGATACCTTGGCTTCAGTATGTTAGTTCAGGACAACATCAGAAAGTAGCATTCACATTTTTAAGTGAGTTGGCCTTACTTTTTCATCATCGTTTATTTCTTTGTCCCCTTGAATTGCCTTGTGCAGACCACCAGAATGTTAAGAGAGATAAATCAGCTTTATTAGATTAAATCATGTATCCTAAACAGTATCCATCCTGTGCCTTTACTTTGTTTCCCCTTTGAATATTGCAGCCTAAGCTCACCATACATTCCTGCTTAGGCTTTCTGAATGGTAGGTTAATACTTAAAGATTGACCAGCAAGCACACTAAGCATTTAGTAAAACACACAGTGTGGAATCATAGGAAGCAAGTGCAATTCCCATTATCAAGACTAATGATCTTTAATGCTGCTCAAGACAGGAAGAACCTAGCAGCGTTTCCTCATGCCAGCATCTACCAATACGAAATAAATTTTGGCAACTCGATGCTGCCTATGGACATATCTTCATGGGCAAGTGCCATAGATTATCCAAGACACTGAGGACTCTAAAACTAATAAATGTCAAGAATTTGCGACGTTTAAGGTAGAAGACTCTAGAAGAGTTATGTATAGTTGAAGTGTAACACACTTATTTAATATTATGCTAATTCTTCATATATAAAAATGGAGAGTGGACCTTTTACCATTACTATGTAATTCTGTAGTATGTTTACTGTTAGACTTCCTATTACTACAAATACATTTTTGCCATCTCTGTAAAAAAGTGTTGAATTGGAATAATTTCAAACAATTTTCCTCAAGTAATGCAATAGAGATTAATTTACTCCAAAGAGATGATTTGAGGGACAGTACTACAGTGACTATTAAATCATGAATCTCTGCATTTAACAGATGGCTGTCTGAGGAATTAGACCTGAAAAATGAGCTTTCAGTCTAGAGGACTTGCTGTTTTAATGCCCCTGGAGGAGGCATATCTCTCACTGGAGAGCATCTAAGGAGGGAAGCTATCTAGAGAATGTGATGTTATCACTACAGGAATAAAATCCTGAGTGTAATTCTGAAGCAATTCCTTTCCCTCTGGGTAGACAAAGGCTCTCCATGGGAGGAACAACCTGGTCTCTAACACAAACACACAAAATGTTTAAGATTGCTATTTTGCATTGTTTGGAATCACAGATAAGTCTGATATTTGCTTTGGTTACTAGAAACATCTATATTAAGTACAGCCTTGAAATAATATTTACCAGGAAACTAGATTTATTTTCTTATTATCCTCATCTAAGAATTCAAGGATAAAGAAGACAGCAAGAGTGGCTTCTTTCCAGGGTTAAGTCATCCCCACGTAAGACTGATGCAGATAGCTCTGCAGGATTTGCTTTAATTCATCTGAGAACTGAGTGTGTGTGTGTGTGTGTGTGTGTGTGTGTGTGTGTGTGTGTTTCTGGTAATAATAAAATCAATGTATAGACCAAATAAAATAATATAAATGGCTAAAAACTAAGATAAAAAAGAGAAAGTTCTATGCTTCATGAACTAAATTAAAAATGAAATAGAAATAATAAGATTAGAGAAGATTTATTTTTGGAGAGCTTCTATATTCTGTATTCATGTTAAATTCAAAGCATACTGCTTGGTCAGTATATAAATAACTTTTTCCTCAAAGCTTTGGTGAAGACATATCTTGAAATGAGAAGACTTTAGCTGAAGCTGCAAATAATGTATCCCATATTTCAGAGTAAAATTGCTATGCAAGTTATCTTCTAATATAGAGATTACTTTGTATTTACCAGGCAGTGGAGCTAGAAAGTAATCTTAAAGCTCCTATATGTCATTTCCTAAGTATTCATTTAAAGATAATTAAATGCTTAAACACATAAAACAATGTTGTATGCATGATGTCAGAGGAGATTGTCATAATCCTGTCACCACAGTTCTTAAATGGAATGTAGGGGAAGAACAGGTAAAGGAGACTGAGAAGGATTTTAGAACAACTTGCAAAGGACAATGGCTGTCTTATATGTGGATTTAAAAACACTAGGGATAATTTAGATACTAATTTAAAAATTGTATTATTTTTTGTGAAGCTACAAATTAGTCCGATTCTTGATATCAGAGAGCACCCCATTGCAGAACACTGGAATTCTTATAGTTACATTTAAAAAATAATTGTGTGCATTTTTAAAGAAAAAAAAACTTTCCTGCAACCAGTAATAGAGAAATATTGGCAAGAGCTGCTGCAATAAATAGAACACATAAAAAGCAAGTAAAAGTTTGCACCATTATTTATAAGGGCCTGTTCTAGAATTGCCTTGAGACTAAAATCTCATGTAAATTTGGAAGTCCTGCAGCTTGGCAAATTTATCCTTGAGTCACAAAAAGGCAGCCACACAAAAAAACAAAAAAAAAGATGATTTACTGTACAGAAATATAAAACAATGCATTTTTAGTAAAAAATATAGAAAATTAGTTGAAAGCCCAGGGTTAAACCAGATAGTTTCCTAAGAATTGTATAAATGTTTAAATATTATGAAAACTGCTAATTTTTCTTTTAAAAACTGCATTAATGATAATACCTATGAATCTATGCTAATTTTCAAATAATTGGTGATGAAATAATTAGTGAAAAAATTCTGGGAAAGCAAATTTGTGTGTATATGTGAGCGAAGTTCTGATTGGGGAAAAAGTGCAAACTGGCAGGATAGGTGACTCTCTGCAAAGTCACGGACACCCACTCTGCATCCACTGGCACCACATACTGAGGAACAACTTCAAAAAGTTTCACCATGACTTTGTGTTCTGTTTTTTGTTTTTGAACTCTCAGGAGTAGTAAAATGCTATATTAATTTTTTAAATTGTGTTTGAATACACAATGAGATAAACATTTATAAGTTTACTTTATTAAACAGATATGGTCTTGCTTAATTAGGGTAATGTCTGTTCAGAATTTTAGAAATTGGATAAAAAATAGCATGTTTAAAAATTTTCATAGAGATAAAAATGATGACAGGACAGACTGAACATTTTAATGTGGTGAATGAGGGCAGTACTTCTCTTAATGATTAAGAATGACCCATGAAGTGATTCAATTTTCATACGTATTTTCAAGGCTGAACACACACGAGGGTCAACTGCAATGTAAGACTAAGTATTTCAATGTCTCATGACAAGATTGCCTTAGAGAAAATAAAGGCTAAGAAAATAAGTCTAAAGTAAAAAGAGGATATATGTATGTATCCTCCGAGAAATTTAGGTCATTGACACTAGGAAAATTACAGTATCATGGTTAAAAAATAAAGATTAACATCAGGTACCTGTTTCATGAAAGAAATTCTCAAAATGTTTACAAGATGGACAGGACAAATGCATACAACATCTAAGTCTTCCACAAGATACAAAACAACTTGATATTTCCAACACAAATATGATTTAAGATTTCCACAAATAATAGCATGGAAATACTGTATTAAAACTTCCTTTTTGATAGTGTTTTCTGGTCTTCCGTACTGTGTCTACTCTGAAATAGACCGTCCATGCAGATAAGTATAGAAAGATTCATGCATGCAGATACACTTGTCCCTTGTACTTATGTTATTGTGTGAGCCTGTTTCTGAAAACACTGTGACATCAAGGAAAAATAAGATACTGAACAAAGCAGGTATCTTTGTTGTTGTTCAGTATAGATTTCTAGAAATTGAGAAACTAAGTTTACTCTGATAGAGAGTGATAATAAACATACTATCACAAAAAGAGGTACATTTGGAGTAGAATGCAAAATCCCTTTGAATTTTTAAAATGAACCCTAGACTCTCAAAGAAACTTGTTCATTTGAAAAGATGCTTGGGGTAATGCATTTAGGTTCAGAAGTCATGTTCCTTTTGTCTCTTTTGCTAGGAAGAGTCATTTCCTCAGAAAGTTAAGAGATGCATGGAGTCCAGATAGTCTTATAGTCTTATAGTCTCTGTTAGCTTTTTGATTATGTAATTAGTAATGAGATTTCTTTGGCTGGAGTAATTTAAGTAGAGACTAGATCACTGATCATTTTGATAAGGTATTATAGGGAGAAATCAAGTAGATTTTCAGTTGAATTCAGTAAGATTGAAATTCTCTCCAGCTTCCAGCCTTAAATAAAACTAGGAGGTCTTCCCCTTACTCCTCTAAAGAAATGAAGTTTTATATGCATTTTCAGTACTTGGATTCTAGTTTTCTTATTCCCTACCTGACACCTAAAGTTTTTAAAACTTTAGTTCAGCTTTTCACATTGTTATTGCAGAATTTAGCATGGAAAAATAATCCTTTTTTAACATATTATACGTGTTGATGAAATTTCTTTAACATAGATACATATGTATTATTATATATGCATGTATATATAAGGATATATATACACACATCTCTCTGTACATAGGTACACTATTTTCTTCATCATTTCTTTCAGCAATATATTTTTAAAAGCAAACAGTAGTAGGTTTCTTAGTAACAATAGCTTACATTCTGTAATTTCTGAAATGTTAAATATATTATTTTTGTTATCTGTAGCATAAAATGCATTAAATTAAAATTTTTGATTTTCTAACATATTTTACAGAGACGAAAACCAGCATTTTATTTTATTTATTTATTTTTTTCCTAGTCACATGATTGGTTTATTTTATTTTATTTTTTTTTAAACTTTATAGTTTATTGTCAGGTTGGTTTCCATATAACACCCAGTGCTCTTCCCCACAAGTGACCTCCACCAAGACCATCACCCCCCTTTACCTTTTCCCCTTCCCCCCTCAGTTTGTTT
>CM053572.1:72273950-72368701 GCA_028646485.1 Cryptoprocta ferox
ATACTGAACCACTTGCAGTTATTAAAAATAACAGCTTCTTTTAATCAGAAGTTCAGTTTTTAATAAAAAATTCTAAGTAATAAGCTATAATCCTAATAAACTGGAGCAGAGGAATCAGATTCCAAGTGCAAATGAATCCACAAAACTTTGATTTCCTGGTTGAAGGTGGAGAGAAAAGAAAGTGGAAGAAAAAGAGCAGGAGAAGAAAAGTAAATAGAACTGGGTCTCGTATTCTCTGGAAGACAACTGCTATCTGTTGATCAGAGTCTCTTTGTTTCCATGCTCCATGTGTTCCTTGTTTTCTGCAGTTTATTTAAAAGTCCTTTCAACTAGGTTTTTCATCCTAACAATACATAATGCAACTCTTTTCTGAAACTTCTGAAATAAAATTATATATAAAGAAAACACTTGCTTTCATCTTTTTTCTTGTGTGTTAAATTTAAGAGAGCAGTTGCTTAAAGTATGGGTTGTGTTGCTTTGTTGTTTTGTCTTTTTCCACCCATCATTTGCCACATAAACTCTGCCAAAATTATATTCTTTGGTTTCCAGGATGGCAAGCCCGCTGGCCTTAATGCAATGCACACATCCTTCTTCATCAAATACACTTCAAAGTGCCAGGAAACTGCCAGGTAACTACTGTAAGGCAAAGATGCTCCTATGGTCAGAAAAGCAAGGTTCAAGTGCAGAGTGGGTGGTCTAATCTTCTCTTGGGGGAAATGTGTATTTCTTTTCAGATACAGAGCAGTTCCAGTAAATATGCAATTAAAAAATTGCCTGAAAGTACCACAAAATATGCAGAGCCAGATACTAGAACAAATTCACCAACTTATTACATATTGCTGTGGTCAGATGGTTCTGAATATTCACCATCATATGTCCTTTAAATCCAACAGAATTCTGCTGTCATACAAGTGATTTTAGCTTTTATAAAGAAGAATATGCATACACACACAAAACAGGCAGTATCAACAAGAAAATAATGCCATTCCTAATCAATCTATTTCCAGCCTCAAAATGTAAATCTCTTTAGTTATCTATACAACATTAGGTTTTAAAGCTTTCACATTTAATGAACTTACCAGCAGAAAGAAAAATTATAGATATTTTAAAAGTTAAGAAAAAGTATTGAGACAGACCTCTCCTCACTTTACTTTTCCAAACAACGAAAAAAATACATGATAGGAGCCCTCATAAAATGGACATGGTTCCCATTATTTTGGGGAAAGGTATTGTCAGAGCAAAAGCATCCTCTATGTCTGATGGTTAACTTATTCTCCAACATAATGGGCACTAAAGATTCTGGTAGAAATACTGAAAACATTAATTAAGCCACAAGGACTAAAAATGTCCTAATAAAGATGCTAATTTGAAACTCAAACTTTTTCTTTAAAACAGCACCCCAAGGAGAATAATTTGATTCACAAAGCAATAGAACATTTCTCTGCACATTGCAGGGTTTTTTAAATTATTATTAAGTTTATTTTTGAGAGAGATAGAGTGTGAGTGGGGGAGGGGCAGAGAGAGAAGGAGACGCAGAATCTGAAACAGGCTCCAGGCTCTGAGCTGTTAGCACAGAGCCTGCTGTGGGGCTCTCACGAACTGTGAGATCATGACGTGGGCGAAAATTGGACACTCAACCAACTGAGCCACCCAAGTGCCCCTGCACATGGCGTTTAAACTGAACTTTGCAGATCAAGTGAGTCCCTCCACTCTACAGCCACACCACAGATGTCATGTGTTTATTTTAAATGATGTTTTTTATAAATATATTTTAAAATATCTGTACCTGGTGAAGATGCTGCCAAGTTAATTTACAAACAAATAGTACTTGCATTTAATAGAGCCAGCTGCTATTTTAGTTAAATATTTTTGTCAGAAAACATGAAATTAGATTTGAACAGAAGCTAAAAATAATAAAAATCACTTTAACAATACAAAGTATACATTATCAATTCTCTGTTTACAGGTTTTTTATTGTTATTTTTCCGCTTCTCTGCATTTTAATGCCAGAGTTCCATCATGAATACTCATCAGGATTATTTCCAGAGTCTTATTTGCCCACTCAGGTACCTGACAATAAAACAGAGGGTTCAAGGGGTGCCTGGGTGCTCAGTCGGTTAAGCACGCAACTCTTGATTTCAGCTCATTATGATCTCACAGTTTGTGAGTTCGAGCCCTCATCAGCTCTGCGCTAACTGTGGAGACTGCTTGGGATTCTGTGTCTCATTTCTCTCTGCCCTTTGTTTGTCCTCTCTCTCTCTGCCTCTCTGTCTCTGTGTCTCTGTCTTTGTCTCTGTCTCTGTCTTTCTCTCTCCTTCTCCTCCTCCGCCTCCCCCCTCTCTCCCTCCCTGTCTCCCTCCCTTCCTCTCAAAAATAAATAAACTTAAAGAAAAATAGAGGGTTCAAGTCAGGCCACTTACTAGTCAGATTCAAATTTAACATGACTTGTTCTAATATGTAATATCTTTGAATAAAGGCAGGTGTCTGTTATGAGTATACCAAAATCTGAAATGTGTATGCTCTATCCTGATTATCAGCTATTTTTAAGCTCCTACTACTATGTACTGAGATGTAAAGCTATGATACGAAAATAAATAATGCATGTTCATTTTTAATATGGTTTCATGTTCTCAAGTACATTCGACTGGTGGCAGTGACTAGGATGTAAAGAGACAACATTATTATTACACTTTGTTCCAGAGGACCATGGGGTGGGAGGTGGCAGCTATCTACGAAGAAGATATTTGAGTTAGGCATGTAGGAGCCCACCAGGCAAAGAATGGGGCTCTGGGCACAGGGTATAAGTATAAAAAGCCCTAAAACAAGTTCAAGAATTCAAGTGATTGCCAAAAGTTAGGTAGATAGGACAAGAGTGGGGGGAGTAAGGTAATAAGACAAAGGACATGAGGTGGGGGAAGCAGAGCAAGGACAACATCATGGAAGCCCGGAAAGAGAAGCTGGCTTTTATGTGTAGGGACCACCGACAGATCACTAGGGGAGTCAGTGAGACCAGATAAGCATGTTAAAATCAGCTAGTTCACACTTTACAGTGTTCACAGTAGAATGGAAAGGTCAAGGAGGGCAGTTTGGAAACTCTCCTGTAATCTCGATGCAAGATGTTGAGGGTTTAAACTGGCAAAGTGGCTGATATTAAAGTAAGCAACAGATAGAGGGAACATCAACCCAGATTAATTTCCATCCTATTCATGACTTAAATACTCCAAAATTACAGATATATGAATCTCACAGAAACAAGTAGGGGGAAAAGAAAGCACCTGAAAATTCAAAGAAAATATGATTACAATACTGAATGTATGAAATGTTTTATTGTCACTCAGCATTACAAGCGCCTAATACAAACTAAAATAAAGACAATCCTGTGTATGCTACTTCAGACCCTAACAATTTTCTGGAAAAGGTCAGTAACTTTCCCTTAAATGTCTCCATTATTTCTTCCACAATTACATCAAATTTTTATCAAATTCACAAAGCAATACAATAAAAGATAAATTAAAAATACTATTATCAGTCAGGTTTTTAATTGGTCATTGGTTTATTCAAAAGTAGCCCATGTATTTCTAACAAAAAATTGTCTCTATATAGGACATATTGTGCATTAGACTGTTTATATTTTAATATCAGATTAAAATATTCCTTCTGAGTTATATCATTTCTTGTCATATTCTTCCTTCTTCTTGATTTGTTGATGAGTAAGGAAAGATTGATTTTCAGAAATAAAGAGCTATTGAATTTGCAGTACATTTTTTTCCCACCTTTTCTTCCATTATACAGAAGTCATTTAAATAAGCTACTTCTGTAATGAGAACTGCCAATCAGGGTTAAATTCATTTAACCATCAGGTTACGGAAATTTAAAATCTACCAACCAAAGCCAAATATCCAATTTAATGGAATTCAAACTGTCTTATAATATAACTGGGAATAAGTGAGGGCTATTTACTGAGAAATTTAAAAAATGAATGTCCTGTGAGCTGAATTCAATATGATTATAAATCTGCATCACTGAAAGAGTGTTTGTGTCAATGCTTTGATGCAGAGTATAGCATCCACAGTAGCCCATGTTTTAGACAAAAATAGTCCATTTACTATAGCAATGTGAACACTGTATCCTGTTTTCAAGATGATGTCAGTGTTGAATGCTCATCTTTTGATAATTACTCATCATGTTCTAGCTTTTGAATATCTAATATTTAATGACATTTTAAACATTTTCTCTTTAAACCAATGTATTTTTAAAATTTTCTAATTGAAGTATAGTTAACATGTTACATTAGTTACGAGTGTACAACATAGTGATTTAACAAGTCTATACATTATGCTATGGTCACAAGTGTAGCTGCCATCTGCCACCATACAACACTATATTACAATACCATTGACTGTACTCCCTATACTGTGCCTTTTATCCCTGTGACTTACTCATTCCAAAACTGGAAGTCTCTATTTCCCACTCCCCTTCACCCACTTTGCCCAACCCCCAAGCTCCTCTCCCTTCTGGCAATCATCAGTTCTCTGTATTTATGGGTCTGTTCTGCTTTCTGTTTGTTTCCAGATGCATTTTTATCATTCAAATAATCAAACGGTTTTTCTACCAGTACCACACCCACTACCACCACCACCAAACTTTCTGATTTTTTCCATCATTGTTTTATATTTTAAAGCAAGTACTTGAGTTTGATAAAATAAATTGAGACTAGGGCAGGGCTATGTTTGAATCCTTTGTATAAGTTCACATTAAGAACTCTCTAAAGAAAACCACTGTAAAAATTCAGAAGTCTGGCATAGTATCTTTAACTTATATAATCATATAAAAAACACTATTTCTCTGGAATTGTAAAAATTAGTTTTTAGTAGAATAATAACTTAGTATATACCTTAAGCATTTAAAAGTATTTGACTTGATTCAACTGCTCTAAGAACCTAAGAATTAACAACAGACTATCAGACATCATAGATGTTTATCAAAACACAGAATTTTGAGTTCTTCTGGTGGGTCAAAATTAAGAGAAATAACTTTTCCACTTTCTATGAAGGAAGAAATTTAGAGATCAGAGGATAAAATCTGTGGGTAGTAATTGGGGTCATACATTTAAAATTTACTCTGACAGAGGGGTGTCTGAGTGGCTCAGTCAGTTAAGTGTCTGACTCTTGATCTCAGCTCAGGTAATGATCTTCCTGTTCATGGGATTGAGCCCTGCATAGGTCTCTGCACTGACAGAGATTGTGAGACTACTCGAGATCCTCTCTCTCTGTCTGTCTCTCTCTCTCTCTCTCTCTTTCTTTCTCTCTCTCCCTCTCTCTGCCTCTTCTCCTCTTGCTCTCTTTCTCTCTCAAAATAAATAAGTGAACTTAAAAAATAAAAATAAAATTTACAGAAACATTTTCAACTAATGTAAAGGCCTGTTTAGTGAGAATCAACTCAGGAAGTTATCAAAAAATTCTCAGGAAATGATTCTAGAGTCATTTTTTAACAATGTGTAGAGCATAGAGAAGTTCATATAAAGCATATGGTTTTATTTACATCTCTACTACCTTTACTCTGGAAAAAATGAGAATATGTTTGAGTGTAGGACTTATTTGCTCTTGGGAATGTATAAAACCAGCCAGAGTCTTGCTGATAGTGATTCTGAACTAGAATTGAAACAATCTCCATTTTTGTACCTATTTGGCATCAGATTAATCCTCAGCTGAATCCTTAATCAGGAAAAGCCTCTATTAATATTGGCCTAAAGTATGATGCATTAGAATTTTCAAGAACAGACCCAAGTCTGAAGTATCTTTCTTGTTTGAAAAGTAGTTTCCTCAGTGAGACATGATATAGGAGGCCAAGAGAGAAGGGGCAATTGAATTAAGGGGATGGAGAGGGTTAGCCAAATTAAATTACAATGCAAATACTGAGGCTGTCCATCTCTTGCCTCCTTCTTCATACAAAAAAAAAAAAAAAGTATATTTATCAGTCAGTTCACTCTGACTCTGTAATGCCTTAAGTTGCGTCCTGGACTGTTAAGTGAAAAATGCCTAACACCATGCTGAGGCTCACCATGCTGTCAGACTGGGGAAGACACAGTGCCATGTTACTTCCATGGCAGTATCAGTTTCCTGTAGACCAAGTAGATTACAATTGAGAGGCTCACACGGAACACTAGACCAAGGGAACTGCAGACAACCAGTCATGTCCCAGAGCATGACAGACCACAAAACCAATTCTCCTCATCTTTCCCAATGACCTACATTTTATCACAGAACAAAATACCCATCCTACTACCTGAAAGAATAGAGATTGTCCTTCCACATCTTGCCTAGAAAATAGAAACACTAATTTTATCTTTAGTGTCCTTCTTTATCTCTTTAAGGGGTTAATGTATTTTTTAATGTTCATTTATTTCTGAGATTGAGAGGGAGAGAGCACACATGCACAAGCAGGGGAGTGGCAGAAAGAGAACGGGACAGAGGATCCAAAACGGGCTCTGAACTGACAGCATCAAGCCTGATATGGGTCTTGAACTCACAACCCATGAGATTATGACCTGAGCCCAAGTCGAATGCTCAAGTGACTGAGCCACCCAGGTGCCCCCGAGGGATAAATGTTTAAGTGAAAGTGAGTGAGAACATTTCAACTTGATCTATTCTAAATGCTAGTGGCCATACCATTCCCTTTATTGCACATTCTTTCATTATTAAAAACATAAATCTTGGTGGGGAGGGGAATATTCACAAATATCCTATGTACCTAAGAGAAGAAAGGACAGTGTTCCTTAGAAAATTTTTATGAGGACTACTTCCTTATATAAAACTTGTCCTGAGATGATGGCTCTTTCAGTCATAACACTGATAAACTTGGATCATATATTTTAACACTTCTGACGTCTAATGGCAGCAAAATGGACAATAGAAACATCCTCCCTCTCTAGATACACAAAGTTAGGTATTCCAAGTGCCATTATTTATAAGTGTTCTGTTTTAAAAATGTACTCTGTGTTTAAGTAGGTATTAAAAAATACTTGTCAAGTAAAGATAAAAGTATTTTAATGAACGATTTCTCTGATTCTGCAGCATGCTAATGTATTGTGTGATGCTGCAAGAGAGACAAACCATATGCTGTATTCCCCAAATGCACTTGACCACAGAAATCTGTTTTGGGGCAGTCGAGGAAGGAGGAAGGATAATTTACATCTATTAACAGCTGGAGAAAACAGTAATGTTTAATGGAAACCTAGTTTGGGTAAAATAATCCTGGGAGAGGGACTGAAAGATGTAAATGTCTATTCTAGGAAAGACAGTGGGCTCCAACCCTGGCAAAAGTCCATAAAATGATATAAAAAATCAACTCCATGAGGTAAACGCTAGTGTACCAAGTTGTATTTTCATATGTTGAGAGAAATTAGCCTAATCCCTGGCTGGTTCTTTGGAATCTGGAAATGATCAACAACATAAATAATTACTGTAGCTGAAATGAGGGTAGAACAGCCCATATTTCAGCTGCAGAGTACCAAGAGCAGATGCTACTGAGGACCATTACCATTGCTGGACAAGATGAGTGCAATACAAGCTCTGCTGAAAATCTCAAGTCATGCTAAGGGCCATGGTAAAGACAAGGGATTTTGCCAAAGGTGGACTAGGAAGCAGCATGTGTGGACTTCATCCTCAGGACAAGGAGTTCCTAGATGAAAATTCTCCAGCAAATCCCCTTAGCTGAGACCAATACATAAGCTCTAGTGCACATGACCTACTCTGGAAGGAGGAATGACAGTGGATCTCATAGTTATCACTAAACTGAAGCTGGATGGATCAACTCTGTAAAAACTGTATGTTGACTGTGGCTCCTGTGGAAACTCTAGCATCGTGATTTGTTAATTACTGAGAGTGTGATGGCCAATCCATTACCTAATCTGATTCTACACAAGTGCTTACACAAAGGGCAGTGGCTCCAAGTTTGTTGTGGGGAGATCTTTCCATAGTTCTAACCTGGGGCTCAAGAAAATAGATGCTGACTTCCGAGACTAGAAGCTATTGGTTATTGAGTAACTGACAGTGGACACTAAACTTATACATGAATTCTTTGAATCTGGGGGAAAATGAAAAGTTGAGTACATCTTAATTAGCTAATTTGTCCCAACTCTTTTTTTGCAATGTTAACAAAAACATATCTCCTTTAAATTTATGTTCTCTCTGTTTTTTCACATCAGTCTACAACTAGATACATCATTGAAGAAAAGGCTATCTTTTCTGTCATATACAAACACATTAGAACACAAAGTTTGACATATTGATGAATATGAAAGCACAATGACCTAACAGTATAAAAATCAGTGAAAAAAGGGTAATATCAGCTAAGTCCTAGATAATTAGCCCTTGACTAATCTGTGCACACTCTGTGAACCAGAGTGTAACAGTCATGCTAAGTCTCATTATACAATTTTTCCTATGAATTTTAAGCCCTTCACATATTTTTTAGCAGCTTAACAAATTAAGCAGAAAATGTTCTTATTTTAATGGAGGACCTGGAGCACAGAGAGACTAAGTAGCCTCAGTTATAAACTAGGTGAGTCAGAAGCAATGAATTTTTTTATTCTTTTGTTTTTGTTTTTGTTTTTGTTTTCAGTCATTAATCAAAAAGGTTATGGCTGGGGAACCTGGGTAGCTGAGTCGATTAAGCGTCTGTCTTCGGCTTAGGTCATGATCTCATGGTTCATGGGTTCAAGCTCCACATTGGACTCTGTGCTGGCAGTTCAGAGCCTGGAGCCTGCTTCAGATTCTGTGTCTCCCTCTCTATCTGTCCCTCCCCCACTCTCTGTGTGTCTCTCTCTCTCTCTGTCTCTCTCTCAAAAATAAATAAAAGAAAATTTAAAAAGTAATAAAAAAATGTAATGGCTGACCGAACTTGGGTAGCTGTTCACCAAACACTTTCCTTTTTCCTCTTCACTACTCACTTGGGCTACGCTTCCCAGACTCCTTTGCTGTGAGTGCAGCCATGAGACAGAGTCTTACAGAATATAATGTGGACAGAAACAATGCAGCACTTACAGACCTAGCCTAAAAAACCCTTGTAAAATCCTCCATTTATATTCCCCATCAAGCAGCTGAATGTAGAGGGGTCCTAGAGTAGGGAAAACACAAAGAACAAGAAGCACTGTATTACTGTTTTAAGTTATTGAAATTTGAGGGCTTTTCATAACATTATACTTTTTCATAAGTTATACTACCCTGATAACATAAGAAGATATTTATGATGTTTTAAACCAAAATGTATGTCTCAAACCACAGCATCTCATTACCAGCTAATAATTCAAGCTCACTCTTACCTTGCCTAATTAACATCCTCTTTTCAGACTGAAAAGGAGTATCATCCTTCTGCTATTGATCCTTCAAGACCTATTGGTCTTGTCATAGGAAAAACTAGAACCATAGAAATCACTGAAAGCCTATAGTAAAGCCTTGTAAAGTACAGTACAGTAAAGTAAAGCCTTGCACTCTGCTGTCCAATTCTTAATTTGGGGGATACTGAAACTTTTCAAATGCAAAACAGACAAAAAATCCAGGAACAACAACTTAGGGAAGCAGGTGTTTTTTCTTTCCTATTCTGGTTTATGGAATAATATTTAATGTATTTTCACTAATTTTTGTGTAAACCTGGCTTTAGAGTGGTTTTACTTTAGAAAATATATGACTTTATTTAAATGTATAAAGAGAAACTAGCTGATTTCAAAACACCAATAAATGTATAGTATTCAAAAATAGTAAGTTAACTTGATCCCACACCTATTAGAATGGCTATGATCAAAGGCAAGTAATATCAAGTATTGTCATGAATATGGAGAAAAAGGAACGCATTGTGCACTGTTGATGGGAATATCAATCAATTCAGCCACTAAGGAAAAAATATGGAGGATTCTCAGAAAATTGAAAATAGAACTACCATATAATCCAGCCAATACCATTTCTTGGTATTTATCTAAAGGAAATGAAAACACTAAGTTAAAAAGATACATATATCCCATGTTCACTACAGCATTATTTATAATAGCTAAGACATGGAAGCAACCTAAGTGTCCATACACAAAAGAATGCATAAAGAATATGAATAAAGAAAATGTATATATACACAATGGAATACTATTTAGCCATAAAAAAGGCAATCTTGCCATTTGCAAAACCAATGATGAACCTTGAGGGCATTATGCTATGTAAAGTAAGTCTGTCAGAGAAAGAAAATTATCTCATCATCTCACTTATATGTGAGATCTTTAAACAAATAAAATCCCTAAATCATAGATACAGAGAACAGACTGGCAACTGCTAGTTGCTAGAGGCAAGGAGTGAAGAATGGGCAAAATGGGTGAAGTTTGTCAAAAGGTACATACTTCCAGTTACAAAATAAATGCCATGGAGATATAATGTACAGCCTGGTGACTTGAGTTAATAATACTGTATTGTCTGTTTGAATGTTGCTGAGAGTACACCTTATAAGTTCTCATTATAAGAAAAAAATGCAAAGTTAAATTATCTCCCAAAATGAAGGGATTCAACTGCACTCCTACTTTGTTGAGGTATGACTGCTTTATGATATACAGGCCTATTTTTTGTGCTCTTGTTGAACATTTTTCTTTTGTCTTTATGTTGATTTTTCATGGAGGCAGTACTGCTTTCGTTTAAAATCATAAGGTCAAAATTCAATTTAGCAATGCTGAGTTGTAATGTCTTTAGAGGATCCATATCTTAGCATAACAGAGTTAAGGATTTGTTCAAAAGCATTGCTAGAGTTTTTTTTTTTAAAGAGTTGTAATTATTTTCTGTTGGGGCATGTGAGGTCGTCTACCATACCTGGATCTATTTAGTCCTAATTGCTACATGAGTGGTCCTAAAACTCTTAAGAAAGAAGATAGTAATTTGTTACTCAGGAATAATTACAAGACTCCTATGAGGAAGCAAATTTGAGAAGTAAGCTTATTTGTGACATATTTCTAACACTGCTTTAGTGTGGATGTCCTTCAAATATACTGTTTTCCAAACCCATAGATATATACTGAATCTATGAAAACAGCAGAGATATCTGTCTCATGGAAATAGATCTTGAGAATTAGAGAGGCATAATTTGCTGAAGAAAGGTTAATTGACTAAATCACAAGAAGTGTTCAAAAACATTTCTGTGCCCAGTTGTCAGGCCTTTTATTTTTATCCCAGTGTGACAAAAATCACATTTTTCCATGTTTGGAAACCTTATCTCAGTTAAGAAAATATTTTTAAATATATATTTAATATATATATTTAAAAATATATTTTCATTTATATTCTCAAAACTGGCTAGTGCTCCTTTAAAAAACAAAAGCTGATGTGAAAGAAAACACAAAGCTTGCTAGATACAGCAAGAAGAAGACATAGCACAGAAAAAAAGCACAAGACTATGTTTATTTTGGTCATGTGTTGAGAAAGAAAGGAGGCAACTTGGAAGCAATGAAGGAGGAGGGGGAGTACTGGGTAAAATAGATGTTTGGTATAAGCAGGATTGTTAGGAATGAAAGCTTTTAATCCAGAAGCTGGGCTCAATTCTTAGGGCCGTTTTTGCCACTGACAGGCAAAGTCAATGGGTCATGCCGGTTGTGTGCTGCACTAAAGCACCTGCTAAGGTATGAAGAATCCAATTTCACCTGCATTCTACTCACCTGGCAAAGCACTCTGGCATAAGTGTACATTCCCAGGGAGGAAGCTGGAAGTTATGTCTTTCACACATACATACACACATGCAGAGTTTTGCTATAGACAAGCCATACTTATGTGGGGACCCATATGTCCTCCAAGGAGAACCATTTTATAACTTACAAAAAGGTTCATCAAGGTCAACAGAGACTTTAAAACCAGTTGAGTGACCCCAAATTCCTTCTGATGCTAAAATTCTAGCATTAGCATGAGCTCCATGTAGTTGTGAGTGGGTCTACAGCAACAATGTGGAAGGCACAGAAATTAGTCATTGGATATAGAATCTGGTTCCCACTCCATCATCACAATCACAATGACCCTCAGGCTTCTCATCAACAACACAGAGAAGTTGGCTTTTACCTACCGCAATAGGTCAGTATATGAGATAAAATAATCACATCATAAGCTGTGAAGTACGATGGACTTTAATACATAGACGAAATGGGAGAGGTAAAGTTAGAAGAGTAAAGATAACCTTTACCTGGACACTGTTTAGGAAACAGCCAAAACAAGATTTTATTCCAGTAAAAAGGTAAAAATCTGGAGCTAAGTAAACGATTTTAATGCCACACATTCCCCAATCTTCAAAGGCTCAAAACCAGAAGGTGGTTTGTGAGTAGTCTTGAAGAAATGAGTCTGGAAAAGAGTCAGGCCAAGTGAGATTGTTACCTTCCTATGCTTGTAGGGTCTCATGATATATATTCTGAACTTAATGAGCTCTTGAGAAAAAGTACAACAAAAACAAGAGAGAATTTAAAATGTGTGGGAGAATTTCTGATGCTCTCACTGAACACAGACTTCATGGTGAGCATAAGTAGGAAGATGTAAATTATTTTCAATTCCAAGGTACTTCTCTTAGTATAAACACCTCACCAGGAGTAAAGATTTAAAGATGCATAAGGCAACTACTTATCTGATGCTCAAAAACAAAACAAAACAAAAAAACAAAAAACAAAAAACAGTGTTCTTCAAAGTTAGGGTCAAAAATGTTTCTGTTGCAGTCTGTGCTGCAACATATGAGGGAAATGAAGAATATTCCAGAGCAATATTTATTATTTGAATTGTATTCTTCCCATTTTATAATTTAAATGATATAGAAAATTCAATTTCAATCTCTTACATTAAATAATTATAAAAACTATTGGAATGTGTTCCTAACTATTCTCCCCTGGCTCTAACCTTGGCCCTTTTCAACTGACCCTTGAAGAGCTACCGAAGTGATCTTTCTAAAATGAAAATCAGATCATCTGTCTCCCCTGATTAAAATCTTTCCCAATAAAGTTTTATTACCAAGAGTAAATGCCAAGTTATTTAGTTTGGCATAAAAGGTTCCCCTTGATTTGACCCCTAACTGTTCATTTTCATCTCTCTGCACCAACAATTCCAAGCTAACATTTAATGCTCCGGCCAAACTGAAGAGCTTATAGTTTGTTCTAGACAACAATTATTTACACGCACCCTTCTCAATGCCTATAATACTTTCCCACCTTTTTTTGTCTCCAAAACTGTTCTTCATCTTTCAAAGTTCAGCTCAGTACAACCTTGCTTAAGAAGTCCTCCACAAGCCAACACAATTTAAAGTTTCTTTTATCTGTGCTTCATTTATACCTTTGCATACTTGTAATCCAGCATTTTTTAGCCCTATACTAATCGCATTTACTAGACTGAGACTTTCTCAGAAGTGAGCCTTGTAACTTTACTTTTCCAGTGCCTGTTATAATACTTGATTCATAGGCGGTGCTCCATAAATCATTTATAAGTGAATCAATGAAATGCCAGTGCATCAGCATCTCACTTGGTATTCCAGTGCCAACTAAATCCCTCTACCATTTTACTCTCCCCTAAGATCAGAATACTTATGCTTGTTCTCACTCTTGATTCAAGATCCTTCATTATTTCTCCCCAAAACCTAATCCCTGTTAAGCATATTTACTGATTCCCTAGAATGGATTCCATTATTATCAGATGTTCTATATGTGTTATCTTTGGCTATAAAGGCAAATTTTGTAACAAAATTTATAGTCTAAGTAGCTCACCACAACACATTTTATCCCTCTCTCACATTAAATGAGAGCTTCAGATTGACCACAGGACCAAAATGAATAGGAAATAGATCTGCTATATCTTCTAATTACAGGATTTAGGCAGAAGGGTTGCCCCTATCTGGTACACACTGTTTTCTCCTGGAAGAGGCAAGAAAAAGAGACAATATATCAACTACAAAATCACATTCAAAGTTTCTGCTTAAATCCACTCACAGTCCATTGCAAAAATGAGTCATCTGTCCTAGTCTGACAACAGGGCAGGGAATATCCTCTACTCTACCTACAGGAAGGCATGAAAAGAGCAAACAATATATACAGAATCCTTTTAACATGCCATATCCTTCCACTGACATTTGACGATATTATGAGATATCAGATGACAATCCAACTAAATTTAACCAATTTCTTGGTCCCCAAAACTCTAACTTGCTCCACAAATGTATAGATTGAATATGGTCAGTGAGAGAACACAAAGTCTAAGGCACATCCCTCTGTTGAATGTTGGTAGATATGGCATCAAAGCTAAAGGAAAAGATTACACCTGAAAACTCAAGTTCATAAATTCTCAGGAGAGATTTTTGATATTTCTTTTCAAGTATTTGACCTCAATAATGGTCAATAAAGATAATAATCACTATCAAGTGGTCCCTTTTTGAAAGTATATACTGAACAGAAGCTTTAATTTTTAAAATCTGTGTCTTTGTTTAACTGAAACATGTAAAATGGTCTCAATTGCATTTGTTGTGCACTGAGAGTGCAGAGTGCTGTGTCCTTGTCTTTGAAAAGGGAGAGGGGGCGCCACTAAGATACACATCTCTAAAACTTGCTTTCCTCATCAAGGAGAACGTTACTGTAATTTCAGCATCTTCTTATTTAGCTGTAAAATCCTTTATTCCTATGTAAACTTTATCCATATCAACAAAATCTAAGTAAAAATTACTATCAATCAAACTTTATTAGAGCAGAGAACTCCTTCCACTCACTAAATCACACACATTAATCATTATCCACAATGAACCAACAAGTGGGAAAGAGATGGGGCATCTAAGCCTAAATGGCAAGAGTTATCACATCCAATGGTAAATTCTTAGAGAGTACAAAGTGTATAATTTTTATTAGGTATGTCAACTCATTCGCTTATGAACTTGAAAGCATCCTTCTTTCCTACATAATATAGTTGACTAATTTGGCAAACATTCTTATACCACTGAATGGATGTTTCCCTTGATAATATTCCAGGCCAGTTATATTAAAGTTCAGGCACTTTCTGTTAAGAAAACAGCAGAAGTCCAGTTATCTATTCTTAGAATTTAAAACATTTTGATTAAATATTTATATATTCTGCTGTAGACTGGACTTGTTACCCTACTGGCTTTGTATAAAGGTGTGTTGTGCTCACTCCTTCGTCTCCCCATCCATCTTAACTGCCCTTAGTCCCTAGTATTGGGGTGGGGTAGGGATGAGGGAAAGAGATAAAATTCATTTATGTGAGTGCCCATGAAGTTTCCTTTCTTTTTTATGTCGACATCACCATTGTACTTGACTCAGCAACAATCACAAGCAACTACCCTAATCAAGTCTCCATGTCTTCAAGGTAAACCATAATACCCCCAACCTCTCCCCTCCTCTCCCCGCCCCCCCCCCCAGAGGCACCTCAGCCTCACAAAGCATGGCATGTGCATTTTCTTGCTCTGGTGTTGTGTGTCCCAGAAATCCATTGTTGCAGTCTTATGTAACATCTGTGACCCTAACATACTGAAGTTCATCCTAATTGCTCTTAGGACCAGAAATTCAAGGGGTAGTCTGTGTACTCACACCACCAGGCCCACTGTCACATCTACTACTCTGGTATCTTTCCTAGTGCTTTTTCTCTAGTTCTCGGTATGAGTCACATGGATGTGTTCAATATTCAAGCAAATTTTCATCAGAAGAAAGAGCTTGGTCTCTGTATCTTGAATATAAACATGAATTTTGTGAACAGTTCTTTTTCTACCCCATCCCCTTGATTTTGGAGAAGAGAATCAAAAGCATACCTTCTCTCCTTTCCCCAAAAGAAAGAAAAAGGATGGCTGCTGATATCCTCAAACTGTGTGCTGCATAAAAATGATCTGTTCTAGCTCTCTGTACTACCTCTGTGTTTTCCATGTTAAGAAAAGAAAATGGGTTATTTTGACTTATTTACAACTAGGACATCACCAACCTCAAAAACTGGGCCTTCTTTAAAACGTCCTTTGGAGAATTTTTGAACTGCTTTCATAAGGCATTTCTGCTATAATCCTTAAATAATTTGGTAATCTAAGTGAATGCATAAGCTCTCTACCAGTGACTTCTGTCATATTTTTAGGTGACACTCACCTAGAGAAGAGGCATTCAACAAATGATCAAATGTGAATGTAAATACACTCACTGTACCTTATTCTCTTTTGACAAGGGATCTACTTTTCTACCTTACAAGTCCTCTTGTAATTTGACTTCAAAATCAGCATCGGGCTTATTAATAATATGACTTCAGTGCAGTAGTTGCACATTTAGAGAAAAGAAATGATGTCACTGAAATAGCGATAATTTACCATTTCTTAGCTTTCTCATCAATTGTGTTACAGAAATACCAGAGAATCACATGAAAGGGAAAACAATTAGTACCTAGAAATGTAATTTTTACAGAATATGAGCCATGTCTCTGTTCAACAGTAGGGACATAAAGCATGTGTCAGTGTTATAGGCCTGTTTCCAATTAGGAAACTGATGCATGGAGAGCCATTCATCACTACCATGATTTGCAGTAAGAAATTAAGTGCCTAGAGGGCATGGTTTTAGAGAAGCTCAGAATGGAGCATAACAACAGATTTATAGTCACTATTTTAACCTTTAAATCAATGCTTGATTACTAAAAGCTTTATAGGAAGTACTTATAGAATATTCAAAAAAGCATTTAGGATAGCAAAAAGTTCCATGCATATTTTCAAGCCATAAACAATATTCTGATCACCAATTTTAAGTGAGAACATGTCCATGCATAATATATAGTAGTATATCCTAAAAATATTTTATACGTAGGAAGTTATTTTATTTTCTAATTTCCTCTGAAACTAAATGCTGATTGTTTCTTTGAATCACAGCTTCTCAAGAGCAGGCCTAGTAACCACTGTCAGTATGTTTATTGCCCTGTGATTTCTTAAGAAAAATGAGTACACCCAGAATATACACATTTGGAAGTACTTTTGTTAGAGCTAAATAGAGTTCAGTAATAAAACAAATAAGTAAATCTACCAAATGAGACAACAATGTCTGGAGAGTGCCCAGGATGATTTCCATCCACTCAGCATCAAACCCTCCCAAATACTAACTTAAAACTTCACAGCAGGTCATGCAGAAAAGTCAATGCATCATACATGGACTGTGTGTTAGAGTTTTCTCAGAGTCTGAGATCATGGACATTATGCAAATTTTACATAATTCTTAGGAATACCTTGAAAAGATATAGACTCTGTTCAGTCTTCCACATAGGAAAATTTGATTAGCATTTTCAGCCATGGCTTTAATATGATTCTCTTAAAAAAAATAATTTCATTGAGGTGTAAGTTACATTATATTTTCTATTTTTCTATTTCCCCCCATAGTTCTGTCAATTATTTATTTATCAGCTTAGCAGTTTTGTTACTAGTTAATTTAGAGTTGCTATGTCTTCCTAACAAAGTGTCCCTTTTATCATTGGGAAATGTCATGCTTTACCACATGCAATATTCCTTGTCTTAAAATCTGCTTCTAGTAGCAATACAGTTTTTTTTTTGTTTTAGCTTACCCAGACCTATGTTTTACATGATATACATTTTACCTACTCTTAAATTTAATCTATTTCTGTCTTTATATTTAAAGAGCATCTTTTGTAGACAATATATATTTTGGGCTTGTTTTATATACAGTCTGACAATTGCTGCCTTTAAATATATATACTGATGTGATTGATCTTACATCTACCATCTTATCATACATGCCCCATTTCGTCCTGTCTACTATCCTTTGTGGGTACAGTATAATATCTTTTAGCATTACATTAATTCTCTTAACAAAGTTTATAATAAGCATTTCATTAATTCATATTTCATACTTCTCATTTCTCACGTTATACTTTGCATCACAAAATGCAATAACCCTAAAAGAGGATAATTCCAATTACCTGCATTTGTCTCTTACACTATTTTGTCTGTATATGTTACAAAACCCAACTTAAAGTTTTATTATTTTGGCTTTAAGTAATCACCTGATTTTAAGCAGATTATGAGAAGAAAAAAAATATTTGATGTATTTACCTACCTATGAAGGATCTTTATTATTGCATATAGATCTTACTTTCTATACAGTATTACTTCCTTTAAGTCTGAAAGAGTCTTCAGAATTTCACATAGTGAATTTCCTTAGTTTCCATTTATCTGCAAATAACTTGATTCTACTTTTTTTAAGTTAGTCATTATTTATGTAGTTCTTCTTAAGTGTAAGAGTCTCTGTAGGTCTGGATCAGCCATCCAAAGCACTTTAGAATTTTAAATATCTGTCTTTAATTTCCTCATAAAAAATAGATAGGCCACATACAAAGAAAAAGAGCTTCCTGATGTAAATCTTGTCTTACAACCTTTTCTAGTAAAGACATCAATAATTGGAAAAATTTATGAGAGCCTATGGAATAGCAGTTAAGTAATTCCATTAAATTAGATATGTGAGAGACAACCTGGTTTTTTAACCCATGTATTATTTATATAAGAAAGCTAACTGGGGCTAACTCAACAATTAAAGAAACATGGTAGCTTGTTTCTCTTATTTGAGATTTTGGGTTGTTATGGATTGTTTCTTTGGGAAACATAGGTATGGGATTCCCATTTCCTCATCCACAAAATTATTAAGTAAGACCAACAGAATATTTTTAACATAATGTGTGGTAGGGGTATCAATTTCAGGAGCAAAAAAAGCAGTCATGGATTTTCTGGGGCTTCTGGCTTGCTGTGGAGAGGACAAGTGATAACATTGAATCTGGTATACTTCACATATAAGGTATTTTGCTACATGATATTCTCTTATATGAACTGGGCTGAAAGAACGGATAAGGAAAAAAAGATATTCTATAGTATTTTTAGATATTTCGAGATGAAAGTATAAAATTTCCTTCATGTTGACTGCAATCAGAGTGTATCTAAGTAATTACCTGCATACAAGAGAAAATGGCAGAGATAAATAAAAATTGTGACATGAGAAGGTTTTGTTATAGTGTATTTTTATGTTTTAATTATCTATTTCAAAATTTTAAATGAAATAAAAGTAGACAGAATAGTCATATATAAGTCACCAACAACTAAAAAGCATGGGTAAACCATATCATCCTTGTCTTTGTTGCTCCTCTAACTCCAAGGCATTTGGAAGAGAACTCAATGAAGAATGAATCGAAAGACTCATTAGAAAATAACTAAATCAAATTGAAGTGTATATGCTGCTTTCATAAAATTATCATTGTCTCAAGTATTTTGGGAACTTGAAAATATATCTGAATTCTATTATTATCAACCTCAGTTTTTACTTTTACTTTAAAAAAGCAATATATCCGTCCACTGGTCACCTATATAACCCTTTTCTCCCCTTTACTACTGATTTTTCAATACCTTCACCCCATGTCATATCATTTCTGTGTCTTTAACACTAAACATTGTGTTTAGATTACAAATTTTTAATAAATTATTGAACATATATGCTTATATTTCCTCATCCTACTCTTCCTAAGGTCCTGACAAAATACTATTGCTTAAAATGATGTGGTTTGGTCTGTAGACCTTGAATAAATCAGAAAGTTTTTACTGGTGATAACTTATTTAATTTATTTTTAATTTTTAAACTTTTTTTTAAAGTGTATTTATTTTGAGTGAGAGAGAGAGCATGAGCAGGGGAGGGGCAGAGAGAGAGAGTGGAGAGAGAGAATCCCACACTGTCAGCCCAGAGCCCGATGTGGGGCTCAAACTCACAAACTGTGAGATCATGACCAGAGCTGAAATCAAGAGGTGGACACTTAACTGACTGAGTCACCAGGTGCCCCTAAAATTATTTTAGAAGTAAAATGGTCTGGAAGTATGGTTTATAATTTAAGTAATGGGTCTTCTTATTGGAGTCTGTTGTGGAAAAAGGGTATTTACGGTCAATGGGAAAAATCCAACACTACTCAAAGTATTAAATATTGTTAAGATATCTCAGAACAGGGGTGTCTGGGTGGTTCAGCCGGTTAAGCCTCTGACTTTGACTCAGGTCATTATCTCACAGTTTGTGAATTCAAGCCCCATGTTGGGCCCTACACTGACAGCTCAGAGCCTGCTCCAGATTCTCTGTCTCCCTTTTTCTCTGTCCTTCTCCTGCTCATACTCTCTCTCAAAAATAAACAAACATTAAAATTAAAAAAGATATCTCAGAATAAACCCAAATTCAGTATTCACCTACTTCTACTAAGTATTGTTACATACAGAAGACTTAATGGAATCTCATCAAGGAAATACTCTGCTGTTATAATGCTCCACAAAGGTTTTCTAACTATAAACTTTCTTCGCATCACCATATTTATTGACAAAAATTGTCATACAGAAACGTATAGTTTGTATGTATGTTGTTTAATAAATATTGAGTTTTATTTATGTTAAGTTCTAGAGAACTGTTTGCAAGTGTCCAAACTTACCAAATTGTACACATCAAGTATGTGTAATATTTGTATATCAACTATTCTTCAAATGTTACAAATAATTTGTGTATACCTCAAAATGCAAATACTTCCAAATATATTTCATGAATTATTTTTATAGCACTGTGAACTATAAATAATGACACATTTCACTCAACAAAACTCTAAAATGAACTCCATAATTTTAGAAATGTATCTAACAGAGTAATATTTTTTCTCTAATATTTTCACATTTACTGCGATGCATTTGAGTGCACATGTACATGCACACATATTTTCCTTACATTTTTTTTAACTCCATGATAAATTTCCTCAATACCTCCACTTACGAAAGTACTGGAATATTATACAATGAATGAAGTCCCTGTAGCAGTGAACAGAGGACTGAAATGATTAGGCTCATCAACATGGATCAGCATTCTTATTATTTTCTTCCCAGAGAGAATAAGGGAACGTTCTTTGACAAGTTCCTAGGGAAAGCAGAACACAGAAAAATGTGCTTAACATTAAAAAGGAAGAGTTACAATAATGAACAAGTTACAATGTAAAAATACAGAATCTAGCAAAAGTATATCTACAACTGCCTAAGACTTAAAAGCTCAGAAAAGCTATAAATATCTACAAGGGCTTTAATTTGGAATTTTGGAGTTTTCAGCCCAGGATATTGATTCAAACATCAGGTCATGTGAATTCATGAAGATGGATAAGGAAAGGATAATAAAAAACCAGGTCCCTGTGAAGGAATTCTTGGTGCAAAGAAATCAGAATTAGAATTGCCATTAGATCCTATAGTGTAAATTAAATACTCAGTAGATAATTGCTGGATGAATAAGGCAATGAATGTACGAGTGTAATAATCTATTTGCTGAATCATAGCAAAAGTTTGCAGATGAAAACAATGGTGGTAATTCTGTGGGTTTACTGAGTAATTCTGCTTCTTGTCCATTTTCTGCGGTCATTAATAGGATTGTGTTGAGAGTATGACTGGTGCCAACACAGTTCTACACATATTTTCCCTGCATTTCTCCCTCCACGATATTTTTCTCTCCCTCTGACTCATGCCTTTTTATGTGGCTTCTGTCTCTGGCCGCATAGCCTGGACTTCCTTAGAGTATAGCAGCTGTGTTTCACTGCACTACAGCACAAACAAGGTGAATATTTAGGGATGTTCTCAAATTGATGTTTAAATTACAAAATTTTGGTTTGTATGAGGATTGATAAATTAATACCTAAAAATATACTGCATTTTTGAAAAGAGATGCATAAGGCCAATGTACGTCATTATGATAGGGGTAAGACATATTATTAAGTTATCTTATTTATTCTAATCCACTAAAAATTTATTGGATATCTGTATTTCTAAATATTTTTGTTGTAAAATATAGAACATAAAATTTGCTATTTAACTATTTTTCAGTGTATAATTCAATGGCACTAGTCATATTCACAATTTTGTGTAACCTTCATTACAATCTATTTCCAAAATTTTTCATCATCCCAGGAAGACACTCTGTATCCAATTAAGCAACTATTCCACATTGCTTCCTACTCCCAAATTTCTCTGTAATTTTGCTCTTTCCGGATATTTCATACAGGTGGAATCGTACAATATGTGTCCTTTTGTGTCTGGTTTCTCTTAGTATTACACGTTCAAGGTTGATCTATGCTGTGGCATTTATCAGCATTTAATTCCTTCCTGTGGGTGAGTAAAATCTCACTGTATATGTTTAGCACATTGTGTTTCACCATACTGTTTGGCTATTGTGAATAAGGCTGCAGTGAACACAGAGATGTGTGTTTGAGTCCTTCTTTTTCAATTCCTTTGAGCATATACACCCAGGAGTAGATTTTCTGGGTCATATGGTAATTCTATGTTTAACTTTTTGAGGGAGGGTGCCTATTTTATATCAAGTACATCCAATAGCATTTCCATTTAAATACATTCATATATGTTTCATGTGTTTTGTTTTTTCATTAAAAAAGTTGTGGTTTTCATCCATATACATAGACTCTGCCATAGATGTTTTCTGTTATGCTTTGTTCTTTTATTGTTACATACTTTATTACTCCACTGAGAATATCTAAGTACATATTTCCTTTAATTTGAGTATTTTCAGCCATCCCCCAAACTGGCCGACATGCTTGAGATCTCATTTGTTTTTATTTCCATCCGTCCCCAACCTAAGCTGCCTGTTATTCTCTGCAACTAGTCACATAGGCTTTTCTAATAGGAGAGTTTTATACTCAAATTATGGTACCTGAACTGAGGTGTTTCATGACTAAAATAAAATGATAGCATTATCTTATCTTTTCTTCAAGGTAACATTTTCCTATATTACTCTTAGTCAGAAGCCATTGCCACTTGTTTACTAGTAAATGTAAGAAAACAGTAAATGAATTAATATCTAAGGAAAAAAGAAAACTCAGAAGACATTTTTTGTTCTCTATATGTTTATTTCTATCGACATGGTGTGCTGAATGCTTATGCTTATGATTTTTATAAATCCATATAATATAAAGTAACTTGCCAAAAATCAATTAAGTTCATGTGTATATACTAAACTGATCAACCCATATTTCACCCAGAGCTCCTAGACTTCCAGAACTCCACACTTGGACATACCTCATAGCCCTGAACTTAGAATGTTAGAATGATTATGACTCTTGACTGTTTGGCAATCCATAAGATCAAGAAAAATGCCATCAGAGAATAATTGGAGAGCAGGAAGGAGACAAATCAGCAGAGCAAATCCATATGCCAAATGTAGAGTCACTTGCAGCCACCCAAGACTGAGACATTCAGGCAGTGTTATAGGACAACTTTTTTGGGGGGGGGCTCTGTTACATCTTAAAAGACATCTTAATGAAAGGGAAATGATAAATGAGCAGCCATGCAGGACCTCTGCTAGGATTAATAAATGGGAAACCCCCATCACCAACCCCATCTAAGGAGGCACTGATCATAACTTGTCATCTTAATAACATTTTAATGCCAGCTCCAGATTCATTGCATTTTTATGGAAATTTAAATCATGCCCAAGTGTGGAACACCTCCAATAATGAGCATGAAAATGCAAAGAGATTTTGATTAATATCAGCTACTGAATCACAAGAAATATTTTGTGGAGAGGTGGGGGGGGCTTTGGAAAGTGTTCTGAGGGTGTTTTAATGTTACTATATTTATAGTATGTATGTACATTAAGGTTTGGATCTGTGAATATATTTTTTAAAACTAAGATTTAATACGGGAATTTTTTTTCTAATTATGAACAGTTCTTGTCATGAAGCTTCTAAGAAGTTTTATTCAGCAACACATTTTGCACACAGGAGATTTCTATTCACAACTTTACTCCTACAGCTGCACAAACTAGAATACAACACAAAACTTCTTAACTTCAGATTGTGGAAGGCAAGAAGATAAATTATGGTAGTTTTATTGCAAACAAATTGCACTTGAGATATATTCAGAATCTGGCCTCCAAGTTACATAACTATCATTTAGAACACACACCAACATGGTATTCTCAAACAAGTTACACTGACACTTTGAGGCAATGGAAACATGAAAATCTCAATATTTTACAAAGGAATGTCAAACAGACGTGTCAGAAAACACATCAGGCTTTTTGGCATCTCTGAAGCAGACAGGACCTGGGAAGAGTATCATCTACTCGAAAGGTGACAGAATCTAAGTAAAAGTGGTATTTTGGTGGCAATAATACCTTTTCCCCTTTTTCTTAGCATAAATCTATAGAAACCTTTTTGAAAAAAACTATACCAATCTTGGATGTATTTTTAGGTAAAATTCAAATGAAAGAATTACGGAATTAACTTTAAAAACTAAACATAGTATTTCTAACTTCTTAGCCATTATCAGGTATATGACCATTATACACTATTAGATAATTTCACAACATCAATAAAGTGGTCAGACATGCCTTGTTCAATGGAATGAATGTCAGGTGCAAGGGCACAAGCTTCATCTTTCCCACTCTTTCCAACAACACAGTCATCACGACTCTACCACACCACACTTCTTTCTGCTCCTTTATCGCTTCCTCATTACTTCATGCATGCTTCAGTGAGTCCACTTATTCCACTTACTGGTTTATTTTTTAAATATTAATGATATACATATGCAAAGCAGAGGGATAAAAGCTGGGTCTTCAAAAATGATCAAGCCAGAAGTGACCACTCTCATCAAAGTACTGAAATATTTCTACATTTTTGAACGTGCATTTTCCTCTTTTTGGAATACTCTTTCCTTTCTCTCCTGCCTAAATTCATCTTGTCATCATTGCCATCCAACTCACATAGAGACTTTCTTTGAAGGCTTTCTTATTCTTTTTCCAAGAAAGAGCAAATGTTCTCTCTTCAATATTCTCATTACTTCTTGGACCTGACTCTGTACACACTAGTAGGGAATATTTCTTTACATATTTGTTCATCTCCACCAGAACGTAAACTTCATATGAGCAGGAACCATGACTAATTCACCATAGTGCTTGGTGCACAGTCATTATTCAATAATGAGTTGGTTTGATGAAGGAATAATAATGAAGCAGCTTCTTTAATTTACCATTTCCCCCCAAAATGTTTGGTGTATACTCTGTATCTACAAATATCTTTCCAACTCATAGGTACATATTTTTAGATGGGCAAAAGAATTTCTAAAGTATGGGAAATATCATAAAACAAAAAATATTTTAATATAAAAATACTAAGAGAAAATATAAGAAAATATTACCAAACTTTAAAAGATAAATGAACAAAAAAGTAGACTTCATTGAACATGATAAATAGTCCACTATTAATCATTACATTAATCAACAATTACATTGTTCCATTTGTTCAACTACAACAATGAGATAGAATCCATCTTCTGAATAGAGAAGATTATTTTTTTAAATTTATAGTTTATTGTCAAGTTGGTTTCCATATAACACCCAGTGCTCTCTCCCACAAGTGTCCTCCACCATGACCATCACGCCGAGAAGATATTTTTAATTCCATTGAGAATATATAGCTAAATAGGCACTTGCATAAGCCAGTGGTGGAAGTACACATAAAAATCCAAAGGGCACACGCACACTGATGTTTATAGCAGCATTAACAACATTAGCCAAACTATGGAAAGAGCCCAAACATTCATCAACTGATGAATGGATAAAGAAGATGTGGTATGTGCATCTGTGTGTGTGTGTGTGTGTATATCCATATCGACCGGAATAGTATTCAGCCATCAAAAAAGAAATGGCTGAAAGAAATCTTGCCATTTGCAATGACATGGATGGAACTAGCATGTATTATGCTAGGTGAAATAAGTCAGAGAATGACAAAAACCACATGATTTTACTCATATTTGGAATTCAAGAAACAAAACAGATGAGCTTATGGAGGGGGGGAGGAAGAGAGGGAAACAAACCATAAGAAAGTCTTAATGATAGAGAACAAACTGAAGGTTGATGGAGGGAGTGGGTGGGGTATGGGCTAAATGAGTGATGTGTATTGAGGAGGGTACTTGTTGTGATCAGCACTGGGTGTTGTATGTAATTAATGAATTACTGAATTCTACTCCTGAAACCAATATAACACTATATATTAACTAACTAGAATTTAAATAAAATTTTAAAAAGAAAAAAAATCCCCTTAACGAGGTAATATCTAACAGTTGTAGCTAGAGTCAAGTTGTAATCTAACAAACATCAGTTGGCTTTAATCAGTAGTAAGAAATCTTGGTAATACTTTTTCTTTCCCCTGAGACCATAAAACGTTTACTAAATGACAGCATATGTATGTTTCTTGAGATGTTTATTAAAGTATAATTAATACACAATGTTATTTAATTTCAGTTGTAAAACATGTTGATCCAGCAATTCTGTACATTAAACTATGCTCACCAGGGTAAGTGGAGTCACCATCTGTCATCATATACTGTTACAATATCATAGAATAAATTCCCTGTGCTGTGCTTTTCATCTCCATGGCTTACTTATTGTAAAACTGAAAGGCTGTATCTCTTATTTTCCTTATCTATTCACCCATCCCTGCATCTACTCCTCTGGCAACCCTAGTTTGCTCTCTGTATGTAAAAGTCTGCATTTTGTTTTTGTTTGTTTGTTTTGTGTTTCTACCTGTTAGTGAAATCTTATGGTATTTTCCTGCTCTGATATATCTCATTTATCCTGATAACTTCTAGGTCCATCCATGTTGTCACAAATGATAATACCTTATTCTTTTTTTTTTGTGGCTGAGGAATATTCCATCTTTTTCCATTCACACCTACTGACGGACACTAGGCTACTTCCTTATATTGGCTATTATAAATAATGATTCAATAAATGAAGGGGTGCATATATCTTTTTGAATTAGTATTTTTGTTTTCTTTGGGTAAATACTCAGTAGTAGAATTACTGGATTATAGGTATTCCTATTTTTAGTTGTCTGAGGAACCTCCATACTCTTTTCCACAGTGGCTGCACCAGTGTACACTCCCATCAATACAAGGGTTCCCTTTTCTCCACATCTTTGACAACACTTGTTTCTTGTTTTTTATTTTAGCCTTTATGACAGGTGTAAGGTGATATCTCATTGTGGTTTTAATTTGAATTTCCTTGATGATTAGTGACGTTTACCTGATGCTTTAAGAAAATGCAAAGAAAATCATAAACTCTATATGTAAATCTTAAGAGCTTTGGAATAGAGATATAAATCATAACATAAATTAAACCACAATGATTCTTTGAAAATTTAATAACTTATCAGTTAGAAAATACATATTTTTATATTGGAATACACCTTTTGGATTAATTTCTTAAATCATATGATATACTAGTTCATTCTGTTTATATATTAATCAGTGAAGTACCATCATTAGGATTCCAATACAAGTCTTGCCATACTAGATCTCTGTAAGGAATAACTTGGGCTGGGTTTGGATAAACTCAGCTGAGGTTATTACCATTCAACATTAGAAAATTTGTTTGGACAAGAAACCTCTTTTCATTGTGCCCATTTTATCTAAAGCAAGCCCATCTACTATTTCTGCCTCAATCTTCATCTGTGCTTCTGATTCTTTAAGTCTATTTGTTAGTCTCTATCATCTTTTGGATTTCAGATCTCCATATACAGTTTCCTACTGGACATTTCCATGTAGAGGTCTAATAATCTAAATGTATCATATACAAAACCAAATATATCATCTCCCTACCATCACTGGTTCCTTTTCTTTCCCTGTTTCAGTGAAAATCATCCTCCTACATGCAGATGTCAGAAACCTGGACCTAGGCTTGCCTTATTTATAGCCCTTACCCAAGTATTTGCTAAGTCTTAAAAATTTTATTTAGCATATATTTTTCTAAATATTTTTCTAAAATCCTTCATTTTATTCCTATTATTCCTATTAATTACTCAATCTGGATCCATCACTGCAATTCTGGCTTATTGCAACAATCTTATAACTGATCTCCTAGCCTCTCCTTTTGCTCATCTATAATTCACTGCTACATATGAACTTACCTAAAGCAAAAATATTCTGAGGTCCATCCTCAAGCCCTCTTTGACTCTCCCAAAAGCCTTCACCACTGACCACACAATAAAATTAAAAATCCATTGTAAGATTTCTAAGTCCTTGATGGCCTAGCTTTCTGAATAACCCTTCAGTCATCTCTACCACTACAGCCCTCCCTTTGCTTCTACAACTCCACCCATCCTCCCATTTGTTCTTAAAAACACAATTGGGGTTTATTTTGCTTTTTCCTCTAAGCCTGTGCACATATCCTTCACTTTACAAAAAAAAAAAAAAAAAAAAAAAAAAAGTCTTTCTTCTCTATTATTTCCCTAGTTAGCTCTTATTCTTCTTTCTAAGTTAGCTTAGCCATGTCTTTCTCATTACTTTTCCCAAGAAGTTTTCCCTGGCTGGGTCAGAAACTTCAATTTTGTTCAGAACAGTTCCCTCAGGGTACAGTCAATGCCTGTGAATTACCTTTCTCCCCCCCCCCCACCTCCCACCATGAGAGCTCTACCTGGGACAAAAATATGTTTGCCTTGACTTTATCATCTCTATCCCCTGGAAGACCACATAGATTTTTAATACATACTGTATTAAGCATTTCATGTTCTTACACTGGCATTACTTTCTCAACAGCTTCGTAACTATCCTGCAGTTGTACACCAACTAATAAGTGATTCTAGACCTCAGAGTATGGAATGAATTCCTTCCCCCAAGCAGCTCAATGGATACTTATGTTAACAGATATAAAATGGAGTCTTGAAACATCTAGAGCTGCCCTAGTTACAGAGCTGAGAAGAAATGGGAAACTTCAAGCAAAACTCAGTAAGATTTTGTAGTTTATTCTATCACAGATGGCCTCTAAAGGTATACCTCTGTGTTTCTTATTTATAGTTCCTTCTATTTACAAAGCTATCATGTGCCTTTATGGCGATCCCTCAAGGAAAAGCCCTATAAAAATTCACAACTTTAGTTTTTAAAAGAACACACTGGTGTTTCTCAAATGAAGATAATCTATCGATTAAAACTATATTTAAAAATAAGACCAATTTGATTCTGTGTTACCAGTACAGCTACCAGTACCCACCAAAAATACCTGGTTCCAGGTCATTTTGATAAGGACCATTAGGAGTACCATCACAGTTGAATGTCTTTAGATAGCCTCCTTGTGATTACAATTTTCGTCAGAATCCCAAACAATCTTGGTAATAAATTTCATGGTCAAAGTTGACACATCTTCCTATCTACATGCACTCCTCTGACTTCTTCTTTAGCTATTCCTGGTGTCCTCTCGAGATAGAGATGGGTGGATGGATAGGTAAGTAGACGGACATATACAGATAGCAAAAAGTGAAAAAAATAAAGGCAGAGAATCCGATAAAAAGAAGATACTTCTAATGATGCAGATAGCCTGAGAAAATACTTTTGAAGTACTTCAAAATGTCACTGTGCACTTGTCACTTTGTTAATAATGAGATGAAGTGCAATGACTCATACTTTTTCCCTTTCCAGACCAATTCTTATACTGTCTATGCTACACTGAGAAATACCCAGAGTATACAGTACATTGACATAACAATTTCCAAAACAATATTTATAATTGAAGATATTATAAGCATAGATTTCTGTATTTCACAACTATAATTTAAATACTGTTGTTAATCATGGTGAAATTTTATTTGTTATACAATAAAACAACAAGGAAGAAACAATTGGAAACAGACATTCCCCCTGGTGTTATTTTTAAGACACTTAAGGCCTTGGACATTAAGACAAAAAATGTCTTGGGGCATCTGAGTGGTTCAGTTGGTTAAGCATCCAACTTTGGCTCTCATGGTTCCTGAGTTCAAGCCCCCCCATCAGGCTCACTGCTGCTGATGCCTACTTCACATCCTCCATCCCCCTCTCTCTTGGACTTTCCCCTACTCTCTTTCTCAAAATCAATAAATAAAATTTAAAAATATATTAAAAATAAATTTTAAAAAAGACAAAAATGTCTTGAGACATTTTTAAGGCCATGGAGAAAAAGATTCTGAGCAGCAAGAATTGTCTTACAAAGACAGTCTCCTGTATGCCTTTGTCTTTTACCTTACCATCAGCTGCTTCACTAAGGCAACACAATAAAAATGCTAGCAGTATGTTGGGTTCCCTCCCTATCTGCAACCATGACGATTCATGGCTTTGTGTAATCTCACACTCAGAATTTCCAATGTCAACTCAAGTTAGAGTCTTTTAGTAAATGATTCTATACAGTAAGAAATTCACAGGTGATACCACATTTAATCTTTATAACCTGGAAGATATTATCCCCATTTTACAGATAAGCAAAGAGACTTAAAGATCTTCCCCATCAAAACACAGATAGTAGTAAGTGATAGGACACAGATTCAAGCTTAGTTCTTTCAGACTTCCAAGTCCAGTTTCCTTCTACAAGACAGTCTTAGCTTCAGAAGCTTCTGGAAATCAGGATGGGACAAAAAGAAATTGAAGCAAGGAGTGAAATATTAGAGTTAGCAAAGTCAAAGACCCTCTATCTGGGAAGTATCCAGTAACAAAGTGGTTGAGAAGGGCATTTTCATTAATGGCCATCCTTTTTTAGAAAGTACATAATTATTTTCATTGTAGACATCTCTGCTACAATCTGCCCTCCTGCAGATATTGTGATTTTTCTGATCACAAATTACCAGTTGAGGATGTCACAGTGGCCTATATATAAACATATACAGGATGTCAGTTGCCCTTAGAACAACTACTAAAAGCTTCAAATGATCAAAGATTTACATAATTATTGTCTACTTGGGTTGTTTCATTAGTAATGAGATTCAAAAATTTCCTTCTGAAATTGCGGCTGCCATACTTTTCTTTTTAAATCCAAGTTTTAATAATTTTTTGTGCAGAAAGATTATGCTGAGAAATTATCTTTATTTCAGATCATTTTTATTGAAGTAGAATTTTAACGCAATTAAAATGCATAGATCTTAAATATTCAGGGTAATGAATTTTGACAGCTGTATTATACCTGTTTAGCCACCATACAAAATATAAATTATCATCATCACCCTTGAAAGTTTCCTCACACACTCCCCTTGAGGCACCCCATTGCCCTGCTTCCACACTCCATCCCCTCCAAATAGGACACTTTCTTAAATATATCACCACAGGCTAGTTAGTATGGGATTGATTTATTTTACTCAGCATAATGTTTGTGAGATTTGCCCAAGTTGTTGCATTTACAGTTATACTTTAATCTCTAACTTTTTGGATTTACTGGGGAGAAATTGAACCTCACACTGTTAGTCAGAGAACAATAAATATTTCTTTAGAAAAATCATAAAGTATTATTTCTGAATGAACCAGAAACATCTGTATTTGACTAATTGGATACTTCCAAGCACAGTGATAGATTTGGGAGAAACAGCATCAATACAGGAATAAGAGGCCAATATTGGCACCAACAATGCTGAATTAGGGCGTAAGTGTGGAAAATATTCAGTCTTCACTAAATCCTTTAGTATAGGATATTCAGCTAGGTTACTTAATTTTCTGTTCTATATTATAATAAACCAGTGCCACCTGAATACACTATTCAGTATTAGTTTGTCTCTGCCATTGGAAAACATAGGGATCTTCAGAATTTCATTTTACCCATACAGTCACAATTTAAGTACTGATTTCTCTGACCTGCAGGAAGATATATTTCTTCTCTCACTGGCTGCAGTCATCTACCCACAATTCCTACTATAATATATATATTTTTAAATACAAATTTTTAAGAAGCACAGAAAACTCTATTTCACTTAAGTCAACCAAGGACGCTTTAAGACCTTGACTACCACTGTAGCATTGGCATAAGTAGCTGAAAATGCATTCGTGTGACGATGTAAAATATGTCAAGAGTTACGGAGATGATCATCCCCTTGATATATGTTGTCCTTAAGATATAAAACTATCAAGAGGAAGTTGATAAAAAGTCCAGGGGCTACAGCAAGGTATGCATACACTATTTCTCATTTTTTAAGGAAGTAGCAAAATATATTTTAAAGCAAGCACACTGCTAAAGACTCAGAGTTCAGCTCAGGTTTGAACCCTTTACTGAGAACCATGGTAGAATCATACAATGTCCGACTACAAAGGGACTTAGTAGTCTAAATGCCTTGTTGTATTGATAAATAAATCAATTCCTTTAGGTCGTGCTGCTGGTCAATGGCAGAGCCTACTGTTGAAGTCTCCTGATCACTAATCCTCTGCTCTTACCATGACAATATATGGCACTCCTCTGAAAATTTCTTCTACAACTACTCACACTCACAAAGCTTATTTTGATCTTTACTATTCCTTTTTAAAATACAGTAACTGTTTCCTGGGCTATCTGGGTTAGAGAACTGTAGGTAAGACCCCTTCCAGAGAAAATAAAAGACAGCATTTTTCCTTGAGCCCCAAATAATAAAACTGAAATCTCTAGCTACTTACCATACTTCCCCACCCCCAGCCAGTGTTATTTTTGATAACTCTAGGATACTGATAACTCTAGGATACAGAGAATTAAGAAAATGGTTAGTTCAAAGCACCATCACTAGAGATGTAAATTGTTCCACTTTCTTCTGTTCCCCCATTACCTTTGACAACAGAGATGGATTGGAGTCAGTGCCATTGAGCCAACACCAATCCTATACACGTACCAACCAAGGTGCATTTATCAGACCAAGTCACCTGTCTTCACTACCCTACTGGTGCCAAATCTATTACCATACTGCTGATTTAATAGCGTAAATACAGCTCCCTATGGGTGTGTGCCAGGGCCTCTGGGATTCCAGATTAATCTAGACTATGTGTACAAAGACCCCTGCCTCAGGCTAGGGATTCAATATCTTACTGAATTTTTTTCCATTTTCATAATAGTGACCACATCACAAAGCCTCATGCTTGTTAATAGGCTCTTCTGCCTCTGTGCATTGTCATGACCCATGACTTTTAACTAGAATCCCTAGATTGTAAAGAACTCTTAGTTCACATCTCCTGTGTACTATACACTTCTAAGACTAATGGTAATGGATTATGTCACTACAAACTCAAAGAACAAATCAGCTACTATACTACATTCAAGCAACACAACAAAGTCACCTACATTGCTAGTGAAAGTTTAACTTTAAAAAATTACTACATGTTAATCTGTGGGTCCTATGATTCACCAAAACTATAGTATAAATACCTCACAAGTATCAACAGCTTTTCAAATCTCTCTAGGGCAAAATTCTCATTCAATCTGCCCTAAATAAAGCAAACATTTATTGAGCATCTACTCTAGTGCTAGAGCTAGAGTCAGGAAATACCATAGGAATTCACAAGCAAGGGAGGCAAACCAAACCTGCTGAAACAATCTAAGGATACAGATCTGTCCCATTAGACATAACTGATTTCAGAAAATGATTTTCAAAGAATGAAATAATCACACCAAATTAAAGGTGGTGAGGATAAAATCTTAAAATATTGTGAGAGAAAGACATTAATATTAACAAGAGCACAAAACAATATAGAAAATGAATGTCTTTCAGGCATTCAATGCAATCAAAATTAAATTTTTTAAGTCACTATGAGAAATTAAATTTTGTTAGATAGTATTTTCTAGAATAGATTGCACCAGCCATTGTAAATTCTATTTTAAGAAAGAAGAGAGCCACGTTTCTCTAAAGCTTATTTTATATTAAACCTTTATTGTTGTGCTGCTCTTTTGCACTCAAATAATTTTTACTATTTGTCTAAACAAAAATATTGCCTTCCCATGGATCCATCTGACTTGACAGCATAATCTTTTCCACTATAACAATCAATCTGAAGCTTGATTTTACCACTTAAGTGGAAATTGGTTTCCTAATGGAAAAATGCATCAGAATTTTGTCAGTATAATTTCGATGCAAAGTCATTTAACAATGCAAGATTCAACACCAACTCTTCATTTTGTAGAATTCTCCTGCAAATTGCTTCTCGGGATACCAAATATTGTTTCTCTTTTTATCTGGTTAGTTAATTTTTATTTTTATTTCACTATTATCTTGTTAGGACATTTTAGAAACCTGGGCCTGGCTATTTAATAGAAGTACTAGCCAAGAGGAGCCCTGGTAATAAAAAAAATGTCTCATTTTTTAGTATTTCCAATTTTTTAAGTTTTTATTTAATTTCCACTTCGTTAACATGTAATATTAGTTGTGGATGTACAATATAGTGACTCAACACTTCATAGAACACTAGTGGTCATCACACCAAGTGCACTCCTTAATCCACATCGCCTATTTAACCAACCTCCCCCACCCACCTCCCTCTGGTACCCATCAGTTTGTTCTCTATAATTAAGAGTTTGTTTCTTGGTCTGCATCTCTCTCTCTTTTGTCCCTTTGCTCATTTGTTTTGTTTCTTAAATTCCACATATGAGTGAAATCATATGGTATTTAATGTCTTTCTCTGATTGACTTATTTGCTTAGCATACTCCATCTATGTTGTTATAAATGGCAATATTTCATTCTTTTTATGGCTGAATAATATTCCATTATACATGCACACAGACACACACCCACACCCACACACACACAGATACATACCACATCTTCTTTATCCATTCACCAGTCAGTGGATACTTGGACTGTTTCCATAACTTGTTTACTATAAATAATGCTGCTATAAACAATGGGGAGAATGTATCCCTTTGAATTAGTATTTTTGTATTCTTTGGGTAAATACCTAGTAATGAAATTGCTGCATCATAGGTAGGTCTATTTTTACCTTCTGAGGAACCTCCATTCTGTTTTCCACAATGGCTGCAACAGTTTGCATTCCCACCAACAATGCAAAAGGGTTCCCACATCCTTGCCAACATCTGTTGTTTGTGCTGTTGATTTCAGCCATTCTGACAGGTATGAAGTATACCTTATTATGGTTTTGATTTGTATTTCCCTGATAATGAGTGATGTTGAACATCTGTCCATGGGTCTTTTGGCCATCTGGATGTCTTCTTGAGAAAATGTCTACTAAGGTCTGCCCATTTTTAATTGGATTGTTTGTTTTTTTGGTGTTTATTTGGTAAGATCTTTATAAATTTGGCTACTAACCCTTTAGCCAATATGTCACTTGCAAATATCTTCTCCTATCCCATAAGTTTTCTTTTAGTTCTGTTGACTGTTTTCTTTTTAACATACTACTGGACATCTTAGCCACAAGAGTCAGACAACAAAAATAAATAAAAGCATCAAAATCAACAAGGAAAAAGTAAAACTGTTACTAATGTAGATGACATAATACTCTATATGAAAACTCAAAAGACGCCACAAAAAGAATGGCTAGAACTGATATACAAATTCAGTAAAGTCACATGATACAAAATCAATGTACAGAAATCTGTTGCATTTCTATGCACCAATAAAGACACAGCAGAAAGAGAAATTAAGGAGTCAATCCCATTTACAATTGTACCAAAAACAATAAGATACCTAGGACTAAACCTAAACAAAGAGATAAAAGACATGTACTCTAAAAACTCTAAAACACTGATGAAAGAAATGGAGATGATATAAAGAAATGGAAAAACATTCCATGCTTATGAATTGGAAGAATAAGTACTGTTAACATGTCTATATTATCCAAAGCAATCTACACATTAATGCAATCCCTATCAAAACACCAACAACAGTTTTTCACAGAACTAGAACAAACAATCCTAAAATTTGTATGGAACCACAAAAGTCCTGAATATCAAAAGCAACCTTGAAAAACAAAACTGGAGGCATCACAATTCCTGACTACAAATTATATTACAAAACTGTAGTGATCAAAACAGTATGATACTGGCGCAAAAATAGACACATAGATCAAAAGAAAAGAATGGAAAACCCAGAAATAAACCCATAACTATATGGTCAATTCATTTTGACAAAGCAGGAAAGAATATTCAATGGAAAAAAAAGGCAGTCTCTTCAACAAATGGTGCTGGGAGAACTGGACAGCAGCATGTAGAAGAATGAAACTAGGCCACTTTCTCGCACCAAACAAAAATGAATTCAAATAAATTAATGACCTAAATGTGAGACCTGAAACCATAAACATCCTAGAGGAGAACACAGGCATGGTAACTTCCTTCTAGATAGGTCTCCTGAGGCAAGAAAAACAAAAGCAAACTATTAGGACTTCATCAAAAAATATTTCTGTTTTAAAAATAACAGTTTATACCTCTAACATAAAAGAGCATTTTACCTCTAGCAAAGCCAAAGATGTGCAAATAAGCACTAAGATCATTAGTAATTCCAAAGAATTTATTTTACTTAGCATCTTTTTTCCTTTGAAATTTTTGCTTTTTCTACATTTTCATACTTTTAGGTACTTGACAGCTTACACAGAAAATCAAAAGCAACTCAAATTTTGCATTTTCCTAATTGCATAGCATTATGCATGTATATACTCTCTATCTAAAGTGTCTTTAACAAATACAAAGGATTCCGTTAATCAGTTAAAAATTCAAGCTCACTGGGTATCGAGAGAAATTGTTGCAGTAAAAATACTCTATTTTACCACCAAAAAGACCCAAGGTAACTTATATTTAGTGATCTAGAATTATTCCTCAGAAATGTTAAATTCTTTTTTTTTTTAGTGCTTATTTATTTTTGAGAGAGAGAGAGAGAGAGAGAGAGAGAGAGAGAGAGGAAGGATCCACATGCAAGTGGGGCAGGGCCAGAGAGAGAATCAGACAGGAGATCTGAAAGCGGGCTCTGCACTGACAGAAGTGAGCCCAATGTGGGGTTCAAGCTCACAAATTATGAGATCATGACCTGAGCCAAAGTCGGACACCTAACCGATGGAGCCACCCAGGCATCCCAGGAATCTTAAATTCTTAATGAAGGTTTACAAACCCCAGTCAATTCTTTAGTAACTTAAGGACAAACCAACTCTTCCTTATAGGGAACTTTCATGAGCCATGAGAGACGGCTCATTCTAATATCCTAGCAAGGTTTTCACACTAGGCCTTCTTATCCCAATGTTGTTTTTCAAATCCAAAGAGATGAAAACTGTTTATAACACACATAAAAATTTCTTCTTATTTAATTTAATGTTAATATAGGAAAAATGGTCCCTTTCTTAAAGGATGATGACTTTATGTAGAGTTACATGTAGTCACATCTGGAGAAGTTTATCAAACAGTTCTTCAAGGGAAATGAGGCAGCCTTGACTTGTATCATGTTGTAATTTCTGTGAATTCCCACCATGACCAAATGGCTCACTAGAATCCTTACTGTGAATAAGAAGTTAGAAGAAAATAAGCAGTATCACACTCTTACATGATATATCGAAGAACACAGATAACAAAATGTAGTAAAATGATTAAATGATAAGGTTTGAGTATTTAAGTTTCTTAATATAATTTTTTGTTTATGTCCTTTAACTTTTAATAATGGCCCTGTTGCAAATATTTCCTAAAAATTTTGACAGTTGCTTTCACTCTACCAGTCAGTGCCAGCTCCAGCACCGTGGTTTGTGAAGGGTAAAGATGTTTGATTCCCAGGACAGAGGCTCTGTCCAAGCACAGAGCCTACACTGTATTACAATTATGTACACTTATGTATGCTTATGTACACACACTGTACTGTACACTTATGTAATACAGACAAACACATTAACAGTTAAAGACTGGGAAACTAGAAATTTAAGGAAAGAATAATTTTTCTAAACACACTTGTATAATCCAGACAAACATATTAACAACTAAAGATTGGGAAATGAGAAATTTAAGGAAAGAATAATGACTAAATCTACATTTTCCAAAGTATCTATGGCAGAACAATAGTCTAATGAGACATTCCTTTAAATAAAGGTTCCATAACTGGATATCAGCTTTAGTTTATCTTGCTGCCGGTTATACATTCAGGGGCAGGAATACTGCGACCAGCCTTGGTAAGTCAGATATCATAGTGTTGGGTCCATAAATGGTCTCCATTTCTGCAACACTATCCCTATCATCATATGCCTAAGACACTAGAAGTGTGGTGGTCCATGACAAGGGCTGATTGGTGTGAGTCAGCTGAGTTATTTAGTCCACTAAGTCCTAATATCTCCACTCTGGTGGGCATTAACATAAGATACAAAGATCTTTACACTTCATGATTGCTCATGAATATGCATTTACCCCAGATATCCTTATTCTTGATCTTTAAACTTTTCTCCTAATCTAACTGAGGCAGTCATTTGCCACTGGCCAGTGGTCCATACGTTTTCTTACTTAGAGATACTCTCTATACAAAGTGAATGGCCAAGCACAGCCCCAGAGCTCTGCCTATTTTGAGGATTTTGTATCTGTATTTCTACTCTCTACGAAGGGCACCACTAAGTAGTGCTTTAATACAGCTTTCTTCCATTTTTAGTTTATATTCACACATTCAGCCAACCCATTCATTACCAAAGCTTAGGCTTGATCTTTTACTATCAGCTAGTCTTCAAATGGCTGTGAAGTGTGACTTGGAGGAGGATCAGTATCTGAGATGTTAGGGAAGCAAAGTGATCAAAAGCCTAAAATTTTAGAATTAGTAACTAGACAGGAAGTGAAAATGACAACTTTAATTACATAGCAGATTAGGTTCATGACATGAGGACAGTCAGGACCCAGATTAAACAAGTTAAGTTTCAAAAAAGGATAAAATGGTTTACTAACTGGGACTTCCACAGGGATGAATAGACTTTAGACACTGAAACAATATGATCAGGAATCTGTTGCTCCCTCCATCTCTCAGATATTTTTCTCTCTACAGTATCTTCATTTTGAGATGTATTTTTCCCTTTTGGTGACAAATACAACTACCACCATTTGCCCTCATATTGCACTTACTACAAGAAATTCTTTAAATCAAAGTTTCCAAAAATGACTCAATTAACCTGGCTCAGGTCATGGACCCATCCTTCAATCAGTCCTTTGTGGATAGAGAATGTGAGGTATTCTTACTGATAGACCTAAGAGTGTCAAACTCTGTAATCAGGTACTTCAGTTCTGAGGAGAAGTCGGCCACAATCAAAGCAGGAAAAAGGGAGTTGCCTATGAGATACAGGTGTTCCATTATTTAATGCAACACCAAAGATGACTTACATGTTTTTAGGAAATTTCACACCATCTCTGCCATTTTGTATTATATTCTCAGGCTCTGCTGAGTGACTTAAGAGTCACAGAGTGTCTCACATTTTCTCCTAAGTCTTTCATTTCATGATAGAAGGTAACACCTGATAGCTACAGTGTTCCTAAAAGAACGAGCATGCCAATAAAATTTTTCTTCTCCAGATAAACTGTAGTTTGACTTTGTTTTCTACCTTACCTATTATCCCCTTTTTTTCCCTTTTGTACAAATACCCTATAACTGATACAGAAATAAGTTTAGGAAAATTACCAAATGTGGTTGTAGTCCTTGTATGAGTTACGTGATTGGCAATTTGTTTTTTCTGATATTTTCCATACTATTTCAAATATACAGACAATACTGTAAAAAGCACTTACTGTCCTTTCTCTTTCTTGGCCTAGTTGCTAAGCTTCTACTTCTGGTTCTTTATTAATGTGGCATTATCACTGAAAAGCTTTCATTTTGGTCATCACTGGTAATGCCACTGCCTTCTTCCATGGACGTTCACTAAAGTGGCCTAGAAGGCCTTGTTACTAAGTTATAATAGAAAGAGTAAAGTGACTTTGACATTTCATATAATCTAATTTACCAAGATACTCAGTTTGGCAAATCCTTAATGATATAACCATCGACAAGATTGAAAGAAGACATTCATTATGGAATTTTAAACTGTGTCTCAATATTGGATCACAATGACTATAGTGGCTGTAATTAATATTCTTATAATTATATTGCAAGTAACAAATCTATTAGATTGCATTCTATGGAAGGTAATTATAAGATGTGTATATCAAAGAATATTTGTACATTAAAGGCAAATTTTTAAATAGTGATTAACTGTTCTTCATTTTTAATTAACTTATTTCTAATAATATAAGATTTTCGAGAAAGTTGCAGAGTAGGCAAAGTTCACATATGCTACTCATGCAGTTTAATGACCTTCTTTTGTAGGCTGAGGCTCAGACTTGGAGAGTTTGATACAGACCTCACATGGGGATGACAGGACCCTGAAGCAATAGAGATCATATGGTGCCTTGGAGTTCAGAAACCAAGTAATTTTCCAATGAGGGGAAAGATCAGGAGTGAAGGGACTGCCTGAAGATGATTAATAGAATAGGCTGCCACCAGTACATGGGAAACCAACAAGGATATAAATCTACAAGCATCATCAGAACAATATTGGATAGTCAAGAGGTTGAAGCTGGTGAGCACAATAAATGATGTTGTTTAGTTTTATACCAGAGTCTGTTTCAGACTTGGACCTAATGACTGAAGGTAAGGCCAGTTCCTCAGGAAGAAGCAGCAACAAAACATGGTAAAAGATACTAGGGTCATTTCCTCAAGGAACTTTACACTCAAGGAAGACACATACCCAAATATTTTGAGGACAGTTAGATATAGGATTCAAACTGGTATTTATGGATGAATGCACACAGTGCTCAGATCTGAACTCAGCAGCCTTCTTCCAGCAGTCTCTGCTTTTAACCATTACCCTGTATGGCTTTTGCCAAGTGAGGAAAGAAACTTCCAACTCTTCTTCCTGCCCTTGTTTCTCCCTCTTGGATTCTCACCTTCCCAAGTAACTTCTTTTTTTTTAGCATATTTCTATGCTAAATTCTACTGGATCCTGGATTAAATGGTAATGTGTAGAATAGGAAATTAGCAGTCATGAGTAGTGATTTCAGTTCAAGCAATGTCCTGGATTTTTCATATGCATTATTTAACTTCATATCAACTTAATGAGCTATAGACTGTTAACTCCACTGCATGAAGAAAAAAAAAAACTGCATATAGTCATGGTAAAGAGATGAGACTCTACAGCCAGTCTTCCTGGACTGAAATCTTAGCACCATACCTTCTTGTCTTTATGGAAATAATGGTCCCAAAGATTGGGCACTTTGGCATTTATTATTTACATTTTCTAAGTCATTTTCTCTTATTTTTTCAATATGTATTCATTCTAAATGCTTCATTTAGAATAAAGGTAGATTGAAAGTTGTTCTTTCACTGCTCTACTCAGACCTGTGACAATCAATAACAACAGGTGATACTTGAAGTATGTTGTCCTTCTTAGTTCAAAGTAAGTGGAAGATAGAAAAATGGCCCCAAAGATGTCTATATCTTAATTCCTGAAAATTTTGAATATTTACCTTACATATTGACATATATATAAGGATAAAAATTTTGAGAAATTATTCTAGGTTATCCAGTTAGACCCAATATAAATTCTAAAATTCAGAGAACCTTTCTGGTTGAGTTACAGAGAGGAGACTCACTGACTTTGAAGGTAGAGAAAGGGAATCACAAACCACAGAATGCAGCTGTACTCTAGAAGGTGGAAAAGACAAGAAAATTAATTCTCCAAGTTCACTAGAGTCTCTAGAGGTCTACTAATGCTTTGATTTTAATGCAGTGAAACTGTTGGAGTTCTAACCTACAGAACTATAAGAAAATAAATGTGTGCTGTTTTGAGCCACTAAAGTTTTGCTAATTTGTTATAGCAGCAATAGAAAAATAATGCAAACATTAAAAGGAAAGGTACAACTTTCAAGTTCACAGCACTGCCAGCAGTAATCATAGGAAGAAAATTATTTACATTTTTTGTTTACTTTTAGAAAAAAGAAATTCAAAGAGGAAAATTTTACCAGCTAAGAAAGGGTATTATGTACATCTATTTATACGCATAATTATTGCTCTTTAATTCAGTTGTGGAGAAGAATCAATTATATACTAAGTATTTTTTTGTTTAAGTTGCTTGTAAAAAAAGCTTTCGGCTATATCTTTTAAATTTGTCCAGGTTTCAGTGTATTAAAAAACTGAAACCATTACTCTTTCAAGTAATTTTTATTACTTTTTAATGTTTATTTTGGAGAGAGATAGCCAGCAGGGGAGGAGCAGAGAGAGGAGGCAAATAATACCAAGCAGTTTCCGTGCTGTGAGCACAGAGCCTGATGTGGGCTTGAACTCACAAATTGTGATATCATGACCTGAGCCAAAACCAAGAGTAGAATGTTTAACCAATTGAGCTACTCAGGTGCCCCTCAACTAATTTTTAAAATAAGAAATATCAAGATTCATTTTTAAACTAATTCAAAATTACTAATTATATAAAGTTACTTAAAATACAGTAATGATACCAGGAAGAATTTTGATATGCATGAAGACATTCATTAGCCATTTTACCATTGTTCTACTTTGTGCTATACTCTGATATCTTCAGGTTCAACAGCCTTCTGCTGTCCTGATAGGAATGTATCCAATTGTGTAGACACAGAATATGTTTCAGGTCATAAAGGCAGAAGCACTTACTTTAGAAAATTTTAGTCCTCTGCACTCTGTTTCAAACAAAAACTAAATATGCATAAACACAGTTTTGCTCTTTATGGAAGCTTTTTTATGATCATTATTAAGGTTTCTAGCTAAAACCTCCTTAGGCTCTATAGTGTCTCTTTAAAAAAATCTTCTGTAATTTGTGTGTTATTATTGTAAAAATTTGAAAATAAATAATGACAATGTATAATCTCCCTCTGTTAATTAAAACACAAACTAGTTTCATAAAAACAGCTCTTCTCTGGAAAAAAAATAAACCCATTCAGAATTTCTACTATGATCCTTTCTCTTTAAAACCAAAGGAAATCACATACTATAAAAGACAAAAATACTTTACATAAAAAACAAAAATACTTTACATTTTTTATTTCCCCTTATATGTTTATGTTTTTCATTTCATTTCACAAGGTTAGAATAAATTTTTATTTACAGCAGGGAAAATAGAAGAAATTTTGGTGGGAGAATTTTTAAATTCAGATCTTGAAGACTAGGCTTTCAGCAGATAGGAGGAGAAGATTGTAGAAAACAGCTTTTAAAAATTAAATGATTATGATAAGAGTTTCAATTTACTGATTACCTACTTTGTTCCAATATATATTTTTGCCCTTTAATGTCATTATACTTGCTATTTTTTTTAGAACAGAAAAAGTTAACTGAAATTATATCCACTTTACAAATTAGGAAACTGAGGTTATGATACAGTAAAAGATCACCCAGGATCACCAATCAAGTATTTGAATTGTACATTTAACAAGCAAAGATGTAATCCAGACCTACTTGACAGTAAACACAATGTGCTTTGCACTGTGAAAGGTGAGATCACTTCTTATGAGTTTATAGTCATTTTCTGGTTATTGGGAGAACTAGACACTGTGCCATAGTGATATAAAGTCTCCCTTTTAAATAAATCTTTTAAAAAATAAAAGATTTTCTTAAAAAATTATAGAGTAAATATGAGTATAAGGGATATGCAGATATGGTCAAAATTGTGATGGTGATATACTAGTTAAGAAGTCTGAGCTACACTTCATTATGTTGAGCCATTCAAAGCATCCCAGCCCCCTTGACATTCAATGTCCTACACCAGTCTTAATTATATAAAGTCTAAGATGGTGCCTGGCCTCTAAAATGAGACATTTCAGCTTCAGTCAACTTCACTCCAGAATTAACTCCTGGGGGCACTGGGTGGTTCAGTTAGTTAAGCACATGACTTTGGCTCGAGTCATGATCTCACGGTTCATGAGGCCAAGCCCCATGTCAAGGCTCTGTGCTGACAGCTCAGAGCCTGGAGCCTGCTTTGGATTCTGTGTCTCCTTCTCTCTCTACCCCTTCCTTGTTCATGCTCTTTCTTTCTGTCTCTCAAAAATAAATCAACCTTAAAAAAATTAACTCCTGACTTGACTTGACAAAAGAAAAGTCTTTGAAAAACTGAACATGTCCTAAATTTATAAATCATTGGTCAGGATGTTACTGCAGACATTCAAGATATTAGCTTTGTTCTGCCATTAAATATTTCTGTGGACTCTGAAGTTTTAAGCATTTTTTGGAGACTCAGCCTTCAGAGAAGAGATCCACTAATACTCCATATTAGATACATTCTAAATCATGGAATCAACAGGGATCATTGACTTTAGGTCATGGGACCTTATTCTTTCATGGTAAGAAAAATAGATCCTTTTCTTCTTCATGAGAAGGAGGCTGTGAATTATTTTGGTAAGTATGATACTGAAATATTAATTCAGACCTCCACATATTCTCAGGATATGGTGTTAGAGTGTATATCAGATATACTCAAAAAAATCAAAATGTATTCGAGCCTTTCTCAGGTTACTTCATTTCCAGTACAGTTTTTCACAAAATGCAAAAACTATTGGGCATTTTCACTGCCCACTGGGGAATATACTCCATGGCTCTGAATGCTACCAATGTGAGACAAAGTTATTCACAATGAGCACAGTGACTCATCTAGCATCTGTGAAATATGCTTGTTGAGTACCTAAGGAATCACAAGTACAAAGCAGGACTCTCAGCCTGAATATTTGCACTGGAACATCACCTAAAAGTATTCCCTAGTCATAAATTTGTTTGGGATACTGTTAATTCAATTTTAAATTTCATGCCTGTATTATGAATCCAGGAATCTTAGTTTGTTTAAAAAGGACACTTACGAACCCCAAATGCACATCATAAATGGAACTAATAATTATTCTACTTCCTCTCTATTTCTCTCTCTTCCTTTCTCCATCTCTCTCTTTCATTCATACACACAGATACTCCTGGAAGCTATTGCTTCTAACAACTATGAAAAGGAAATCTGTTGCCTAGGCAACCAGGTTTCAAAACGCTCATTTTCTAGAGGTTCAACATTTATAGTGACACCATGTAGTAAAATGATACATCCATATTTTAAATTGTATCTTCAGATTCAAATAAATTACCAAAGTACATCATTTCTTCCATAGAGTCACTGAGCAGTACAATAAACCTTTATCTAATGGCTAAGCTATACAAGTATGGCATCCCCGAGGCTAACTTGATTATGTAACACAGACATTTCTGAAACCTTTGAAAAAAATCAGAGGGAAACGGGAGATGTAATCTAGGGAAATAAAATAATTTCAGTCTCTAAGAGACTATTTTTTTTAAATTTGTCTATTTATTTTGTGATAGAGACTACAAGCAGCAGAGGGGCAGAGAGAGAGAACCCCAAGAAGGCTCTATGCTGTCAGCTCAGAGCCTGAGGTGGGGCTCAAACTCACAAACTGTGAGATCATGAGCTGAGTTGAAACCAAGAGTTGGATGCTTAACTGACTGAGTGCAGGCACCCCAATGACTATTGTTTAATAACTTAGAAAAAGTACTATTATGACCATAAATGGATTAGACAAACTTCCTGTCTTGCTTGCCTTCATAAGATTAAATGGGAATGACATCTGGAGATGGACAGGCCAGTGGTATTCAGTGAAGCCTAAAAATACAAATGTTTCTTCCTCTAAACTAAATTTATCATTTATAAAATTCTTATTATGGAAAAATACAGTCAAGTTCCATACAGTCCATAGTTCTACTGTAGTCATAAAATATATTCATTACTCTGGAATGTAATATAATATAGTAAGTCACAATTTCTGGGAACTTACTACTTTGAATATTAGTGTATAAAATCTATTTTTTCTTCATTACATGATCACTGCAAAATCTTTAAAAAAAATTACTAATTCAACTGACCTCACAAGATGCATCCATCTTCTTATTACAGCTAGAATAGAAAGATGTGGAATGTACATTACAATTGAGACTAAAGTATTTCTTTCCTATTTTAAAACCATCTCAAACATAACAGAAAATTTTGTTAACATTTCAAAAATGTTTATACTATTTGAGTGGGTTGACATAATACTACTACTCTTCTATGAACGCTTGAGTGTGTTCCTCACCTATGAAGATACTTTTCTACATAATCAGTATGAAAACTGAAAAAAGGAAATTAACAATTATATATAACTGATGCTATGTCCTTTACTCTGCATCCTATCCAGAGTCTCAGGACTTCTACTGGTTCCATCATTGGTAATGTTTGCTGTGATCACTTGATTAAAATAGTGTTGCCATGGGGCACCGGGGTTGCTCAGTTGGTTAGGCATCCAACTTCAGCTAAGGTCCTGATCTCATGGTTTTTGAGTTTTGAGCCTTGCACTGGGTTCCCTGTTGTCAGTGCAGAACCTGCTTCAGATCCTCTGTCTCTTTCTCTCTGCCTTTCCCCTGCTCGCTCTCTCTCTCTTAAAAATAAACAAGCACTTGAAATAAAAAAGTAAAATTGTTTGCCAGCCTTCCCCACTAAAAAGCCAACCTTATCCCTTTTGTAATAAGTATTTTGTTGGGAGTTATTTTGAGACTATAAAAATCCCATTCCTAATCAAACATTCAAGTTACCAGTTTGCTTCTATCAATATGAACATAAGGATATCCATTCCATTCAATGGGTCATGATCCTTATTACTATTTATGTCACAATTTTTTCAGACTTGACCTTTGGAAGACCTTCAAATCTAGCTCTGATGTACTTTCAACATATTCCCATTATTCTTGAGCACTCCCTTACTTTATGGTTGAAAAATAAGTTCCAGCCTCATCTGGTGCATTTCCTACCCAGCCCTGGAACTTCATGGCACTGTGATTCCTTTTTAGTGGAATAATGTTTAGAAATCAAGGGCACTATATTATTAATTGTTATTGAGGTGAAAATATTCCCAGTCATTGTCAGGGAAAGAGCTAGGGAACATATGTAGATGAAGATATAGATACACACACACATATATATAAACACACACACACATGCCATATATGTACTTTTGTTATTACCTTCACATATCCTATAAAAACCAAAATCCTTTGGGATTTTTTGCATCATTTACTTACCTTTTGGAGTGGTTAAGAACTAAGAAAATTACTTCTTATATCTCTGCCTCATTGCCAGCAGCCAGTATTGTCAGATATTTTATTTATATCATACAAATAAGTACATAATAGGATTTCACTGCTGTTTTAATTTCAGTTTCTCTAATGATGATGTTGAATATCTTTTCACATGCATATTTACCATACATTTATCTTCTCTGATTTGTGTTCAAGCCTTTTGCCCATTTATTAAGAATTGTGTCATTTTCTTATTTTTTAGTTTTTAGAGTTCTTTATATATTGTGGCTATGAATCCTTTAACAGGTGACTTGCAAATATTGCTTATACTCTTTTGTCACTTCATGCTTTTACAGTTATCTTTTTCACAGCAAAAATTGTTTAATTTTGATAAAGGCCAATTATCTTTCTCTCTCTCTCAGGGATAACATATTTTAACTTAGTGTCTTAAACAGATGTTCACTTGTGCCCTGGAGGCTGCAGCTTTGGCTGCTTTTCTCTTTGAGACCAGGCTTTTGTTTGTTAAGGGAGTGGGGGCCCCAAAGCCTTTCACACTGTGCTGGCTGCTCTTCTTCAGGACTCCACCATGGAGGCAGGCTTTCCTTAGTCTCCCAGCCTACCTCCATATCCTTTGGAGGTTCATGGACAAGATCCTGAGAGATGATGCAAATACCCCTTTTGTCTTTGTTATAAAAGAGAGATTATCTTCTCAACGTTGTCCACTTTCAGGTTTCAGCAATTTGCTACAAAGTTTAAATGGATTCTCATATGCCTATAATGTATCTGGCATCTCAGCTTCCTGTACTATGCACAGTTAAGATTATAGCTCTAGCTATATGTCCTATAGCTGTAGAGGGACATATTTTTCATTAGATATCAGGTAAGTTGTCTTGTGACCAAAAAAGTTACCATTTTTTAATTTTATTTAGCTTGCTCTTCTACTTGGTTGAGGGCAACTCACTGTTTCCAACTTTCTTTTTTTAATCAATTAATTTATTTATTTGAGAGAGAGAATGAAAGCAGGCACAAGCGGTGAAGGGGCAGAGAGAAGGAGACAGAATCCCAAGCAGGCTCTACACCATTACTGAAACGGTTTCTCTCAGAAACCGTAAGATCATGACCTGAGCCAAAACCAAGAGTCAGATGCTCAACTGACTGTGCCACCCAGGTGCCCCTGTTTCCAACTTTCTATACAGAAGCAAAACTCTAGATAATCTTCTAAGTGGTTTTCTCATTAAAAACCAAGCAACAAAGTCCTCAAAAGATTAACCAAATGTGCTATGTATGCTTCTGTATATGTACACAGAAGCATACATGAAAATGAGAAGCGACAAGTTTCCATTTTATTCTTACAGTAAATTACAAAAAGGTTAATGAAGATTTTCAGAACCTCTAAACTGCAATGCAATTTATTACACAATTTAGGCTAATTTCATAGTTGATTTATACATTGGCATTTTATATTAGATGCCAGTGAGCATAATGAGATATAAAATTACAGGACTACATAAAGCTTGTGAAGAGACAGGAATATATATCAAATGTAAGTTACTGTTCAAGGAAATTGCTGATTACCTGTCCTTTACTCTAGGTTATTAAAGATTAACGTTTTCAAGTATAACCTGAGAAAAATATAGTCTGGGGATCCCATCTCTGCTGTCTCTCTATACACTAAATGGACAAATAGCAATACTTTATGAATTTTAAACCTCAAATAGTTCAGAGTGCTTTCAATATTTTGCCTCATAGCATAAATTTTATAGCTTTACTGAAGCCAACTACTGAAATAAATAGCATCTCCCTCCAGAAACAAAACTTTTTTAAAAAAGAAGCCAAAAACCCCTGACAAAATCAAAAAGAACCATCAAAATTATGTTGTCATCTCCTTGAACATGAACCAATGATGCCATCAACATGGCATTGGCTATGGATAATAGACCAGCAACAGGACTGCCCACTACTGATAGACCAATTAGAAAACCCACTAAGGCTTAGCTGTCATGGTGCCTGGATGGCTCAGTAAGTTAAGCTGACTGATCATCCAGTTCTTGACTTCGGCTCAGGTCATGATCTCACTGTTTTTGAGTTTGAGCCCCACGTTGGGCTCTGTGATGACAGCGTGGAACCTGCTTGGGATTCTCTGTCTCCCTCTCTCTCTGCCCCTGCCCCACTTGCTCTCTATCTCTCGAAAGAAAGAAAGAAAGAAAAAGAAAGAAAGACTTTTTTTTAGAAGACAGATTTAACTGTCAGAAGAGAGGAAAGGTTAAAATAAAGAGTAGCATGAACACTCAAACTTCCTATGTGAAGAATACAACATGGAAAGGCATGCGCATGGTGTCTTGAGGCATTCCTCGCTCAGATGAGTGGGATTCAAGCCATGCTTCCATTGACAACTTGGTGTAATATATTCGATTAGCTAAAATAAGTTTTTCATCAGATCTATTTGGGAGTTCACAATTAACCCTTTACTGTGAACTCCTTCACATTTTATAGAAAATGCTCAATTTGAATCATGAGATAAAAACAAACATCCTACCTAGTCATGAAGAAACTTACACTTAAAATGACATAAATATGGAAAGCACTTTGATTAGCATTGTGCCAAAATGTATCTAGGATGACACAGATCCATCCACAAAACTGACGGAATGAGAATTTCATTTTTTAACCCTCTCAAGTTACATATACAGAATTTATGAAATTTACCCTTTGCTTTTCCAGTTTAGTTCCTATCAATCCTGTTTCTCTCAAAAAGAATAAAAGAACTCCACCTTTTGTCCAACTCTATTAAACTTTCCTAAATTTCAGACTCTCTTTATAGTCTGTCAGTATACCCATCCTTCACCACTGAAATAACCCTTTCTTGCCAGATGTGCACGTTCTCCCCTTTGTACTTCTGTGTTCTTCGGTTGTTCCTTTTCCAGAATCAAACTTCTGTTTTGTTTCTTTTTCCCAACTCCCTAGATTCTCAATTGTCTGCCTTTTTTGGATATTTACCCAAAGATGCGATGTTTGAAATTGGAATGAAGCATAGCCTGTATCAATGCTTAGTGAGTCTGAAAGAAAATTTTCCTCGAAGTTAGTTAAGCACTAAAATGCAAAGGTAGTCTCTGTGGAAACCAAGACTGTGATTCAGTTAACTTTGGTTGAAAAACGGACACTAGATCTATTTTACTCAAACCAAATGTTGTCAACCTTTTTATTACATTGCTAAAGAAATAGAATTATTCAGAAAGCATAGAATTGATGAATTAGGCTATTGTGACTTTAAATTCAACCTGGAGAAAATCCTATGCTGCCATTATAAAAGGTTTATAGAAACTAGGAAGTAGTTTATTTTTCTACAAAGCCTGCCTTGAACCATACACTGTTTAATCTGTTTCCATTTCCATGTCCCATGACTTCTGATTCCATTTTAGGGGATCAAAATTCAGGCTCAGCAACTAAGATTCACCTTCAGGTACTAAACAACTTCATCTGTTCTCAGTTAAAATTTTAATCTCTTTTCCAATCCAAAGCTTTCCTCCTCTCGCACAAGCCTGAACTATTGTTCAGATCTGTGGTGGGAGACGTACACTCTGATCTTTCTCTTCCACTTGACTTCTTTCCAAGCTATTTTCTGGCTATCCTAGAGCCAATGAGAAACTTAGAGAAACCAGGAAAAATTTTATATTTGCATTTCTCCCTTCCTGACTCATACTGGCTGACCTCCAATGTCCTTCTAAATGGCAGATTAAAAAAAAATGGGCTTTTTTGTGCTGGAGAGGTAAAGTTCCTTGAAGGCTCTATGAGAACTTTGGCCTTTCACTTTTTCTAGAGATAGGCTATCACACTTGACCTGCAGTCTTGTGATTCACCCATGCTCAGCTGATGCTCACTGAAGTATGCAATACAACCTACTTTTGGATTCTCCTTGCCCCAACATGCTACCATACTGATTTTAAATTTCTATCTTTGGGGTGCCTGGGTGGTTCGATTAGTTAAGCATCTGCCTCTTGATATCAGCTCTGATCTTTATCTCAGGTTTATGAGTTGAAGCCATGCATTGATAAATTTTTATGATAAATGTCATAAAAAAAGATGGAAAATTACTATATTCATCAGAAAGAGTAAAGGACAAAGCAGATCTTTTCCATTGTGCCACCTTACTCCAGTTGCATTCTTGTTTTTAAACTTCATGGTAGTTCTTGACTAAAGTTTGTTTGTTGTAAATAAAATACACTAAAGATAAAAGATTGGTACTTCCCAAAATACCAGCATATTCTAAGGAAGTAAAAATTGTTTATTCTCAAATATACCACTGCAGTAAATAAATACATACTTGAAAAGAGTCAGCCTCCTTTCTTCTCTTTTGAAAGTATTTTATTAATGTCCATCTTTAAGGCATATGGAAAGAAGATTGAAGTCTTCAGGTCTTTACAATCTAGATCTATCCTTCCAGGAAAATGAAAACACCAGCAATGTCAAGAAGTTTCTCTTTTGACAATATTAAATGTGAATACACAATCACAAATTCCCCTTACCTAAATTTACTCTGCTTATCATTTTTACATCTTTTATTTTGTAACTGAGCAGCCAAGAACTTGAATGCCAGTTGTATTCAGAATAATGAATTTGAAATTGCCAGTGACAAAAGTTCCTACTGTCAACTTCTATTTATATAGGGAAAAATAATAGAAGGCAGTAGATTTTACAGACCCGACACTGAAGCTTTTTATCATTGCAGACCCAAAACATAGTACAAAGCAAAAATGCCAAATAATTCACACGTGGGCAAACAAAGGCCACAAGAGGAAGCAAAGTCTATGTATACAATTGTTTTCTACTCAAATGCTTTACACGTGCTCGAGTTTGCCTGGAGTGCCAGACTCCACAGAACAAGGTAAATGCATAAATGTGATTTGTATACTGCATCAAATAATACACAGTTAACAAATATTTAGCTTTGCATATTCTATTTGTTTATAAAATACCTGCCTACTTCAAAGAGAAGAATGTCTTAAAGAAGGGAATGTGGTTTAGGGCTGCTTCTAGGGCAGAAGGGACACAGGGAAAACCACAGTATAGTAATCCTTCTCTCACACTCTTCCTTATGGGTAAAACCCAGTTGAAACAAACATTAGATATCATCTAAAAAAGATAAACACATGCACACATATACAGCGAAATGCATGGGAATTTCCTGGCATTCTCTATATCTTTTATATCCTCCTGCCAGTTAACTTTCCAAACTTCTGCTCTGTGGCTTTTTGGTCCAGGATGAGGACCTGAAAAGAAAACATCATACCCCTGTTCCATGCTTTTTGCCCTTTTGTTTGGTTGGGTCAACTGAGTGCCCAGCAGAGTGCTGGAGGGAAGGATAGGGCAGAGAGGTAGAAGGGTAGTCAGGACATTTATTCTCCAGCTTCCCCTCTGAGAAATCAGCATGGATTGGCAGCATCCTCCACCCCAAATGAAGGTCACAGTTTCACTCAAGGTGGCTCCCATCCACGAGGCAGTCTTCTTCCAGGTTGTAGAAACCCTCCCTTCCCTTGTTTCTCCATGTCAAGAGGGATAACAGCTGTTACTCACTCCATGATACAACCTTCTACCACTTTTAAAAATATTTCTTTTATTAAACCATTTTTGAATCATGCCATTTGGAGTGTGTCACAGTTTCCTGCTGGAACGCTGGCTGACAGACATGAAGGTAGCCAAAACACCTGCTTCATTCCTCACCATACACTAAGTTGTTGGAATAATGCATGACAAGGACACATAGTAATTATTTAATTCAAGAAAAGAAGAAAAAAAAGGAGCTAGGGAGGGAGGAAACAAGGAAGAAACCTGCCTATAGCGTTCACATTTAAAATTAACAATGGAAAGACTTATCTGCTTTTGTGTACCCTCTTTAGGTTATTACCCAGGAGGGGCATTTAAACTAACTGTAGTGAGTCTCTATCTAAAATCTTTCCTTCAACCTGACAACTTGGACTCTTAAATAGCTTGGCCTGGACTCTTAAAATACCTTTGACTGCTTTCTCTGTTTTGATTTTAGATCTCTTAACAATTCATTCTCTGTAAAACTATCAGGATGATTTCTCTAAAAATACATACTTTACCCTTTCTAAGCTACTCACAGGCTTAGAGGTCAAGTAAAAACTCTTTAATGTACCACATATAATTTGCTATCTTGAGTTCCTACCATCCTCTTTAGACTTATCAAATCATTAATGTCAACCCTTAAAACCTTGTTCCAGAATACAATGCTACTTACTATGTAAAACAGCAAATGTCCACTGAAATTACATTTAGTCATTGTTTAAAACTTAGGAAATAAAAACAAACCAAAAGTACATACATTAGTAAGAAAGAGTAGGGACTTTAAAATGCGGGCCATTGAAATAAACTAAGCATGGCTCAGTTGGTTAAGTGTCTGACTTGAATATGGCTCAGGTCATGATCCTAGTGTCGTGGGATCAAGCCCTAGGTTGGGCTCAGCGCTGAGTACAAAGCCTGCTTATGATTCTCTCTCTCTCCCTCTTTGCCCCTCCCCTTCCACTCACAAGTGGGTGCACACATGTGCTCTCTAAAATAAAAAATCAAATTAAATTAAAGTGGCATTAAAAAAAGAAAGAAACTCAGTTGGTGAAGGGCTAAAAGAATAACTTTAAAATATCTTTTGGATCACAAAATCCCATTAAATCCAGATAAATTATATACCATAACTAGAAGTAAAAACTCCCTTGCATGTTTAAATTTATTATTTAATAATTTGTTTGCAATATAAAATACAGTTCAACTTTTTAAAGGGATTATTCTTCTATTTATATATTTTAAACTTATTTTCTTTTTTCTTTTCCCCCCTCTCTAAGTACCTGTTTCAGTGGAGGAACACAGCTCATCCAAGGGGATGCCCAATGGAATAAATAGATTTGATATCCCCCTCCCTCCCAAAAAAATCACATTATAGGAACTGTTCAGAAAAGCAATTAATCAGCAGAGTAGGACACACTTACTGTGCTGTTCTTATCGTGATGTGCAAGCTAAACACCATGCTTTTGGTTGCTGCTATTTCACAGGTCTTGCAGAACATAATTACAGAATTATAGACTGTCTACCAGGTTGGTTTCTAATCTCAAACAGATCACACACAGCTTGTCCCATTTGTTTTGGTCTCCTTTAATATCAATTACAATGAATGTCAGTTTGACACAATTTTAGAACAAAGATTATAAGATTATACCTGGTTATTTATCACCCACAGGAGGAAAATGCAATGTTTCTCATCTCTATTACACTAGCCTTTTTCCATCTGGCTTCAACATTTATAACTGTCTAAGGAAAGGAGGTGTCACAGTGATAAGATCCTGTCAGTGAATACTACAATAAAACAGCTGCATATTTTCATGCATTAAACCCCTCATCTATGGGTTACACTTAGGACACTCTTGGTTAGAAACCAACTCACACACACTAAGTCAAAGGAAGCTGTTCACTACAAGAATGTTGAGTGCGACTTTGCATTCTGTCATCAAATTGATGACTAGGTCCCAAATGGAAATCAGAAGTTTTAAACATTCCCCATTTTAATACAATTACCCCAATCGTTACTCAGTGTTATAGATTAAGTTCTCCTTAAAGCAAACTCTAAGACAGAGTTCAGCATACAAGATGTTTAGAAAGGAGCACTGCCAGGATCAATAATTATGGAAGGGAAGATAAATAATTAGAATTGAGCAGAGGAAAAGGCTAAACTGCCATACAGGTTTTAAAGGCTCATCAGACCCAAGAATCTTCTGAAGCCAAAGTGATCCTTCAGCATTGTCCCACTTTGGAACAAGATAAGTGAGCCTTTATACTTCTGCTTCCATCATTCACTGACGTGAATTGACCCTGGAAGGACATGCCTTTAGGTGAGACAGCTCTGCAATTGAGACAATCACTTAACAGATGAAGACTATTTGCTACAGCACCTGGATAGTCTTTTCTTGAAGAAAGATCTGAATGGCACATATTCCTGTCTATATGGACTCCCTTTGCACCTCCGAGCTCCATCTCTGCATGTATGCTCAGGAAACAGCATTCTCAGGAATCTAGTAAGCCTTACTTTTGTGGAGAAATGTAAAATGGAAGGTTAGTAAAAATAGCTGCCTAATCCACTATCAATACCAATATCACCTTTCTCTATTACCCGTACTAGACTCCCCTTGCTGCTACCACTTCTGCTGGTCTCCAGGGCTTATCTGGTGACATGACTCAAACCTTCATTCCAGAGAGGACTGGACCTTAAATTGGTATGCTGTTTTCAACCTAGAATTCTATAACTGTTTGTTTACAGTAAAAAATGGGCAACAGAAATGTATGTCTGTTCAGCCTTCCCTAATAGAGTGCCACAGACCAAGTTTGAACAATAGTTCTGGAGGCTGGAAATCTAAGACCAAGGTCCATTAGAGTTCATTCTTCTAGTAGGCCTTTCTTCCTGGTGTGCAGATGGCTGCCTCCTCACCAGGCCCTCACATGGGCCTTCCTCTTTACATATGCAGAGAGAGTACATGCTCTAGTAGCATAGCTCTTCCTCTTCTAAGCATACCAGTCTTATTGGATTAAGGCTCCTCTTAGGACATCACTTGATCTTAATTCCCTCTATTGAGTACTCTATCTCCAAGTATAGTCATATTGGGCATTAAGGGTTCAACACACAAACCTGGGGAGGGGAGGGATACAATTCACTCCCTAAGAACGAAGATCTAAGAGATACCTAAATAGTTTATCTTGCTCTGCCCTAATTGTGTGTCAAAAACCCTACCTCCTCCTGATGATCAGGATCAATTACTCCTGTGAAGATGATATCTCCACTTCTCACCTATTAGTCTCTGGACATAAGAAGTTCAAAGGGTCCACTTGGCTGATGTAGATTATAGTCCAATGGGACCTAGGCAAATGTGTGCTCACTATGTGGACAAGGACATCTAGCCCTGAAGGCTAGAGTTGCAGGGATAGGAAACATTCAGCCCCACTAAGGTAAATATAGTAACAGTAAAGGAATTCACTCCTGCTTTTCTACTCTTGGGTTCTGTCAAAGATAAACATAACTGAGCATTGGTTAAAGTGGTGAAAACAGATTATACTCAGTAACTACTGACAGTCAGGGACAGAGTTGAGCTCCATTCTGATTTGTGCAAAGGTAATTTGGGCATTGTAAGGGAGAATGAGGGAGGGAGGAGACATTATGCATATAAAACACATTTTAAAGTTTTAGTCAACATGAATTAGCTATTGTCTGCATTTCCAAAACAGTTAGGCAAGAAATTTTATCTGTGGCTTTGTGACAGGACCAAGCTAACTGGCTCCTGTGGATAACTGTCAATGTAACAACAACCATGAACACTACAACAAATAATAGTATTACGGCAACAATTGTTGCATGATGTCTGTGTGTCTATATGGATTACTTAATCTTTACAAACTTTCTATTAGGTAGTTATTATATATGTGTGTAGACACACACACACATACATATATTTACCTATACACACATCTACACACTCTGGCAGTGTGGAGCCTGCTTGGTATTCTCTCTGTCTCCCTCTCTCCTTACCTCTCCCCTGCTCACTTGCTCTCTCAAAATAAATAAATAAACTTTAAACAAATTAAAAAATTAAAAATAAACATATACCTGCATATTTCAAATTGCATAATCCTACATCATCAATGTATATGATCATTGTATTGTATTGATACATCATGTATCAATGTATAGAGAAATACATTAAATATTTCTCTATAATGAATCTTCAATTCTACAATACAGATTCAAACACTAAAAAATAAATTTTTCATAAAGTAAAGCTCACCATATATTCTCTCACTGAGAAAAACAATGTGCTTTTGATGAGTTGTTAAATGACTTATCTATAAAAGAACAAGATTTATTGCCCTACAAAAGCTAACTCCTTGATGGAATTTACTCTTGGAGAAAGAAAAATAAAATCAAAGTGTCTGGTATTGTCCTCCAGTGCCAGTCAATGTCATTTGAAACCACCTCATTAGTGTGTAAAGGCTGAATCAATGGGCTTGCATCAACCATTACGCTCAAGTAAGCTAGAGGAGAAAAGAAGGCAAAATGTGTCATTATTGAATCATATATTGCCCCAGCGTGCATCATTCTGACCATAGAACAAACTACTGAACCATGGAACAAACACTAAATATATGTGGGATACAGTTTCCAGTTCATCTTAAGTATTTGCTTCAAGTGGATTCCACAGTCTTCAAAGTCCTCTGAACTCAATAAAATAAAGCTCAATAACTTTTGAATTTAAATAGTCACATTGCCATCTTGTGACTACTTAAGAGGAAACTAACAACCACTGGGAGCCTCTCCCTCAGATTAGAACTTGAGTTATAAGGACAGGATAGCTCAACTGCCTGACATATGAGAGGCTAAAAGGACTTTGTTGGTCTGACTGGAGGTTATAGGACCTGAAAGAGAACAAAACTTTTATATAATATGGGGATGTGATTACTGAGTAGAAAAAAGCATTTTCCAAATTAAGTATAAAATAAGTAGAAACTAAGAAACTAGTATAACAGATTAGACATCCAATTCATTCAGTTAAAGATCAAATTTAAAGCAGAAGTCACTCCAAGCAAAGTATCTCTGTTTGGCTGATTTGAGAGCTCTACTCAGGTCTGCATCAAGATAAACACCAAGGCCAACTTTGTTGTCTTAAATTCACAACCTTGTTTTGAGTTATCAAAAAAAAAAGTCTTTATTTGAACATAAATGTCATGCCCTAGTATGGCTGCATATTAACATCTAATTACATTTGCCTGTGGATTCATTAATTCATCAAAATTTGCCAACTTTACTGTTGGGAACATATAACAAAAGGATGAATTCTCTGAAGCACAAGTTGCTTTTCTAACATATGTCAGAGCTGGGAAATTTTCAAGAGAAAGATGATGCATTTGGGTAGCCAAATAAGTAGCTCCTGCTAAAGTTAGCTGGTGAGGAGAGGCATATAGAGTGGTCTAGGAAAGACTCGGAGGAGGAGGAAAAGGGGAGCAAAAAGTAGGGCAGGGCATTTAGAATATACAGACTCTGGAAGATTGTGTTTTATACTGCCTTAGTTCAAGAATGCTTTGCAGTCTATAACCCATGACCATCTCTGTGACACTCCAAGGAAACTTGAAAGTGGCAGTTCCCAGGAAACTAGCCCCATGACTGGATGAGCAATCACAAACTGAAGAGACTAAAAGACCTCAAACTTATCTGGTAGAGTTCCTCGGCAACTGAGCACTCCAAAAACACCTATTAGCTGCTCCACACATATGCTATTTATTTCTAAAATTCTATTCATCATGTAAGAATTCTGATTAATAATTTCCAGGCAAGAAATAGTTCTTGCTATCCTTCAACTTGTCCCAGCTAGTGAAACAATGGAAAACACCTAAAGTGTTTATTCACTTTGAAGTGCCATTTTCCATTTCCTTTAAATCCTAAATGTCTATGAATCTTAAAAGTGTTACATGTTTTCCTACTACAGTCTCCCATTGACTTGAGACATGTGGATTTTTATGAACAACAGAAATATGTGTCTGTATCTCCACTTCAATAGAGGATTTCTACCCCCTGTATTTTTTGCCTGTTAAGAGGTAGGTAGTCAAGATTATAATTTGGGGAAAATTCACTGCCCTTGTACACACTGATGATCACTTTAGAAGTTAATAGAACCATTACTCCATCTCAGATAATGGTCTACCTTTGATTATTTGCAATTGTTTGAGAGTAGTCAGCAGATCTCTAGAGTCATTTGGAAATGAATTTACAAAATTGACTTGCTCTTGAAATAGAAGGAAACAATAAAGAGAAATCATTTTAATAGGAATCAAAATTCTACTCCTCTCAAATATTAATGGATTTGGGGGAATCCTTGTAGAGACAATTATCATTTCAGGAATTTTTGACTTAAAGAAATTGAGAATAACTTCTAAAGAGGAGACATTCTGGCAAGTCAAAAACCCTGGCTTCAGTTTTAATTGACATCTTTGTTTGGGTGCAATAGTTGATGAAAGGAACAAATTCTGAGGTGCCTGGGTGTCTCAGTCAGTTAAGCATCCAACTTTGGCTCAGGTCATGATCTCATAGTGCATGTGTTTGGGTCCTGCATTGGGCTCTATGCTGACAGCTCAGAGCCTGAGGCCTGCTTCAAATTCTGTATCTCCTTCTCTACCCCTCCCCCCATTCATGCATGCTCTCTCTCTCTCTCTCTCTCTCTCTCTCTCTCTCAAAAATAAACAATAAAATTTTTAAATAAAAAAAAAAGAAAGTAACAAATTCTGGAAAGTGAGACTACTGGGTCATTCTAATACTTACATTATAAAATCTACAAAATATCAGTTTAGGTCAAACTTTAAAACACATTTGTGCATATTTCTGTTACTGTGTTGCAGGGAATCCAGCTTGAGCCCACCTGTGTCCTTTGCTGGGAATCAGAGTTAGCCAAGCATGATGGATGTTTCCTGGAGGAGGTGTGCAAGCAGGTTAAGTTTTGTGGCCTAACCTGATCTTTATGAAGGAAAAGGATGTATGACGTCTTAGCCTATTGTCATACTGGAATCTGGGCCAACTGGCAGATGGGGCTTCAGGGCATATATAAGTGACCTACATTCATGACATACTAGATTTGGTTCTAAGAAAATGTAAGCTGGAATCAGAAAGTGAACATGCTTTCCAGTTCTGCAAAATACTCTATAGCCCTAAGGACTGTAGCCCGCACCACTCTGGATCTCAAATTTTCAAGTATCAGAATCTAGGTTTTGGCACAGACATTGGCATTGACAAGGTGGGCATCAGCTATAGTGACAGACACATACCCACGCTTTTCACAACCAATAGCCACCATGGAGAGGATCGGAGCTGCTGAGGAAGAATACAGCAGATGTTGACAAGGTAAGTGGAGAGAGACAAGCCTTTTATGTCTTCTTCCCTCTCCTCCTCTTCTGATAGGTTCACATGCACAGTATAATGAAGAGCAAGGCCTCTAATATATAGCAGGAGCCTTTGGTTATTTGATAAGGTAAAAATCTAGGTCAGAGAAATCACCTTACTACAAATCCATAGCCTGTCCCCTTCAAATTGCCTCATAAATATAGAGCAGTATGGGTGAGGGTTACTCACCTGAAGTCTTTTCCAAGAGAAGATTGAGTATTGTATTGCAAAGCAAGACTAGCTCTTTGTGTTCTAATTTCTTTATGTATCAGCATAATTGCAAACTTATTCAGACTTCAGGATTTTTATTGTTGGTGATGTGTATTAATTTGAAAACTTGCAGCTTAATTTTGTGATAATCAGTTGAGCTCAAAGTACAGGCTCTGAAAAAATACGTATTTAATCTGACAGTGCAGTTGATATGAAAATTATAATTGGTTAATGAATATAGAACACTTGGATAACATTCATTTTTCTGATTACTTTCATGAGTTTTCTTCAATTAATTTTACTATCACATATTCCTTTTCATTTTTAACTTCCATTTACCAAAATATGGACAACTCACTTGAATAAATCTCAGAATAACAGGCATATAGACATCCAAAGTTGCCATGGACAACAATGAGCATAAGCTTGCTGGTGTTCCACTGGGGGTGTTGTTCTGATGACCAACACTCTTGGAGCCCTGAGATAGCCATATCTGAAATAAAATCACTGTGACAATTCTGTGACAGCTCAGGAAATTGTCAAACTATGTCAACGTCTAGCTCTAACCCTAGTGTCTTGTCTTCTCATGTTGCCCGTCCCTCAGCAGAGTCTGAGTTGGGCTGTAAGCACAGGATGAAGAATAATGCCAATATTAGGCAGGAAGACAACCTAAGCAAATTGGAGAAATTTGACCTTTACTTAAGATAACCACTAAACTAACATATTAAGGCAGCTGTGATTGAAGATTAAGTGTGATCTACCTATTTCAGGAATGCTACAGACACCTATCAAGCCATCATTCTCAACTCTGGCTTGAATGAACATTCTCCTCCCCTCCACCCTCTCCCCAAAGCTCAATAGGCTGCCTCATGTTTTTCAAATTCCATGTGGAGTAACCCAACAAGATTTTTTCAAATTTTAGTCAAAATATATTGTATTTCGTTAAGAACCATTCAACCAAATAATTCAAAGACATAGGGAAAAAACAGCCTGGAAATTATCTGGTGGACTATCCAAACACACAGACTAAAAGAAGTATAAACTGTATTTCATGATTATGATAAAAAAGCAGAAATATTTCCTCATTTACATCCAATAAAAAATTTACCTTCTCCTCTTCCCAATCAGGTTTCACTGATCTTTTTGTTATACATTTTCCCTTGTTATTAAGAACATAAGAATCACAGTCATTTATAGTTTTGAAGACATACATTGTCCCTGAACGTAATTAAAACTATATCATTTAACAGTGATTATTGTTACTGCATTTGTTATCCATGCCTTCCTTTAAATTTATTTTAGTTGAATTCAGTTAACTCCTTCTGTCATTGTTACCTACTGTGTTTTCAAAATCCCTAGCTTGCAAATGCCTTGTTGTTGAATCACATTGGTTTTACATAATCAAATCTGAGACTCTTCACCATTAAGCACAAATATGGAGATTAGTCTTATGAGTATAATTATATTGGGATTGATTTCAGTTTTCCTACTTAATATTTTCTACTTCCATGTTCTCTTGCCACTTTAAAATTTTGTGTTCCAGCGTACCTGGGTGACTCATTCAGTTAAACGTCCAACTTTTGGTTTCAGCTCAGGTCATGATATCGTGGTTTGTGAAATCCAGCCCTGCATCAGACTCTCTGCTGTCAGCATGGAGACTGCTTGGTATTCTCTCTTTTCCTCTCTCTGCCCCTCCCCCACTCATCTCTCTCTCTTTCTCTCTCTCTCTCTCTCTCCCTCCCTCCCTCTCTCTCTCAAACACCTGTCACCACTATAAAATGACTTCAATATTTCAGTCTCCTATTGAGCAGTGAATAGTTAACTTTCTCTAATAAGAAAATCATGCCTTATATTGGAGCTAACTGCAGTCCTAGAGCAATATCAGAGGAGTTATCTCAGAATACTGCTTTCTCAGGATTCATAGCAATAGATGACTCAAGTACAGGGAAGTAAATCTAAGGTGCTAAATCTGTGATCATGGTCCTTTGCTATGAATTGAAATTAAAACCTGTATTCACTCACTTTAACCACCCATTACCCAACTATAGAATCTCACTCTAGATACATAAAACATAAGATCATAGCCCAAGAGAAACCAAAGGTCCACACCTGATGCAAGAACTGCTTCACAGATCATAGGTGTTTATTTAATAGAAACTTTCCCTCCTAGTTTCCTCAATTCCATGCATCCTTTTCTTCCACTCATGAAACAAACAACTAATGTAGTTTGCTTCCCTTTTAAACACATTTAACTTCTTCCCAAAAGAACTTACCCCCCTTAGCTCCCTTTGTTCATTGAATAAAATTAGATATATGTTCGCCATTTCTGTGATTCCAATTATAACTTCCCCCTGACCTTTTCATATCCTTCTAATTTTGTAGGTTAAGAAAAATGGCCATGATAAGTTTTAAAATCTGCCCCCAACAAATAAAATAATGAAAAGAGGTTCTAGATTTTAGGTTTTCACCTTATTCAAATACATTTAATTAGGGGGAAAAAGCTACTTTATTAAGAATGTAAGGTTTCACCTTAACTTTATAAACACAAGAATAGTTATCCCAAACTATGATAATCTGACCTTAGATTTAGTAGCATAAGCTAGAAGAAGTATTTATATAAATGAAAAACGGTGTGGGGCACCTGGGGGGGGGGTCTAAGTTGACTGAACATCTGACTCTTGATTTCAGTTCCGGTCATGATCCCAGGCTTGTGGGATCAAGCTCCATGCAGGGCTCTGTGCTCACAGCGTGGAGTCTGCTTGGGATTCAAACTCTCCCTCTATCTCATCCTCTCCCCCTCTCCCCCTGCCCTCTAAAAAAAAAAGGAAGAAAACGAAAATGGTGTAACTTACAATCCTATAAAAATATCAAATATCTGTGAATAAACAATGAAATATCTGTAAACTCCACACTTAAAGTTACAAACCATCACTGAGTAGAATTAAGATATAAATAAATGGAAAGATAAAACACTTGTGAATCAGAAAACTCAATACTGTAAATATATTATGTCTCTGTTAATTGATTTATAGATGTAATGTCACACCAATCAAAATCCAAGGAGTTCTTTTTATGGAAATTGCCAGGCTGATTCTCAAATTTCTATAAAAAGGCAGAAAAGCATGGACACCTAAGACAGTGTTGAAGAACACAGACTGACAGGACTACAATAATGAACACCATTTAGTACAGGTGCAAATATAGCAATAGGAACAAATATGACACCCAGAAAAAGAACCACATACATTAAAAACCTGATTTATGGCAAAGTTGGCATGAAGAATAATAAAAACTAGATACCTTTCTAATAATTTTTACTGAATAAATAAAAGAAGAAATAAATTGATCACTACTTCACAACATATACATACTTACATACAAATCATAGTGTTCTATAATTTCATCTTGATGGTGATTACATGGGTATGTTCACTTTGGAAAAAATCATCAGACTTTACACTCATGATTTACCCATTTTTCTTCATGTATGTTATACTGCATGTTATACTAAAAAGTATACTTTAAAAAATGCTTACATGGGGCAGCTGGGTGGCTCAGTTGGTTAAATGACTGACTTTGGCTCAGGTCATGATCTCACAGTTTGTGGGTTCGAGCCCCAACTGGAGCCTGCTTCGGATTCTGTGTCTCCCTCTCTCTCTGCACCTCTCAGTGATGCCCTCTCTCTCTCTCTCTTTCTCTCTCTCAAAAGTAAGTAAACAATAAAAATTCTTAATCTTTATAGATTTTTTTTATAAATTAATGACATTAATGGCCTATCTATATCTATGTCTTTTGTTCTGAAATTTTGTAGATTCCAATTAGTATGCTATGGTTGCCATATCAAAATACCATAGAGTGAGTGGCTTAATTAACCAAAGTTTATCTCTCACAGTTCTGGAGGCCAGAAGTCCAAGATCAAGGTGTTGGCAGGTTGGTTTCTCCCAAGGCCTCTGTCTACAGTTGTAGACTAGAACTCAGACTGGAACTTTTTAGCTCACTGTGTCCTCACAACGTTTTTTCCCTATGCATATTCACCTCTGGTGTTTCTTTCTCTTCTTGTAAAGGGACCTGTCATATTGAATTAGGGCCCCACCCTTAGGAACTCATTTAAACCTAATTATCTCCTTAAAGGTCCTGTCTTTGAATACAGCCACACTGGGTATAAAGCCTTGAATTTTGAGGGGACACGATTCAGTCTGTAATATCACCCATTCTGATGGGGAGTCAGATGTGTGTTTGCTTTCCAAACTGTATGTGAAAATTATGCAGAGCCATGAGTCTGGATTCAGGATAAGGATCCAACAATGAGGAAATAGTCAGTCATAAATCCATCTTTCCAAGAATATAATAAAAAGTCTTAATGATTCAATAAAATGAGAGAGAGAGAGAGAGAGAGAGAGAGAGAGAGAGAGAACCACAAAATATGACCTTACAAACAACAACAAAGACAAGATGGAAGGAGACACACATTGACATACATGTTCATATGTCGTCATCAAGGTTTTGGCCCAAATTACGGTAAGGGGACAGCATACTGTATGATTTGAAAGGAATGTTAAGGACAGAGGGGCTTAGGAATCTGAAAAGAAATCGCTTTGTAGTCTGACTCACAAGATCTGGCAGCCACATTAAGGTAGGGTGAACTACATCAAGTCAGTAAACATGAATTAAGCATACACCATATGCTTAGTTCTGTGCTAAGTATTTTTTTAAATATATGGAAGATTGAAAAGAAAGTATATGGAGGATAATATATTCTCCCTGTTTTCAAGGGATGCATGACCATTATGGAGAAAGAGGACAACAGCATTAGTCCTACAAATAATGAGTACAAATGGTCAGATTCAGGAGTTGTATAATCAGTTGTAAGGAAACAGTGCTCCATGATTTTGCTGCAGTGCTGTGATGCAAATCTTGTTGTAAAATTAGGGTTGATATTTAAAAAGGAATACTATGCCCAAAATCTTACTGCAATATGTTTCAAAGTATATTTGTACATAAATATTTCATTTTCAATATGTCCATAAAGCCAAATGCCATTCGGATTCACAGTCTCCCTTCTATGAGACAATACATTTTTAGTTATGGAAACTGAATTCATATTAACTACTGAATAAGTATGTATCTACTAGATTCCTAAGAAACCCAATGACAGGTAGAAAGAAAGTCAATTAAGAGATGCCTGATCTCAACCCCTTTGGATGGCTTTGTTGATTTTATAATTGACTTAAATTTGAGAGGGATAACTGGTTTATATGTTGTTGTGTTTTTACATGGCCTTAGACAAAATTTTTCAATGTGCAGACTATTTCTCTCCTTTGTGTGTGGTTTTAAAGCCAAGAGTTTGTATTTTGCTTTTCATAACTAGGAGAGGTAAGGTCTGTGCTAAAGAGGATAAGTTCAGGGCGTATTTCACTACACTTTATAAAACACTTATCGGATAATAACCATTTTCAATTATATCTAGTCAGGCAGCAATACTCAAAAATTATTAATAAAATCTCATTCCTATCCTTCTAGATAAGCAGTTCTTTTAAAATCTAAAGCCATGTTTTTCAAAGTGGAGTCAAAGTTTCTCATGAACATATAGGCTTTGGCCAAGACACAGAGTTCTGAGGCAGGCTGTATCTTCAATTGATCAGCAATTCATATTCTGTCTTCATTATGTCTTTCTCTGCTTCCATAGAGATCTTTATTGCTTTGATTTTTTTTTCAGTTTCTCCTTCTCTCTTCATTTAATAGTGTTGCCTCACTGTCTTTTCTCTCTCTCCTTTCCTTCTTATTCTTCTCTCTGCTTTCTTCTCTCCTTCACACACACCCACAAGCATTATTTTCTTCCTCTCTCTCTCAAACATAGCACATAAAGAAACCAGACCCAGACTTAAAGAAGTTTGTTCCACTCATACAGTGTGACCTTATGGGCAAGAGGAAGCTACTCATGAACAAATAAAAATACTTCTGCAGCAAAAGCAATTCTTATCCAGATAATTTGTGGTGAACAGATATGAGTCAATATGCACAAGGTCGGCCCAAAAATAGCAACTCACTCTGCTGTCCAAACAGAGCCAAGTGCTGGGCAAGGTATGCAAACCAGGCCAGATGCAATCCTTCCCCAGGGAATTTTTTGTTGCTGTTGAGAGAAAAGACCCTCTACCTCTCAGGATGTGCACTGAAATGATAAAACTTCAGGGATGCTATGGACCATACAGTTTTGAGGCTCTTAAAGTCTTCAGCTAATTGGATGAGGCTCATCTACATGATGGAGGGTGTTCTGCTTTACTTAACATCTACTGACTGTAAATATTAATCATATCTAAAAAAATACCTTCCCAGAAGCATCTGGACTACTGTTTGATCATAAAACTGGGCACCATAACATGGTCAAGTTGACACATAATATTAACTAACCATTGCTGATACTATGTGAACAACTAATTGTGTACAGATAATTTTAGATAATACACTGATCAACTTTTTGAAATAGTTATTTATGATATTTGTTTCAATGTGACTTGAAAAAGCATAGCTAAAATACTAAACCTATGATATTAAGCAGATTATTGCGAAGAATATTTTCAAAGCTATTTAAGATAAAATAAGTGTATTGATTAAGTAACAGTACAACTTGTATGTGTCAAAAATTTGAATGTGGTACTAAAATTACTGAAGTTAGGAAAACCCTGGCCTAATACCTTGTACCATTACAGATGAAAATATCCTTTAATGTTAATAAAACTAGTAGATATTTTCAAAGGTAGATTTTGATGAATGAAAGTCATATGCTAAGGATAGGACAGAAGACACATTCTTTGCAGTTAGAAATGACCAATGATGTAAAAGCAGAGATTGGATAGGACCTCTGGGAAATATTTTTTCCTTTGCCCTTCCTCTTTTCTACAGCTTAGAAAGATGCTATGATAACTCCAACAGCCATACCGAACCACAAGTCAAGCTTAGGATGAGAGCCACGTGCTAAGGGTGGTAGAATAGAAAGTAGCAGTCAGGGGTCCTATTGTTCATGACACTAACATACTATTCCCTAGATGCCCATGTCCAGTTTCTTATACATAAAGAAAGAAACCTTTCTCTTAATGAAGCCACTTTAAATGGATTGCTGCTTCTGGCAGCTGAGTGCCATCCTAACTGCTACAGGAAGTACTTCTAAGGAAACTAGAAAAGGAAAAACACTTTAACCAGCTGGTTAGTTAGTGGGAGATGTTAGAGACAGGACAAGGAAACAAACTTCTAGAATCAATTCTAAAACAAACAATAGCTCAGGAAAGAAAGTGACAATTTTTGAAATATTTAAGACTAATTGACAATGTTTTCATAGTATTTCTTCCATTTGAATGCTTACTCTGTCCTGAATCTTGTTTTAGTTGAAATGTGATATAGAAATGTGAATATGACCCCCTCACAATGGTCAATAGCAATATGCATAGCAAGCTTCCACCTTGCACAGTTCTAGGTACAGACAAACAAAGACAGAAAAACTGCAGAAGAAAACATGAGAGGGTTTACATGAGCCAAAGGATTTTTAAAAATGCAAATTATGAGGACTCACAATAAAAAAGAAAACCTAAAGAAGATCACTAAAGAATAATTAGGGAGCCAAGATGGTGGAAGAGCATGGAAGTTTTTTTTGTGTCTTGCATCCATGAAATACAGCCAGATCAACACTAAACACTAAACCATCCTGCACAGCTAGAAAACTGATGTGAGGATTAACACAACAATCTGAACAACCTGAACCACAGAACTCAGCAGGTATATGGAGCAGAGAGGTGAACTGGGGGAGAGAGGAGCCGCTGAGGGCAGGGAGCCATTGAAGAGGACAGAGACGGTGGAGGGGAGGAGATATGGGCAGAGCACCCATCCCAAAAGCAGCTGGAGAGAAAGTGGAAAAGTGGAAACAGCCAGAGGGACTGAACTATAAAGGGAGAAAGGAGAGAGTTTAAATTCCATTAAGACTCTGTAAACAAGATGGGGGAAGGCAGAGTCTGCAACCCCACAGTTCTATACCTGGCAGTGCTCTGGTGGGAACGGTGAATCCCCAGGAGCAGAGTGAAGTCTGGAGGTCCTCGGGCCTCATTGGGGAGAGGCGGTTCTCCTGTTGGCAGGACATTTGGTAAAGGCTGTGTGGCCAGCTGCTCCCAGCAGACCCCAGAGTACAACCACATTTACTGGTGCTGGAACAAGGTCCTTAAGGGTAAAGCCATGTGCCAGATGTGTGTTGTGATTTCCCATAATCCTTGAAATGCTGCTGCTACATGATCACATGAACTTTTTCTGGGGCAGGCTCGCTCCCAGCTGCAGTCTCTGGGCATTGGCAATGTCCTGCAAACGTTCCTGAGTGTGGCCAGCACCTGGCCATTGCTCGGTGAGACCCTCCCTCAGAGGGTCAGAACAGGTCAAAGTGGCTATCCCTCAGAAATAAGGGGTGGAGAAAAACAGCTGCATCTGAGATAAAACTCCGGAGGGAGGTGCCGCCTGGCAACTGACGGCTTGGTCACGGACAGTGTAAAAACGGGAAGTGGATGGACGGATGGACGCCAGAGACAAAGGACTGGTACCTAAATGCTGATCAGAGAGAACAGACCTCTGATACTTGGACTGAATGGCTGGGTGACGCCATTTTCACCCCTCCCACGCATGCGCATATGCAAGCACCTACAAGCACCACAACAACCCTCCCCAGTAAGCTAACCAGCACCATCTACTGGAGAATGGAGCCCTTACACTAAGCCCTGCCCAATGAGGGAGACAGCCTTGCTCTTGAGGAACCCCCCAAGTCTCTCTGGCTGCTTATTTTAGGGACTTTAAAGTGCTTCATAGTTTGACTTCTAGGGGAAAACGATGTAATTTCAATCATATTTCAGTCCGTTAGCTGGTCCATCTATTTAATTTTCTTATTTTTTCTTTTTCATTTCTTTTTCTTGAATACAGAAAGAGAAAAAGTTTATTTTTATTTTATATTTTTATTAAAAATATTTTCTTTAATTTGTTTCTACTATATTTTTAAATTCCTTGTAAATTTTTGAAATTCTATTTCACTTCCATCATTTCATTTTATTCTATTTCATTGTATTCATTTTTTCAAGTTTTCAAACTTTTTTTTTCTTTTTCCCCTTTTTTCTCTAATCTGTTAAGCTGCTTTGAACACCTAGGCCAAAACACACCTAGAATCTAGCATCATTTATTTGATATTTTGTGTGTGTGTTGTTGTTGTTTTTAATTTTTTAATTTTAATTTTTTTGACATCATTAATTCCTTTTCTTCCTTCAAAATGATGAAACGAAGGAATTCACACCAAAAGAAAGAGCAGAAATAAACAACAATCAGGGACTTAACCAACACAGATACAAGCAAAATGTCTGAACCAGAATTTAGAATCACAAAAATAAGAATACTAGCTGGGGTGGAAATTAGATTAGAATCCATTTCTATGGAGATAAAAGAAGTAAAACTAGTCAAGATGAAATAAAAAATGCTATAACTGAGCCACAATCTCAAATGGATGCCACAGCAGCAAGGATGCATGAGGTGGAGCCGTGAATCAGTGATATAGAAGACAAACTTATGGAGAATAATGAAGCAGAAAAAAAGAGGGAGACTAAAGCAAAATAGCATGATTTAAGAATTAGAGAAATCAGTGACTCATTAAAAAGGAATAAAATCAGAATCACAGAGGTCCCAGAAGATGAAGAGAGAGAAAGAGGGGTAGAATGGGTATGTGAGCAAATCATAGTGGAAAATTTTCCTAACCTGGGGAAAGACACAGACATCAACATCCAGGAAGCACAGAGGACTCCTACAAGATTCAATAAAAACTGACCATCAACAAGGCATATCATAGTCAAATTCACAAAATACTCAAGCAAGGAAAGAATCATGAAAGCAGCAAGGAGAAAAAAGTCTTTAACCTGCAAGGGAAGACAGATCAGGTTTTCAGCAGATCTATCCACAGAAACATGGCAGGCCAGAAAGGAGTGGCAGGATATATTTGGTGTGCTGAATCAGAAAAGTATGCAGCCAAGAATTCTTTATCCAGCAAGGCTGTCATTCAAAAGAGAAGGAGAGATTAAAATTTCCCAGACAAACAAAAATGAAAGGAGTTCATGACCACTGCCAGCCCTGCAAGAAATGTAAAGGGTGACTCTCTGAGGGAAGAAAGACGAAAATAAATAAATAAATAAATAAATAAAGACCAAAAGCAACAAAGACTAGAAAGGACGAGAGAACATCATCGGACACTCCAACTCTAAAAGACACATAATGGCAATAAATTGATATATTTCAGTACTCACTGTAAATGTCAATGGGGGGCACCTGGGTGGCTCAGTTGGTTAAGTGACCGACTTCAGCTCAGGTCATGATCTCGCAGTTTGTGAGTCAAGCCCCACATTGGGTTCCGTGCAGACAGCTCAGAGCCTGGAGCCTGTTTCAGATTCTATGTCTCCCTCTCTCTCTGCCCCTCCTCCCCTCATGCTCTGTCTCTGTCTGTCTCAAAAATAAATAAACTATTAAAAAAAGTTTAAAAAAAAGTCAATGGACTAAATGCTCCAATCAAAAGACACAGGGTAACACAACAGATAAGAAAACAAGATCCACCTATATGCTGTTTACAAGAGACCCACTTTAGACCTAAAGATGCCTCCAGATTGAAAGTAAGGGGACAGAGAACCATCTATCATCCTAATGGTCAACAAAATAAAGCTGGAGTAACCATACGTACACCAGAGAATCTAGACTTTAAAATAAAGACTGTAACATGAGATGAAGAAGGGCATTGTATCATAATTAAGGGGTCTATCCACCAAGAAGAAAAAGAAAAAAAAAAAAAGACCTAACAATTGTAAACATGTATGCTCCAAACGTGAAAGTACCCAAAAATAAAAATCAATTAATAACAAACGTAAAGAAACTCATTGATAAAAATACCATAATAGTAGAAGACTTCAACACCCCACTTACAGCAATGGACAGATCATCTAATCAGAAAATCAACAAGGAAACAATGGCCTTGATGACCCTGGACCAGATGGACTTAACGGATATATTCAGAACATTTCATCCTAATGCAGCAGAACATGTATTCTTCTCAGTGCACATGGAACATTCTCCAGAATAGACCACATACAGGGCCACAAATCAGCCCGCAACAAGTACAAAAAGATCCAGATCATACCGTGCATATTTTCCAACCACAACGCTATGAAACTCGAAATCAACCACTAGAAAAAAGTTGGAAAGGTAACAAATACTTGGAGACTAAAGAATATCCTACTAAAGAATGAATGGATTCACTGAGAATTATAAGAGGGAATTAAAAAGTACATGGAAGCCAATGAAAATGATAACACCACAGACCAAAATCTCTGGATCACAGCAAAGGCAGTCAGAAGAGGGAAGTATATAGCAATCCAGGCCTTCCTAAAGAAGGAAGAAATGTCTCATATACACAACCTAACCTTACACTGAAAAGGAAAGAGCTGGAAAAAGAACAGCAAATAAAACCCAAAACCAGAAGAAGACAGAAAATAATAAAGATTAGAGCAGAAATCAATGCTATCGAAACAAATAACAACAACAACAACAACAACAACAACAACAAAACCAGTAGAAGAGATCAATGAAACCAGAAGCTGGTTCTTTAAAAGAATTAACAAAATTGATAAACCACTAGCCAGTTTCATCAACAATTAAAAGGAAAGGACCCAAATAAATAAAATCAAGAAATAAGAATAAGGGAATATTAGGAGCAATTATGTGCCAATAAAATGGGCAAGCTGAAAGAAATGGACAAATTCTTAGAAACATATAAACTACCAAAACTGAAACAGAAAGAAATAGACAATTGGAACAGAGCCATAACCAGTAAAGAAATCAAATTAGTAATCAAAAATCTTCCCCCCAAAAAGATGTAGGGCCAGATGGCTTTCCAGGGGAATTCTACCAAACATTTAAGAAAGAGTTAACACCTATTTTCTTGAAGCTGTTCAAAAAAATAGAAATGGAAGGAAAACTTCCAAACTCTTTGTATGAAGCCAGCATTACCTTGATTCCAAACCAGACAAAGACCCCACTAAAAAGGAGAACTATAGACCAATTTCCAGATGAACATGAATGCAAAAATCCTCAACAGGATATTAGCCAACCGAATCCAACAATACATTAAAAATGTATTCAGCACAACCAAGTGGGATTTACACCTAGGATGCAAGGCTGGTTCAATATCCACAAAACAATCAATGTGATTCATCACATCAATAAAAGAAAGGACAAGAACCACATGATCCTCTCAATAGATGCAGAGAAAGCATTTGACAAAATACAGTATCTCTTCTTGATAAAAACCCTCAAGAAAGTAGGGATAGAAGGATCATACCTTGAGATCATAAAAGCCATGTATGAAAGACCCAACGCTAATACCATCCTCAATGGGGTAAACTGAGAGCTGTCCCCCTAGGGTCAGGAACAAGACAGGGATGTTCACTTTAGCCACTATTTTTCAGTAGAGTTTTGGAAGTCTTAGCCTCAGCAATCAGAAAACACAAAGAAATAAAAGACATCCAAATCAGCCAGGAAGAGGTCACACTTTCACCCTTTGCAGATGGCATGGTACTCTATATGGAAAACCCAAAGATTCCACCAAACAACTCCTAGAAGTGATCCATGAATTCAGCAAAGTGGCAGGATATAAAATCAATGCACAGAAATATGTTACCTTCCTATACACCAACAATGAAGCAACAGAAAGAGAAATCAGGGAATCGATCCCATTTAAAATTGCACCAAATCCCACAAAATACCTAGGAATAAATCTAACCAAACAGATGAAACATCTATACACTGAAAACTACAGAAAACTTATGAAAGAAATTGAAGAAGATATCAAAAAATGGAAACATATTCCATGCTCATGGGTTGGAAGAACAAATATTGTTAAAATGTCAATACTATCCAAAGCAATCTACATATTCAATGCAATACCTATCAAAAGAACACCAGCATTCTTCACAGAGCTAGAACAAACAATCCTAAAATGTGTATGGAACCGGAAAAGACCTGAATAGCCAAAGCAATCTTGAAAAAGAAAACCAAAGCAGGAGGCAATACAATCCCGGACATCAAGCTGTATTACAAAGCTGTAATCATCAAGACAGTATGGTACTGGCACAAGAACAGACACTCATATCAATGGAACAGAACAGAGAACCCAGAAATGGACCCACAAATGCATGGTCAACTAATCTTTGACAAAGCAGGAAAGAATATCCAATGGAATAAAGACAGTGTCTTCAGCAGGTGGTGCTGGGAGAACTGGACAGCGGCATGCAGAAAAATGAACCTAGACCACTTCCTTACACAAAGGTAAACTCAAAATGGATGAAAGACCTAATTGTAAGAAAAGAAGACATCAAAACCCTCTAGGAGAAAGCAAGCAAGAACCTCTTTGACTTTGACCACAGCAACTTCTTACTCAACACATCTCTGGAGACACGGGAAACAAAAGCAAAAATGAACTACTGTGACTTCATCAAAATAAAAACCTTTTGCACAGCAAAGGAAATAACCAGCAAAACTAAAAGGCAACTGACAGAATGGGAGAAGATATATGCAAACGACATATCAAATAAAGGGTTAGTATCCAAAATTTACAAACAACTTATCAAACTCAACACCCAAAAAACAAATAATCCAGTGAAGAAATGGGCAGAAGACATCAATAGACACTTCTCCAAAGAAGACATCCAGATGGCTAACTGACACATGAAAAAAAATGCTCAACAGCACTCATCGTCAGGGAAATACAAACCAAAACCACGAGTCAACACCTCACACCTGTCAGAACAGCTAACATTAACAACTCTGGCAACAACAGATGTTGGGGAGGATGTGGAGAAAGATAATCTCTTTTGCACTGGGGGTGAGAATCCAAACTGGTGCAGCCACTCCGGAAAACAATATGGAGGTTCCTCACAAAATTAAAAATAGAACTATCCCAAGACCCAGCAATTTCACTAATAGGTATTTATCCAAGGGATACAGGTATGCTGTTTCAAAGGAGCACATGCACTCCAATGTTTATAGCAGTGCTATCAACAATAGCCAAAGTATGAAAAGAGCCCAAATGTCCATCGATGGATGAATGGATAAAGAAGATATGGTATATATACAATGTAGTATTACTCGCCAATCAAAAAGAATGAAATCTTGCCATTTCCAACTATGTGGATGGAACTAGAGGATATTATGCTAAGCGAAATTAGTCAGTCAGATAAAGACAAGTATCATATGACTTCACTCATATGAGGACTTTAAGACACAGAACAGATGAACATAATGGAAAGGCAGCAAAAATAATATAAAAACAGGGAGGAGGACAAAACATAAGAGACAAATATGGAGACCAAACAGAGGGTTACTGGAGGGGCTGTGGAGGGGGGATGGGCTAAATGGGTAAGGGGCATTAAGGAATCTACTCCTGAAATCATTGTTGCACTATATGCTAACTATCTTGGATGTAAATTTAAAAAATAAATTTTAAAAAAAGAAAGAAAATTAACACTGTTCTTCCATTTTATGGATAATTTATGATTGTCAGCCTTTCATGGTCTTTACCACTATAAATTGAAAATAATAAATTCTGAATTCACCAAATTTTTAGGCTTATTTATATTTTCTTAAAGACTTCATTTTCCATAATTAATTATTATGATTAATAGTGAAATTTTCTTGTGTGTGAAAAGATATCAAACAAAATATCAAAGGGAAATGCAATAATTTTTAAATAAGTACTTACTAGACATTTGAAGAGCACAGTACTTTACTACACAGAAGGTGATTATAAGCAGTTTCTTAACTGGAAATAAGGTATGAGGTTAAGACAATGACTCTTTATAGAATACCTGGTAATAGATATAAGGATAAGCTACTGCAATAATAAAATATCCTTCTCTTTAGTTTTTAAAACAAAATGTATTCTCATTTCTTAGAATGTTAAAGATTCTATTTTGTTACCTGGGATTCAGTGCTTATCATATACTTTGTTTATCAGTTTTATTTCTTTCGTGGCTGTTTGCTTGCCACATTCTAATCTAAAGAGGTAAAGGAGAAATACTAAGAGAAGTGAATGAATTTTAAATGAGATTTATCACTTAAAATTATAGGAAGAAATAAAGTTAAGAAAGAGTTCTTAGCTCAGAGTTCTCAGAGAGGACCATGTACCTAGAAGGAATTGAGAGTAGTCAAGACATTTTTAGAAGCTCTGTTTCATGGATTACTTCACCACTGTCTGGGGCCAGACATCAGAATGATTGACCTCAATGATTCAAAATCTGATTCAGATATCTAGTAAAAATAATTTCGTATTTCTTATTATCCTATCTTGCTTCCAGTGGCAAAACAGATCACTCAGGATAAATTGGAATGTGTGAAAGTACAAATAAGTAGACTGGGTCAGAGTCATTATTACCATCAGAGGGGAGCCTCGTATATCGGAGCTTTTATTAGTCTTTATAGTATCCAAATTATCCTAAACAAGTAGAAATGTATTAATTAAATGTACATATTGATTGCTCACACTTCATATAAACTTTAAAGTGATATCCCTCGTTAGCATCTTACTAGTCATATTTAAGTCCGGAGATCTTATCTTCCTAAATATAATATAAACCAAGTATTATTTCCCCCTCAACCCTACAACTTAAATCAAATCACTAAGAACACTGAAAGTTATCATGAAATAGAATTTTTGTCTTAAATCCTACTAGGGTTCTCAATCTAAAATTATTTGAGTCCTAAAAACCAATCTTGCATCCTTAGTTCTCATATGTACAACATCAGATGTTAATAAATGTATCACAAATGACCTTGTCTCCTCCAAGTTTATTTTTCTGCTTTTGCCTTACTCCTACATCTTTTCCTAGTTAGCAGAGTTACTTGAAGTTCTTGTGGTGCATTAACTGAATTGGGCTGAAGCTACTCTAATACCCAAGTGAGAAGCTATGTGGTCTGGGTCGGTGTGGCAGCAGTGGAAGAAGAAATGACCGTTAACCAAGCTCAGGGTATCATTCTGAAGATTGAGATGATTTCACTGCTCATGGTTTGGTCATGGTTTGGTTGTGAAATAGAAGATATCATTTATGGTGACTGAAGGACTCTCAAGTTTATAGAGAAAAAGTGTTTGGATAATGACGCTTGATAAAGAGGTCTATTACACATTCAAGTACAAAAGTCAAGCAAGCATTTATAGTTACTGACATCTGAATTTAGGAACACAATGAACGCTTGAGATATAAAGTAGGGAATTACACGTGTAGAAGATGGTATTTGAAGTTTTGAGATTAAATCAGACCATCCATGATGTGAGTTTAAATAGAAAAAAAAGAAAGTTTTACTGAGAAGCACCATATGCTCAAAGATGTAGTGATTCAAAGAAGATAAAAGAATGCAGGTAGTGTGCTACACCACAAGGATCTCTGTCCCACTAAATGGAGTTTGATAGTAATTCTTACTACAAGTTAAAAAAAAAAAAAAGGAGAAGAAATCAGAGGAGTTTAAAAAGGAACCACCAGTGAAGTAAGATGAAAATTATGTGTGCAGGATTCTGAAGACTGTTGTAGCCCAGAAGTCAATAAAGAAAATATTTCAAAAAGGTGAGATAGACCAATGGTATTAAATGTTAAGAGATCCTATAAGGGAGCACTGTGGATTATACATTGGGTTTCAAAGATGGAGATCACAAGGCACTTATACAAGAGTAACTTTAGGGGTGCCTGGGAGGCTCAGTCAGTTGAGTGTCCAATTCTTGATCTTGGCTAAGGTCATGATCTCATGGATCATGAGATTGAGCCCTACATCTGCACTGATGAGTGGAGCCTGCTTGGGATTCTCTCTCTCCCTCTTTCTCTGCCCCTACCCTGCTTGCTCACTCTCATTCTCTCTCTCAAAAATACATAAATAAATATTTTTTTAAAAAACAATAACTTTAGTGGAGCAGTGGCAATGCAACTCTGATTAGAGTGGGTTGAAGGGAGAATAGGAGATGAGTAAACAGAGAGAATGAGTGTAAAATATCTACAATATCTGTAGATATTGGTTTTGATTCTCACGATAGCATAAAGTTCTAAATTACAGTGAAAAATAAGAACATATTTTGGCTACTAGGAAAACCTCATTTAGATCTTTTCTAAACGTCCTGAGTCACAAACAGGCATGAATAAAGAAATTTGCTATCCCCTCAGCATTGAAACTGGTTATAGTATATAAATCATACAAAATGTCGGAGCATCTCGGTTACTCAATCGGTTGAACAACCGACTTTGGCTCAGGTGATGATCTCATAGTTTGTGGGTTCGACCTCCTTGTCGGGCTCTGTGCTGACAGCTCAGAGCCTGGAGCCTGCTTCAGATACTGTGTCTCTCTCTTTCTCTGCCCCTCCCCTGTTTGTGCTCTGTCTCTCTCTGTCTCTCAAAAATAAACAAACGTTAAAAATTTTATAAAAATAAATCACCTTAAATACATTTGTATCTCTACTCCCAAATTGTGTGGTACTGTTGGAGTTGACAGATAGAAACTGAAATAGAATAGCTATATATCCAAATGTGTGAAGAATGGAAAGAAAAGAGTTTATAGAACTCCATGTGTGGTAGAAACACAGTCTGAGCGTTCCACATGGTTTCTCATATCACAATATTATTCTTAAAATGTCTTTCTTATTTTTCACTTATCTAGATCATTCATACTCATGATGATTCATAAATTCTTCTTAATTTATTTGAGAAGAAGAGAAAAAATATTCACATGAATCTTTAAGCATTACTGGGAAAAACAAAGTAACAATCTACTCTTTCAAGTGACTATTTATTGGCATTTATTTATACAAGTAGGAAAATAAAGGCGGGCCATGTGTAAGAGGTACCACGTTTGTTAAAATACCTCCTGATTTACATTTTTCTCTTCAAAGCTTCTTTCTCCTTCCAATCACTATCTACCACTAGGATCTCAAGAAAGGAAATATGGTAAATATCATTACAGAAAGGAAATATTGATTTAAGGGAAATCCTGGAAGAAGACATCTTGGCAAATAGCTGGGGATGACAAAAATAATTGACATGTTGAACTGTCCCAATGAGAATACATTGCCAAGTTCTGAATTAGAATTGTTTGAGTTGCTGAATTTGAATGAGTTTACTGTATTATTAATTAATACAGTGAGGCTGGCATGGGAAAACATAACTGTTCTAGCCTATAAGGTCAGAGCTTTAGAAGAAAAAGCAGATAAATTATAGGAAGTAAACACTGTTATTTGAACACATAAATATCAAAAAATAAATATTCAACCCTAATACATGATTTCACATAATGGGTTTCTTATTCCTAGAAAATTTATTTTGTGAGGAAAGGATGTTAGTCCAATGCCTAACCTCATAATTCTTCACCCTTTCTACATATTAAGATGGTGGGGGGGATGCAACTTTTCACCATCAGAACAAAGGTTGATGCAGGCTTCAACTTCAATAGGAAAAGTAAAAGTGAACAAATAATGCACTCCCACAGAATAAGAAAAAAATATTCAAAAACTGGATTTATTTGTAAGGTCAGGAATTTGCTTCACTTTCACATAATACTAGCTTCTCTATTTCCAAACTTCAAATGATAAAATGCAAATCTGGGAATATCAGGAATGATCAAAGGAATTTTTTAAACATGTGACTTCAATTAAAGCTAGATGATATGTTAGGCTGGGAGAGAAAATTTGATTTGGTGAAAACAGCTTCTCCACCCTCAGTAGGTTTGTCCTTGCTTTTATGACACTTACACACTGCCACTGCAGTAAGAAGGCACTTTACCCTTGTTTTTAGATTAGGTATGACTTGTCCATGTTCCTGATGTCTCTCCTATGTCATCTTTGTACTGTGGCGATATTATAGAAGAAAACACAGAGCTGATCCATATCATTTTGAACGCAATCTTTTTCTAACTATTGATGGGCCTGTTTCTAAAATATTATAACTGAAGATGGAGATTAAGCTCCATTTTCCTAAATGACTCTCATAAAATATCAATGCCAGAGACAAACGGCAAGAATCTGAAAGTAGGGCAATATTTTACAACTAGAAATTTGGGGGTTTTTTTTAATTCTAAAGATTTTCTATTAGGATGTTCCTTTAAAGGATGAATCACTGATGTAAAGAACTTTTCAGAAACCGCATGCTCTAGATTTTGTGGTTACAAGAAAGCTTTTGCAAAGACCTCTGCTATTTATTTTCTTATTTCTTTTGCTACACAAAGAGAAATCTCATTCCTGAAAACAGAGATACTGACTTGATTTCTCTAAGCTTAGAGAATTAGAATATTGTGAAAAATTTAAAAAAAGATCCCTGGATCCCCAAAGTTACAGGTAACAAATAGTGTATAAAAGAACAGGGCCAAATAGTCAAAACTAAGAATGAATACCATATTGTTATTATGGTAATTATTATTACAAAGAACAGCATATAATTATGACAATAATTAATACCATATTTAATTACATAAATCCATATTTTTCTCATTATTTCACTCTAATCAAAGGGAAGGCAAATGGTATGCAATCTATGGATACTCCTCACAAATCCTTCAAATCTCACTATTAAATAAAGACTAATAACTGCATTTAAGAGCTCCTTTTATTTATGGACATAGTTAATTAAAAATAAAAGAGTACCTGTAATTGAGAACTCCATTTCCTAATATTTATTCCTGTGAGCTACCTAATTCCACAGAGGATAATGTGTGTAATCATGAGGAAAAAAAGATAAATCATCAGACTTTTCTTTTTAAGTTTGAATTGGTAATTTTCAAACAACTTTGTTCTCAAGCATAAGGAAAAACAAGTGAGAATAGTTGTCTTCTCTGTAGTTCACCCTTTTCCAATTTCAAGGCTTCCTTTTTTTAAATTTAAAAAAAAATGTTTATTTTTGAGAGACAGAGAGACAGAGCGTGAGCAGGGGAGGGGCAGAGAGAGAGGGAGACACAGAACCCTAAGCAGGCTCCAGGCTCTGAGCTGTCAGCACAGAGCCCGACGTGGGGCTCGAACCCATGAACCGTGAGATCATGACCTGGGCCAAAGTCGGACACTTAACTGACTGAGTCACCCAGGCGACCCTCAAGTCTTGCTTTAACCAGACTTTTAGAAATTTTTTGCTCAAAAAGTTTTGCAGGGTAGGAAAACAAAATGTGCTTGAAGCCAAGTCTTTGTTTTGTCCTTTGAAAACAATAGTCTAGTGAAAAGAAATATTGTAAGTGTGATGGGAGTGGGGGAAGAGAAAGAGCCAAATCTTCCAAAGGATGAAGATTATGACCATCCATATTGGGAAGTAAACCAAAGGAAAAAGGAGTCAGACTAATGCAATTTTCTTCACTCTGAGAAGACAGCAATCCTGAAGAGTATTTTAAGCATTTTTCAACATTTCCCAGCTCTTCATATTTGCCAGCAATGATAAAAGCCAAGAGAATGGATTGAGAGGGTGGTAAAAAGGTCAATTGAAGATTAGAAGAAGATATAGAGGCATCTGGGGGGAAAGTAGCATTTCTATTTCCATTCTAAATTCTCTGACAGTGGCAATGCTGGGCCAGTAATCTTTGAGGTGATATAACTTTATTTCTGATTTATTTTGTGGAGAGAAGTAAAAGTTATAAAAGGTAAATAGTGATTACAACTGATTTATTTATACTGCTGTTTCTTTCATTTTATTTATCAGGGGAAAAAAGTCAAATGTTGTCAAACAATGTAGATGATTTCCTATGGTCTTCTACTTACCCAGGGTTTCTGTTAGTATTCAGTAAATTTTATGATGCATGTTATTATTTCTAAGAATTGAAACTCATTTCCTGGCCTATGTTTGGTTATAAGTTGTTCAGAACAATTATTTACTGGATCTAAGGCTGCCTCAAAAAGATACTTTGTGTGTGTGTTGTGTGCAGGGAGGAGAGAGTGAGATTTCATGTTAATGTGCCTAAAGTGTATTCTTTCATCATTTTACAGTGGTTAATTTGAATAACAAACAGTCATTTAATCTTCTCAAATCTCCATTTTATCATCTATTAAACTCACCTGAAAATGTTGTGTGGACTCAAGAATTTAACATATGTGAAGACATTTGGACTGGTTTTAGGAACATAGCAGTTTCTGAATATATCTGAACTGTATTGATTTTATTAAGTGCCAACTACAAGATAAGTGATTTGAATGCATGTAAGGATATACACGGTGTGTTCTGCACTCTACATTTTTTTTTAATTTTTAAGTTTATTTACTTATTTTGAGAGACACAGAGAGCATGAGTAGGGGAGGGGCAGAGAGAGGAAGAGAGAGAATTCCAAGCAGGCTCTATGCTGTCAGCATGGAGCCCAATGCAGAGCTCAATGTGGGGCTCGAACTCTGGAACCTTGAGATCATCACCTGAGCCAAAATCAAGAGTCATATTAACCAACTGAGCCACCCAGGTGCCCATGTACTCCATTTCTGAGGAGTACATGCCTAGGTCAGTAGCAGACCGATAAAACATAACCGATAAACTTTTTACATATTAGCATTCTGTTCCTGACTATGACTTGGGAGAGAGGTCCCTTACATAATTTCTGTCTGAACCATCAGGAGCCTTTCTACCAACTCTTTCAGCACTGACTGACTGGTCAGCAACACCTGAACTGTTGGCAATACAGGAAGACTCATGATTAACTAGGCTAGAAGTCTGCTTATGCACCATGGATCAACTTCCTCCATGCTTCTCTTCTCCCCAGTTGTGGTGCTCCATTGTATTTTAGTCATGACCTTTTTTTATTGCTAGGAAAAAATTACTAATAGATCATGGATAAGCCACATAGAAAATAGCAACCTCATAATAAATACTCCATGGAACAAAATGACTGGCAGATAATGGCCTGGTATAGGAACTAGGTGGATAGGGGACACATTCACTAGATTTGTGTGACAAGGAATCTAATGCCTATGATTTGTTTAAGGCAGAGATTTCCACATCTTCTTTAAGAGAATAGGCATATGATAAAAGAAATGTATGTTTTATGCTAGCACTATGAGGACACTTTGACATTTCTTTCAATTTTCTGACAGCTGTTTTTGCAAGTTTCTCTATGATATTTCCATAAATCAGTAGCTGAGTATATAAAATTATGCAGTCTCCATAAAATCACAGAGAACCTTCCTTAGGTAACTAACTTCAATATTTTCAAAGTTTTTGTTTTATATATTTTAAATGTTAGTTTAAAATGTTGATTTAATTTATAAGCAGCCAACTTCCTGGCACTTTCAATGGGATCAAACATGCTCCCATGACCAGAAAATTCCCTCAGGATGCCAGCAAGTAGAGCAAAGGTCTGCGAATAAGCTCTCTAAGATGTGCTGAGGGGATGTGGCTAGGCATTGACAGTTTCTTAGTTTAGTAAGAAATGCTAGAGTCCAAAGGATTTATGATTTGAATCTGTGTGACTTTGAGGCAAGTAATGGAATAAGTATAGTCAACAAGAAGAGCAATGTGTAGACTCTAAATCTAGTTTTGGTAGCACTGAGTATGGGAATCTAACAGGAGAATCAGAAACCCATCTCGGACTTAAGAACTGATTCAGGCAACATGTATACAGCATAAACAAGAAGACACATTAGGAACAGGAGAAAAATTGATATCAAGGAGTCAATAAAAGAGCAAAAAAAACAAGCTTAAAGTTTAAAGAACCAGATATTTAATGAAATATCATTTGTATTAGCATTAAACTAACAGCATTATGCTAGTTTTGCAATATTGAAAATTTTTATCCAAGATAATTTGCCTCTCACATTAACTTGGAGATGTACCAAAAGTTTATGGAATATTTGGTTTTGCAATATTAAATTTCACCCATCACTGATTTAGGGGCCAAAAAACTTTGCTTAAAACTCAAGATTTGATTTCTTCTATGAGAAAAACAAAAAGAATATGTGTGTGTGCGCACACCAAAAACTTGGAATTATATTTAACTGATCATAGCAAATGTATCTAAAACACCTTTTTTTTTTTTTTTTATAAATGCTGGCAAGCACTGAGTCTGTATCCAGGCAAGATAGAAAACTCTTGGCAATGAATCAGACATTTTGCATTCCCTTGACTGACTACATTCTTCACTTTTTAGCCAATTATTCTGGCATAATGTGCAGACAGAGAGTCAGTGTAAATTCCATCTTTGTAGATAAATCCCAAATCTCAGAAATCAGGACTTTGAACAAAGTCTTCAAACATTGGTCTTCCCTTTGAGATATATCAATTCCTGTGTATCTTTTTCATAAATACATGCATGAAGTAGAGTGAAAGATGATATGCTATCAAAGGTGTATCAAAGTTTAAGAAATTGTAACTGAAGGTGGGGGGCGGTACCTGGGTGGCTCAGTCGGTTGAGTGTCCGGTTCTTGGTTTTGGCTTAGGTCATGATCTCATAGTTTGTGAGTTCAAGCCCACATTTGGCTCTGTGCTGATGGCACGGAGCCTGCTTGGGATTCTCTCTCTCCTCTCTCTGCCTTTCTCCAACTCACTCTCTCTGTCTCTCTCTATGTCTCTCAAAATAAAGAAATTATAACCTAACGAAAATTTTAGACATTCCACGAAAACATCCACAAAACCCTTTGTAAATCTATGTTTTTCTCCCTGAAAATAGTTTTCCTGAATAAATCAAGAGGTTTTTAATTTTAATTTAATCTTTATATAAGTAATATATACATAGAGTTTGAAATGTCAAACAGTGCTGAGAGCTTAATAAAACCAAGTTCCACTAACACTGACCTCTTCAACCCTCTCCCACCACACGTCTCCCAACCTAAAATAAAACTATTTTAAAGCCTGTTTCCTGTTCCTTCCTATTTATTTACTTGTTACTAAATCATATTATTTGTTGTTAATTCCTTGTCAGTTTTAGATGGTATCTATTAACTTATTAAGACAGGTGAAAATATCATATTATTTTTATTGAAGGAACATTAACACATAATGTTATATTAGTTTTAGATTTACAATATAATGATTCAACAAATCTATCCTTATGCTATGCTCCCCACAAGTATAGCTACCATTTGTCACCACACAATGCTATTTTAATACCATTGACTTATATTCTTTATACTGTACCTTTCACCCTCATGACTTAATTCATTCCATAACTTGAAGCCTGTACCTTGCACTCCTCTTCAGCCATTTTGCCTATCCCCCTCAAAAATATCATATTTCTTACGATTTATCTTGCCTTCCATTCATTAATTTTTGTAGTAATAATTTGTAGTAATTTTGTAGTAAATGTTGTAGTAATAATTTTTGTCCAACCCGTATTCAGTCTTTTATTATTTGTATTATCAGACGCTTCTAAATCAAGTACTATAATTATGTTTCTATTTCTGTCAATCTTTATCGTGGTGGTGTTTTTCTGTCAGTCCTTTCCTTTCCTTTCATTCCCTTCCCTTCCCTTTCCTTTTTACTTGTATGTTACTTATTTTTGAAACTTGGGCTGTTTTATCCATCACTGTGTCCACTGGTGTCTAAAATACATTATTAGATTCTATTTTACAGGCTCATGTTTTCAGTTCCAGTATCACAAGTAACTATGCTGAATTTTATATGTTTGCTTCCTTATTTTCAGCTCAGCTCCTCATCTCTTCCTTCCTCTTTGGCTAGTTATGATTTTCACTGGTTAAATTTCTCTGGAGAATATACTTTCCTTATTCTGATTACTTTTGAAATATCTATTTGAGACTATTAGAATTTTTTCTAACAAAGAATTTTGAAACAACTTGGGAAATGTAAACAATTCAATTAATCAATTTAGATGAGTCAATTTCACAAAAACCTGTTTGATATTGTGAGAGAATGGTAGGAGTTTGTTGGACATGTTTCATAGAGAAGCATTGGATAAAAAAAAGCTGTCATTTCTGAATAAACTTTAGGATTCTCATTTAAATCTACATGTCTAGAGTAAGCTGCAGTCATAGGATTTTATAAATCATTAGGAAAATCTAATGTGTGAGCCAGGTATGGAATTTAAGACAAGAACCTGGGTTTGGAGACCAATTATACTACTTAATAGTTATTTGACATTTTTAAATTGTTTTAGGTCCTTCATCCATAAGAAAATTATATTAACTACATCTTAGAGTTATGTAAAAATCATATATGAAATCTAAAATAATGATTAGTATTTATTGAGAATAAACATGTGCCAGGCATTAAACTAAGTAGCTTTATATACAGCTTTTAATATGCATTCCAACAGCACATGGAAGATGTCTACTTGATTTAAATATAAAAAGTAGACATTTAGAAGGGGTCCTGGGTGGCTCAGTCAGTTAATAGTAGGGACTTCGGCTCAGGTCATGATCTCCCTGTTGGTGAGTTTGAGGCCCGCATAGGGCTCTGTGCCTACAGCTCAGAGCCTGGAGCTTACTTCAGAGTCTGTGTCTTCCTCTCTCTCTGCCTTCCCCCACTAGTGCTCTGTCTCTCTATCTCTCAAAAATGAATAAACATTAAAAAATGTTTTAAAAAGTAGAAGTTTAAAGATATTGAAAGTGTCACTCAAGATCACACAAACAGTATTTCAATCAATGGTTTCAAACATTTCAAGAACTTAAACTCTTAGATCCTATATTGACAAGAATAGGCCCTGAAGAAGTACTGGCTATTTTTTATTTTATTTGGAGAGGCTAGCTGGATTATTGGGACTCTTGGCTAAATTTATCACCCTCATAGACTGAAAAAACTCCCTGGAAATGCCCCCTACTCCAGACAAATAAAAGGCCCTCCTGTTACACTAGCAGTGTTCCCCAGAGGACCTCTCTGCCAACCACTGAATCTGAATGAATCTGAATCTGTTCAGATTCAGTAGGACAAGCTCCTCAGTCAAGTTCTTAACTGTAAAACGATAGAAACACTCAGAATCAGTCCTAATGGGGCAAGTAATCTAAACTCTCTGGGCCTTAATTTAATAGGAAATTTAAAAATGAGGTGTGTCTAAATGATTTTAGTTACTCAAAAATTTCATCTGGTTTCATGATTTTCTATCATTTGTATCACGTTATTTTTTCTTTTCTGTCTTACTTTTAAGAAAAAGAATGCCTCATAGAAATTCTAGAAGTTATATCAGAGATCCCTTGGTACCTACATGTTGACATTCAATTTATGCATTTAGGTACAACATTGTTTTAGGTTGACACACTTCATGAATGATAGACTGAGTCATACACTTATCATATTATTTCACTATTCTTCAGTGTGATTTAAAAATATTTTTAACTTTATATTGCACAAAATAATTTTTTATGGAAATGTGATTGAACGAAGAAAGTTCTAAATGAAAATCATAATTTTATAACTCAAAATTGGAATCACATATGCAAAATGAAAAAAACACAAAACACCTATAATACTTCCAACTTTTGGTAAACAATTATACCTTATTTCTGTTTCTAAAATTAACTGGGAAGTAAGACATCTGAGATTTAAAAATACATTATTTTGGGTAGCCTAATTCAAGAGTAACCCAATGTGAAGAAAGAAAAAAGGTAGTTTTTGCGTTCTGATTTCTACACCATACCTGCTTAAAACTAAATATTTATATTATATTTCAATAAAAACAAAATATGGAAATGAATTGGTTATTCTTCCTGATATAAGTATTTAGTACAATATTTACTTGATAAGAAAATTTAATAATATAGTATTGCCTGATTCCAGAACCTACTTTGCAAATGAATTCTTACATATTATAAAGTTGAAAAACCTAAAAGCTTTTTCTCATGTAACTTCTAAAAGACATGAAAATTTTGTGTACTTTTTAAAAAACTTAGAAATTTGTATGTCATACTTGGATATAATTTAACATTTTAAAATACTTTGTTTTGGGGAGGGGCAAGATGACAGAGAAGTAGGAAGCTCTGTAATTTTTGCCTGCTTGCACCTATCAAACTGAGAAGGACTGAAGCCACAATACTCTGATCTGCAAGAGTGGGAGGAAAACACACAGAGTCCACATAGAAGACAGCCTCATGGGTGCCTGAGTGAGTGTGAACTGGGGAAATAAAAATGGGCCTGCCGGAGGTGCGGAGAGGAGGGAGCCCCTCCCCAGCGTAGAGCCCTGGAGAGACAAGGGGTAAAGAAAGAGAGACTGAAAATGCTCATAGAACTGTCTCTAGAGAAGAGAAAAACCTCGGCCCAGGATGGAAGGGGATACTATCATTCCATATATAACCGCTGGGCGTGGGGAGAGAAATCCGTCCCATTTAGCTGGCACATTTTTCCTTGGGCTCGGAGGCGGTGCACCGATTCCAGGCAGAGCCAGGAGAAAACTTCTCCCTGACTCCCCTTACTCAGTCCTGGCTAGGAAGCTGGCTGCCTGTGGGAGTAAATCTCATCTCAGGCGGTAGCATTAAAGTGCCTGGATTAGGATTTGGAAATGAGGCAGGGCTTGGAAAATACAACTTGGCCCACCAGCGGCACAGGGAGATCAGACTCAAAAGAGTGGCTTGCACGCTTGGTTTGAGAAGGGCTTGGGGCGCTGCCATTCTTCTCCCCACAACCACCAAAGCCGGGCCTCGGAGAGCAGCCCCAAGACCTACCTACACCAAACCATGCCCATCCACCCTGGAGAGCTGCATTTTTTATTCTTTTTCTCCTTTTCCTCCCTGGAGCCTGGGAAGGAGCAACACTGATGAATTGCCGTGATTAGATCAATCCTTGCCATACAGAAGTGCTGATGCATAGGGGCACATGGACCCCAATGTTCATAGCGGCACTTTCAACAATAGCCAAATCATGGAAAGAGCCTAAATGTCCATCAACTGATGAATGGATTAGGAAGATGTGGCTCATCTATACAATGGAATACTACATGGCCATGAGAAAGAATGAAATCTGGCCATTCGTAGCAAAGTGGATGGACCTCGAGGGTGTCATGCTAAGCGAAATAAGTCAGGCAGAGAAGGACAGATACCATATGTTTTCACTCATAGGTCTAACAGGACCTATGAGGGGGAAAGGGGGGGAAAAGAGTTAGGGAGAGAGAGGGAGAAAAAGCACGAGAGACTCTTGAATACTGAAAACAAACTGAGGGTGGAAGGGGGAGGGGGAAAGCAGAAGGGGGATGATGGCTATGGAGGAGAGAACTTGTGGGGAAGAGCACTGGGTGTTATATGGAAACCAACTTGACAATAAACTATATATATATAAAAAGAATGCAATAATATATATTAATGGCTTAGCAGAATGCTTGGAAACCAATAAATAAATGATAATTTTTATTTAAAAAAAACAAAACAAACAAAAAAGATGAAATATTTGGTCTTATTTTTTATTTTATAAAGATGCATCATTTAAAGTTGTATAATTTCTTTCAAAATTTCATTTGTCTAAGCAATCTTATTCTTTTTACTGACTACCTTAATCTCATGTATTTTCATTGGTATTCCATGTATGTTATTTTTACGTTATTTTTTAAATGTTCTATAATCATAATTTGGCAAAACAGTCCTGCAAAGAGAATATATTTCATACTTTTTAAAATTAGTATGTTCTTCTGATTACTACTGGATGATTTACAATGTCACTCTAATCTATCTTTCTTTTTTTTTTTTTAATCTATTCACCCCTCCCCCTCCACACCTTATCTCTGGCAACCACCAGTTTGTTCTCTGTACTTAGGAGTCTGAGTTTGTCTTTTTTATTTGTTTTGTTTCTTAAAGTCCATGTATTAGTGAAATCACATGGTATTTGTCTTTTTCTGACTGACTTATTTCACTTAACGTCATATTCTCTAGGTCCATCAATGCTGTAAATGGTAAGATCTAATTATTTTTGATAGTTGAGTAATATGCCATTATAAATATACATACATATATATACCATATATGATATTCATGATATAATATAACTTTATATATACATATACACGCACACACACATATATATATCTGACATCTTTTATTCATCTATCAGTGGACACTTGGGCTGCTTCTATATCTTGGCTTCTTTAAATAATGCTGCAATAAATACAGGAGTACCCATATTTTTTTGAATTAGTGTTTTCACTCTTTTTGGGTAAATACCCAGTAGTAGAATTACTGGATCATACACTAATTCTATTATTAATTTTTTGAGGAACCTCCATATTGTTTTTCATTGTGACTGCACCAATTTACATTCCCACCAACAATATATGGGGATTCTTTTTTTCCACATCATCATTAGCACTTGTTATATTTTGTTTTTTTGATTCTAGCCCTTCTTACAGGTGTAAGATGATATCTCAGTGTGAATTTGATTTGCATTTCCCTAATGATTAGTGATGTTGAGCATGTTTTCATGTGTCTATTGGCCATCTGTACATATTCTTTGGAGAAATGTCTATTCAGTGCCTCCGCCTTTTTTTTTTTTAATGGGATTGTGTGTGTGTGTGTGTGTGTGTGTGTTGAGTGTAGAAATACTTTACATATTTTGGATATTAACTTCTTATTGCATATATCATTTGCAAATATCTTCTCCCACTGCATAGGTTGCCTTTGCTTTGTTAATATTTCATTGTTGTTCCCTTTTCTGTGCAAAAGCTTTTTTTTATTTTGGGTTTAGTTCTGATAGTTTAAATTTGCTTTTGTTTCCTTTGCTTGAGGAAAGGATTGTCATTATTATATTGTAATAAAGATTAAATCCATTTGGGGTTTATTTTTGTGTATGGTATAAGAAAGTGGTCCAGTTTCATTCTTTTGCATGATGCTGTCCAGTTTTCCCAACATCATTTGTTGAAAAGGCTGTCTTCCCCAGTGTATATTCTTGTCTCTTTTGTCATAGATTAAATGGCCATATAAATATAATCTTGTTCTCTTCATGTTCTGCTCAAAATTTGTTACTCCTCTGAAATATTTCTAAGATACCAATCTCAGATCTATCAAGTTGAATGACATGGTTTCAAAGATATTGACAGAGAAAACTTTATCTTCTTTCAATTTCCTTCTGATATCACTTTATGTCCTGAAGTATCAAATCTACCAGAAAGACTATATTATATACTACCATGTTAGATTGTTCAGTCTTGGTAACTGATAGATTCATCAAATTCATCTCCTGTCTGACCAGAAGTACATTCAAACTTAATTAAGGTAGTGGCCTGCCATATTATTTTTTAAATTATGGAAAGGAATAGTAAATTAATCCTCATATTCATACATTGAAAATCTATGAGGTTGTTTAAACAGTGGGTTAGGTATACCTAGAGAGACATTGACTACCTCCATAAGATAATAAATGAAAGGGGTGGGATTAGAGTAAAATTCCATGCAACACAGTTGCATTTTCCAGTTTTATAAAATTAAATAGAAAAATATTGAGAAAGAACTAAAGGGATAGTAGGATTATTTTATTTGTTTCAACACTCCTATAACAATATTATAATTTTAAGTAATATGGAAAAATATCAACAAAATATAATCTCCTGAAAAGAAAGTTCCAGAACCTGACTTGAACATGATTTCTCATATCTTACAATTTTTAACACTTTAATTATAAAGATGTGTTTCTCATAATTTAACCATATTTTTTCTCTGTCAGTCATTTTAAAAAATTCTTCTTTTATAACACAATGGAAAGCAGAATGAGATACTAAAATTTAGGTGCTGAATTTGACTCTCTGGAAAACCACATACTCTAAATTTGTTAAAACAATGTAAAAAATAGGTATCATACTTACTCTAGGTACTAAACTTGTCATTTTTCTGGTACGCCACAAAATTCCTGTTAGATTGCTCTTCATCTCTAAAATCAACTTTAAAAAATGAGTTTCATACCTGCCTTCTAACTTTTAGACTATAAATAATTTCTTCAACATATAAAAAAATGAAAATGTTTTTAAGTATAAACTTATAATGATCATAATCTGTAATGTTTGAATAGATCAAATCTTGGAGGAGAATTCTGTCTAGGATCACACTCTAAAACAAAGGCGAAACCTTAGAAAATATAATAAAAAAAACAGAATCTCCTCCCAACATAAGGAGACAGAAAGAAACTACAATCACAAGTTTTCTAAAGTACTGCTCTAGGAAAACAGAGAGAAGAAATCTTTTCCCTTATTTTCCCCAGGGAAAATTCTTTTACTTTCAATTTGTATTTGCATTTATACATCCCACTAGGCCATAACAAACTCACAAACATCCTGTGGGATATTTAAAAGCGTTTTTTAAAAAATTTATTTATTAGTAATCTCTACAACATGATACTCAAACTCATGATTCTGAGATTAAGAGTGAAACACAGCAATACTCAACATCTATTACATATAGTCTATTCAGACTGCTAGATTGAGGAATTCAAAATCTTAACATGTGACTGCACTATATTCCTTGGGATGATGTCATACTTTGCAAAGCCAGGTTTTCAGCAATCACTAGATAAAAAGCCAGTACCTATGAAAACCCATGTGGGATAGGAAAAAAGGATGGCAGTGTCAAATATGATTATAGGTTTGAGAAGTTGCACTGTGTCCAAAAGGTGCATACTTTAACAATTGTGATTAAGAATGAAATAAAAATATAAGTTTTCTTTCAGTGTACATGTTGTTTCTTTCAAGTAACTATTAAACTTTTAGGAGATAAATCTTTATTAAATTCTTGGACCTATTTAGTGGTCAAACATAATTGTTACCCACTTTTTTTTTAATTTAGGAGGGGAGGGGTAGAACGAGAGAGTGACAGAGAGAGAGAGACAGAGAGAGAGAGAGAATCCTAAGCAGGCTCCACACTCAGGGTGGAGCCCAAAGCGGGGCTTGATACCAGGACCCTGGGATCATGACCTCAGCCAAAATCAATAGTCGAACGCTCAACCAACTGAGCCACTCTGGTGTCCCTTAACCACTTCTTTGGGTGGAGATGCACCATGGAAAAATGAGACACTTAATTCGTTGGGAACTAAGAAACTATGTGATCCCCTGGATCAATACTTAATCTCTGCAAAACTACTGCGCAAGAAAGGAATGCAGTAAACTCATCTCAGTCTGTGCCTCTTACCTTCATAACTTAAATGAGAGTAAGATATTTGCTCCCTCCCACTGATGGAGAGTTAAGTACAGACTCATTCGAATGAAAATGATTCTAAGACAGACTTTTGATCTAGGACAGATTGGGGAGGGCACCAAATTCTGTTTCCTCTCCCTATCCCCAGAATCCAGTGATGTCTTATCATTAAAAGAATACAAATTATTATTATAATGGGAATAAGCATATGATTCACATTTATGTGAACATGAGAATGAATTTATGAAAAAATTACTTATCATTCAAAATGAAAGCATCCACTCAACAGACTCCCTGGGCCTAGCAATTCACTGAAAATTGGGGAAATGCTGACAATACATCCTTCATCAGTTAAACAATTATTAATGTGTTAAGTCTAACAAATTTGTGATTGGAGAAGATAGTACACTGGAAAAGGCCTGTCTTCAATTAGACAGGCATAGCCTAATGTATCTCCATTCTTTTAAGGTTTCATGTGTATAGATTGCATATCTTCAGCATAGCTAATTATCTAGGCATTAAAGAGAAAAGGAGAAGAAAAAGGCAAAAAGGAGTTAACCTGTATGCCATTGTATGCATCTGTGTTCTCCTATAAATACTGGATTCATGAACCATTGCCAATGAAGGTCATTCACTTTAACTGGAATGAAACACAATAGCAATGTAATTTTCTTAATCTCCTGTATGACTTTCCTTCCATGCATTACATTTCCATCCCTCATTTCTTTTGTCTCATTTCATGTCTTCTATTATAGTGGCTTTAATATGCTTACTCCCCAATCCCTTATTGGCCCACATTCAAACCATTTACTGTAGGTAATTAGCTTTACTGTGTCTGAGCCTGTGTTATCTCTGCCTGTTCTGTTCACAGCAGCCTTTTATGAGTATTCTTCTTATATCAGAATTTAAAAGAGTCAAAATGGGATCAATGTCTGTTGAGGACATTGTGGCTTACTTTTTCAGTTTCTAGCAACTAATTGTTCTGTTATACTCTTTTGAGTAAGAACACAAATCTTTGACAGATGTGCTGTTTAATTAAAAAATAATAGTTTAAATAAGATCAAATTTAAGAAGGACTACTATATTACAGAGTCTCTAAGTCTAAAATCAAATACCAAACAACCACAAGGATAGCTATAAAAAATATGCATAGAAAGACTCCAGGGCAAACTGAAATGAAATCAAAGAATTTGCATCCCCTTGACCAAGACAGCCTTAACATTTTTCTCAGCTTAACTAATCATTAGACAAGCTTCTTCCTGACTGTAGGCCCCTGTCCTTACTTTTCTGAGAACATTTCCTTTAGAAAAGTGGTCAGTAAATCCTTTCCCAGCACCTTTGAAATGTAAGTATTTTTAAAAGCTTGCCTATTTTACAACCTAGGAATGTCTTTCTCAAGACCTGGGAGCCATCCTTTTGAAGTGTAGTTATCAAGAAAAAGAAAACCCCTGACATTTTTAGTATGGAGGGCAAGATGGCAGAGAAGCAGGGAGCTCTGTAATCCACGCACGCCTGCATGGATTGAACTGAGAAGGACTCAAGGGATAAAACTTGGATTTGCAAGTGGGGGAAAGAAGAAACAGACGCCAGAAAGAAGACAACCTCAGAGATGCCTGAGTGAGTGATTGTGATCTGGGAAATTGGAGGATGGGCGGGTCCCGGTGGTGCAGGGGGAAGGAGCCCCAACCCAACAAAGGGAGATCTTGCTGTGCCCGGGAGAGACAAGGGGAAGAGAAAGACGGAAAACGCACATAGAACCATCTCTAAGGGAGGAAAACTCGCCCGTCTCCCCATATATAACTGCCGGGCACGGGGAGAGAAATCCGTCCCATCTGGCCTGCGAATTCTTCCTTGGGCGCAGCAGCAGCAGCATCCATTCCAAGCAGCACCACGAAAGGTGGCGACACAGATAAAGGCGGCGGCGGTGCGAAAAGCGGTGGCTGTGGTGCCGAGAAAAGGGTAGCCCAAGCCGGGCTGGGAGGCCGGCCGCCAGCAAGAATGCATCTCATCTTCAGTGACAGTGTTGAACGGCATGGACTAGGATTTGGAAGTGAGGCAGAGCTTGGAGAATACAGTTTGGCTCGCCCGCGGCAACAGGAGATCAGACTCAAAGAGCGGCTTGCAACGCTTGGTTTGAGCAAAGCTTGAAGCGATGCCATGCTTCTCCCTGCAACCACCAACGCGGGGCCTCAGAGAGAGCAGCCCCCGAGACCTGACGTGAGGCCAAACCACGCCCATCCGCACAGGGGAGTTGTCTTTTTTTTCCCCTTTTTTCCTTGCTTCTCCTTTTTTTCTGCTGCCATCCAGATATATTTCCCGTAGCATATTCTTATCTCTCCTCTTGGCCGGTTATATGCTTTTAGACCGTCCATAGTCTTTGCTGTCTCTGTCCCCACCTTGTTTTTCTTTTTGTTTTTGTTTTTGTTTCTTTTTCTTCTCTCTTTTCTTCTCTTCTTTCTTTCCTTTCCTTTCCTTTCCTTTCCTTTCCTTTCCTTTCCTTTCCTTCCTTTCCCCTTTTGGCTTCCTTGTTTGTTTGATTTGCCTGTGCATTTGCATGCTCTTGTTCCCTGTATGCTAGTCTGTTTCCTTTTCAGGGCTACCTCAGGAAACAAGCCAAAGTACACATGGTGG
>CM053572.1:72369201-72615499 GCA_028646485.1 Cryptoprocta ferox
ACAAACACATGAAACGATGCTCAGCATCACTCATCATCAGGGAAATACAAATCAAAACCACACTGAGATACCACCTCACGCCAGAGTTGCTAAAATGAACAACTCAAGAGACTATAGATGCTGGCGAGGATGTGGAGAAACGGGTACCCTCCTACACTGTTGGTGGGAATGTAAACTGGTACAGCCGCTCTGGAAAACAGTGTGGAGGTTCCTCAAAAAAATATCAATAAAACTCCCCTATGACCCAGCAATAGCCTGCTGGGGATTTACCCGAGGGATATGGAAATGCTGATGCATAAGGGTACATGGACCCCAATGTTCATAGCGGCACTTTCAACAATAGCCAAATCATGGAAAGAGCCTAAATGTCCATCAACTGATGAATGGATTAGGAAGATGTGGCTCATCTATACAATGGAATACTACATGGCCATGAGAAAGAATGAAATCTGGCCATTCGTAGCAAAGTGGATGGACCTCGAGGGTGTCATACTAAGCGATATAAGTCAGGCGGAGAAGGACAGATACTATATGTTTTCACTCATAGGTCTAACATGAGAAACCTAACAGAGGACCATGGGGAGAGGAAGGAGGAAAAAGAGTTAGAGAGAGGGAGGGAGACAGAACATGAGAGACTCTTGAATACTGAAAACAAACTGAGGGCAGAAGGGGAAGGGGGAAAGGTAAAGGGGGGTGATGGTCATGGTGGAGGTCACTTGTGGGGAAGAGCACTGGGTGGTATATGGAAACGAACCTGACAATAAACTATAAAGTTAAAAAAAAAAAAAAAGAACACTCCTATCCCCGTCTCCCCCCCTACCCATTTTTATGGAAGGACAGAAGCCTAACTTCAGTGGACTCTTTGATCTCAGTTGTAAAACTTCCTCCTGTCATGAAGGTGTGATTTTACTTATATGTGGAATTTAAAAACAAAACAAATGAGCAAACCACAAAAACCCAGAAACAGAATCATTAATACAGGGAGTAAACTAGTGGCTGCTGGGGGAGAGAAGGAGGAATGGGGAAAATAGGTGAAAGGGATTAAGAGGTCTAAACTTCCAGTTATAAAATAAATAAATCATAGGGAGGAAAAGCAAAGCATGGGGAATATAGTCAATAATACTGTAATAACATTGTATGGTAACAGATGATAACTATATTTATCCTGGTGAGCATAACTTAACATATAGAATCATTCAATCACTATGTTGTATACATGAAACTGGTATAATATTGTATGTCAACTATACTTCAATTAAAAAGAGAGGGAAAATGTTTACTTTTCCTTTTGTAAAAGCAAGCTGGCAAACATAGATGGCCTATGATTTTTCTCTCACCCCACCTTTTATTTATTTTTTAATTTAAATTCAAGTTAGTCAACATATATTATGTCTGTGTATTGGTTTCAGGAGTATTGGCTTCAGGAGCAGAATTTAGTGATTCATCACTGACATATAACACCCAGTGCTCATACCAACAAGTGTCCTTCTTAATGCCTGTCACCTGTTTAGCCCAAGCCCCCACTTGCAACCCTCCAACCTCCCCTCTAGCAACCCTCAGTTTGTTCTCTGTATTGAAGACTCTCTTATGGTTTGCCTCCTTTTCTGTTTTTATATTGTTTTTCCTTCCTTTCCCTCTATGTTTATGTTTTGTTTCTTAAATTCCACATATGACTGAATTTCTCTGACTTATTTTGCTTAGCATATTACACTCTAGTCCCATCCATGTTGTTGCAAATGGCAAGATTTCATTCTTTTTGATTGCCAAGTAATATTCTTCTTTATCCATTCATCAGTTGATGGACATTTGTGCTCTTTCCATAGTTTGGCTATTGCTGCTGTAAACATTGGGGAGCATGTGCTCCTTCACATCAGCATTTTTGTATCCTGTGGATAAACCCCAGCTTTTAAAAACCATACTGCCCTTTGTTTCTGCAAAGTTGTATTCAGACTGAGTTATGATCTCTCTTCCAAATTATAACAACCTGAACAAAGTCTTCCTTTCCTGTTTAACTTTACTCAGTGCAATTTTTGCTTTGACACATTACTGCCTGATAATATTATTTTTTAAAATATTCAAAACCATTAATTTTATCTCGTAGCTTTTCCCCAGGGCTTGCTCTGGTCAATGAGCTGGGTGTTGTAGAGTTGGAAAATAAATTCAAGAAAATAAGCATTTTCATTTCCAGTTTATATTAGCAAGTTATTCATTTCAAATTATTAAATTATCATTGATTCATGAAAGAAATGTTTGAAAATAAAAATTAAACCAGGAAATGAAACTTAATATTTAATCATTCTTGATTTTTCCTTATCTCTTGACAATACACAAAGGTAATGGAGAAATAAAAACATAGTCTAAATCTAAATCTGGCATTCTATTTTATTCTGCTCTCATAGTACAACCCAATACATATTTATTGAAGAAATTTAAAACTGTTTATATATTATCCTTTCCTTGAAGTTATAACCATTGTATGGAATATTTTTTGTTGGTGTATGGTCAATTATCAAGATGAGGATTTTTTATGGGTTTGGAGTAGGATAGTTGGCGGGTTTAGAACACAAAGACAGAGGAGTCTAGGAGTCAACTGGGTATAGTCATTCATCAAAATGGGAGAAAACAAGAGAAGGAAGAAAGAAGGTGGAGGAGGGTGTGAAAACAGGGTACATGGTGAGTTCAGTTACTGACAAATTGAGTTTTGACGGCTGTGATTTAGCCCAAGAAAGATGTCCACTATAAACCTGAATATGGAGAGGCCGATGAGGGCTGGCATTTGGCATTTTGAAGGCATGAGGGGAAGGAAAGAATTTTCTACAGAAAGGAGAAATTTGAACTCTTTAGATGTGAAAGGGATGAAAGAAAGCAGAGATTAATATATTCTACAGAACAGAGGGAAATTGATTGAGCAAAGTCCTGAGAAAGAAGATCAGGGGGATTCAGAACGGATGAAGGACTAGGTTAGTGGTTTACCTTGAATAATGAAGACGTCTTTTCCACTGAGCTGAGATGAAAGACAGATACATGTTAATTTGAAAGCAGGATGTAAAGAGATGTGAATAGAAACTGAAAACTGTCCTATTTAATAGTCTCTCCTCTGTAAAGTAAAAAGCAGTATTACCTAAGGAAAAGGAGGTTAGATGCTTCTAACCAGGGTTTCTAAATGTCTGTTCCATTAGGGAGATAGCTCTAACTAAACCAGTTTTGTCACAGAGCTGTCATCAGGCATTGCTGTGTAACATCACATCAATCCATCACTTGCTAAACCACTAACACAGCTGTCACCTTCTGCATTAAAATCCCAGATAGACTTGTTGAGTCACTTCCATTGTGTGTTCTGGGAACAATTTGAATCTGCCATATTATTATTATTATTATTATTGTAGATTTAGTGACTATAAGCACTGGCTTGAGAATGGGACAGGAGAGGAGGAACTATGTTTCTGTATTAATTATCAGTGCTATGCTTGACACCAATTCCTACACACACAAAAAAAAATGCCTGGTGATAAAACCAAACTGTATTTTAATATAATTGATTAAATACAGTTCTATTTACAAATGTCCCTGAGTACCTGAAAATATATATAAACAAAATGTCTCTCTGTTTCGATCTCTCAATATCCTCACTCCCCACCACATCTTCCCCAATTTTTGGAGCTCAAAACAGCCTGACATTACTTAAAGAATCAATAAATATTTCTGGAGCCTGAATATTTGACTTTTGGCTTAAATCTTGAATTGCTCTACTTGTTAACTCTTCATATACTTATGCTTTATTTTGCCAATTAGATGCTACATTTTTAGTAGAGAAACTCTGATCACAATACCTACCTATTAAAGCCCCAACTAGCATAAAAAGACAACTTTGAAAGAGGCAGTTTTGTAAGAAAACTATATAACATAATACATTTTGCTAGCCAAAAGGGTTTGGGAATATAAACACTTTTGAAATTTCCTTTCAATAGCATATATATAATAAGTATAAGAACACATTTTCAGATTCATTGTTTTCAGATTCACTTTTAAAATTCTATTTTGAAGTGGTCTTATAGAGACCGATGGGAGGAAACCATAATGTAATAGTAAAAAATGTTATTTTAATATGTAAAAAATTCATGCTTAGCAATGGAAAGACAACCTCGTCAAAATATTGCATTTGTTTTGGCATTTCTTTTCTAAGTTTTTAAAGGATCAATTCTAAAAAGAATAGCTACTTGTTATTTAAAAATAAAATATATATTAGTATCAAAAATCCACTATTTTCTATATCTAGAGAGAAAAACCATTAAATGGGAAATATGTATCATTCTATTTCTAGAGAAAAGAGGTCAAAATAGCAAAAGTTGAATCCACCAATGATTCTCATTAGTTACCAGATTCTCTTCTAACTGGAAATCTTTCCAGTGATATGTAATGAGAAAATAATTCTGGAAAAATTACTAAAAATATATGAACAATGATAATAAAAAATGCAAATGAAATTTTTACCAAAGAGCCAGAAATAGTCCTCCTCCAAAAACAAAAAAGGTTCCTAAAGCAAAACTTTTTTTTTACTATTATAGTAAAAACAATACCACCACCTGCTGGTAAAAATATAAATTGCAACCTTGGAAAGGATTTTTCTTCAGGACTTCAAATATGCTTACCTACTAACTATATCTTCAGAAAATATAATTTTTAAAATTGAAAGAAATATTAGATAATCCCCAAAAATAAAAGATGTGTTTTGGGTTTAAAAAATATATATGTAGTTAACCTCAGCATACCAATGAAAAAAAGAAAAAGCATGAGACTTAGAGCCACAGATTCAAGTTCTAGTGCTGACACTTACTATCCTTTTGGCCTTGAAAACTTAATTTCTCTGGAATTTAGTTCTCTCACATAAGAAGCAAATGATAGGGGGATGAGCCAAGATGACAGAATAGAATGGAAGTCTTTTTTTTGGTCTCACATCCATGAAATACAGCCAGATCAACGCTAAACCATCCTGCACACCCAGAAGACTGATTTGAGGATTAACACAACAATATGAACAACCTGAACCACAGATATCAGCAGGTATATGGAGCAGAAAGGTGAACTGAGGGAGAGAGGAGGCTCAGAGGTCAGGGAGCAGTTTTTGCTTGCAGAGAGAGGATGGAGATGGGGGAGCGGGCAAGTACCAGAAAAGCAGCCCTCACAAAAGCAGTTGGAGAGAAAGTGGAAAAGTGGAAACAGCCAGAGGGACTGAACTATAAAGGGTGAAAGGAGAAAGGAGAGGTTTTAAATTCCATTAAGATTCTATAAATCGGGGGAGCGCAGAGTCTGCAACTCCACAGTTCTATACCTGGCAGTGCTCTGGTGGGAAGAGTGAATCCCCAGGAGCAGAGTGAAGTCTGGAGGTCCTTGAACCTCACTGGGAGAGGTGGTTCCCCTGCTGGGAGGACATTTGGTAAAGGCTGTGTAGCCAGCTGCTCCCAGCGGACCCCAGAGTACAACCACATTTACTGGTGCTGGAACAAGGTCCTTAAGGGTAAAGCCTGGTGTTGTGTGTGTGTGTGTGTGTGTGTGTGTGTGTGTGTTGTGATTTCCCATAATTCCTGAAATGCTGCTGCTACATGATCAAATGAACTTTTTCTGGGGCAGGCTCGCTCCCAGCTGCAGTCTCTGGGCATTGGCAATGTCTTGCAAACGTTTCTGAGTGTGGCCAGCACCTGGCCATTGCTCAGTGAGACCCTCCCTCAGAGGGTCAGAACAGGTCAAAGCGGCTGTCCCTCAGAAGTAAGGGGTCTGGAAAAACAGCCGCATCTGAGATAAAACACAGGAGGGAGGTGCTGCCTGGCAACCTGACTGCTTGGTCACGAACAGTGTAAAAGTGGGAAGTGAATGGACGCTGGAGACAAAGGACGGGTATGCGATTGCTGATCAGGGAGAACAGACTTCTGATACTAGGACTGGATAGCTGGGTGACACCATTTTCATCCCTCCAGCGCATGCCCATACACACATAGAAGCATGACAGCAATCCACACCAGTAAGCTAACTAGCACCATCTAGTGGAGAACGGAGCCCTTACACGAAGCCCCGCCCAATGGGGGGTCCAGCCTCGCTCTTCAGGAACCTCTCAAGTCTCTCTACCTGCTTATTCAAGGGAATATAAAGTGCTTCATAGTTTGACTATTAGGGGAAAATGGTGTAATTTCAATCATATTTAAGTCTGTTTGCTGGTCCATCTATTCAATTATCTTTTTTTCCCTTTTTCGTTTCTTTTCTTTTTATTGAATACAGAAAGATAAAAAATTACATTTATTTTCAAGACCACCAGTCACTCCAAGTCTAAAGAAACATAATGGCAAATGAACTAAATGCTCCAATCAAAGACACAGGGTAACACAACAGATAAGAAAACAAGATCCACCTATATGCTGTTTACAAGAGATCCACTTTAAACCTAAAGACACCTTCAGATTGAAAGTAAGGGTATGGAGAACCATCTTTCATCCTAATGGTCAACAAAAGAAAGCTGAAGTAACCATACTTCTATCAGACAATCCAGACGTTAAAATAAAGACTTTGAAAGAGAAGAAGGGCATTATATCATAATTTAGGGGTCTATCACCAAGAAGACCTAACAATTGTAAACATTTATGCTCTACATGTGAAAGTACTCAAAAATATAAATTAATTAATCACAAACATAAAGAAGTTCATTGACAATAATACCAAAAATAGGAGACTTCAACATGCCACTTACAGCAATGGACAGATCATCTAAACAGAAAATCGACAAGAAAACAATGGCTTTGATGACACACTGGACCAGATGGACTTAACAGATGTATTCAGAACATTTCATCCTAAAGCAGTGGAATATACATTCTTGTACAGTGCACATGGAACGTTCTCCAGAATATATCGCATATGGGACACAAACAGCACTGAACAAGTACAAAAAGATCCAGATAATACCGTGCTTAATTTCAGACTACAATGCTATGAAACCTGAAATCAACCACAAGAAAAAATTTGGAAAGGTAACAAATAGTTGGAGACTAAAGAACATCCTACTAAAGAATGAATGCACTGACCAAGAAGTTAAAGAGGAAATTAAAAACTACAGGAAGCCAATGAAAATGATAACACCACAGACCAAAACCTCTGGGACACAAGAAAGGCAGTCAGAAGAGGGAAGTATATAGCAATCCAGGTCTTCTTAAAGAAGGAAGAAAGGTCTCACATACACAACCTAACCTTACACCTTAAAGAGCTGGAAAAAGAACATCAAATAAAACCCAAAACCAGCAGAAGACAGGAAATAATAAAGATTAGAGCAGAAATCAATGCTATTGAAACCAAAAAATAAAACAAACAAACAAACATAAACAGTAGAACAGATCAATGAGCCCAGAAGCTGGTTCTTTGAAAGAATTAACAAAATTGATAAACCCCTATCCATTTTGAACAACAAGGAAAGGACCCAAATAAATAAAATCAAAAATGAAAGACGAGAGGTCACAACCCAGACAGCAGAAATACAAACAATAATGAGAGAATATTATGAGCAATTATATGCCAATAAAATGGGCAATGTGGAAGAAATGGACAAACTCCTAGAAACATACAAACTACCAAAACTGAAACAGAAAGAAATAGACAATTGGAACAGAGCCATAAACAGTAAAGAAATCAAATTAGTAATCAAAAATCTCCCAAAAAACAAGAGTCCAGGGCCAGATGGCTTACCAGAGGAATTCTACCAAACATTTAAGGAAAAGTTAACACCTATTCTCTTGAAGTTGTTCCAAAAAATAGAAATGGAAGGAAAACTTTCAAACTTTTTCTATAAGCCAGCATTACCTTGATTCCAAAACCAGACAAAGACCCCACTAAAAAGGAGAACTATAGACCAATTTCCCTGATGAACATGGATGCAAAAATCCTCAACAAGATATTAGCCAATCGGATCCAACAATACATTTAAAAAAATATATATTCACAACCAAGTGGGATTTATACCTGGGATGCAAGGCTGGTTCAATATCCACAAAATAATCAATGTGATTCATCATGTCAATAAACGAAAGGACAAGAATCACATGATCTTCTCAAAAGATGCAGATAAAGCATTTGACAAAATACAGCATCCTTTCTTGATAAAAACCCTCAAGAAAGTAGGGATAGAAGGATAATATCGCGAGATCATAAAAGCCATATATGAAAGACCCAACGCTAATACCATCCTCATTGGGGCAAACTTACAGCTTTCCCTGTAAGGTCAAGAACAAGACAGTGATGTCCACTCTTGCCACTGGTATTAAACATAGTATTGGAAGTCTTAGCCTCAGCTATCAGACAACACAAAGAAATAAAACGCATCCCAATCAGCCAGGAGGAGGTCATGCTTTCACTCTTCACAGATGGCATGATATTCTATATGAAAAACCCAAAAGATTCCACCAAAAAACTTCTAGAAGTGATCCATAAATTCAGCAAAATGGCAGGATATAAAATCAATGCACAGAAATCGGTTGCAGTCCTATACACCAACAATGAAGCAACAGAAAGAGAAATCAGGGAATCGATCACATTTACGATTGCACGAAAAACCACAAAATACCTAGGAATAAATCTAACCAGATAGGTGAAACATCTATACAATGAAAACTATAGAAAGCTTATGAAAGAAATTAAAGAAGACACCAAGAAAAAAAAAAAAAGGAAAAATATTCCATGCTCATGGATAGAAAGAACAAATAGTGTTAAAATGTCAATACTATCCAAAGCAATCTACATATTCAATGCAATACCTATCAAAAGAACACCAGCATTCTTCACAGAGCTAGAACAAACAATCCTAAAATGTGTATGGAACCAGAAAAAGACCTTAATAGCCAAAGCAATCTTGAAAAAGAAAACCAAAGCAGGAGGCAATACAATCCCGGACATCAAGCTGTATTACAAAGCTGTAATCATCAAGACAGTATGGTACTGGCACAAGAACAGACACTCATATCAATGGAACAGAACAGAGAACCCAGAAATGGACCCACAAATGTATGGTCAACTAATCTTTGACAAAGCAGGAAAGAATATCCAATGGAATAAAGACAGTGTCTTCAGCAGGTGGTGCTGGGAGAACTGGACAGTGGCATGCAGAAAAATGAACCTAGACCACTTCCTTACACCATACACAAAGGTAAACTCAAAATGGATGAAAGGCCTAATTGTAAGAGAAGAAGACATCAAAATCCTCGAGGAGAAAGCAAGCAAGAACCTCTCTGACTTTGACCACAGCAACTTCTTACTCAACACATCTCTGGAGACAAGGGAAACAAAAGCAAAAATGAACTACTGGGACTTCATCAAAATAAAAACCTTTTGCACAGCAAAGGAAACAACCAGCAAAACTAAAAGGCAACTGACAGAATGGGAGAAGATATATGCAAACGACATATCAAATAAAGGGTTAGTATCCAAAATCTACAAACAACTTATCAGACTCAACACCCAAAAAACAAACAATCCAATGAAGAAATAGGCAAAAGACTTGAACAGACATTTCTACAAATAGGACATCCAGATAGCCAACCAACACATGAAATGATGCTCAACATCAGTCATCATCAGGGAAATACAAATCAAAACCACAAGAGATACCACCTCACACCAGTCAGAATGGCTAACATTAACAATTCAGGCAACACCCGGTGTTGGCAAGGATGCGGAGAAAGAGGATCTCTTTAGCTCTGCTGGTGGGAATGCAAAGTGGTGCAGCCACTCTGGAAAATAGTATGGGGGTTCCTCAGAAAATTAAAAAGAGCTACCCGACGGCCCAGCAATTGCACTACTCGGTATTTATTCAAGGGATACAGGTATGCTGTTTCGAAGGGGCACATGCACCCCAATGTTTATAGCAGTGCTATCAACAATAGCCAAAGTATGAAAAGAGCCCAAAAGTTCATCGGTAGATGAATGGATAAAGAAAATGTGGTATATATACAATGCAGTATTACTCAGCAATCAAAAAGAATGAAATCTTGCCATTTGCAACTACGTGGATGGAACTAGAGGGTATTATGCTAAGCAAAATTAGAGAAAGACAAATATCATATGACTTCACTCATATGAAGACTTTAAGACACAGAACAGATAAACATAATGGAAAGGCACCAAAAATACTATAAAAACAGGGAGGAGGACAAAACATAAGAGACTCTTAAATATGGAGACCAAACAGAGGGTTACTGGAGGAATTGTGGGAGGGGGGATGGGCTAAATGGGTAAGGGGCATTAAGGAATCTACTCCTGAAATCATTGTTACACTATATGCTAACTTGGATATAAATTTTAAAAAATAATAAATAATTTTTTAAAAAAGCAATTGATAGGACTGTAGTGAGTTAAAATGTGTAATACATCTAGCACATTTTCTCATACCCAACAGATCAGCAATAAGTAATATTTTCAGTAGAACTACCTGGTCTTTTCATTTTTTTAGTTTGAAGTGTTTTGTAAGCAGTATTACCGAACTGGTTTTGCTTTTTATAATTTTCAGACTTTCAAATTGCTTATCAAAGACTTATGGTAATTATCATTACACTGTTTACTCACATAAAAGGAAAGCCAATAATAGATCTAGTTAATCTAATCAAGTGAAAAGTAGCATAGAGAAGGAAAAAAAAGTACAGACGCATTTGATAGAGTGATTCATTTTTTCGTTTTCTTGGGCAAGCTCTACTTTGCTGAAAACTAGCAAAAAGAAATGTCAGAATTTCTGTAATTGGGAAGTCAGATGGGTCAGCAGTTTCCACATTCTTTGGAAGATTCAGGAATATAGCTAAGGAGCATGTACCAGGAGGTCTTTGTTTGATGTCTCTCAATGCCTTTAGCATCTCCTCTGAGCTGTGTCAATTCTGCTCTATTTTCCTTATCAGAATTTATCCCATTACATCACCACATGATGTCATGCACTCAACCCAACTACTCTTGGATCGGTCCATGAAATAATCCTGTAGTGGGTGATATGTCCACATTACTACTGAAATAGCTCACTAATGCAGGAAAAGCAGGAATCTAGTGATGTTCTCTGAGTTTTTTATTTCTAAAATCAAGAGCCTTGAGAAAAATTTAAAAACAAGTAAATCTCTCTCTATTGCTTTCCAACTTTCTACCACCCTTTCTTCCTCAACTCACTCTACCCCATCCCAGAGAGCACACACTTCTAGAAAAAGCCCCAGTAGTATCTCAGCTCTCAGCAGTTTCCAGCACTGATTACACTTTAGAATAAACTAGGAATTTAAAAAAAAATTATTTTGAGAGAGAGAGAGGGAGGGAAGGAATTGGAAGGGGAGAGGGAGAGAGAGAAAGAAAGAATAAGCAGGGGACAGGCAGAGAGAAGGAGAGAGCGAATCCCAAGCAGGCTCTGTGCTGTCAGCACAGAGGCCAACTCAGGGCTGGAACTCACCAATGGTGAGATCATGACCTGAGCCAATGTCAAAAGTTGGTTGCTCAACTGACTTAACCACACACATGCCCCAGAATAACCTAGGAAATTTTTAACAAAGCCAATTTAATTGATCCTAGATGGCAGTTGACATTGTTAATTTTTAAAGTTCAATAGACAACTTACATTTTAGTCATTACCAACCACTCAACCCAAACTCTAGTTGATGGATTTCAAAGAGTTAAGGAATATTTTCAAGGGTTAGACAGGAAGAAATATAATAAAATCATGTTTATTTCCTCTGAATAAGTAAAAGGATACATAAATAGTAAAGTAACTCAAAAAGGTGGAACTTATTAAAAAAAACCTATAAAGTTCCTTTTTGTCATCCCATTGCTACCTTCAAACACATTCTGTATGAACTACTAACTCTACTTCTTTGACAACTCTTAGATAAATTCCATAGCTCTGTGTCCATTTTTAGGTATTAGAAAGTTCTCACTTTTCTCATGTCCCCATATTAGAAATGACTTGCAGAAAAGGATTCTTCTAAGGGGAAAGAGGATAACTTCCTCACTAAGTCCTTCCTATCTTCTGTATTCTTCTGCACCAGAGTGGGCACATGGGGTGAAGGAATAAAGGAAGAGAGGCAAAAAAAAAAAAAGAAAAAAAAACCCTGTACCACCTGGATGTACATAATTTTTTCTTGACTGATACTGACCGACCTCCATGCCTTCCATTGTGGCAGGCCTCCAAAAGCTGCCATAATTATGGGGTGTGATTGTGGGTTCATATTGACTTCTGAACTGATCAATTCCCAGATTGATGCTCCCTTGAGTTGATTTCTTACAAACTTACCCACTTAGTTCCCAACACTATCTAGTTGGACCTCACAGCAGGTAGCTCTATAGACAGAGCCCCATCAACACTGCTCAATAATGTCATGGTTCATAGCTTGGGAAATTTCTTTTAGTTTATTTATTTGTGAGAGAGGGAGACAGAGTGTGAGCATTGTAGGGACAGAGAGAGAGAGAGAGGGAGACACAGAATCTGAAGCAGGCTGCAAGTTCCAACCTGTCAGCACAGAGCCTGATGCGGGGCTCGAACTGAAAAACCACGAGATCATGACCTGAGCTGAAGTCAGATGCTTAACCAACTGAGCCACCCAGGTGCCTCCCATGGCTTGGGAAATTCTTACCTTCAGATGTTACAAGTGCAGCCATTCCACCAAGGCTTCCTCTATGAGGATTTTGGTTCCTAGTGTTAAGACAGGAATTTCTAATTTTGTTCCTTTCCTCCCTCACCATACTGGGGTACATACTCATTCTGTGGGACTGAACCAAGAAAACATCCAAGTAGGCAGGAGACACAAGCCTCCTTTCTGAAAAGCATCCTATACACTAGCAAGATCCTTCTTAGGGCATTCTCTTTAGACTTAGAAAGACACAGCAATAGTTGGTTTTTCAACATTGTTTCTAATCTCATTTCTTTTTGCAAATCAACTCTACTGGTGTCTATTATATACAGTAAAATGCACCATTTTAATATGTACAGTTCAACAACTTAAAAAAAAATAGACTATTATCACAGAAAATAGTTCTGCCATGCCTTTTGCAAATGTGGTATTAACCATTTCCTTAATGTTAATTTGCTGGTTTAGATCATTGTTCTATGGATAATTAATATGTTAATATAAAAAGTTGGGCAAAGCTTATAGGAGAATTGTTTGTACTATTTTTACAACTTTTTCTAAGTCTAAAATTATTACAGAATAAAGTATCAAAAAAGAAGTCAAACTAAATCTAAGAAGAAAAATTAAAATACCAATTTTTTGAGGACCATTTTTATAAGCTGTTCATTTTAGCAAAAACACCAAAATGTTTTAATCCTATTTACCCACACAGCTTTTAAAAACAGATTCTTATATTTATTTTTGATCACTCACATGTAATGTAATGTTTACTGTTTTGCACACAAAAAAAAGGCTGACAAATACTGAAATGTGTTGCAATGCAGGAAAAGGACATTATCTTTAAAATTAATGTCTAATATGATTTCTTTAATAATATTGTACTGAGTGTTTTTGATAACCCAAGAGGACTAAATATAACCTTTACAAAACACAGTACTTTTGCAGTCTCAGGTAATTAATTGACAACCAGCCATCTGCAAATCTATACCTACTCACATAAATCTTATATACCCATCTGTCATACATGAAAACTATTGTATGAAACATTTTAGCATATATTTCCTTAGTGAAACATTAGTGAATGTGGTTTATATTGAAGTAAATACAACTATTCAGATACCAGAAATCACTGAATTAAATTATATTCCCCAAGTTCAAAAGTATACTGATTTTCCCCTTTCTCAACCATCAAATGGGTGTGTATTCACAAATAGATATAAAACATATTGCAAAATCTGTGGCATTTAATAAGGTTAAATATTTAACAATCTAATACAAATATTCTCATTTTTAAAGAGATACATATATACATTTTACATAATTATTTAAATTAAAGAAAATATTCAAAGAAAACAAAATTTTACTTATATTTTTCTCCAATTTACACAGCTAAATCAATTCTATACAGTTCTTTCCATATATGAGTGTTACATTTTTATGTCCTACAATTAAGGAAGTCTAAATATTAAAAATAAGTTTTAAGACATATATCCAGTTATGTACAAAAATAACCATAGGTCAACTTATAGTTTCAAGTTCACTTTAAAATCATATAAGCTGTGAAAAACTACAATGAAAAAAATTGTTCTTAAAAATAGCATACCAAAACATATAATCTAGTTGATCCAAAAGTATAAATAATGACTATAAATTACAGTAGTGTCTACACTGCCCTGTCATAAAAGGAGGTATTCTTTGTAAATATGTATGAGTCTGACTTCCTTCAAGTACCAAAATTATTTTCACTTTACCCATTTTCGTTAAAAAGTTTGTAAAAATGTATCATCTTATAAAATTGAGTACACTGAACACAGTGAAACCCTTGCCAATTATTAAGTGACTTGTCCATAAAATATATGCTTATATAGGGTGATTTCTATTCTCTAAATAAGTATGACCTTCAATACATTTCTTAATATGTTGTTCACTGATCTATTTCCTCCACATTCTGAGTAGACAAAGTTGGCTTAAATCTTAGCTAAAACAAATGGAGTGTTATAATGATATATGTGAAATACTTAATCTTTCAATAAATGATCAGTTAAAAAGTAGACTTTAATGTTTTAATCAAACAACACTAATACATGCCTACTATGAGCAAAGTACTATTTTAGGTGCTATAAATAAAAACTAGGTGATAAGTTTTTAAAATGAGAAAAGTTAAATTACTGAGTATATAAATACTGATCAATAGTTTCTTAAGAAGTCTTTTCAAAGAAAGCCAATAAAATGTACCTAGGCCATAAAAATCTTTTCATATATAATTGGCACTTTACTGAAGTTGGTATTTCTCCTGGAAAACATATAATTGAATAATACTATCAAGGAATCACAAAAGGGAAGTGTTAAAAATAAGAAATATTAGCGAATTACTTCCTGGAATTTTTGAGTTAAAGTGAAAATATGTATACACATGCTATTCCTGAATTCACTATATTCAGGGACCCAAAGAAGATAATCAACCTATGTTCTAATAGTTCATTGTGATGAAGGATAGACTGGTGTATATAAATTTAAAAACAAAGTGGCTAGTTTTAAATTCATGAGTTTTCAAGAATAGTTCTCAAAAAATTATCACATAAATTTGGTTAGTTTAAATTTTTATACCATAAAGTTTCTAAATAACCTCAAACAACTGGTAATGATAATTAAACTAAAACAAGTTATAAGAAGAACAGAAATATCACTTTGTTTTTAAAATGTAAACTTTTAACCAATCACTGGCTTTTCTTCTAATTTAGTTTATTAGTTTTTTATTTCACACCTATACAATGGGACGTGTGTGTGTGTGTGTGTGTGTGTGTGTGTGTGTGTGTTCTGAGGTTTTTGGTGGGTCCTGCGGGCACAAGTCTGTTTCTTATATTAAAACAAAAACAAACAAGTTCATAGATGTACATAAAACACATTTAATTATAAAATACCAACTTTTAAAATACGATTGTCCATATTGGGTGGATAATGCTGCAATGGCAATGTGTATTCCTAATGAAGGCCGGTTTTCCAGTTGTAAAATGGTCTCCTTTTTTTATTTCACCCTTCATTTTCTGCATTGTTGAGATCACATTCTACTGAAACAGTCACAACTGCATTCTGACTTTGAAATGATACATCTGTGTCTAATGGTGGCGGCTTATACAAAAAGACTGCACACCCAATGAAGAAAACGGTGATAATTTTACAAGTAACACCTAAATATAAAAACAAAAATTAATCATGCATTTGGGTCTTTAAGTATTACAAAAAAATAATTCTCATTGAGAAATTCCTCATGAATAGAAACTACTTTAAAGATGGGGCACCTGGGTGGCTCAGTTGGTTAAGCGTCCGATTTCGGCTCAGGTCACAATCTCACGGTTTGTGAGTTCAAGCCCTGCATTGGGCTCTGTACTGACAGCTAAGAGCCTGCAGCCTGCTTTGGAATCTGCATCTCCCTCTCTTTCTGCCCCTGCCCCACTCACACTCTGTCTCTTTCTCTCTTTCAAAAATAAATAAACATTAAAAAATATTTAAAAAAAAGAAACTACTTTAAAGAAGAGGATCATATAGGCATTACATTTCTGTTTTAAATTTTTTAAATTTTACAGAGAAAGGTGATAGTCTTCAGTAAAATATTTCTATACAGTTCAATGAACTAGGCTTTATTTTTTAAACTTATTTTGAGAGAGAGAGAGAAAGAGAGAGAGAGAGAGAGAGAGAACACATGCAAGTGGGGTGGGGAAGACAGAGAGAGAGATGGAGAAAGAGAATCCTAAGCAGGCCCCACGCATTCAGTGTAGAGCCTGATGTGGGGGCTCAATTTCACAAAACATGAAATCATGACCTGAACTGAAATCAAGAGTCGGATCCTTACCGGACTGAGCCACCCAGGTGCCTCTTTCTTTCTAAACAATAAAGTGTACAATAACTATTTTTTTCTTGGTTATTATTGTAAATTCTTATAAAATAAGAATTACAGATAATTAAATTCATATCTCATTTCTAACTTTATTAACACATCTTATGTATAAAAAATTGCAAGAAATGAAGTCAATGACAAAATAAACTAGCTTACAATATCTTTGAATCTAAATAACTTGTAGAATTTTCATATCCATGATGAAGAATAATTCTTAAAAATAAAAAGACTCTGGGGTTCTTAGAAGAAAGCTTCAATGAAAAAGATCACATTGAATACTCAGCCAAATTTAAGTATCAGCTAAAAATAGGAAACATTGAGACTGACATCACAAACTTTGTTTTCAAAGAACTCTTTCTAAACTGGGCTACATGAAGAGAAACTATTTCTGATCAGAGTATAAACATTTAAGTCATGGTTGAATAAATTAAATGACCTCACAATGTAGTTTCTGTAGTACCTAATTTGTATTAGCTATTAGTATTTTATTCAAAATGTATATTTTAAAAACACGAATCTCACTGAATTAAGCATTTATGGGCTTAGAGGAAGAATAATTACATAGGTATTATTGTCATAATGTTTTTAGAAAATTTAAAAGTATGTATGTTTTGGGGGAAAATTCTCATATTCATCATAGAGTAGGAAAAGGAAAAAATTCATTATCCGTATATTTTGGTCAAAAAGTATAAGCATAACCAATTAAATCATTTTTAAACATAAAAACACAGTGAACAAAAATGTTCAACAAGTAAAAGTGGTGGAAAGATTAATTTCGCCTAGTCAATATTTACCTTATTATATTTTTGGATTTATGTATTTATTTTTTCAATGGACATTTTATTATTCTGTCATTATAAATTCAGACATCATTCTCTAGGTTTAAACATATTTAAGATTAATAAGCTATCCTGATACATGTGCCAAAATACAATCACAGTTACAATGAACTGCACAATATGTAAATAAATATGTATGTGTGTCTCTATTTTTTATTGAATTATAATTGGCATAAAACTTCTATCAGTTTCAAGTGTACAAGAGTCATTTGATATTTTTAAACATTATGAAATGATAACCACAATGGTCCAGTTACCGTCACCACATGGAAGTTATTACAATATTATTGACTATAGATCCTCTGCTGTACGTTACAACCCTGTGACCTACTTTATAACTGTCAGTTTGTACCTTTTATTCCCCTTCACCTATTTTGCCTGTCTACTCTCTCCCTCCCCTGTGTCAACTACCAGTTCGTTCTCTGTATCTAACAATCTGTTTCTGGTTTGTTTTGTTTCTTTTACTTTGGTTTTTTAGATTCCACATATAAGTGAGATCATATGTTGTCTTTCTCTACCTGACTTATGTCATTTAGCATAATACCACCCAGGTCCATTCATACTGTTACAAAAGGCAAGATCTCACCCTATTATTTCTGTGTAATGTTCCACTGTATATATAGAACATATTTGCTTTATCCATTCACCTATCAATGGTGAGTTACGTACATATCTTAGCTACTATAAATAATGCTGCAATGAACACAGGAGTACATATATTCATTCAGTATTTTCATTTTCTTCAGATAAATACCCAGGCATACTGAGGTAGAATTACTAGATCATATTTAGCTTAGAATTAATTTTTAATTTCTTAAGGTACCCCCACACTATTTTCCAGAGCAGCTGCACCACTTGACAGTAGATGAGAGTTCCCTTTTCTCCAAATCCTCACCAACACTTGTTATTCTTTTTGATAACAGTCATTCTGACAAATACGAGGTGGTAGCTCACTGTGTTTTTGATTTGCATCTTCCTCATGATTAGTGATGTTAAGCATCTTTTCATGAGCCTGTTGGCAACATGAATGTCTTCTTTGGAAGAACCTCTCTGCCTAGCTTTTAATCAGGTTGTTTGCTTTTTTTGTTATTGTTATTGAGTTGTATGATTTCTGTATATATATCGACCCCTTATTGGACATCTCATCTCCAAGTATCTTCTCCCATTAAGTTGCCTTTTCATTTGTTGATGGTTTCCTTCACTGTACAAAAAAAGCTTTTTAGTTGAATGTAGTCCTTTTTTTTCTGCTTTTGTTTCCCTTGCCTGAACTGACAAATCCAAAAATATTAATTTTGTATCCTGCAACTTCACTGAATTCACTTATTAGTTCCAATAGTTTTTATGGTGGACTTCCAATACTATGTTGAATAAAACTGGTGAGAGTAAGCATCCTTGTCATGTTCCTGATCTTAGAAGAAAAGCTTTTAGCTTTTTACTGTTGAGTATAATGTTAGGTGTGGGTTTTTCATATATGTCCTTTATTATGTTGAGGTATGTTGTCTCTTTACCTACTTTGTTTAGAGTTTTTATCATTAATGGATGTTGAATTCTATCAAAGGCTTTTCCTGCAATTATGGAAATAATCATATATTTTTAATTCTTAATTTTGTCAATGATCTGTGTCACATTGATTGGTTTATGGGTACTGAACCAACCTTGCATCCCTGGAATGAATCCCACTTAGTCATGGTGTATGACCCCTTTAATATATTGCAGAATTAAGTTTGATATTTTGTTGAGGACTTCTGTCTGCATGTATGTTCATTAGGGATATTTGCCTGTAATTTTCTTCTTTGTAGTGTGTTTGGTTTTAATATAAGGATAATGCTGGGCCAATAAAAAGAGTTTGCAAGTGTTCCTTCCTCTTCAATTTTTTGGAATAATTTGAGAAGTGAGAAGAATTAAGTATTAACTCTTTAAATGTTTGGTAGAATTCACCTGTGAAGCCATCTGGACCTGGACCTTTGTCTGTTGGGTGTTTTTTGATTACTGATTCAATTTCATTACCAGCAATTAGTCTTATTCAGATTTTCTATTTCTTCAATATTCAGTCTTGGAAGACTATTTTTCTAGGAATTTATTCATTTCTTCTAAGTTGTCTAATTTGATGGTGTATAATTGTTCATAATATTCTGTTACAGTCCGTTGTATTTCTGTGGTATCCACTGTAATTTCTCTTCTATCATTTCTGATTTTATTTGTTTGGGCTCTCTTTGTTTCTTTACCAGTCTAGTTAAAAGTTTATTGATTTTTGCTGATGTTTTCAAAGAACCAGCTCTTTATTTCATTGATAATTTTTGTTTATTATTATTATTATTATATTATTATTATTATTATTATGTTTTCTATTTCACTTATTTTTGTCCTGGTCTTTATTATTTTCTTCTTTCTATGAACTTTGGGCATTGTTTTTCTTCTTTTTCTAGTTCCTTTAAATGTACAGTTACATTGTTTGAGATTTTTACTGTTTCTTAAGAAAGGCCTGGATAACAATGAACTTCCCTTTTACAACTGTTTTTTGCTGCATCCCCAAAATTCTAGAACATTGTGTTTCCATTTTTATTTATCTCAAGGTATTTTTTAAATTTCTCTTTTGATTTATTCTTGATCCACTGGCTACTCAGTAGCATGTTTTTTATTATTTAATTTTAATCAATTATTTTTAAATTTACATCCAAGTTAGTTAGCCTATAGTTCAACAATGATTTCAGTAGATTCCTTAATGCCCCTTACCCATTTAGCCCATGCCCCCTCTCACAACTCCTCCAGCAACCCTGTTTATCCTCTATATTTAAGAGCCTCTTATGTTTTATCCCCCTCCCTGTTTTTATATTATTTTTGCTTCCCTTCCTTACGTTCATCAGTTTTGTACCTTAAATTCCTCATGAGTGAAGTTATATGATATTTGTTTCTCTGACTAATTTCACTTAGTATAATAATACCCTCTAGTTCCATCCACATAGTTGCAAATGGCAAGATTTCATTCTTTTTGATTGCCAAGTAATCTTCTTTATCCATTCATCCATCGATGGACATTTAGGCTCTTTTCATACTCTGGCTATTGTCAATAGTACTGCTATAAACATTGGGGTGCATGTGCCCCTTTGAAACAGCATAACTGTATCCCTTGGATAAATACCTAGTAGTGCAATTGCTGGGTTGTAGGGTAGTTCTATTTTTAATTGTTTGAGGAATCTCCATACTGTTTTCCAGAATGGCTGTACCAGTTTAGTAGCATGTTTTTAAATCTTCACATATTTTGGAGCACCTGGTGGCTCAGTAGGTTAAGCATCTAACTTTGGCTCAGGTAAGGATTTTACAGTTTGTGTGTTTGAGCCCCATGTCAGGCTCTGTGCTGACAGCTCAGAGTTTGGAGCCTGCTTCAGATTCTGTGTCTCCTCTTTCTCTCTGCTCCTCCCCAGCTTACACTTTATCTCTCTCTCTAAAAAATAAATAGACATTAAAACAAAATTTTTGAAATAAAAAAATAAATAAATCTTCACATATTTTATGAATTTTCCAGTTTTATTCTTGTAACTGATTTTCAGTTTAATACTTTTGTGGTCAGAAAAAATACTTGCTCTGATTTCAATCTTCTCAAATTTATTGAGACTTGTTTTGTGACCTTGCATGTGATCTATTCTGGAGAATGTCTCATGTGCATCTGAAAAGAATGTATATTCTGCTGTTTTAGGATGGAATGCGAATGCTCTGTGTATGTCTTTTAGGTTCATCTGATCTATTTAAGGCCATAGTTACCTTATTGATTTTCTATCTGGATGATCTACCTATTGATCTAAGTTGGGTATTAAAGTCCCCTAGTATTATTGTATTACTGTCTATTTCTCCCATTACTACTGCTAATATTTGCTTTATATATTTAGGTGCTTTTATGTTAGGTACAGAAATGTTTACAAATGCTACTGGATTCATCCCTTTACCATTGTGTAATGCCTTTCTTTGTCTTTTGTTAGTATTTGTTTTAAAATCTATTTTGTCAGAGGGGCACCTGGATGGCTCAGTCAGTTAAGTGTCTTGACTCTTGATTCTGGTTAGGATCATGACCTCACGGTCCATGAAATGAATCCCTATGCTGGACTCAGAATGGAGCATGGAGACTGCTTTGGATTCTCTCTCTCTCACTCTGGCCCTCCCCTGCTCATGCTCACTCTCTCTTTCTCTCTCTCCAAATAAATAAATAAATAAACAAACAAACAAACAAACAGAGTCTATTGTGTCTGAGATAAGTATTGCTATTCCAGCTTTCTTTCCATTTTTGTGGAATGTCTTTTCTATCCCTTCACTTTCAGTCTGGGAGCATCTTTAAGTTTTAAGTGAGTCTCTTATAAGTAGCATATACAAGGGTCTTGTTTTTTTACCCATTCAGCCATTCTATGTCTTTTGATTATGGAATTTAATTCATTTACATTTAGAGCAATTACTTATAGGTATGTACTTATTGCCATTTTGTTAACTGCTTTTTGGCTGTATTTCTAGTTTGTTTGTGATCCTTTCTTCTCTTTTCCCTTCTCCTGTGTCTTTTCTTTTCTTTGTTTAGATTCCTTTCTCTTTTCCTTTGTGCACTTACTATAATTTTTTTATATGTGTGGTAACCATAAAGTTCACATATAACATCTTATGCAAAAAACAGTCCCTTTTAAGTCGATGGCAACTTAATTTTAAACACATTTCAAAACTTTATACTTATACTCGCATTCTCCACATTTTAGATTTTTGATGACACATTTTACATTTTTTTATCTCATGTTTCCTTAACTAATTATTGCATTTTAAATTAACTTTACTATTTTTGTCTTTTACCTTAACACTTACTTTTAAGGGGTTGATCTATTACCTTTATTATTTATTTACCTTTACCAGTGAGATTTTTATTATTATTTATTTGCCTTTACTGGTGAGATTTTTATTCTCATGTTTTCTCATTAATTAGTGTCTTTTCTTTTTAGCTTAAGAGAAGTCCCTTTAACATTTCTTATGACACTGGTTTAGTGGTGAACCTCTTTAGCTTTTACTTATATGGAAAACTATCTCTCTTTCTATTGTAAATGATAACTTTGCTGGCTATTCTTGGTTGGTAGTTTTTTCCTTTCAGAGTTTTAAATATGTCATGCCACTCCTTTCTGGCCTGTGTAGTTCTGCTGAAAAATCTGTTGACAGGCTTATTGGGTTCATTATAGGTAATACATTTATTTTACCTTGCTGCTTTTAAGATTCTTTTATCTTTAACCTTTATCATTTTAATTATAACTTGTCTTGGTGTTTCTCTTGGGGTTCATCTTATTTGGAACTTTGTGGAATTTCTGGACCTGGATGTCTGTTTTCTTTTCTAGATTAGGTAAGTTTCAGCCATTATTTCTTCAAATATTTTTTCTGGCCCTTTTCCCCCTTCTTCTCCTTTTGGGGCCCCTGAAAGGCAAATGTTATTCCACTTGATGCTCTCCTAGAGATTCCCTTAAGGTATCACTTCTTTTAATTCTATTTTTATTTTGCTGCTCTGAGTGTTTTCCATTGCTGTCTTCTAGATCACTGATTCATTCCTCTATTTTGTCCATTCTTCTGTTGAAACCCTTAGAATATTTTTTAGTTCAGTTATAACTTATGTCTCATTCCTTCTTATATTTTCTATCTCTTTCTTGAAGTTCTTGCTGTGTTCATCCACTTTTTTCCCAAAATAGGTGAGCATCTTTATGACCGTTGCTTTGAACTCTTTATCAGGTAGGCTGCTTATCTCCATTTCTTTAAGGTCTTTTTTCTGAGATTTGCTTTGTTCTTCGGTTTGGAATATATTCCTCTGTCTTCTCATTTTACTTATCTCTCTGTATTTGTCTATATGTTTTAGGTACAATGACTACCTCTTTCAGTCTTGAAGTCATGAACTTGTGTAAGAGCTGTTTAATGTGACATCAAAACACAATCTTCCCTGGCTACAGAGACAGGCCCTCTATGGATATCTCTTTGTGGGCACCATGTGCTAGCTGGTTACAATAGGGATGCAGCTGCTATATGGGGCAGGTAGGGCTCTGGGTGCTTCGCCAGTCCAGTTTTGGCTTGACAGCCAGATAGGGCAGAGGTTGAGGTGTTTGCCTGATCCAGTTGCAGCTTATCTGCTACATTGGGAAGGTAAAGCTCAGGAAGCTTGCCTTTCTAGTTGTGGTTAGATCTCTACACCAGGTGAGTGGGGTACTGGGAATGTTCTCAGCCTGGTTACAGTGCAGGGTGGACAGAGCATGCCCTCTGGTGCTAGTAGACTAGAGGGAGGGCACAGAAAATGACACTTATTAACTGTCACGGGCAGGTTGGGGTAAGATTACAAAAATGGCACCTCCTAGGGCTTCTGTCCCTGGATAATGTCACACAGGTTCCTGCCTCTCTAGCAGCCACTTTAAATTTAGTAAGTGCGTCTCCTGTACTTATACTCAAGTGCTTTTCAATATGTTGCTTTCGTGCTGGATCTCAGGATGAGAGGGTCTGTACATGAGCCCTTTAAAAGTGGGATTTCTGTTCCCTGTAGTTCTGTAATTCTCTTGGTCTTAATCCCTGTTTATTTTCATAACCAGATGTTTTGAGATCTTGTCTTCCGGTGCCTGTCCTCAGGACCAGGGTGACTATTGTGTGGCACAATTCCTTCACTAGTTGAGGAAGTACTTTTTACTGTTGGGATCCCTCCCAATTGTGGAGTTACTGTATCTGGGGTGAGATCTTCAGCAAGGTCATGTCTCTCCCTTTCCTACCCTACTTGATGTGTCTCTTTCATCTTCTGTTATGGAGTGCTGTGTCAAGTGCTAGGATCCTTTTTAGAAAATTATTTTATATGTAGATGTAAATTTATTGTGTCCATGGGAGGAGATGAGTTCACGGTCTTCCTATGCCACCGTCTTGAAACCCCACCTCTATTTTTAATTTAAATATTTTAATATTCCAAGTTGTCTTTAAATTTTAAATTTTAATTCTTGCAAAATAGATGCATTGATCTACTTCTTCAATCTTAAATGTCATTTATTGCTTAACCAAGACTATCCAAGACAGACTACCAAAGGCAAAAATGGTTAAGTACCATAGCTAACCTTCTAAACTATAAAAACATTTCTTACAACATGCCTCAGAGCCAAAAGATACTTCCCTACCTCGGCTCTAAGTGTTTTCCAAAGCGCAGGTATCTAGATGACAATCATTCCAGAGAGTTTTTCAGAATTGTCTTTTATCTTTTTGTTAGACTTTCAAAAAAATTTTTTGACAGAAGTTGTTTAAAAAAATTATATCCGATTTCATGAAAGCTAAAATGTTATTCTCTTCTATTTGAGGCTGAACCTAACGTTAAAGCCTTTCATCACATGCTGTGTTAACTGATCTCTACAGGACACCCCAGTGGCATGAATTGAACATTATAAAACAAGTAACAATAAGATTTTTTTTCTTTTAACATTATCAATTTAATCTAAAGTTATCAAGAAATTACCACTTACTTATGGCTACTAGCATATGGGCCATCTTGATGTTATTATAAATCCAGCAAGCTCCTCTAGTTCCACATTCATTAATATCCCACAGAATACATGTGCTGTCTATTGTGATACCAAATATAATTGGTCCAGGTATTGTGCCTAGGAGAATTATATGTGAAATACACATCAGTAAAGATTATAGCCTACAGTTACAGGTTTTTGTATACATGGTTATACATATATTTTATATAAATAGTATTAGGAATTCATCTGCACATATATAAAACAATCAGTTCATGTACAAGTAATAGGGATATAAAGAGGCACAGATAAAACATTCTAAAATAACTATATACTTCTAATCAATTCAAAAATTCATTTAATAATATCTGGCATATATTAGGTTAACATTTAGCTAAGTAAATATTTTAAGTAACTGCTTTCTAATTTAATGAATGTGTTTGAAATTAGCTATTTTACTTTTAAAAAATCAAAATTATTGATGAACAACATAAGTACAGTATGTGTGTTATGTGTATGTGCATGCGTGAAGAGTGCACATGTGTATGCACAAACACATACATACACATTCACACTAACATGCTTAGGAATACTACCTCCAACACACCCCCTCCCTCACATGAGGTCACAGGGCTCTAAACTTCCACATCTTGAAAGAAGTTCAATAGTTGAAAGAAGTTTCCAACTATTACAAATCAAATACATGAAGTGGTATTTCTTAGACAAAGATTTCAGCTACATCCAGTCTGTTTTTCATGACCTGAAGACTGACAGAGTCAAAAGAGCACTGGATTGAGAATAAGGATATCATTTTCCTGTTCTCATTTTCACCACAAATTGTGAAACAATGGGCAAATCCTTGAATCTCCCAGAACCTTAATTTATTCATATGAAAATGGGAAAGTTGGTCCAGGTGATTTCTAATGCTCCTAACTTTTGGTTTTGGTTTTATAAATTATCTTAATATTATGGGCATAATATTGTGGAAATCATCATACACACATATAATTATATTACACACATATAATTATATGTATAACATACTATTTCTGTCCTTCTATTTCTTCCTACATCTGGAACCTTATAAAATTTTCTATAAAATCTTTCTTCCATCAATTCTTAACTAGCCACAAATCTATGCCAGATTTTCATTGAAATATGTTAACTCATTATTTTTGATTGCTAATATAATATAATTATGTCCCAAATGGAGATAAATGCTGGGAGAAGAGGAATTACAATAGTTATAAATATGATTATATCATAATATATGTTGATAATGGGTTTTACACGAATAGGAAAATTTATGTATCTTACTGTGCTCTATTAAAAATGTGTTGCTACTCTTATGTTATATTTTAAACAAATATGATATACTCTTTAAAGGTATATTTGTAACAGAATTGGAAATCACAGTTAACCAATCAGGTAGGGTGAAAACTAAAGTCATTATTTTCATATGTGCTATATAAATAATACTACATCTTGAATATTAGAAAAACACTTTCTTCAATGACAATTATATAGTTTTTGATGGCATTTAAATTATTTTCTTGGCACATCTTGTAAGTGAACTAACCAATAATACTAATGAACAAAAATAACCAACAGTCACCAATGAATTAAGAAAAATGGCATACCAACTAATCGAAGCAGCATAAACTGTATTCCCAATGCTAGGGACCGTTGCCTCTGATTAACACACCTAGAGATATCAAATATGTATTAACTAAAAGTGGTGGTATAGTATATTTTCTCTTAGAGCCTATTTATTTTTCTACCAGCTTAGCATTTCTAGATTAAAGTAAATGTTATGTGCATGAAAATAAACTATTTGTAACATCTTATATAGAGTTCAACCTAAGAAAAATGTTATGTGTACTAAAATACTACAAAACACAAAAAGAATCAAATAAAGTTTAACAAAGGTATTGGATATGAATTGTAACAAATGTGAAAAAGAAAGTAAATTCATTAACAAGACTTATTTTTGACTATCCCTTAAGTCACAGGTCACATGACTTAAGTCACAAGCAAATAAATATTATACTAATTCTTACTAAGTTTTGAGACAGAAATCATCCATATGGGATAAAGTACTAATTTAGTTTTGTAAAACAGTTGCTGAGGCTCAATCAGATTCAACACTGATTCTTTAAGTAATAACTATCAATCATGAAATGAAACATGATGTTAGCACACAAGAGTTAGCAGATAAAAGAGATCAACTAGTCTTTAAAAATAAACATATAGTTGGAAAGTAATATAGATAATTTTCCAAAAATAAAGTTTTAAAAAATAATTTTCTCAATTCTCTAAGTAATTCCAATTTCTACATAGGATAATGTTATCAGACTATTTAAAAATTGCAGACAGAATCTCCAAAATTTCCATTTGACAAAATTATGTGAAAAGGTAGTGAGTATCAGGCAACAAAAACTAAAGAGTAAAAAAGCTAGAGTTTTTAGGAAAGACATAGAAAGGCTGATGAACTTATGAAATGGAAGATTTTTTTATAGAAAAAAAAACCTGATAAATATTTTTATCAAGTGTTGTAGAAGGAAAAAGAGCAACTCGAAAGCTCAAGACACTGGAAAGAGCCATGTGGTGTCTATCTTTTCATCAGATAGAGCATTGTTTACAGAAGGTTGACTCTCACTGCCCCTACTCTCTTAGGTACAATTCAGGTTATTCTGACTCTGATATGTGGAATGAATGCACTGCATTTCCATCATACTCAAACACGGCTGAAAAGATTAAACTGAAGCCTGATGAAAGAGTCAGAGAGGCTAAACTCAAATATATTCAGATAGGCACACAGGATCACATTTAAACCTCATATATCTGGGATTCAATGAAGTAGCTTTTCCAATGCTATAGAAGTAACAGTCTTATAAGAACTGAATTAGTATTAGAACAAGTGGTCAATATATGAACCAAATGAACCTAGGTCTATTTTCTTTTCACTCAACATGTCTGAGGGATGGCAAATTTCACAATATAATACATACCTTAGAATGGACACAGTTATAGGAGTACCAGCCATAAATGTAAAGATAATTGTAGCAAAGAAAATGCCAAGGAATATGGGCAATTTTGCACATCGACTTTCACATTTTCCAGCTTTAGCTTCAAAAATAAAACTTGCCAAAGTAGGGGTTATTTCTGTATTCCTTGCAATACAGGAACAATTGTAATATTCCTACAAATATTAGACATGAAGATATTGCAAGTGCTTATCTTGAAAACATATTTTACCATTGTAAGTTGGGTGATCTATAAACACAGGAATCATTTTACACAGTCTTAATCTTTACACAACAAATAATGCTGCAAAAGAGTAATTAACTCTTAAGAGATTAAGGAAGTGAAAATAAAGGACCATATATATGAAGTAGAATCATCTGTGTTTGAGTTTTGTGTTCACTGCTTCAACTTGTAAGCTATTACTGACTCACGACTTATAAAATAAATTGATAAGAATATAACAATTACCTGACCTCACCTTCTAGACTACTTTTAATAGATCATATTTGTTCAAATAGTTTTCTTGCAACTTTCTTTTCCATTATAGAAGGCAAAGAAGAACACTATCTACACTGGTTTGAAAGGACAAACACTATAATTTTAACAAATGCCACAGCAAAATTAACTAATATATCACAAGTCTCTAGGGAAAAAGATGCTGCTTTCAAGTAAACAACTTTAGGGGCGCCTGGGTGGCTCAGTCGGTTGAGCATCCGGCTTCAGCTCAGGTCATGATCTCACAGTTCATGGGTTCGAACCCCGCATCAGGCTCTGTGCTGATAGCTAGCTCAGAGCCTGGAGCAGGTCTTCAGATTCTGTGTCTCCCTCTCTCTCTGACCCTCCCCTGCTCACGCTGTCTCTCTCTCTCTCAAAAATAAATAAAACATTAAAACAAAAATTCAAGTAAACAACTTTACTATCATCTTCTGAACTTTCTGTAATTGCTTTACTAAAAGCAAGTTCTATCCTTTCTAAGATGGCATATTTATGACAATCAAAAGCTATAAGTTATTGCTTCATTACCCTGAAGGCTATTTCATATATAAATATATAAATAAGATTATTTAATATATACTTACATATAAATTAATAATATGAAGTGTTGGACGGTAACATGTTAAAAGATTACAAGCATTATTTTTGTAGGAAAAGAATTCAGAGTTTAGGGGTGCCTGGGTGGCTCAGTCAGTTAAGCATCCAACTTTGGCCTAGGTCATGATCTCACCAGTCCCAAGTTCGAGCCCCGCATTGGGGTCTGTGCTAACAGCTCAGAGACTAGAGTCTGCTTCAAATTCTGTATCTCACTCTCTCTGTCCTCCTCACCCATCTCTCTCTCTCCCTCCCTCCCTCCCTCAAAAATAAATAAACATTAGGAAAAAAAAGAATTCAGAGTTTTAAAAGTTTGTTAGGCATAATTACTTTGTAAATGTTTTTTACACCCCAATTGCATTCTTACTATAAATCTTTTTACAAGTTTAAGGCCTCAAATAAGTCATAATAGAGCCATAGAAGTCAAAGGGAAATGGTGCTTTTATTATACTAAAGGCCAGAGACATTTTTTCAGGGCTAAAGCTAATCTAAGGCCACTGGTACTGATACAGGATATCCAAATATGCAGATGACACTCCCAAAATGGAATATTATATATGCAGCAACTGGATATATCAAATAATGAAGAAATGTGGCCTTTAAAATTTTAAGAGAAAAGTATTTTCTATCTTGATGAAATTGTACACCTCTCTTAAATAAAAAAGGATACAATTTTACCTGCAATATACCTAGCTGTTACTCAACATCTGTTTTGTTACTTGGGTCAGTGTGAAATATAAGACTAATATTTCTGTGAACAAATGTGCATAGGTATATACTATATTATTTTCAATGCACTTTGCTTATCTTAAATATTCCATAAGAAAAAAAAATCCTGTGATAAAATAAGTTGTGACAAGGACTAGATGGACATGAAAAACCCAGAACAAATAAAAAATTTGTCAGTCAAAATAACTTGCTTTGCCTAAACAACCCCTAGAAGACAATTTGCTATTTAAGATGGGAACTACAGTATTTGGAGAAAAATATAGATATCAAAATAATCATATCAAAATAACCAATATCATTTCAAGTGTGCTCTGGGTATTAATTTTTTTTTTTTGGTTTCCTTATGCAGGATAGTATTTGTGTTTAACATTTTTAGTTATGTGAGTAAAACCTTACAAATATCTGTGTTGTAATCTTCTAATTAGAGTTATTCAATAGCCCTTAGTAATCATATTTTATACATAAGAAAATGCTACCACATCCCTACTTCTCAAAGTAATAGCTACCTATCTTCCAGGTAGTTCTGATTCTGTAACATGCATCATGCTTATTTGTAGAATTTGACCCCTTATAAGTACACAAACACCTACTTTTCTCAATCTGTTCTAAAACTAAAGCAAGCACAGATGTCTACTGGTTTGAAGGCATGATAACCCTCAGTTCTGAGACCTTAAAAATCTTCCTGAGGTCTTTTAGTTTTCATAGGTACTTTATGGTAATGATCTAATTAGTTTTATCCCAACAATTAAAACTGCACATATGGCAATTAGCTCTACTATGTCCATTAGGTCTACTATGATTCACCACAGATACTTTTTTCAGACACATTTTTCAATGTTCTTAGATGATCATTTAAAAATCTATAAGCTAGGTAATATGGAAAAAATGTACAATATTTCTCATACCCCTGCAGTAAGATCAAATCCTAGTATGTTCAGATAAACTTCCAATGTATTCATTACACACAAAATCATTAAAGATATGTGTGTATATGTATATGCACACATTTATGTGTGTTTATGAACATATACATGCGTACAACCACACACATACACACCTAAGCACATCCATGTTGGTTTTAGAAGAAATCTGAAGTAATTTTATAGATTCTTTCAATTAGCTATTTCTACTTGTTTATATAGAAATCTTTTCTTACAATCTTAAACATATCTTTATATGGGAAAAGAAATGCCATTTCACTAGTTTACATTTCAAATATTCAAGATTCTATTGTTTTACCATATTATTCTTACATATCTTATTCATTGTGGCCTCTTACATCACAGTATATATTTCTCTCAGGTCTTCTTAAAGTTATCACATTATGTATTAATCCATAACATATTATGTACTACTAATAATCTGAATGCTATTTTTCCCCAAACTCCTAAATTTAGCTAAGATGAAATCTTTAGATTGTAGATATAGTACAATAAAATTCTACCAGATCCTCTTAAACAATTTACCTGTTAAAAAATCCTATCTAGGTAAACTAGTATGCATTCTAATCTAGAATTAAAAGTAAATTTGTTCTTGAGAATTAATTATTTGGGGTATTTTAAAATGAATCCATGGTGCATCAAGTAAAAGCAATAAATATTTATTATATTTCTAATATATACACTGTAATTAGTAAGAATAGAAGTTCCCTGAATTCTAGAGGCCTAAAATATGGCTGAGAAAAAATTTAAAAATGCAAAAAGGTAAATAATATTTCACTACAATAACAGAAGTGATGTTACAAAGATGTATGTGAATAACTGCCAAATTGATTTTTCAACATTTAATGCATCTGAAATATAAAGGAAGAAGAGTCGAAATTTTTCAACCAGAGTGCTTAGGGTCTTTAAAAAAATTGTGTATACACACACAAACACACAACACACACACATACATACACACACACATCATTAAGAACACTTTGCATGAGTTCTACCCTCTTAACAAATTTTAAAGTGTACAATACATTATTGTTGACAATAGGCACAATGTTGTACAGCAGATAGCTAGAGTTTATTCATCTAACTTGATTGAAACTTTATGCTGGCTGCTGAATGGAGGAGGTGGGCCAGCAAAAGAACAAACAGCTACTACATAACTCCACTAGAAGGATAAAGAAGGTCATCCATAAATATACAAACACACTACCTCATTAAGGTAAAGCAGAAACCACAAGTTACCTTTGGCTGTCTTTTTAAAAGATAATTTTTACAACCTGCAAAGCAGGGAGAGAAATACTGGACTCCATCTCCTCCACAGACAGGATAATAATATGATTGAAAGCAGTTACAATCCACATTACAAGGAGCGGTCAAATTTCCCAGTTCTCCTGTCCTGTCAACAAGAAATGAAATAAGGCAAATTATCTATGTTGTAACTTTTAATGAACAGTTCTGAAACAATGCTAGATCTTGCCCTTCTGTCATTTACTCACTCAACACATAATTAATTACTGAATGAATAAAACAAATAAAATGTCTGCCTTTTCACACAAAATTTAATTTCTTGTGGGAGAGAGAGGCAGCATAAATAATACTTATATAATACAATGTATCTCAGTGATAAGAAAAACAGGCAGAGTAAGCAAATAAAGTGGGGGTTTCTCATTAGGTACTGTGTTATCCTTACAAGGGGCAGCAGGGAGGGCAGTGGTGGTTTTGTGGATCGTAGGATGCCTAGGAGCATCCCTGGCCTCTACCCATTAGATGCCAGTAGAATCCCTCAGCTATGACAACCAAAATGTTTGCAGACATTGCTAGATTTCCCTAGAGTATGGAAAATTTTAAACCTACAAGGATGAATAAAATAATAGCATTTAACATACTCATTTTATCAGTGGAAAAACTAGGGCCCACAGAGATTAAGTTTTCTGCCTTTGCCAAATATTACTGGTGCTCAGCCTCAGTTTTGTTCCATGCTGCCTTTTAACAGGATGCAGTATCTCTGGTAACATAAAGGGTTACCCTTACCAAAGATACTTCTCCAATCCCTATTTGTTCATTCATTCAACCAATAAACATGGAGCAAATAGCTAGGCCCTATGCTAGGTATCAGGAATACAAAGCTGAGTAAGGTAGTTGCTGTCCTCAAAGATTTCAGTCTAGGAGTGGAGATCGACACAGAAAATTATACACTAATGTGGTGAATATGGTTACAGGTATTTGCAAAGTGTACTTTAGAAGCACTGAAGAAGGACAAGCTGAAATTTAGGTGAGAGTCTTTAGGAGCTACTGCCTGAGAAAGTCTTAAAGGATGAGTAAGAGTTAGCTGGATAAATGGGGAATGTGAAGGGCATTTCAGAAAAGCTGGTACAAAAGCATAAAGGTGAGATATATCTTCCTATATGGATGAATATGAATGCTGTATGAGGCAGTGAGTGATCAGAAACATAGTTGGAGGGGGTCAGGGACTAGATAATTGAGGGCCTTATGGGCCTGTTAAAAACAATGGGTTTTAACCTGTTTTTTGAAATGGTAATCAAAGTATTTTACACTGGAAAGTGATACTGCCAAAAGCGCATCTTAAAGAATTAATGCTAGGAGTGACAGAGAGTATAAACATGAAGTAAGGAAACCAGTTACAATATCCCAGACAGTAAGTTATGACAATTGACAATATATAGGAGAACCAAAACAGAACATTTGATTAAAGGAGACATATTTGGGAAATATTTTGGCTGATTCTATATATTCTGGATGTAGAATCATCTAAAATATTGGGGATAATATTTGGTGTTTGAAGATGGGTATAGGACAAAAGAGTCAAGAATGAATCCTACTGTCTGACTTGGTGTTTTGATGGAGAAGGAGAATTAGTTTTGGGGAAGACATGATGGATACAGTTTTATACATACTGAGGTTAAGAGTCTCAAAATTTGGTGAAGAAATATGGCCTGAAGCTAGATATCTAATATCATTTGCATATAAATGTGGCTGAAACCATGATAAGATTAGACATATAAGGAGCATAGAGCAAGACGGTACAGAGGTCTCAAGTGTCCATTTAGTTCATGAATACATAGTAAGCTCCAATAATGTGTTAGATTCTACTTAAAGTGATGGAAACATCTAAAAGGAATAAATAGAGAAAGGGAGGGAGGAAGGAAGGAAGTAGAAAAGGAAGGCAGGCCGGGAGAGCAGAAAAAAAGGGATAATAAAATCCCTCCCCATCACCATGAGATTCTTTATCAAGCACTATTTTACCCACAAAAGCAAGCATTATGGTCTACCTACAACTAGCTTACAATATAGATACAGAAGTAAGGTGACTAGAGAAATACTACCCCTTCAATTCTAGAAATAGTGTCTACACCAACATTTTTTAATTTAAATTTTCCAACGTATAATTCTCATGTTACCAATATGTAAGTACTAAGAACATGAAAGTATATGATAGTATGATGCAAACTTCAGTAGAAACAGAGAAATATAGCATATATTCCTTATAGTCAAGCCTATCTAAACCACTTAAGCCTATATATTTTATAAAGGTTAGCTTCATGAGATAAAGGGGAAGCGATTATTAGGAAAATAGTCAATGCTTGCAAAGTTTATTAAATGGTCTTAATATATACATATTATTTTTAAAATACATAAAATATTTTAAAGTTACTGAATATTTAAAATATACCCCTGTATAAACACACACACCCATATACATGAGCAACACATTTATCACAAATAATAGAATTTAATGTCAATTTCTTATTTGGATCCCAACTATTCTATAATTATGTATCTCCTATAAGGAAAGATTTCCCTAAACCTATTACAACATTTTAATAGGTATGCATCTTTAAGGTGCTGTTTCAGATGAGAAAACCAATTCTAGCTATAGACCAGATAAAGAAAAAATACTGGGTGTACTAACTATAGTATTTTGTATTTCACAAGATTCTAAGTATAAAGTAAAACACAAATCACTATTACCAACACTGATTACCAGAACAGACCCAAAGAGCCTATAGACAGTCAAGGAAATATGAGAACAGTAGGAAGTTTTAATAATTAATATATTTCTAGAAATCACAGTCTCCTTTCAATTGCTGTGTCCATATTAAACATTTAATAATGAACTCATGTAAAATATGACATATATTAAAAACACCCCCTGAAATAATTAGTATAGTTAATCTTAAGGGTTTTTTTAAAGTTTTATTTATTTATTTTTGAGAAAGAGAGTGATAGAGAGAGAGGGAGAGCGAGAGAGCGAGCATACACAAGCAAGGGAGGGGCAGAGACAGGGAGACACAGATTCCAAAGCAGGCTCCAGGCTCTGAGCGGTCAGTGCAAAAGACTCACACAGGGCTTGAACCCACAAATGTTGAGATCATGACCTGAGCTGAAGTCGGACGCACAATGACTGAACCTCCCAGGCTCCCCAATCTTAACTTTTTAATATATATTATTTAATAGGATTTTAAATGAAGTTATCAGTAAGACTAATTCATTAATTCATAGTTTCAAAGCTGTTTTTAACCACCCGTGATTACATGGCAAGTGCAAAGCCTCTGTACCACTCTACTAGAAATGTTACATTTTCATAACTTCTTTTTCCTGGTAACTAACAAGGTATTTCTCCTGATTCTTAGTCTGTTCTTCTTTCCATATACTACTTTTTCATGTTTCTTGGATGAGGCTATACTGAGTAAACTGTCCATGATATGGACATGTTAATATGCAGTGTACAGAGCTAAAATGAAGAATTTGAGGGGCACCTGAGTGGCTTAGTCTGCTAAGCGTATAACTCTTGATTTCTGCTCAGATCATGATCTCATAGTTCCTGCGTTGGAGCCCCGTGTCAGGCTTTGCACTGACAATGTGGAGTCTGTTTGGGATTCTCTCTCTCCCTCTCTGCCCCTCCCCAACTAATGCACATAGGTGCACACTGTCTCTCAAAATAAATAAATAAACTTAAAAAAAAAGAATTTGAGGCCCCAATGGAAAAAAAAATCTGACAATGTCTCACCTCCTTTGCAATCTTCATCTATATTTATATCTAAACAAACACACACACCTCAAACTGACACCTTCTCTCTTGTCTTCCCTTCTGATTAGGCTACTGACAGCTTATCTGGTAGGAACTCTTGTTTAAGGTAGAAAATAGCACATAGATTCACATCCACATCATTCATTTTTCAAAGTAATTAAATTAGTGGTCAACTATCCAGAACTCTGTTCTAAAAGGAATATACAAAAACTACAAGTGGTCTCTTGAGATACATTTGGGTAAAGTTTATAGGTATAAAAGTCAGGTCTGCAGTGCTTACCTGTACCTACCTTTCAACATTTCCAGATACTTTTTTATTTACAGGAACATGGTCTAAGTCCCATTCGAACTACTAGCCTTTACTTCCTAGCATTTATACCTAACATATTCCCTCTGCCTTTCCCTCTTCTCAAATCTTTCTCTCTCAAAGCTCTTTGTATCCTTAAAAAAAAATATGTAAACCCATTTATTATACCATGAAACTTTTCCTGAATCTAAACAAAGGATACTGAAAAGCTCTCCTTCTTTTGAATTTCATAGCCCTTGGTATATCTCTCATTACCCAAGGCACTGTTCATTTACCATTTTCTTTCCCAATCTCTCCTGCTACACTGTAAACTCCTTTAGAGCAAGGATTTTCCAGCCAGAGGATTTAGTCAAAAAATGTTGAATAAATGCAATGGAGCTGAACTTAACACTGCTTTAAAATGCTCAGCATTTCATTAATTGAAAAAAATGACAGACAAGAGCAGCAACTGCAAATCACAATCATTACTGGCAAACTCATCCAAACAAAGTATATTCTATTTAGGTTATCGGAATGCCATATTCTATAAAACTGTGGAGTCCTTGACCTGGAGTACCATCTCCCTCACCAACCTTAAACCCATTCAATGAAACAATTGAAGCAGCACTGCAGGCTATGAATGCACAGCTATGCAACATCCTCCTGCTTGATCCCCTAATTCATGGCTTAGGATTTCAAAACTAAACATGTGAGGCAAAACTAAACACAAAAGAAAGGTAAAATGGTCAAACCAGTTATAGGTGGAAACATGTTTACAGGTCGTAACAAGAAGTCACTTATTTCTTTACAATAAACACGAATTTCTAAAGTGGAAACAATAATCTTTAGTATAACCTAGGACTAGCCTCATTTTAATTTCTCTCCAGACTATTTTCAACCCACCTAATACATGAATTTCACCATAGAGACATCTCCCTTTTTAAAGACTTGAATCAATAGCAACATATGAAATTCTCCCCAGGAGGTGAATCCCTTCAGGGCAAAGATTCTGTTATTTTAATCTTTGTATCCTTGACTGTAATACCCAGGATAGAATACTTACTCCTTAACTGCTCTCTGAATAAATACCCAACATTTGATAAGATGTCAAATTATTTAAACTAACAACAACAAAAAAACCCCACATCTTCTTATATAGGAAAAAGCCAATCTTTCATTATTTTATTTAAGAAAGCATATACTTGTAAATACACACATAGCTTTTTACTCTCATATTAATTTCAAAAAGTACTGAAATATATTTACCCATTATATGTTTGAGACACACCGGCAAAAGGCTCATTTTCACAGTTGGCATAAACAAATACAAAACTCAGCACAAGAGCAACTAAAGATGTGAGCAAAGCAAACTTCATTGTGTTTTTACATGTCATTTTGAGTTTTGAAACAAGGACACCACCTAAAATCTGACCAAGAGCAGCTCCAGGAATTATAACAGCCCCTGATGAGAAAGAAGACACAGCAAGTGAGAAAACATACAAGTGTAGTCAGTTACTCTCATGACAATTGGAAAACATCAAAAACAAGCACCAGTACTATTTTAACATATGAATGATATCTTGTGATTTATAATGTTTTGAATATTAAGATCAACAAATATTCTCTTTTGCTATATAGCCTCTGTATTTCTTGTTCATACAACAGACTGCCTAATATCAGAAAATCTGAAACTTTTCTCAAAATCGGTAGTTTAAATTTCAAGAAGTGGGCTATCTGAAATGATATATTATTCTAATAAAACTTTAATGTAGTAAAGTAAAATTATTAGATTAAATTTGAACAAAGAAGAAAATGGTTTACCTCCAAGGGTAGCTGCAAAGCTGGAAGACAATCCAAATTGATTTTCTATAAATTTAGGTAAAAATGTAGCAAATCCAGTAGTAATTAAGGCTTCTGAGGAAGTTGAAAAAACCAAACACATAAAGACAGTATTCCTCAACAAACTCTAAAGAAAAAAATATAGTTTATCAAATGAATAACTATGCTTATACTGCAAAATATAACATTAGAATGGCAGCATGATGAAATGGCAAATTTTTAATAAACACAATATAGTTATCTATAAAATTTCAGCATTTCCTCTAGCATAAAATGGAATATTAATATCTTCACATATACAACATTGAGAAAATTTATAAGTGGAACATGTAGAGAATTGACAGGTGATTGATTCAACAGTAGGGTGACTGTGCCTTTATCATATGCAAAGGATAGGGTAAAGGAGGTAAAAGCCAGGTTGGAAAAGTTTCCTTCTCCAGCCTACTATAAATCTCCATACATTAAATCTATCTCTTGTTTGATTTATTTTAGTATGTTTTGAATTCCCGTTTCTACGAAATGAAGAAATTTAGCTATAAGCACAGATGAGAATGGTCTCGTAGTATCAAATTTGTATTGTTCTATGAGTAAAGGACTCAGTAGTTAAGAAACAGATAGTTATAGAGCTCAGCAATTTTAAATAAATGGGTACACTGCTGGACTTCTCAGAATCTTAAGCAATCAGAGGAGAGTATAGAGATTAATTAATCTAATATATTTACTCACTAAATGAAAACCAAATTATAGTTCTGGAATATTAAGTGAAAAAAATTTCATTAAATCAAGCAAAATACACACTCTTACAAACACACACAGGAGTCATGAAGAGGTAAGATAAGAGAGTTAGAAGTCAGATCCAGATGATCTAACTTAAAAATATTAGTAGTGACAAAAAAGAGAAAAAGTACCTGAATGAAAGCATTCAATAATTTTAAAAATAATAATAGCAGAAAATATTTAAATATTCAGGTTGAAAAAGATAATGGAGTCCTAGAAAGAATTAATGAGAAAACACACATACTTAGGCATAACCTAATAAGTTGCTTGAAAGCAAAGATAAATAAATTATAAATTTGCAGATGGAAATAAAAATGAATCATACTAACTTGGATGGAACTTCTCAACCACAACACATTTAACTAGAAAAGAGTAAGATAATATCCATAGACTTCTGGGACTAAAAGAGTATGGTCAGAAAATGTCCATTTAGTCAGAAATATCATTTAGTATTCAAGGATACTTATATGCTACTTTGTCTGAGGAAAACTAGCAATAAAATATTGAACCCAGAGGGATCTGAATCAGAATTGAGACCTCAAAGCATGAAACCATAAGAATAAAAAAAGCAGTGGTGAATAATAACCCTTGATGGTAATATACATAAAAACTTATAAAATAAATAGGAATATATGACATAGAACATAACTATTACAAAAGAAAATAGTAGTTGGAATTAAAAATCATGAACAATGTCAGCGAAACACACGAATGTGCCTGCTTGGGAGGGAACAGAGTTTAAAGGTGGGATAAACAGAGTTTCAGGCTTTCATTTAAGGAGGAAACTGAAAATGACTGAGAAGTAAATAATTTCAAATCTTGAAAAGGTAAAATTATAAACTCCTATATGTACAAAACTTTTATGATGCTAAATGGAAAGAATGTTTTTCTGTGCAATACAACACAACAGACCGTAACACTTGTTTCTTTAATCTCAAATTCAAACCAAGTAACCACTAACTGCCACCTCTTTCACAAGGGAAAAATATTGGTTTGACTTTCTCAAATATATATTCACAATTTAGTGATAATTGATTGATCTATTACATAAAGGATATGGCATGGAATAATGAACTATAGTGCTAAAGAGAAACCAGTGAATATTGATATTGCCATTAAGAAAACTCATGTTCTTTCAACCATTCTATCCTGGAATAGTTCTCATTTACTCAAAGCATAATAAAATTAAATCTGAGGAGTTATTTACTTATAAGAGCTAGAACTATAATAAGTAAGAAAAATGCATTATGGAAATATTTGTGTATACATATTTATTTATATGTATATGTAATATATATATCTACCAATTTATATGTGGAAGAGGGTGTGTGTGTGTGTGTGTGTGTGTGTGAGAGAGACAGAGAGAGAGAGAGAGAGAGAGAGAATGTTTAAGTGTACAGTGTGATTTTACCTTTAGAGCAGCCGGAAAATCTTTAAAGCTTGTTCCAAAACTCTCCTCACTGTGTTTTAAGGAACTACTCTTATCCTGGTGAGTCTGGGAAATTCTTTCACCTTGAATTTTTGCTGTACCTAAAAACATAGTAAATGTACTTGCTCTATCACTTCATTCTTAATTTTTTTAAATGTTTACTTTTAATTTTTTCATTTCTTAAAATTTTTTATTCTCAAGTTAGTTAAAATACATGTAGTTAGTTAAAATACGTGTAGTCTTGGCTTCAGGAATAGAACCCAGCAATTCATCACTCACATATAACACCCAGTGCTCATTCCAACAAGTGCCCTCCTTAATGCCCATCATCCATTTACCCCACCTACCCCACACTCATCAACCCTCAGTTTGTGCTCTGTATTTAAGAGTCTCTTATGGTTTGCCTCCCTGTTTTTATCTTATTTTTCCTTCCCTTCCCCTATGATCATGTTAAGTTTTCAAATTCCACATGAGTAAACTCATGTGATATCTTTCTCTGATTTATTTTGCTTAGCATAATACCCTCCAGTTCCATCCCCGTTGTTGCAAATGGCAACATTTCATTCTTTTTCACCACTGAGTAGTATTCCATTGGATAGATAAATAGATAGATATACTACATCTTCTTAATCCATTCATCAGTTGATGGACTTTAGGGCTCTTTCCAAACTTTGGCTATTGATGATAGCACTACTATAAACATTGGGGTGCATGTGCCCCTTCGAATCAGCATTTTTGTATCCTTTGGATAAATTCCTAGCAGTGCAACTGCTGGATCATAGGGTAGTTCTATTTTTAATTTTTTGAGGACCTCCATACTGTTTTCCAGTGTGGTTGTACCAGTTTACATTCCCACCAGTAGTACAAGAGGGTTCTCCTTTCTCCTCATCCTTGCCAATACCTGTTGTTTCTTGTTTTGTTAATTTTAGCCATTCTCTGACCAGTGTGAGGTGGTATCTCAGTGTGGTTTTGATTTGTATTTCCCTGATGACGAGTGATGTTAAGCATGTTTTCAGGTGTCTGTTTGCCATCTGGATGTCTTCTTTGGAAAACTTTATTCTCCCCCATTTCTTCACTGGATTATTTGTTTTTTGGGGTGTTGAGTTTGGAAATGCTTACTTTTTAACTGACATACACTTGCACAAGTATGTAAAACCATAACATAAGAAGCCAGTTCCTCTGTCAATGAAATTGCACAAATATCTATCTATGTAATTTGTTCTGAGTGCCAGTATTATTACTATTACCTAAGGAAGTTCGAACCAGTCTAAAAATTAAGATGAGACAATTCTGTTCCAATGACATATTTATCCTCTTTATCTAAAAAATCTCTTAATTTTCTTCTTTTTGAATGGTTCTCTTTTTCATACATTATATATTAAACAAAGTATGTTTGAAGTTCTTTTAACTCTCTTTAATTCTAACATGCTTCGCAGATGAAGTATTTACCATGTATTACCATGTCCCCTCGATTTTTAATAATGGTACTGTGAATAAATCTGAGAAAACAGTCAGTATATGGAATTATAAGTTGGATGCCCCAGGGTAGAAAGAAATCAGTGAGTCCAACTACTTCTACTTTGCCAAATTTTCTTTTGCCCATTCCCAAAAGTTAATCATCTACCCTTTTACATGTAATAGAAACAACTGTTTAATCTTCAGCCTAAAGAGAAATACTTTCACAGATAATTGAACTATGTAATTATATATAAGCGAAATTTTACAGAGAAGGGAAATGGATATTCTTTTCTATTAGTCTTTTCCTTTTGGACAAACTAATAATGAAATATAGTGAAAAATGAGTATACTACAGCATTACTTTAATGACAATTGAAAAAAAGTACTTGTTCTCTCATCAACAAATAACGTCAATGATTTAAGGCAGAATAATTATTGGGTACTGAGTAACTAAATACAAACTAATAGTTTGAAAGATACTTGTAGCTTGCATATACATAAAGCAAGATTCCAGACAACACACAAAAGCAAATTTAGTTAAGTATATAGTAAGAAAGTACCCATGTACCGTTTTATTGCTTTTATTAATTGGAAATAAAGGGAAACCATAAGTATTAAGATCGCTACCCAATATTTCCTGAAGACAGATGTTCAAAAGTTTACATAGGCAGACAACCGAAATTCTGTAAACAATGAATATTCTAGGGTTCTTATCAATTATACAGAAAGCAACAGTTGGCCTAGAATTGGAATACAACTCTTTGATTTTAAAGAAAATGATTACCTGGTAAATGTTTTGGGAAGCATAAAAAAGGAATTATCAAAGACCAAGCAAAGAGCCAACACAGAAGAAATCCAATCCACCATGCCCCCAGCCATCGTGGATCATCTTCAGTAATATCTATGCTATATGACAAAAAAACAAAATGTAAAAGTCAACTTTACCTTGTTCATTAAAATTTAGTTATGATAATCATATACTTTGTAATTCAAGTGTATATATAGGGGAATATTATTATACTATTCAACATATTAAGTGGAGTCATTGTTATGAATCACAACAGAAAGCAGGCATAAATGAGAACTATAAAATGGTTTACAAAGTATTTCAAAATGGCAATGTGACATAAAAGTGTAAAATATTTAATAGAAAATACATGTATGCTAAATATCTGAAAGCATACATAGAATTTCTAAACATTCTTTATCTAATTTGGCTAAGTTTTTCTTCTCTACTATATTGAATACATCTAATAGCAAATCACTGATCTGTGATAAAGTCTGTGCTTTAGTTAAGGCATTCACTTAAACATAAAATTCTTTTATTTATTTATTTATTTCTGAAGTATAATTGACATACAATATTATACTAGTTTCGGGTATACAACATAATGCGATATTACTATACATTATAAAATGTAAGTCTATTTAACATCTGTCACCATATATAGCTGCAGAAGTGTTTTTCTTGTTTTGAGAACATACAAGATTTACTGTATTAGCAGCTTTCAAATATTCAGTCCAGTAGTTCTAACTATAGTCTTTGTGTTGTGTATTAATCCCATGACTTATTTATTTTATAACGGGAAGCTTGCACCTTTTGCCTCCCTTTACCCATTTCACCCATCCTCCACCTATAACATATAACATATCCAAATGGTAGCCATGAATTTGTTTCCTGTATCTATGGACTTTCTTTTTTTTGGTTTGTTTGTATGGTTTTTTTTTTTAGATTCCAAATATATATGAAATCATATAGTATTTGTCTTTCTCTGTCTGACTGTAAAGATCTTCTTAAAGTAATTTATTAAGTGTTTTAGAACAGTTCCCATAGTTTTAGATCAAGATATTTCTGGGACTCCTGGGTGGCTCAGTTGATTGAAGGTCCAACTCTTGATCTCAGCTCAGGCCTTGACCTCAAAGTCATGAGTTCAAGCCCCACATTGGTGCCTGCCCAGCATGGAGCCTCCTTTAAAATATATTTTCTCTCCCAGACATACCATTCCTACAGCTCATGTAATTTTCCACTGAAATTTAAAACCTTTCTTAAAAACCCAGCTCTCTGTTTCAAGGACTTCCTCCGCACATCTTTTTATATAGTCTCTAAAAATTAACCTGGGACTAAAAGCTCAAAGAGCAAATCACACATCCATGACCACATTTTCTATTCATTACTCACAATCACAAAAAGGATTGTGCAGTTTTACTTCCTAGTGGTAAAATGAGAAAATATGGCCTCCCCAAAGGTTACTAACTTCTCTATATTTCAGAAAAAGAGAAGGTAAGTCAGTGGTTAAAAGGGAGATTTGGAAGTCAAAAGATCTACTTGGATTTATGTCTTAGCCACTTACCAACCTCTATGTATCAGTTACCTTATAGGATTATTAAGAGAATTAAATGAAGTGGTATGTAAAATAAAGTAACACACAAAACCGACAGAAGACTATAAAAAATAGTATGGGATAAATAAATATTTCCTATTATTATCCTCTATGGTCACAGTTGAAACCATACAATTACATTTCCTATGACCATATCGAAGCTACTACAGCATTTAGTTTGAGAATCATAGACTTTTGAGACTTTTCAGGCTATCTACACCCAGCTAAATCTACTAAAAGCACAACTATTTTTTATTACATTCTTCTTCCTGAGCAATGCATGAAGTCTTAGAGGTTTATTTTGTAAATTTTCACAGATTAAGCATCCTTATTTTAAATGCATTATACTAAGGGGTGGTATAGCATTAATTCATGAAGTGCAGATGAAGTACTATATAAATATTGTGTGTATTCAGTTTTGTTTCCTGAAAAATCCCTCATGCTATCTGAGGAAATACTTTGAAAATGTTCTATGATGATACCATTTTTAAAATAAACATATAAAAGAAAAAGAGATGTTGCCTTGCCTTTGTCCCATGCCCACATCAATGTACATGGTTAGCAGCTGTCCTCCCAACACATAGCCGATAGCAGGGCCTAATATTGACATAGAATAGCCAATTCCTAGAAGAAGAAAGACATTGAAAATGGTCAACTGTACAACTGTGCTTTGAATAGTGAATACTGCTTTGAATAGCTTATAAAAGTGAAGACAGACAAATATTTTACAGTAGAAAAACTATGAAATGATTAGAATTACATCAAAATTATACATATTTTCAGTAAAAAAAATACCATTTGAATGGTACCACTTGTCAAGTCAAAGAGCTTAAAAATATTTTAAAAATAAATAACTATAAAACATTTTAAATATAAACATATAATTCAATGTATAAATTGTTAGACTATAATAATAACTGCAATAAATCTAACAACTATAAATTCATGGAAAGTTACATAATGTTACGTGGTGGCAGAGGTAGTGCATCTACTACTACCATTTGTAGATGGTGATATTATTTACTGTTTACAATTCTTATGGAAGAAAATAATGTGAAATAAGAGGACTTTTCCATTCTGTAGACACTCCAAAAGCATCTGTACTTTGCAACAAAGCAGCTGATTTTAAAACCTGGATCTGGGCATTCGTCTGTGTCCTAAAAGTAAGCCATTAACTTAAACTCCTGCGTTTAGTGAATCTTCCACTTTAACTTGCAGCAGAATTATACTGACCTTATTTCTCTTAGATACTTAAATTTTTGCTATACATAACATTTAAATTTTTGCTAAAAATATGCATATATTAGTATCTTCATATATTACTACCTTCTGAATTTTTTTTTTAATTTTTAACATTTATTTATTTTTGAGAGACAGGGAGAGACAGATCATGAGCAGGGGAGAGACAGAGAGAGAGGGACACACAGAATCGGAAGCAGGCTTCAGGCTCTGAGTTGCCAGCACAGAGCCCGACATGGGGCTCAAACCCACGAACTGCAAGATCATGACCTGAGCCGAAGTCGGACGCTCAACTGACTGAGCCACCCAGGCACCCCTAAATTTTTTATTAACTGCTGAGATTCTCGTTCTCATACACAAAAGAACAAAATATAACATATCCAAAGCTAAGCATGTGTCAATGGCAAAAATGACGTCTATACTTGACCAAGTCTCCAAAGTAAAGGCCATGCAAGACGATCTGAAAACCTATAAGAACTCTGAAGGACCAGAGTCAAGATTCTGAAGAGAGATATCTAAAAAATTGGGACTGATTTTTTTCCTATGTATATTTGCTGATTCTATAAGAGACACTCGGGGTTTGTTAGTCTCTGGGAATGAAGGAAATCAGAGCTGCAGTTCAGGGCCCCTAACTTGGGAGTTATTAACTTCCTCTACCCTATATTTTATGTTGGCACCTAGGAGGCTATACTCTAAAAATGGGTGAGTTAGAAGTAGACTTGCTCACAAATTGTAAGGAAAAGATTGTAAGGATTGAGACGTTACATTAACCACTTTTTTAAATTCACTCTAAAAGGTAGCAAATTTTGACTGGTTTTTTTTGCCCCTTTTTGCCTAGTTATGTATAAATTATGTTTCATAGAACATTTTTTATATTTATCTACCAATAATAGATACTATTTTAAAAGAAAGAAAGAATGGAGGAAGATTATGGAAATGGAGAAATAAAAAGACATAAAAAGCATAAAAACAGAAGGATTTCATGCAACAAAACCTAAATATCTACTAAAAAATACTGATTATCTGAAGTTGAAAAAAATCAGGTATATAAGATACTATAATTAAGTGTTCATGTCTTCCTTAAATGAAATAGATAAAATTAAAATGTGTTTCCCAGTTTTGTTACTTTTGTTGTTTTCCTTTGTTCTCAAAAATTACCATTTGATGAATTCCTACAGAATAACAAAGAGTTAACATAGTAGGTCTGTGACTGTTAACTTAGAAAGACCTGTTTGCAAGGCTGGCCCTTGGCTGTCATTTGGGATTTATTTAACTGTCCAGAGGGATGCCACCATTCCCTAACAAGGGGCCCTGCCTCACTGTGCCTATATTGTATAAACAATATGGTTTTGCCGACCACTTGTATTCCTTTTAAGAGTCCAGAACTTTAATATATGCAAGGCAAAGGGTCCCTATATGATCAACAACCAATAAAATCCTTGGGTATTAAATCGCTAATGAACTTAACTGGTAGAAAACATTTCAAATTCCTTGCTGGCAGAATTAATTGTGAACTGTATGGCTCCACTAGAAGGAAGCTCAAGCTTGGAGGCTTGTACCTGGTTTATGTCTGTACTTTTCCTTTTGCTGATTTTCTTTCACATCCCTTTGCTGTAATAAATCATATCTATGAATATGATTATATGCTAAGTTCAGCAAGTCCTCCCAGAGATTTATCAAATCTGGGACAGTCCTGAGGGCCTCCACTCCAGCTACCGCATTTAAATAATTTTTTAAAAACTTCATAATTTTGTGTGTTACTAACACATAAAGATGAAAATTGTTTTAAGAGAATTCTTGATCAGAAGAAGACTTCAGAAAGGAAATCCGTTAAACTGGTAAAGTGAAAAGCATCATTACTAGCTAATTGAAATAAAAGCGTTACTAATTAGTAAATGAAAGAGAAGCTACACAGATAACTTGTAGAGAGAGACAATGAGACTTTGCAGAGAGACCAAGACAAAACAAGTAGAGAAAATAACTAGAAGGGTAGTGGTTTTCATATTATGGAAGAGCCTAAGTAGATTTAGTAGTCTCTATCAGGATGGTTTTGAACATACTTGACTTCCAGTGACTACAGCAATAAGTTCTTATTATACGCTGAATGTTCGTGTCCCCTGAAAATTCCTATGTTGAAACCCAGGATGTAGGTTTCCAGTGTGATGGTAGGAGGCGAGATCTTTGGAACTGATTATATCACCAGAGTGGAGCCTTCACAAATTAATTAGTGCCCGTCTAAGATGCCCCAGAAAGCCCTTTCTTACCTGTCTGCCATGTGAGGACACAGTAAAAAGATGGCTGTCTATAAACCAGGAAGTGGGCCTCACCAGATACTGAATCTGTGGGTACTCTGATCTTAGACTTCCCAGGCTTGAGGGCCGTGAGAAATAAATTTCTGTTGTTTAGAAGCCAACCAGTGTATGGTATTCTGTTATAGCATATTGAAAGAACTAAGGCAGCCCCCTATATTAGAATAATAAACTGATAAAATGAAAACTGATCAAATGAAATATGAAACACATTAATCTGATGTAAGGCCACATATAGCCTAGTAAGCTCTACTTTGCAAGAATATTACAGAAGGAATTTAAGAGAAACTTATGCTACCAAAAATTAGATTCCATACCTCCCCCCATGCCACCAACCTAGAACTGAGCCATACATAAAAAGGATTAGTCTGAAATGAAAACTCCACAGAGTTCTGGGTATTATCTTGTGGTTTCTTTTGTTGACTTTAATCAAGTCCATACAGGTTGTAATACATCAAGTAGAATGGCTAACTTAATCTCCCCACCCTGTGTAAATTAACCTGAAGTTCAAGTAATCAAGATAGCCTAATGCTTGGATGGCAGTTCTAGGAAGGCTGGCATGCCCAGAACAGGATATAGAGCAGATTTCAACAAAACTCATAACTGCATTCAACTGAAGGACATGTGTCAATAAACAATCAAAAAGAGTAATACTGCCCTATCTAATATTTAATGGAAATCTAACAGAAATACCTATGAAATTACAACTTTTGATAAGCATATATTATGCTTTTACTTATCAATTTAAAAAGCAATAAAATGAAATGATACTGAAACATTTATTTTATAGGGAAACTTACCTATGTAAAGAGAAGATTTGTGTGTGGGCACAGAATCATCAATAAAAGCTGTTCCCAGTGTATAAAGAGGAGTTCCTCCTGTTCCCAACAATAGTTGTCCCAGGACGAACACATACAAGTAGTTAGAAAGTGAAGAACTTGAAGAGGTGCAACTGATTCTGTTCCTTGTGGTTGAGCAAGTATCTTAGGGGTACAAAAAATTAAATTATGAATTTGCAGAAATTTAGCTAATAATTTAAATATCTTTCTTTATAAATCAGACTTACCTAACATAACTGTCTTAATTTCTTTCAATCACTTCACTTTGATTAAATTGGTTTTTAAATACATATATTACTAAAGAACATTTATAAAATATTATCATGTTAAAATATAGAAAATATAGAACAAAACTGAGAAACTAACAATCAAAATTCACAAATTTTGGGGTAAATTAAGGTAAACACTATTGAAGCATGTGGTGCCAGGGAAGGAGTTTTCAGATTAAGGAAAAGAAACAAACAAACAAAAAATCCAAAAAAAACTAGCCTTTATTTTTCTTTCCAAGTCATAAATACAGTATGAGCACCATAATGAATTCACCAATCAATACCTTAAACACATGTGAAAAGTATACTTAGGTTATAGGTTAAAACAGTAATTTCTCAATGTTTACAACAAAGTCATAATATTTGAAGTTCTGCCTAATTCTTTATTGTAGCTCAAACTATTTTATTAAATTTATTTTTTGAAGCAAATTTGGCTCTAGAGGATATTCTTCTGAATATCATCAAAGGAAAAATGCTTATCTTTAAGATTTAGTTAAAATATTTTTTAAAAAATCACAAAGAGTGGATATTATAGTAAATCTACTTTTACTAAACTCATCAGATAATATTAATGAGCAAAGATGCTTGTTAAAAATATATTCCCACCATGGGACACCTGGATGTTTCAGTCTGTTAGGCATCCAGTTCTTGATTTAGGCTCAGATCATGATCTCACAGTCATGGGAGCCAACCTTGCATAGGGCTCCCCATTGAGTGTAGAGTCTGCTTGGTCTCTCTCCCTCTCTCTCTGCCCCTTCCCTTCTTTCCCTTAGAATCTGGTGTAATATCTAGGAATCTGCATTTTAACAATGGCCTTAGCTAATTCTATTTTCATTTCCTTAATATCAGATCAAGATTACTTCCTGAATGATGTAAGGCACCCCCCTCCTCCAAGCACCAATCCTGAAGATTCTTTAACTGGTTCATGGCCATCAAATTTTCAGATGCAAATTTTATGTATAAAATATTTTATTTATTTATTTATTTATTTATTTATTTATATTTGAGAGACAGAAATGCACACAAGTGGGGAAAGGAGCAGAGGAAGGGAGAGAGGGAATCTTAATCAGGCTCTATGCTCAGCTTGAAACTTGACCATGGAGTTTGATCCCATAACTCTGGGATCATGACTCAAACCTAAATCAAGAGTCAGATGTCAACTGACGGAGTCATTCAGGTGCCCTTGCATAAAATATTTTTTTAATTTAAAATATATCTTATAATTTTGTACATATTCAGATTATAAGATGTTTATGTATATTTGGGCAGATAATTTGTTTCTAAAACTGGACTAAATCTGCATTATTTGTGTTACCTCCCTTACCATGTCAGATATTTGAACAATGATTTCTGGTTTCAATATTCATTTTCCTGGAGGTAGAAGACCAGACTAAGAATAATCTATTATTATTTATTACATTGCAGAATGGAATATATTTAAAGGTATTTTTTAATTTATTATTTTTTCTATTTCTTTTTCATGATATATAAATATATTTTTCTAGTAATCTGGTAGGTATTTTGACTATGTGAGTATTCTCTGGGGTTTTGGTGTTTGTTTTTTTCCAGAGGAAGTAATTACATGAAATTTCAACATGTTTGTTTAAGTAAATTTGAAATAGCACAGAAGATCAAGAGAAAGACAAAATCTCCCTTCCCCCTGCCTACCTCCACTTTATGCTCTTCCATGTAACTCAGAGGGAGGTAATGACCACTGTTAATAGTTCCTTTTATTTTTTTCGGACATTTTCTCACACATTCACATGTTTTATATCCATTTACTCTTTTTACACAAGTACCGTCATACTAAACAAACTACTCCTATACTCAACAACTTCCAGTTTTCACTTATGTCCTGGACATCTTTGAAATTTAACTGTATTTAAATTTCTTTGTTGGTACTGCCATAACATTCCACAGCATAAATGTATTCTAATGTATTTACTTAATCCACAATTTATACTTAATAATTAATAACATAACATATATCGGGGCGCCTGGGTGGCTCATTCGGTTAAGCATCCGACATCAGCTCAGGTCATCATCTCACCGTTCTTGAGTTCAAGCCCCACATCACGCTGTCTGCTATCAGCACAGAGCCTGCTACAGATCCTCTGTCTCCCTCTCTCTCTGCCCTCCCATGCTCATGCATGCTCTTTCTCTTTCAAAAATAAACATTAAAAAAATAACACATATTGTTATATTGTACATATATTTATGTCATTACAAACACGTTGTGGTAAGTATTTTTACCACTTCCTTGGCCTATTTATGCAAGCCTATCTGTAGTAGTTTCCAAAAAGTGGAACTGCTAAGTCAGAGCGTATAAATATTTATATTTTGATACTGCACAGCAACACTTTCCATAATAAAATTAAATTACTACCAATCTCACTGGTTAAAAAATACCACACACATTTTTTTCAATTCAATATTTATTTTATTAGTCACTTACATATTTTTTCTGTGAATGTTTCAAATTTACTTCATAGGTCCTGATATTTGACTTATAAAAGTCTTCCCTTCTCCAAAGTAACATACAGAGTAACATGATCTTATCCTAATACGTTACAGTTGACCGGAGAACAATGCAGGGGTTGGAACACCAAATCCTGCACAGTTAAAAATCCATGTATAACTTTTGACTTCCCAAAACTTTACTAATAGCCTGCTTTTGATGAGAACTCTTACTGATAAACAGTTAATTAACACATATTTTGTATGTTACATGTATTATATACCATAGTCTTACAGTAATAAGCTAGAGAAAAGAAAATGTTAAGAAAGTCATAAGGAGGAGAAAATACATCTCCAGTACTGTGTTTGTTGAAAAAAATCTATGGGTATAAGTAGACTCCCACAATTTAGACTCATGTTTTTGTGTTTTTCAATTGTATTTTTAATTCATGTGTAATATAGTTTAGCAGGAAAAGACAAGGATGCAGCATTATGTTGGAGTAACCAAAGAGCATTTTTAATGTAAGACACTCAGTTTTATTTCACTAATCTTTGTAGTCTTTCTCTGGCTCAAATCTCATGTAATTACTTCAGCTGTCTAAGCTTTGAGATATCAGTATCTCAGCCCAGATATGACCCATTTCACAGAACTGCATAAAAGACTCTTCAATAGTTAACATCTTCTTTAATCATTTTCCCCAAATAAACAAGGCCAAAGATCTACTTATGAATACTACTATCTCCAATATACTACTCTACTATTTCTGAATAATTTATTTCTATTGCTTTTCTTCGAATTGATAAAAAGAAATGACACACTAAGCCACAGAAAGGCATGGATGAATCTTAAGTGCGTATTGCTAAGTGAAAGAATCCAGCCTGGGGAGATGAGGTTAAGATGCGGGAGAGTAAGCGGTTTGCCTCATCCTTCAAACACAGCTAGATAAATATCTAATTGCTCTGAAGACTGAGACACCAAACTACACAACTAGAGGAAAAGAAGAGGCTGCACTGTAGAAGTTAGAAGGTGTGGAGGTGTGATTTAAGATAGAAAAGGATCGCTGGTGCTAGGGAAGAGAGAGGAGTTTTGATCACGGAGAAAGGAGCGACACAGAGAGATTGGTGGGGGGTAAGAGTAAAGCAGTGTACAGGGGATAGCACAAGAAAACCACTTCCCTAAAAGCACAGACTGGGAAAATTAGAGGGGCTGATTATTGTGAGTTTTTTCAACCAGCAGAGCTCAAAAACTGTAGTTTTAGAAGTCTTTGCTGTGGGGTGTGGAGCCCAGCAAATGCAGATGTGCTCCTGTGGAGAAGGATGGCAAAGGCTTGGGAGTGGATGGCCCAATCTGCAGATCCCCTGGGATACACTGTGAGAAGGCAGTTTTTTCTTCTTGAAGAATATCAGGGAGAAGTGTCATTACCTCTCAGGGAACAAAAGAGCCAGCAGGCTCCACTGCACTGTCCCATTCCTTAGCATAGGGGAAGAGACATCTGCTTGGACTCTGTTTTTTTGCTGTGTTTTAAACTCCACGCCCCTGCCTGTGTGTGTGTGTGACTGCACTTCTGGAACAAACTGGCACCCTCCCCAGTGCAGCAACCATCCCCGAGAGGACCAGCACAGGTCCATGCCATGCTGGGTCCCTAAAGTTTGGAGTTTTGAAACTCAGTCAGTGTGCCTGAGATGAAACACAGATGCACTGCACTGCTGGGAAAGCACACCCCAGACACAGACAAGGTGAAAGTAGGGATTTGAGGGAAGTCTGAGAGACATGAGGGGGAAATGTTTGCTCTTCTGTGAAGGCTTTCTGGACAATGGTGGGAGCAAGCTTCCCTCCCTGGGGAGGAAGGAGAGGGCTGGCACCATTTTTCTTACCCACCCATCAGCATGGACTGACTTTATGGAGCAAAACAGCACCTACAGTGAAGGCCTCAGCCACTACACCAAGGCCCACACCTCTGCACTATGCAGGTGCTTTGTTACTAGGGCAAGTATGCCTGAGAATCAGAACAGTGGGCCCTTCCCCGCAGAAGACCAGCACAAAACTCCCCCCCTCCCACACACACACACACCAAACCAGACCACAGAGTGCTGCAAAGTTTCAGCTCTGGTGGAAATAGGATACAGCCTCTTTTAACAAGCAGACCAGACAGAGCACACCTAGTTAAAACCTGCCACACTCTGCACAAGATCCAAGTGCTTACCACTGCAGGCAAGGAAAACTCTGCAGAAGACTGCCCTAAAAAAGAGCAGACAAAACACAGCAGCAGAGTGCACATAGCATACACCAGAGACCCTTCTTGAAGCACCAGGCCCTAACAGTATATGATCTCTTCTTCATAAAGCCATTTTTCTAAGGAGCAGGAAACACAGCAGGCTTTCCTAACACAGAGAAGAAGACAGAGACCTGGACAAAATGCCAAGATGCAGGAGTTCATCCCAAAAGAAAGAACAAGAAAAGGTCACATCCAGGGATCTAATCAAAGCAGATATATGTAGGGGTGCCTGGGTAGCTGGATCGGTTGAATATCCAACTTTGGCTCAGGTCATGATCTCATGGTTTATGAGTCTGAGCCCCACATCAGGCTCTCGGCTGTTAGTGCAGAGCCCGCTTCAGATCCTCTGACTCTCTCTGCCCCTCCCCACTCATTCTTTTACTCTCATATAAAAACATTAAAATATATATAAGTAATATGCCTGATCCAGAATTTAAAACAACAATCATAAAGATACTAGCTGGGCTTGAGAAAAGCATAGAAGACACCAGGGAGTCCCTTACTGCAGAAATAAAAGACCTAAAAACTCATCAGGCCTAAACAAAAAATGTTATAACCAAGATGCAAAGTCAACTGGATGTAATAACCACAGGATAGGAGAAGCAGAGGAATGAATTAAGTGATACAGAAGATAAAATAACAGAAAATAATGAAGTTAAAAACAAGAGGAAAAGAAAAATATTAGATCATGAATGTAGACTCAGGGAACTCAGCAACTCCATAAAGCAATAGTAACATTCCTATCTTAGGAGTCCCAAAAGAAGAGAGGAAAAAAGAAGAGAGCAGAAAGTTTATTTGAGCAAATTATGACGTTACAGGTAATACAATGACCTAAATTCATATCTATCGATAATCAATCTGAAACTAAATGCTCCCCTTAAAACATATAGGGTATCAGAAAACAAAAACAAAAACCAAAAAAAAAACAAGACTCATCAATACACTGTCTACAAACGACTCATTTTAGACCTAAAGACACCTGTAGATTAACAGTGAAGACACAACCATTTAAAATGCTAATGAACATCAAAAGAAAGCTGGAATAGCCATACTTATATCAGACAAATTAGATTTTATTTTATTTTTTTAATGTTTATTTTATTTTTGAGACAGAGAGAGACAGAGCATGAGCAGGAGAGGGGCAGAGAGAGAGAGAGAGACACGGAATCCAAACAGGCTTCAGACTCTGAGCTGTCAGCACAGAGCCCGACGTGGGGCTCGAACTCACAGACCACGAGATCATGACCTAAGTCAAAGTTGGGCGCTTAACCGACTGAGCCACCCAGACTCCCCACACTAGATTTTAAACCAAAGACTGTAACAAGAGATAAAGAAGAGCACTATATCATAATAAAGGGGTCTATCCAACAAGATCTAACAACTGTAAACAATTATGCCCCCAACTTGTTAGGACACAAATATATAAATCAATTAATCACAAACATAATGAAACTCAATGATAATAATACAGTAATCATAGGGAATTTTAATACCCACTTACATCAATGGAAAGATCATCTAAGTAGGAAATCAACAAGGAAACAACGGCTTTGAATGACACACTGGACCAGACTGACTTAACAAATACATTCAGAGCATTTTATCTTAAAGCAGCAGAATACACATTCATTTCAAGGGCACACTGGACATTCTCCAGAATAAATCACATACTGATCATAAATCAGGCCTGAACAAATACAAAAAGACTTGAGATTTTACCATGCATATTTTCCTACCTATGAAACTTGAAGTCAACCACAGGAAAAAGTTCAGGAAGACCAAATACATGGAGGTTAAAGAACATCCTACTAAAAATGAATGGGTTAACCAAGAAATTAAAGAAGAAATTAAAAAATACATGGAAGCAAAGAAAAATGAGAACATAATGGTCCAAAATCTTTGGGATGTAGCCAAAGCAGTCATTAAGAGAGAAGATTATAACAATACGGGTCTATCTCAAGAAGCAAGAAAAATCTCAAATATACAACCTAACCTTAAAACTAAGGGTGCTAGAAAAGTAACAACAAATAAAGCCTAAAGCCAGCAGAAAAAGGGAAATAATAAAGATTCAAGTAGAAATAAATAATGTAGAAACAAACAAACAAACAAAAACAGTAGAATAGATCAATGAAACTAGGAGCTGGTTCTTTGAAAAAATTAATAAAATTGATAAACTCCAAGCCAGAGTTAACAAAAAGAAAAGTGAAAGGATCCAAATAAATAAAATCACAAATGAGAGAGGAAAGATCTCAACCAACATCACAGAAATACAAAAAATTATAAGAGAATATTATGAAAAATTATATGCTATCAAATTGGCCAATCTGGAAGAAATGTATAAATTCCTAGAAACACATAACCTATCAAAACTGAAACAGGAAGAAACAGAAAATTTGAACAATCAGCAAATAAATTGTATCAGTGTAATTAAAAATCTTCCAACAAACAGAAGTGCAGGGCCAGATGGCTTCCCAAAGGAATTCTACCAAATATTTAAAAAAGTTAATACATATTCTGATCAGTTTTCCAAAAAAGTAGAAATGGAAGGAAAACTTCCAAACTCATTCTACCAGGCCAGCATTACCTTAATTCCAAAACTGGACAAAGACCCCACTAAAAACGAGAAATACAGGCCAATATCTCTGATGAACATGGACGCAAAAATTCTCAAGATACTAGCAAATTGAATCCAACAGTACATTAAAAGAATTATGCACTATGATCAAGTGGGATTTATTCCTAGGCAAGGGTGATTCAATATTGGCAAATCAATCAATGTGATACACCACATTAATAAAAAAAAAAAAGGATAAGAACAATATGATCCTCTCAGTAGATGCAGAAAAAACATTTGACAAAGTAAAGCATCCATTCTTAATAAATACCCTCAATAATGTAGGGATAGAAGGAACATACCTCAACATCATAAAGGCCATAAACAAAAGACCCACAGCTAATATCATCCTCAATGGTGAAAAACTAATTTTTCCTCCACAGTAAGGAACAAGACGAGGAAATCTACTCTCACCATTGTTATTTACCATAGTACTGGAAGTCCTAGCCTCAGCAAACAGACAACAAAAAGAAATAAAAACGTATTCAAACTGGCAAGGAAGAAGTCAAACTTTCACTATTCGCACACAACATGAAACTCTATGTAGCACATACAAAAGAGTACAAAAAATGCTAAAACTAATAAACAATTCAGTAAAATCACATGATACAAATCAACTTACAGAATCTGCTGCGTTTCTATATCCTAATACTGAAGCGGCAGAAAGAAAAATCAAGGAATAAATCCCATTTACAATTGTACCATAAACCATAAGATACCCTAGGAATAAACCTAACCAAAGAAGTAAAAGATTATCCAGACTCTGAAAACTATAAAATACTGATTTAAAAATAAAAAAACTGAAGAGGACACAAAGAAATGGATAAATCTTCCATGCTCATGGATTTAAAGAACAAATATTGTTGAAATGTCTATACTATCCAAAGCAATACATACATTGTAATGCAATCCCTACCAAAATATCCCCACAATTTTTCACAAAGCTAGAACAAACAATCCTAAAATTTGTATGGAACCACAAAAGACCCTGAATAGCTAAAGCAATCTTGAAAAAGAAAAGCAAAGCTGGAGGCATCCCAATTCCAGACTTTAAGCTATATTACAAAGCTGTAGCCATCAAGACAATATGGTACTGGCACTCGAACAGACACATATAGATCAATGGAACAGAACAGAAAACCCAGAAATGGACCCACACCATATGGACCCACAACTATATGGTCAACTAAGCAGGAAAGAATATCCAATGGAAAAAAGTCTGTTCAGCAAATGGTGCTGGGAAAACTGGACAACGACATGCAGAAGAATGAAACTGGACCCCTTTCTTACACTATACACAAAAATAAATTCAAAATGATGAAAGACTGAAGTGTGAGACAGGAAACCATTGAACTCCTAGACAAGAACACAGGCAGAAACCTCTTTGACCTCAGCCACAGTAACTTCTTACTAGACATGTCTCTGGAGGCAAACGAAACAAAAGCAAAAATGAACTATTCGGACCTCATCAAGATGAAAGTTTCCTGCACAGCGAAGGAAACAATCAACCAATAAAACTAAAAGGCAACTGATGGAATGGGAAAAGATATTTGGAAATGATGTATCTCATAAAGGGTTAGTATGCAAAATCTATAACGAACTTATCAAACTCAACACCAAAAAAACAAATAATCCAGTGAAGAAACAGGCAGAAGACATGAATAGACATTTTATCAAAAAAGACATACAGATGTGTAATAGACACATGAAAAGAGGCTTAACATCACTTATCATCAGGGAAATACAAATCAAACCCACTATAAGATACCACCTCATAACTTTAAGAATGGCTAAAATTAACAACACAGGAAACAAGAGATGTTGGCAAGGATGCAAAGAAAGGGGAACCCTCTCTTACACTGTTGGTAGGAATGTAAACTGGTACAACCACCCTGGAAAACAGTATTGAGGTTCCTCAAAAAATTAAAAATAGAACTGCTCTACAACCCAGCAATTGCACTACTAGGCGTTTACCCAAAGGATACAAAAATATTGATTTTAAGGGACATATGTACCCAATGTTTATAGCAGAATTATCAACAAAAGCCAAATTATAAAAGAGCCCAATGTCCATTGACTGATGAATGGATAAAGGTGTGGTGTGTGTGTATATATATAAAATGGAATATTACTCAGCAATCAAAAAAAGAATGAAACCTTGCATTGCAACCATATGGACAGAGCTAGACTGCACTATGCTAAGTGAAATAGGTCAAAGAAAGACATATATCATGATTTCACTCAAGTGGAATTTAAGAAAAAAAAGATGAACATAGGGGAAGAAGAAAAAAGAGAGAGGGAAGCAAACCATAAGAGACTTTTAACTACAGAAAACAAACAGGGTTGATGGAGAGACATGGGTGGGAAATGGGCTAAATGAGTGATGGATATTAATGAGGGCACTTGTTGTGATGAGCACTGGGAGGTATATCTAAGTGATGAATCCCTAAAGTCTACTCCTGATCCCAATTTAACACTATATGTTAACAAATATGAATTTAAACAAAAATTTTTTAAAAAAGAAAGAAAAGAAAAAGCATTAGAAAAAAGTGAGGGAAACTTGAATCAACTATGGACTTCAAAACAAAAAAAATTTTTATGCTTTTTACAGAGAGAGACAGCGTGAGCAAGGGAGGGTCAGAGAGAGAGGGAGAAACAGAATCTGAAGACAGGCTCCAGGCTCTGAGCTAGCTGTCAGCACAGAGCCCAACACAGGGCTCGAACCCATGAACTGTGAGATCATGACCTGAGCCAAGTCAGATGCTTAACTGACTAAGCCACCCAGGCGTCCCTCAAGTACGGACTTCAAATAATAAGAATAAACATTAACAGTTAATATATCAATAGTAGTTCACTAATCATTAAAAATGTAGCATACAAAGTAATATCTTAATGATGGGAGAAATTGGGGCGTCTGGGTTGCTCAGTCCGTTGAGTGCCAGACTCTTGATTTCAGCTAAGGTCATGATCCCAGGGCTATGGGATGAAGCCCCGTGTCGGGCTTCGTGCTGAGCATAGAGCCTGCTTAAGATTCTCTTTCTCTACCCCTTTCCGTCACTTGCGTGCTGTCTCTCTCTCTCTAAAATAAAGTTTAAAAAATAATAATAGGAGGAAATGGTTGTGGTATATTTGGAAACTCTCTAAACTACCTTCAAAATTATTCTGTATATCTAAAATTGTTCTAAATAGCAAGTTTAGTTAAAAATATTAAGTACAGAATAAAACAACCAATTACAACTAAAGTCTTACACTCTCACAAAAATTAAAAATAAAAATATATAGCAACAATTTTAATTAAGCAGATAGTACAAGAGATATAAGAATAGACAGAAAAATGTAGAACAAGAGACTTTAATTTTCATTTTTATCAATCCAAGAGAGAAAATTATTAAAAATAAGCAAGGATACACTGTATACACTGTATGTTAGCTAACTTGACAATAAATTATATTTAAAATTAAAATTAAATAAGCAAGGATAGATAAGACCTAAACAATATTATCAGTAACACTGCATTTAGGAAAACATGTCAAATTTTATACTGTGATAAAATTGTGTCTTCTGTTTTTAGGTCCCAAGGACAATTCTAAAAAAAAAAACTGACCAAATACTATGCTATAAAAATATCTATCTACATTCCAAAGAGGAAAATAACAATAACATTCTATGACCAAATGAAATAAAACTAGAAATTTGTAATACAATAGAAAATGAAAATGAACATGAAAAAAATTAAATTCAAAAAATTTAAACTCAAAAATATGTTTAACAAATTATTTTTGGATCAAAATTTTTGGAATTACGAAAATGCTCAGAAATTATGATACTAGAAAAAACATACATCAAAATTCACAAGCTGCAGCTAAAGTAGTACTTATGGGAAAGCATCTCATTCAAACAAAAAAGAACCAAATTGGAAAAGGAAAATAAAAATTAAAAATATATAAAAATAAGACACTCATTAATGAGTTACCCCCAACATTCATACCCCTGGAGCAAGATGAGCTTATGATAGAATATCTACAGAGGAAATAATGCAAAAGAAAAACTAAAAAATAAATATTAAAAAGGCAAACAACGAGGAGGACTCTCTAATTAAAGCAATAAAGAATTAAAAAATGACTAGATATATGATTAAGGAAATAAAAAATAATAATTAATAAAAAGTAAATCCTTTGAATAATCAGTAAAATAAACCACCGACTAACATAATGAAAATTACAACTATACAAATACTTGGAAAAAAAGGAAATGAACTAAAAGGAGATGACTTTTTAAAATTCACAAGAGACTACTTAGAGCAAATTTCTAGCAAATATATTTGAAAAACGAAAAATTAATTCCCAAGACCAGATAGCTGAATTGGAAGATAGACAATTGGAAGATTGTCAGGGAAATGGAGATGTCAGTTAAACAATTCCAAAAAATCATTACTTCAACAGTTTAATGAGTGTGAAAAGGATTCTTCTCTAGAGCCTCAAATGATAAGGCAGTCAGCTGACACCCTGAGTTTGAGACTGAGCAGAGAACCCAGCTGAGCTGTGCCAAACTCTTAACCCATGGAGACAGTAAGATAATATATTTATGCTGTTTCAAATTAAGTTTGCATAGTATGTTATACAGTAATAGAAAACTAATACAAACATCTCACACAAAGTTAGCCAAGGAATAATTTGCCTGATTCAAAGGTGAATAATAAAAAAAGAGGAAAAGCAAATGACATGGCAAAATAGTCTCCAGGAAAAAGTTACTATGATGTAGATTCAAAAATTACCATATTGCCATGGTAATTGAACATGATGACAATTGCTTTTTTTTAATTTTTAAAAAAATCTTTATTTATTTTTGAGAAACAGAGAGAGAGTGCAAGAGGGGGAGCAACAGAGAGGGAGACACAGAATCTGAAGCAATCTCCAGGCTCTAAGCTGTCAGCACACAGCCAGACACAGAGCTCGAGCTCAGGAACTGTGAAATCATGACCTAAGCCAAAGTCAGACACTTAAGTGACTGAGCCACTCAGTCACCTCTGAAAACAGGTATTTAATAAGCTCATAAATGTGATGAATAACAGAAGGGGGAGGAATGGGCTGAAAAAACTCAGAAAAGGCATGAAACAAAAATGAAAATTACCATAGAAATAAAAGTACATGAAAATGGGCAAAACAAGGAGTAGCACTATGAGAATCCCAAGAAGACATATTTGACTTGAAATATAAACAAAATTAAGTAAACAAATACTAAGATTTAAAAGATTAGAGAGAAAATTATAGACATCAGATCCAGACAAAGAAAATCAAAAATGTGCATAATAAATCAGAATAGAAAAAAGCATATATTCTGAGGTAAAACTTAGGAAAACTTTCCCAAAATAAGTGAAGGCTGAGCTATAATTTAAAAGAGCATAGAACATCCAGGAAAATTGGATGCAGGGCTTTTAAGACATTCCCTTAAAAAGTTACTGGATTTTAAAGGTAAAGAGAGACAAGTACAGTCAAGAAAAAAAGACAGTCACTTATGTAGAGGGAAATAAACAACTTGGCTGGCAACAGACTTTTCTAGAGCAACATCAATCTCATAAACCAAAGGAATGGTTACAGAAAGTAATCAGTGAAAAATAATGTGACTCACAAATTTTATACTCAAACCATCATTCAAATATATAGGCAAAAGACAAATATTTAAACATACTTCAAATCTCACAGAATTAACCTTTCCTGAAAAAAACAAAAACAAAAACTACTAGAGGGTACATTTCAGCCTACCAAGAAATACTGCTCTCTGAGAAGCCACGGTGACCTGAAGACCACTGCATCATAAAATATTAAATAATTTATTAAATTTCACTTGTAATAAAATAGCATTAAAAATAGCTAGGTTTATCTATTATGTGAATTCTGCAGTATTATTAGTTGAGGTAACTACTTGAACCTAGAGGTTCAGCATCTACTGAGAAATGAAAAAATTTCTGACAAAAAACTTCCAATGCTAATTTAAAAGCATGGGATTTGACAATACACCACAAGAGGGAGCACCTACGCCATTTATAAACATAGGGAGTGCTCCAAATAAAACTAAGGCTTAGAATTTCATTTAAAGGACAAACCAGTGTCCACTCCTGCCCACTAACATGTGCCGAAACTAAGGCAAAAGGGAAAAAGAAAACCTACATACCAGGGTATATGTAAGCCCAACCCTTATCCCCACTCAGAGGCCCAGAGCCTGCTGTCCCCAGGCATTTATTTACCTTCCAAACCTTGAAGTTAAGAAACCATGTTTTCTTCTGGGCCCGTCCTGCTGCCAGGGGTAGGGCAGGATGCCGCAGTTTGAGATGAGATTTCACTCCCCAACTCACATTTGGGTTTTTTGTTTTTTTGTTTTGTTTTGTTTTGTTAATTTTCAGGAGGTGCCCATACCTCCTGAGAAGAAACATAGTTTACTAGGGAACCTGATCTGCCTAATTACCTGCACCAGGTAATTTGAGGTGGCTGACTTTAATCAAAAACAGACTCTCTTTCTCCCTTCCCAGGGAATGATTGTGGTTTTCTCCCCCAGCTCCCCTTCCGGTCTCCCAGTGACTGCCTTGAAGAAGAAAGGACTGTTGCTTTTCTTTAAACCTGCCCAGGCCAAGTCTCTAACCAGAATCTGGCCTAGAGAGTGTAGCTCATCCCCACGTGCCTCTCCTACAACCTCTTTTCACTATCCTGCCACCAGTCTTTCAAAAACCTTTCTTTAAAAGCATTTCTTCAGGGGCGCCTGGGTGGCTCAGTATGTTAAGCATCCAACTCTTGATTTCAGCTCTGGTCATGATCTCATGGCTTTGTGACCCCACATCGGGCTTTGTGCTGGCAGCACAGAGGCTGCTTGGGATTCTCTCTCTCTGCCCCTCCCCAACTCGTGCTGTCTCTGTCTCTCTCAAAATAAATAAACTTAAAAAAAAAATGAAGTTTCTTTAAAGAGAAAAACAAATTAGCTTTCAGTTTGTGTCTGTAATATGGGTCCCTCTATGCATATGGGTCAAGGCAGGGCCCCCATTGCCCAGGGCTAAGGGCAGCTGGTGGTAGAAGACTTGAGAAAGCAGCAAGAAAAATACTCTTCCTGAATGTGAGGAACCACATTCTGAAGTCCTCATCCAACTGATGTAGGAACAGGAGATGAGCCAGGTGGCAGCAGAGACTTCTTAGGCTGCTTTTGTTCACAAAAATAGAGGGTGGGTGGTAAAAGATTGGACAAGGAATCTCAGACAATTCAGGACTCTATCTGTGTGGGAACTGAAAAGATAAGAAAGCCTTTGCCTGTGCAATCAATATAGGATGCCAGCCTGCTCACTCACCTCCTATGGGAACCTGAGTCAAGAAAGTGGTTTTCAAAAGAAGCTAGAACAGCATCTATATAAAGATGCAGTAAATAGAAAGAGCAACATACTTTTACTAAATTAAAATTAGGACACTGACCACAAAAGTAGTTTCATGGTGCAGATGAAAAGTGTGAACACATAGTACATCATGAAACAAAGCAATTATTTATCTGAAGGAAGACAGCAAAGCGGAAATGAAATAACTTAGAAATGTGAGAGAAAGAAAGCAGAGATGAAACATGAGGTGGCAGCGCTCAGGAAAGAAGAGAAAAATTAAAACGCCATAGAAATGAAGATAAACTAAAAGGGGCACAAAGGTGAAGAGACTGAAAAAACACAGTAACACTCATATAGTATAGAAATGAGAAAAGTGAGAGAAATAAATGATAAAGAAAGAGAAAATGTTAACTATATACAGTGGCAAAAGGAGATCATATATACACATAATTTAAGTACCTGAGGGGGGGGAAACAACGTCATGGAATAAAATACTCAAAGATATCATTTAAGAAAATGTCCCTAAAATCTAAAAATATGTATGTAAATCTATATACTTCAATTTCCATAACTGGGTGCCAGAGAAACATGACATGAACAGTCATCACCAACACAGAGCCTAGACTGGACTTTGAAGAAACACTCCAAATTGCACAGATGTATGGACTAATGAGAGTATTCTTTGTAGAGAATACCAGCAGTATACTGTATATCAAGTGTCACAAGCACTTCTAAATGACTTCAGAATACACAGGTGACCAGGGTCTACTGAGTACAATATAAGAAAGGATAAGAAATTCTAAAAATGTCAGTGATCAAATTATGAATGTACAAATGAGAAACACTTTAGTTATGATTATGAATAGCACCTTCTGAAAAACAACATATAGACCTTTCTCTAAAATGAAAAATACCTTAGGGGTACGTAGGTGCCTTAGTTGGTTAAGTGTTCAACTTTGGATTTTGGTTCAGGTCATGATCTCACAGTTCACAGTTCATGAGATCGAGCCCCACATCAGACTCCATGCTGACAGTGCAGAGCCTGCTTGGGATTTTCTACCTCCCTCTCTCTCTGCCCCTCCTCCGCTTGCACACACAGTCTCTCTCAAAATGAATAAATAAGCTTGTAAAAAACAAAATAAAATATATCCTAATGTACTCAGATTATATTGCTCAAGAGGAAATAAACTATATAAATAAATACAGTTATACTTTATGGTGCTTCTCAATACTCAAAGCTTTCACATACACTTCTTAACGTAACCTTTATAACTTTGTTTAATCATTTTATAAATGAGGAAACTGAAGCCCTAAGTCACATGCTATGTATAGTCAGATTTTTCTAACATAACCCAATACTCTGATTATAATCTTCTAATCCCCCAATGTATTCTCCATGATCTCTGAGCTACCATTTATTAAGTTGAACCATCACCTAGAGAGTTATAAAGCAAGATTTCCCAAGTATAATTTATGGAACCATAATTTGGCCTTCTATGGTCAAATCAGTGAGGGAAATACTCTATTATTACACCCTCCTCTTAGAGAGTAATAAGCATGCATGTATACATAATATGATAAGGTTTTTTCACAACATGTCATATATTTGTTACTTTTTTCTCCATTAATGTGTATCTCACAGAATATGCTTATAAAACACACTTTTGAAGAATGCTGGCTTCAAGTATGATAAAGCAGTCAAGTAAAACAAAAGAACCTTAAGTAATTAAAATTTTTTCAATTTAACACTTGTGTGGATAAGTTACAGAGTTAGTTTTATCAGTGATCACTTAATGATTCCTATTGCCAAGATTTAGGATTTTGCCTTTCACCTACTTTCTTAATATCCCTCTCCTTTGAAATGAACATCCATGGTCACAAATGTAGAAACTGAGAAGATGAGTCCAAATCTCAATTTTAACCTTCCAGTATCTCTTATACTCTAGAACTGTATTTCTAGTGCCAAATTTCTACCTCATATGTCAAAAACAAAATTCATCATCCTTCTCAAAAAACCCCTTTTCTACCTGATTTTCCAAAATCTGTTTATAACATCTAATTTCTAGTCATCAAGTTTAAAACATAAAAATCATTCAACATTATATTCCTTGCCTAAAATGACCATACCAGATGCTTTTCCTCCTGAAATCATATCCATTGTTCAAGCTCAGTTCAAATCCCACTTCTTATTAAGTTTTCCCCTGAATTGGCCAAAGGAAACTCTTTTTCTTCATTTACTAACTTTATTTATTCAGTGACTATGAACCCTGAAGTTTTAACTGTGTGTATGACTCACCAGGTTCTTGCTTATCATGCCTTACTTACATTTGATCTTTATTTATGTTAATAGCAATAACAGTTATATTTACTGAGTGGTCATCTTATCCAAGATCCTTGCCTATCATGTATTATCTAATCCCCAGAAACATTTTATGGAGGATGTACTGTTACTTTCCACATTTTACAGAAGAAAAAAATCAAGACTAGATTAACTGCTTCCAAAATCTGTAAGACTTAAGAGCCTTAAGTCTTAACAGATTCATCTCATGGTTAACAGTGACATAAAGTACAATTAACTGGTTACACAAATAGCTTGGGATGTAAATTCAAAACATTTCTATAAGGGTTTTTATAAAAAAACAAAAACTTTTAATATAATTTCTTACAATCTACTTATTTTCTCTAAAATACAAACTCCTGACCTAAATGACCATCAACCCACTCCAAGAAAAACAGAATCCAACACACTATGAATCTAATAAGAATGACCAAAATGCAAAAAACCTTTCTAAAACATTAGAAAATCCTTGTATAATTTTTACCAAGAAATTTGAAATGTCTTAAAATAAAAATATTGACTTTAAATTATACAAAATTCTGTGACACCTGTGTGTCTCAGTAGGTTAAGCACCCAGCTTCGGTTCAGGTCATAATCTCACAGTCCGTGAGTTCGAGCCCCACATCAGGCTCTCTGATGACAGCTTGGAGCCTGGAGCCTGGTTCGGATTCTGTGTGTGTGTGTGTGTGTGTGTGTGTGTGTGTCTCTTTCTGACCCTCCCCTGCTCACACTCTGTCTCGCTCTCTCTCAGAATACATATTATAAAATCTTCTAAAAATTATACAAAATTTGTATGGATCTATGATTCTGGAATAAATTGAAATGGGAATCAAAAGTTTACCTCTAAAACCAAACTATGTGAAATGTTTTTTCTGGAGAATTTTTATCCAAACTCAATCAAAAACAATCAACACTTCTGTATTATTTAAACTATTCCAATATAGAGAAGAAAACACATAGCTTTCCAATTTGCTATAAAGTATTAGTACAACCTCATTTCAAAACCATAGTCATTTGTAAGGAGGAACTTTAAATCAAAATATTTTTAAAAGACTAAAATCAGAAAATATGTACGGATATTTTTTATGTACCAGGTAAGATAAGACTGCAGTAGAATACAGACAAAAGGAATAACTGAAGGAAATTTAACATTTTTTATGGATGTGGATTGTTTTATGGCATTGATTTTTTACAAAGGCAGACTTAAGGGAACAAACAGTAGGTGTCAATACCACTAGGCAGTTACCAAAACACTACAGAAACTGCAGCTTAGGTAAAGGCACATACATACTAACTTCTGCACCAACTCTCATGGGGAACACGCTAGAAAAATAAGCACTACAACTCTTTTTTTCCAATATGCAAACTCCCACTGGCTAAACCCAACTAGAAGCCAGGGGGCAAAAGTGCCAAGGCAATATAGTCCATGGGGTTTATTCTCTTAAACACGGTGATAAAATAAATGACAGATCTCGAAGGACAAAGGATAGGCACCACTGTCTGTTCTTTTTTTTTTTTTTTTGGTTTCTTAGCATCCATTTTTATCTTTGTTCAGATGAAAAACATATCTCCAACACAAGAAATCCACAAAAACTTATCAGCAAAATATCATCCTGGGGTAATCTCAATCCAGTTATTCTCCCACCTGAAACCAACACTGCAATGCTGGTCATCACCAGTGGTCTTCATACAAGGTGTCAGAGAAAAACACGGGCAGTAAGATAATTAACAAGATCTATAGTTCTTCCTTTTATAGCTGGTCAGAAAGACTGAGATGACAAACATCCCTTCCTTTCCTATCCAGGCTGTGTTCCCTTTACTTCCTTCCTGTACCTAAGTGGCCTGAGATACTATATAGCATTTACAAGTCTTCAGCTGTTTTATCTGTTTGCTTGCCATAGTTATCCTTCTAACAAGTACTTTTGGGTATGAGAGTGTTGAGAGTTACCCAACTGAATTCTCTCAGTCCAAAATACATTTTTTTGGACACTGTACATAAACAACCCAATTTTCCTTCCCCTTAGTAACTAGGACCTATCATTTCTGCCAGTTCAGTGACCATTTTCTTGTCTGGTTGATTATTTAATATAAATAGATAAAAATATAATTAGCGTAGTGTCTCAGCTTTAACCTGAAAGAATGACTGTGTCATCTGATAGAAGCATTCATTCTTTGGGGACTAGGACTCCATAAGTCCAAGGCAGAAAGCAAAAATTGCATAAATGGATTTTTAATGTAGGAAGAGTCATTATCCTTTGCCACTCCTTAGGTCCTTACCCTATGCATTCTGGCTACCAAGGATCCAGCAAAACAGAGTGGTTTCTGCCTTATTTCTGAACAGAGAGTTCAGTGAACATATACCATGTTCACTAGGGAAGAAAATTTTATTCTGCAAATTATAACACAAAGGACACCATTCCAGCAAGTCAGTGGTTTCTGGGTTTAGGGTACACAGGAAGACACACTCGTGAATTTCATGACCAGGAGTTTGCTACCACACTTTTGTTGCAAATAAGTTTCTTTGTCAGAAGTGATGCTGTGTAGAATATAATAATAATGAATAAGGTATTTTGTAAGTCAAACAATGTTGAGTATTGATAGAAGCACTGAGGGCAGTGAAAAGAAGTTCATATCTAGAATATATAGTTACATCAGGCAGATAATTTGCAACAAGGAGAGATATATTTTAACCACCTTTGGGTATACTGGTTGCTCTGGGGAATAATGGCATACCAGAAGATCTCGGGACTGGAACCTACGGTTGGTAAATCAGGCAATCAATCTGCAGTGGGGGTAGCTAGATCATCTTGATGAGGGAAAGGCAGGTCTTTGAATCCATGCTTATACCATTATGGCCACTTACTACATGGGACAATTCCACAAGACACTGAGTGACATTCACTCTACAGACCATCTTTTCTTCCTGATTGAAAACCTCTTCCACAAAGGATATCCTTAAGTGAGCAATAACAAGTAGCAAAAATATCTTTACATTCACATACAAGGTAATAAAAACAAGTAGCATACAAATCTGAGATGCCTACCTATACGGTTACTTGTGCTTTCCAAACCTACTTGTGTCTACCATTTCATTTAATAAATACTGCTTCACATGTCTAATTTTATGATTTGTTACAGGAGATAACACATACCTCATCATGGGGAGTTCAGGTCATAATTGTGTCTAAAATGCCAGCATCTAGTAGCAAACCAAGAGGTTTTTTTTTTTAATGTTTATTTTGTGAGAGACAGAAAGAGAGAGAGAGAAAGTGTGCATGCATGGGGGAGGGGCAGAGAGAGGGAGAGAGAGAATACCAAGCAGGCTCCGCTCTGTCAGTGCAGAGCCCAATGTGGAGCTTGGTTTCATGAATCATGAGATCATGACCTGTGCTGAAACCAAGACTTGGACACTTAATCACCCGAGCCACCACCCAGGCACCCCAAGAGTTGCTTTTCAAATGGAGAACACAGTAAGCAGACAAAAGTGTGGTCTTTCTACAAAAACCTACAGGCCTCTCTGTGGAGGCCTGTCAGAGGCTCCGTACATCCTCCCTGTCTGGTAAAAACAATACCTGTATGTGCTGTAAGAACTTTACCTTGTTTCAGTTCCTACTCAATTCTGGCAACCTTAGACATTACCTAATAAATACATTAGATTAATGTATACAAATGAGGTAGGTGAGGTTTCCCAAATCAGTAAAAGTAAACCAACAGCTATTCAAGTGCCGAATGTGCAAAGTGCAAAGCAGATACCACTACATGGCCCAGGTCATACTGCCATGGTAGGCTGCTGATGTTCTTGTGGTTTTTCTCTAACATACATATACTTTACTAAGGCTTCTAAAATATTTCAACTAACCAAGTCCAATTAGCTTCATACCATCAATATAAAGTTCAGCATGACGTTCTATGGGACAGGAATATGATCACGGTACCTCAAGACCAGAGTTTCATAACCTTGGCACTACTGCTAGATAACTCCTTATTGTGGCAGGGGCTCTCCTATAGGCTTTGTATGATGTCTATTGGTGTCCCTGAACTCTACCCAGTAGGTGCCAGTAGCATCCTCCAATTCAGTCATAACAATCAAAAATGTTTCCAGAAATAGAAAATTGGCCTCAACTCAGAACCACTGCTCCAGATCATATTATACCAAAAAGCAAGACGACATATGTAGTACTCATATAAGAGAGTGGTGGTGTACTCTTGTTCCTCCACAGAAAAGCAAGCTATCTTGATTATCTTTGCAGATGAAAAGTGAAAGAAAATATTTGCCAGATCAATAGCTATATATGAGATGTCAGGGTCTATGTTGATTTGTTCCAGAAAAGGTATCAAATCTGGAAACATGGCTATAATTAGTATTATGTTTACCTTATGATTATAAAGTAATAAAAATAAAGTTATAATTAATGTTAGGTTTATAATGATCTAAAGTCATTTTCCATGACTTTACCCTACATTTACACCAAATTCATAAGAAAAGTGAGAATGTAGTAGGAATCACCACACCTATATTTTTCAAATCTTTCTTTGATAGCATCACTAAACTCCATAATCCCCATAAGGAACAGTATTATTCTGGTTAACTATCTCATTCAAGGGCTTCTAATTATTTCTTCCTACAATAAGATCTCTCAATCCACAGGTCAGGTAACCAACGTGGGGATTCTACCAGCTAGTATATCTATTCCCTTTCTACATCCTACATCTAGGTAAAATTATGGGATGAGTATCTCACTGTAGGATAGAGCGGTTTTGGACCAAGTCTATAATTGGACCTCTATTAAGTTCCATTCTTTTTTTTTTAACGTTTTTTAATGTTTTATTTATTTTTGAGAGAGAGAGACAGCGTGAGCAGGGGAGGGTCAGAGAGAGAGGGAGACACAGAATCTGAAGACAGGCTTCAGGCTCTGAGCTAGCTGTCAGCACAGAGCCTGATGTGGGGCTCGAACCCACGAACCTTGAGATCATGACCTGAGCCGAAACCTGACACTCAACCGACTCAGCCACCCAGGCGCCCCTATTAAGTTCCATTCTTAACAGTGGACCATGGCACTATTCTAGAACTCCAGAAATCAGATCAGTTCACAGCCATTATCTAAACACCTCCAGTGAGTATGAATGAATACTACCCTTCCCCCTCAACACTGAATAAAAGGGGTTAGGATGGGTTTAAGTAAAGAGAAGCATCGTATACTCCTGGCTTTGTTGTAAAGCTCTTCTTCAAAGGGATCTAGGCTCCCTCTCAGTAATGAACTCTGTGTCTGTAAACTAGACTAGGTCTGGGAATTGGTTTAACGGTTGTGAAGCCCTACAGAATGGACTCAGATTGGGTTTCCTCCCATGAGACTTAGAATTTTCCCACTTACATATGTCAACTCAGTCTCTAAACTTGTTTGGGTAATGGAGCCAACCTTGCCTCTGAAGATTAGCATATCCACTTAGTTTCTATCTCTCCAGGATCTGGATGGACAAATGAAGAATATCCAGTACAACTTATATGCTACAGGTCTTTGTGAATTTGTAAAAACAAGGGTTACTGTAAGAAGATACAATTAAATTTCACAGCAAAAACCTTGGGTGTTAATTCAATTTATTAAACATTGACAGAGTAGGTAATATTTTAGCTACTAAAAAAGATGAATTATGACCCCTGCATTCCCCCCAAAATTCAGTCTAAAGTAGGAACAGTGGTAATTAATACTATAAAAAAACCTGACAAATACAAAATTTATATGCTCTAAATATTATAGTAATAGGGGTGCCTGGGTGGCTCAGTCAGTTAAGCGTCCGACTTTAGCTCAGGTCATGATCTCATAGTCCGTGGGTTCGAGCCCCACATCGGGGTCTGTGCTGACAGCTCAGAGCCTGGAGCCTGCTTCAGATTCTGTGTCTCCCTCTTTCTCTGCCCCTCCCCTGCTCACTCTCTGTCTCTCTCTCTCAAAATAAAAAAGACATAAAAATTTTTAATATTATAGTAATAAAATTAGACAAAAGAAAATTAAGCATAAATGCCCAATAATGGCAGCAAATGTCAGAATTTAACAGATTAATATGAAGAATAGATAGAAATCATAGATTAAGGACAGTAATGAGTGAAACTTAAGTGAAAGTAAATAACATTAGGAATGCAGAATATACTTCAGTTTGAAGTAAACAGAATTCTGTCACAAAAATTGTATTCTGGAAAATGTCATATTTAGCAAAAACAAAAGACCAATATTTTACACTTAGTTATTATGTCCTCTCTTAATACCACTTAGTCTATTTTAAAAATTCAGACAAAAGATAAAGTACTTTTACTATAGCAACTTATTAACTGCTTTTATAAAATTGAAATTGTAAACATGACCAGGTTGATGAAAAAAATGGAAATACAATTTATGAAAAGAAAATGGCATGGCTATAGATAATTTTTCAAGAAAGAAATGTTTTTCACATTATTCCTAAGGACTCCATGAACAATTTAGTTTTATTCAAGATCCTTAAAATTATTTCAATTAAAAAAATCCTGTAAGTTTGTTTATTCATTAACTCACTGAAACAGTTCCTTCCTCCCTTCTTCCCTCTTTCATGTGGTGTGCTCGCTTGTACATTATAGGATGTCCCTCTCCATATTCAACAAATATCTGTTGTCTACCCTATGCCAGATGATATGCTGAACAATGGTGCAAGCTTGTGCTGAAACTCTTTTTAAGTAATATATTTTAATACCCTACAGAGCTTTATAGGACATTGTTTTTCTGCCTCTTCCAATAACCCAAATAACTAACAGTAATGACATTGTGGGTGACCAGTGGATCTTTGGCAAGTATTTTGGATGGAATGAAAGGGAACTCTAAGATTAGAATTTAAGAGTTGGAAGACACAACTGCTTCTGATTCAAATTCCTATAAAAGATAAAATTCAGAAGGCCTTTGTGAACAACAAAGATCAATTAAAACAGACTGCGGTATGGATAAAAACAAGGGACTAGCCCCACTGTTGATAACATTAAATGGATTAATGTGCACCAATCAAATACTTTTAAACTGGAAAATATAGCCTACAGAAAAGTACCTAAGGGTATGACTCTCCCATTAGTCTGATGGGCTTACCTAAATCCAGAGAAAGGCATGAGATTGAGGAAGATAAGATCTATAACAAAACTATGAGTGTGGTTATTTGCACATATACCTGAATTGATTAGATAAGAAACTAGTTTTTAAACCATTTATACCACCAAATGAACCACCAGCCTCTTCTCAGAGAGATTATGACTGAATGAGTATTAAAATAACCCTTAGTACCAAATTTTACAAGTAAGAAACAGGATGACACAGACTCTAACCAGCCAAGGAGTATATTCTCCATTTGTCATCTTCAAATATAGCCAAAGATGAGAAAAAGGACCAAGAGGAACACTGAGCCCCTCCCAAAAAGCAAGTTTACTCAAGGAACAAGCATAACATATTCCCAGTGGGATTTCAGGATTTCTCTGAACCAATGACTGCTATGTATTTTCCCCTTTCCAACAAGTAATGATTACTGTGACAAATACATTTCTTATATGTTTGGGGTATTAAAGGGGAAAAGAAAACAGTGAATGCTAATGCTAATGGGAATATAGAGTCAAAATTCAAAATGTGTCACAGACTTAAATTGAAAAATGGAAAACTGTAAATATATATATATATATATATATATATATATATATATAAAGTAGAAATTCTTTAGGATCTAGGACTAGGCAAAGAATTCTTAAAACTTCACAACAAAATCATAAAAGGAAAAACTGATAAACATCAAAATTAAAAACTTCTGTTCTTGTGAAGAATCCTGTTAAAAGTATGAAAAGTCAAACTATACACTGGATGAAAAAATTTGCAAATCAGCTATCTGATAAAGATCTAGGACTCAGAATACATAAGTAACTTTTAAAATTCAACAGTAAAAAATAAACAATCCAGTTAGAGAATAGGCAAAAACATAAACAGACATTACACTAAAGATAAGTAGATGTCAAATGAGCACAAGCAAAGATGCCCAATATCATTAGCCACTAGGAAAATGTAAGTTAAAGCCACAATGAGATTTTATGGCAACCTATCAGAATGCCTAAAGTAAAAAAAATAATACAGCACCAAATGATCGCAAGGATGGGATCACTTATACGTTGCTGATGGGCTATAAAATGGTAGTCACTCTGGAAAACAGTTTAATAGTTCTCAAAAAAAAAAATAATAACATAGAACTATCACATGATCCAACTGTTTTACTCCTGGGCATCTATCCCAGAGAAATAAGAACTACGTTCACAAAAAAATCTGTACAAATGTTCGTAACTTTATTTGTCAGAGCCAAAAAACAGATAAACCCAGATGATCTTTAGTAGTGAATGGTTAAACAAACCATACATGGTACATTCATACCACGAAATACTTAGTAATTAGCAATAAAAAGGAATGAACAATTGGTAAACACAATCCTGATGGGTTTTTAGAGAGTTATTCTGAGTGAAAAAAAGCTAATTCCGAAATGCTAAATACTGTAAAGTTATCAAAATGTAGTAAAATCTTTAAGCTTAAAAATGTTATCATGAGGGCTTGCGGGTGGCTTAGTCAGTTAAGTGTCTGACTCTTGGTTTGGGCTCAGGTCTCATGGTTCCTTAGATCAAGCCCCACAGAAGGGTCTACAGTGCCAAGCCTGCTTAAGATTCTCTTTCTCTCTCTCTCCCTCCCCTGCTCGCATATACATGTGCACTCTCTCTCTCAAAATAAATATATAAATACTAAAAACACACTTATCATGATGAAGTTTTAACAGAAAACTTTTTAAATATAAATATTCAGCTCTGTGAGAATGGTTAAAATTTAAAATAGAATGTTATGCAAGAATAAGAATGCTCAAAGGTTGCAAACTATACAAAGTATTATATTAACTCTTCAAGAAATAGGCACACTAAAAACATTAACTAATATAGTCCCAAAGTTGTTTCCCTTGAGAGAAAAAAAAATAATGAATTGGCTTTTTTCTCTATTTCTTAGTATTATCCAAATTATCTGCAATGACCAATAGAACTTCTATAACCAGAAAAAATTATTAATAAAAAAAGGAGGGTTGATTAATAGGTTATCTACAAAATATAAAAACATAAATACTCTACAACTATTTTTTAATATATAACAATAACTAATATATATTCTCAAAGAAAAAGTAGATATCTATAAATTCAAAATGTTTCCTTAAAATGTACATTTGAATGCATATGTGTAAATGTGATGTAAGATGTATATGTATAAATCCTAGTAAGAGGGTGTGGATGTGATTTGTGCATGAGTGTGTATTAATGACTGTAATGTAAATGTGCATATTATGTGTGACTGTGAATACATGTATAAATGTATATATACATTAAGAAGGCTGAACAATATTAACAGTGGGTAATCTAAGTAGTGGTTATGAAAATTTTTTATTTCCTTCCTTTTTTGTTCCATTTCTTCCATTTTTTCCTTTTATTGCATTTCTTTTTGTTTTTGTTTTATCTTCTGAATGGCTTGCCAAGGATGCACAATGTTTAAAATTAGATAAAAATTAAAGATATTTAAAAAAAGAGGCAATTTGACTATTTAAAAGCTAGTATTTTGATATATTATTTTGAGTGGATCCAATTAAGCTGAGCTACACCAAATAAATTCATTTTCTTATATCCTAAAAATATAATCCTGGAAACATATCTAATTAAAACCCTCTCTAATATATGATTTTGGAAGTATTAAACCAGACTTCGGAGATACATCAATATCTAGTGACACCTATAAAAAAATAGCTACCATATTGAAAGATTTTTAGTTGTTCATAGGATTTTGTAACTACCATTGCCAATAACTAAACAAATCAAGAAAGGTAGTTTTATATATTAGTATAGCTGTTACTTAAATAAGACGAACATCATTATTATTCATTGCTACTAATTAACGAGAACTTACCATGCACCAGGCACTGCTTTATCACTGTATGTTTATAGTCTCCTTTGAGGTAGGGGTAACTGTTATCATCATGATTTATAATAAAGCTTGTTGTATAGGGCCACATAGTGTTCAAGCAAAAATTTAAACTCAGTTTTGTCTGACCCTAATATCCTTGTTATACTGCATATTTTCTCTCAATGTAATGTGCTAATAATATTTAAATAAAAGGGAAAAGATACCTTAAAACACACATTGGCTACTTTGTGCATTTTTAAGAACAGTGACTTAGAAAATAGAATTTCCCCATTTCTTTCTTGCCACAAACCACATTTTTACCAACCTTTCTGAGGAAGCTACAAAAAGCATTGCTTAACTTTTGCCTCACATACATTATACTGGTTAGTTACAACTATGCCTATGGTCAACTTGAATGCCTTATCAGAGCATTTCCTTTTATTTTATGTATGAAAACAAGTAAGGGTAATCACTACTAATAATCTATCAAAAAGTAATCCTTACATTTTAGCATCACCTTAAAAGCATGGTAGCTACATAGGGAATCAGCAGTTCAGCAACTAATTAAGGCAAAAACCAAAAGTAGAATATCAAAGCATTTTGTTACTATTTCTGAATATGCTTCTCATTTTAGCTTCCTTTTTCACACTGCAAACTTTTCAGATCCCAAATCTTACCCATAAAGATCATCTATGCTTTGCCTCTGATAACACAATTCTTCCCATTTCAGTGGCCAAAGGAAGAGAAAATGAGCCATTACTTTTAGGCCAAGTTTATGGCAAATGTGAGCAGAGAATCCCAAACTGCCTATCTGACATTATTCTTAACGCTTTCTGTGGAAGGACATGTCATTAGACTCCTAATATGCCTCCATTGAAAGGATCATTCATTCATTAATGTATTTGACAACTCAACAAACCCTTCTTGAACACCTACTACATATCACATGCTGTTATAGTGCTGGCAATAATAAATTTTATAAATTTGTTATTTATAAATTTATAATGTTTTTATTTATTTATATTTATATAATATATAATATGTAATATTTATAACAAATTATTATAAATTTATAATAAATTATAAAATAACTTTTATAAATTCATCAAAGCTTTCAAAATGACTTAAGACAGCACAGAACACATTTTCCCAAAGCCTGTTTACCAAAACACTTATCTGTAAGAGAAAATGTAAAATGAGTAGAAGCAGAGTAAAGGGGGCAAGTATAACAATGGAGTCCCTTGGTCAATAAGTACAGAACTGCATATATCATATCCCCTAACTAAAGATTCACAAAATGCATTAACTTTTCAATGATGCAAAAGAGATACCCCTTAAATGAACTTAAGTTCATTTTCTCAAACTCATTGAACCATGGAACATATGTTTAATATATTCTTAACATCTTCAGAAACAGTGCTCTGCAGATCATACTTTGGGAAATGCTGGAACATTATATTATTTTGCTCAAGGGCATGGATTTTAAAATCTCCATCTACAAATTATAGCTGTAAGCAGAACTGAGTTTGTGCTAACACCCCATTGACACATTTTTTTCTACTTAATTTTCTCTGTCAGTTTCCTCTATTTCAGAAGCTTGGTCATTTGAATTTCAACCAAACTGGCTACATTAAAGGATCTAGTATTTCATGATCGGTGTGAAACTTCCATTTCAAAGGAATTTATAAAGCAGTAACACTGAAATGAAAAGAAACCTCTGTGCCCACACACGTTTACAAAATAATTAAGCATCAAACTAGACATACATTTCCCCAAATGGACTGATAAAATAACATGGGTAATTTTAAAATATATAAATGCCTGAGTCCTACTCCAGACTTGCTGAATCAGGATCTCTAAGAGGCATTAAATAACAAGTAGCAAGCATTCAGGGTAATGCATATAATCTAGGATGTTTGGGGAAGCCTATAGTGCCTTGTATGTGAAAAACTCTGGTGGTTTCATCTGAAGCACTGACTATCCCTAAAAGTTAGTTCTAGCTCTTTTATTGTATTAAATTTTAAAATCTTTGAATCATTTGCTTTATTATATCATTACATTTTCTAAGATATCATGATTTCTTTTTTATTCATTTCTGTTATAATAAAATTGAAATATAAGAAAAATAAAACTTATTTGTGTAAGGAAGAAGGAATATCAGGGAAGAAGAACGCTTAGAGGCCAAGCAAAATTAAAGTTTACTGTATTAAATTAGTGATTGTAAAACTGTAAGATTCTTGGCCTTATGTCTTCTCCAATCTAGTCAAGTATTTCATGTTTAGAACAAATCCTCATAAATACAAGACATAACACAAAACAGTAAATAAAATTAAATCACACTTTGAGTCCCACACTAATCATTTTCCTAGTTCAACATTTTAAAGTCACCTTGCATAACTAATTTTCTCTCGTACAGAATTCTTCTTAAAATACCAATCTAAAACATTAGAAATTTAATGCTGAAATAAATGGTAAGTGTTGAGAGAAAGGAATGGAAAAGAGAAACATGAAAATAATATAACTTAGGAAAAATTATCCAACTACTGGTCAGTAAAGAAAAAGAGCTTTACTGGACTTAGTAATTACTTCTCTATAATTTCTAAGCATTTACTAATGACCCCTTTTCAAAGTCACAAAGAGACAAAAAGATTATTTTGCTTAACATCACTGAATTAACACTCATCAATAAGGAATTAAAAAATGCCTGGATAAATACAAAATGTTACGTTTACTTATTTGTGACATTTTTAAATATTTGAAAGTTATATTAAAATGCTGTAACAATTTAAAATATATCAAAAGTGAGTGCCAAATATTATTTACTTAAGAATATTTTATGACACTCTTCTATTTTCAGGTTAACATATATAAAAATCAGGCCTGAGAAGCATTTCTTGTAATTTTATTTCCTCCCTTTTTTTGTATCCAACAACCACCAAAACTTCCCTTTCATAAATGTTATTATCTCCAAAGTTAGATAATCATCTCTAATGCTTAGATCTTCATAAAAGCTTCCCTTAAAAAAAAATACTTTCCCAAACCTACTTAAATTTATTTTTTACAAGCTCTTTTCAAACATACTTTTCTACCTTTTGCTAACCCCTCACCTTCTTTTGTGTATTTCTCACACCTGTGGAAATTAAACATGTTTATCATATTTCACATTTTGTTTTCTTCTACTTACCAACTATATTATGTTACTTTAATCCCCTCTTATAGAGATGATCTCATTCAAATGGAGCCCTGACTTTTCTCAAGTCCAAAAAAACAGCAACAACAAAAAAGCACACAAAGGAATATACTAATTATCTCAATATAATTTTCAAATTAAATTATATGTATGATTTCAATTAATAAAATGATTTTTAGTGTTAGGTTCTTTAGATTATTTGTTATATTACCTAAGAAGATTGTACATTCCCTTGTTTCTAATTTACAGAAAGTTTTCAACTCTTCTGTATCCTTTTCCCACTTAAATCTCCTTTTCTTCTACACACTCCTTGGACAAATAAGATTTTTGCTTATGGAATCTAAAATTTGCAAAACTGTATAACTCACTTAAAATAGACAAGTTATTATGCTTTTAAGAAAGTACAGATCATTATAACTGGCTATTTAAAAATGGGGAAGAAATGGTTTAAATTCATAAAGATAATTCTGCAATATGTAAATACTTAAAAATAAATTCAAAAATATTTAAATTATCCAATATAGTTAATAAACCTACTATGAGAAATAAATAAAAAACTGAAAAACATTAAGCAATGTATGAAAACTAGTATTAGTTTTAGTTGTTATTGACTTATCTAAGAAATCACCATGAAGTCATTTCACCTCTTGTCCTAAGTTTCTACACTGTAAAAGAAGGAATTTATGATTTCTAATATTCCTTTTGTTTCTAAATGCCTGGGTTCCTTTAGATATGTCATGCAATTTCAGTCCTGAGTTTTGTATATGTTCTACCCCAAACACTACACATACACACAAACATACCACAAAGAAATCCCTATTAAAGAATACCTTCCGGGAAAAAAATGCAAAAATTCAAAATAGCAACTAGGCATTTTCATATATTGACTGTGGAAGAGTAATTGGTATATTCCTTCCTAAAAATCAATGTGGCATTATTTATCAAAATTTGAATAAGGAAGCCCTTTAAACTCAAATATCTTTACTTACAGGAATGAAGACTAAGGAGTAACTCAAACACTTATATAAACATATATGCTCAAACATATATACGGCAACACTGAATATATAATACGCAGGTCACACTTAGGACCAAACCTGATTTCTTGATTTCCACTCCTAATTCTGTTCTCCTCTATTCTAGTCAATAGCCCAGTTGGTCAAGCCGAATGTTAAGAGTCATTATTCAGTCTTTTTTATAATTAATCTGTAAAAAAAAAACCTTCTCTTTTTCCTTGAAAATACACAGAAAACCAGTCACTCCTCTAGATCTCTACTGCTACCAACCCAGTCCAACTACCTTTCTCTCTCACCTGGACTACTTGGTAAAAAAACTAACTCCTGGGTGATTTTCTCCCATTTACTCCCATCCTTCAGAATAAGAGAAGCCAAAATGATCATTTCAAAACATAAAATCATGCACTTCCCTGTGGAAAACTTTCTAACGACTACCCAATGCACTAAAGGAAAATCCAAACGCCTCATGTTGGTGTCTACCTGTCTCTCCAAGTTCATCACGTGCCATGTTCTCCATCTCCATGATCACGCTGGCCAAAATGACATTTCCTAAAACCTACCAAGCTCTTTCCTGCTCCAAGGCCCTTTATCATGTTTTTCTTCAGGCTGGAAAGCATCTTTCAAGGCCGGTTCCTCATTATCCAGCTATTATTATAACAGCTTTCCTTCGCTCTTTTATACACTATTACTTCATATTATTTGTTCCTTCATACACTCACCTTAGTCTTCAATTGTCTTCTCTATTTATCAGCTGTGTGTTTCTTCCCACTGTTACATAAAACCCTGATGGCATGAAACTGTTTCACTATTATCTCAGCACCATGTACAGTCCGTATCAATAAATATTTATTGTGTGAATGACCGAACGTAAGAGCAACCTGGGTTTTGTTTTCATTTGCCAATGGTAAGCTATATTTAAATTATGAGTCTTAGTTTACACTAAAAACTTCACAAATTAGTGAATTCCTCTATCTAATCTACTTCAACTAAAATAACATCAATAACATCAATAAGACATATCAAAAATAACTTGGTGAAACTTGCATAGTACACTATAATGTACTAAAAACTTGTGATCTGGCATTAGCAATCTTCTTGGCTTCATCTCTGCTGCCCACACACACATGTACCTATATTTCTTATAATTGAGAAACATAAACTGGTCAGATTAGCTGCAGTTCAAAGTGTGTATGGCAAGAGATGAAGCTAAGAAGATTGCTGAGGACAGATCAGGCTTCTGTACTGGAACAGGTGTTACATTTTAGTGTAGAGACTCAGAGATTTTATGAAAGTTCATATACTTTAAGAACAAGTAGGGCATCTGATCAACCGGAAGAGTGAGGGATTTGATTCAGTACAAAGTTTACCAAGTAAATGCTATACACACAATAATGTTTTTACTATCATAGAGTCAGTATCCTGTTTCTTTTGTGACAGACTACAATTTAGATTTTACCTTACTGTTAAAATTTCAATTATTTTTACTAAAGCCTAGTGTATACTTTGCTCCTAAAACTACTCCCAGTGAAATTATGTGAAATTGGCCTTACACAATCTTTTCCATTCTTAGATAATGTGCTAGAATCTACATAAGTGATCTTTTCACTGATAACATATTCTCCTTATCTCATTTATTTCAAACTCTACCATGCTTTAGAAACACCATCTTTGGTCCTTATATGCTTGCATATTTTATTTTTATTTCCAAATGAAATCTGCTTACCTCATAAGTATACTTCTAAAACCATGCTATACAATATGTACTTAATTGTTAAAAATATTTTCCTATTTGTTGTCATTCTATAACTGGGAATTTGGTCTTAGGAAATGTCAACAATTTAGTATTAATTTTCAATATTAACGTTTCACAAATGTAACAACTTTAACTTTTAAAAAAATAATGCCTGTATCACAGGAGTCCCCAATTATCCTTTCTTCTTACTCTAAGCCTTTTCTTCACTTACTAACTCCTGAAAGCTAATTTTATAGCCCTCTTTTTCTCAGTATTTACTATTAAAAGTCCCTGGAAGGCCAATAAAAATGTTAAGGTTTTCGTCAGTACATCCCTCTGGCTCTACCATAATTGTTTTCCCATCATAACTGAATCTTTGGGGAGCACCTAGGTGGCTCAGTCAGTTAACCAGCCAACTTCAGCTCAAGTCATGATCTCATGGTTAAGTTCAAGCCCCATGTTGGGCCCTGGACTGACAGCTTGGAGCTTGCTTTGGGTTCTGTCTCCCTCTCTCTCTCCCCCTCCCACACGTGTGCTCTTTCTCGCTCAAAAATAAATATAAATATTTAAAAGAAAACTAATTCTTTGGGGGAAAAAAGAGGTAGAAATACAATCAAATTTCCTTTTGAGCCTTTTAATAATGTACTTTTTCATCTAACCAGAGCAACACATTAGGTAAGTCATGAAGTTCTGTGTCTCTAAACTACAGTCATAAAAGTACAGCTAGCTTCAGTTCTTAGGAAAAGCTTCAGTTCTCCTATAAATTTCACCTCTCTTTACCTCAGGAATCAGGAATCAACATGTCCAGGGTGCAGAGCTGTAAGCACAGAAATAAAACCACAAAGGGGAAAAGTATAGATATTAGAACCCCAATGAGGTCACAAGTGCACAAGAAAATTGATCACTGCTTTTTGAGAAGGAGTGTGTGTAATACGGGGAATGAGTTGACAATTTGAATAACTACTGAAGGGATGAATGATGCAATCTATCTCTGTAATCTCCTATTTCACACAATTCACATCAAAACAAAGCAGTAACCAGTGGAGGAAACAGCCCTTATCCTACTTACCTGTACAACTGAGTTGCAACATAGAAGTAAAGGCCTTGTTTTATAGTATTTCTTAAGTTAAAACAAAACAAAAACAAAAACAAATATAACACAACAGAAACTTACCCTCAAATGGGGACCCCAACTGGTATTTTCCACTAAAAAATTTTGGCAGTGAAAATACAAGTGCTCCCAGTCCTATCATAAAGGATGCAAATGCAAGCCACCTTGGTTTGTGTCCTCTTTCACCAAAGAATGACACAAATAAAGACAACAGACAGAATGAGATATCATAGCTTGATGATATCAAGCCCGTCAGGGAACTCTTCATTTCATAGCGCTTCTCAATAGTAGAAATGCTAATATTTACGAGGCCATTTACTACAATACCTAAAAGAGAGAAAAGAAGGTTTATATGCATGATTTTTATTAACTTTACCGTACAGATTATGATTTTTAACAAAATGTACTAAAGTTTGGTTGTGACTAAAGTGTGGCTGTTCATTTATTTTGATTTTTTTTTAATGAACCAACTTCAAAAGTCTCAAAGTTAGCAACTCAAAATACTTCCTTACAAATTCATTTCCTTTTAAATGGTATACTTGTTAATTTTCCAGTGTTAAATAAAATTGATGCTTACAAGATACAAAATGTAGCTAACTTCATTTTTCTTTATATGACAAATAAAAAGTCAGTCTGGTAAATTCTTATGAAGCCAGTTTGCTACAGAGATTCCAAGAGTAGCATAATCTCATGGACTTCACTCAGAAAAATATAAGAAGTACAGGTGACTAGAGGTCATTAAAGTAATGCTCAAGTGCTTCCAAGGTTGTTCAATTATTAGACATGTTTATATATAACTAGAATTCCTTGAATTAGTCTTACGAAAGGGGCAATTGAGCTCTGAAACCTCCTTTCTTCTAACACTTTTATAGACTTTAAAGTTATCATTTAAAAGGTAATAGAGCAAAACTAAACACACACCAAGAGTCATTTCAACAAGGGCATTCTAAGTCATATACAAAGTAAGCAAACAAAAAAAAGTACACCTACTCTGCTTATTACAAGTCTGATGGAAAAATATAAGGTAAACAAGGAAAAGCTGGAAATCCAATTTTGACTGACTTAACATAAATGCCTTGTCTAGATACAGATTAAATTTACTATTTAAACATTTATATAAATTGAAAAAACATCTAATCAAATTACAAAGTTTTAAACTAGATAACCCCTTTTATTTAAGAGGATACCATGAGCTGTTTTCGTTTGTTAATTAACAAAATATACATAAGCGATGATTTCTACAATTTCTTTAAATTTTGCTTAATCAAGGGTGTAACTGGAAATGTATTGCAATACAACTGATATAACAAGCTTTAAAAGTCCTAACATAAAACTCATTTTACTTTTATGCTAGTTTAGTAACTCAAAAACCAATTTACAATTCTTAAAATTTCAAGGTAAAGGGTCTAATGAACCTAAGAATGACATGCTTCAAAGGAATCTGAGATTATGAAAATTTCCCTATCCAAAAATCAACTCCTCCCCAACACCCCCCCCCAAAATCAACTTCCAACACACTTATGATACTGTTTAAAAGTCAGTCATTAAAACTCATTGCCTTTGTGGTAAAACTTCTCTGAAAAAGTAAATTTGTAAACTCTTGTGGAGGCATAGCACTTTAAGCCTATGAATCATCCCATTCTGAATTCTATGCTACATAAATTCTAAGAACTCTGTTTTAGAAACAGAAATTCCAAGAAATATTGCATACTGTATCTCTCTCGTATATACATGAAGATAGGAAGCACATTCGGTGATTAAGCGCTAAGAGAAATGCTGTTAATCTTTGAGAAATTCTTGGTTAAGTCAATTAACCTGGCAAGTTTTGAGGTTTTATGGCTTGTTTTTGTTTTTCCACAAACACTTGTTAATATACCATGTAAATGGTCCTCCCAAGGATCATGTCTGAAAAACATGGTAATAATTCAAACTTAACGGTAATAGTTCAAATTTAAACTGAAACAAGATTTTATTGGATCACCTTCATCTAGGATTATGCTTCTTAAATTGGTGACCTCTGGGTAGCCGTAGCTCTAGGCCAAAACTGACACATTTTTCTAAGAGTGCCAATAAGATTTGATAATCATGTTAAACAATATTTTATAATGTATGTATTCTGGAATAAATGATGTATTCTGGAATATAGAAATTTCAGCATGTTTTAGGATAAAACAAGAAAGTTTACTTGTGTCCAACTTCTTCAAACTTTGTATTCCTTTGGCACTGAAATGCGTCATCAGATATTTTGGACAACTAAGATCAAGACACTGAGAGAAGGTGAACTAATGAAAAATGCGGAAACAAAAATAACGTTTTAGCACAAAACAACCTTTGACAGAAGAGCTGCCATTGACTTGCAATCAAGTAACACCTAACATGTGCAAAGCAAGGGACACCAGTTCCTTTCAGACGGGAGCAAGAATAAGAATAGGAAGATTATATTTAGATTTACTCTTCGGTTAATCTCTTAAAAAGAGCAATTTCTAACTACCCTCCCACTCCCCTAAGAAAGATTTCTTGGATCGCATTTCTTCCAATCAGCCTTGGATGGCCTCTTTACAAATACTATGAAACTAGGACTCACGTGACCAGAAAAAATCTACATACAGTACCACCAAATTCTAACTAGCCTTCAGCATTTCCTTACTCTACCTTGATGCCCACCTCTCTTCAACCGGTCACCTTAGCGTAACGTGCCTCCTCCACCCCCCACCCCGCCCCTCGTTTCTCATTACACAATGCTGCGGCTGCTTTTACCTTCTCCAAGCTCTTTCCTGGGGGCCATTCTTCCTCTACTCTACCACTCACTCCTCCAAACCAGGCTTGCCCTGCAAACTCCTAAAGGTATAAACCTGGACTTTATCGGTTAACTCCCAAGAGAAACTGAAAGAGCTCCTTGAACAAAAACAAATACTGCGCGACTCTTTTATCTTGAAAGCCTCACCCTTCAACACCGCCTCGAGCGTTTGCTAGGATTCACCTGTGGCTACGTACAGCTCAAACTAAATATCCTCAACAAAACATGAATGCTGCTGTCTAACCTATTCAAATAAGCTTCTCCTTTGAGAACTACCCTAACCTCATCTAAAAATTAATCCTTCCCTTCCAGAAACAATATAAAACAAAACAAAACCTTCTTTTAACAAGGAGTTTCGCAAAATATATGCTTTTGTGGTATAGAACGGATTCCCCCAAGGGCAACCATTCCCAAAGGAAGGTTCCAGTCATTTCTACCCTCCCTGTAGGAATCGTACGGGCTGCACTGAGGTAAAACCCGAAAGAAAAGGAGCTCTTAGGGCAAGTTTCAAAAGTTGCTATAAAAGAAAAGCTAAAACGTGGAGGCGCGCCCCTGCTGACGCCTGTGGGGGCGCTTCAGGACCCCGGGCCGGGCCGCCTGGCACAGAGCATCGACTACGCGGGCTCTACGCGCACCTGCTCTCTCCTCCGCGCCAGCTCTGCGGTCCCTCCGCGCTCCCGCCGGGCCAAAGCCCTCTCGAGCCGGTGCTGGACGTTACCTTGCGTGAGGGCCAAAAGGCAATAGAAAAGCAGAAAGCCCTGGGGCGTGTTGCAGCGCTGGAGACACTGTGGTTGGAAGTTCCCACACCCGCAGGGTCCCTCCTCAAACTCGGGCAGCGACTCTGGCCTGGACAGCTCTTGGGAGGCAGGGGGAGCCGCTGAAGGCTGGGGTGGCTCCAGTGACTTCTGGGGCTCCGGAGGCTCCTGGGGCTTCGAATTCTGTGTCTGGGATTTGATGACCAAGTCAGAGACTTCGACGTGAGAGGGTGATGCAAACAAACGGTGCGGGGTGTCCGGGCTGGAGGCGACGAAAGCCGGGTTCTCGATGCCTTTGCTGCCCTTCATTGTCAGGATGGGTTCTCTCAACTCCTGCGCGTCTGAGCGGCAGAAAAACCCGGTTCCCCTCTGGAACCTCCCCTGCGCTGCTGGCAGCGCCCCCGTGCGGGAAGACTTCCCGCCTCCGTGCCGTCGCTCTCTCAGCTCTGCCTCCGCGCGGCCGCCGCCGCAGCAGCCGCCGGGACCTACCTCCGAGAGCTTGCAGCCGCTTAGAGCGCCGAGCGCTGGCGCGGCCGCGCCTCACCTGTTACCGCCCGGGCCAACTGGAATGCGAGGCGTGGGCGTGCGGCTGGGACGCCGCCGGGCGACCCAGCCAGGCCCCTCAGCCGGCCGCGCTGCTTCCTAGAGCCTGGGGACTGGGAACTAAGCAGAACTTGTGAGAGTCTGGTGGCCGCAAAGCTCCCCCTGGGTGCTGACAGAAAAGCTGTAAACAGTTGCGTCAGGAGATCGTTCCAGAAAATATCCTGCGTTTTACTTTCCTCACTAGGGTCGACTTCCAAGAATCAAGCAGTCATAAGTACAATACTTTGGATTTTGAGCATCTTGGTGAGACTTTTACCTGTCATCCACCCTAGAAACGGAAATCCCCACCGGCCTCCTCCCCATAAAGACCGCCATAAACGTCACAACATAACCACCTTTTTGGTTTGACTTCCCCAAAACTGAAGATACAGAAATTAGGAAGCTTTAAAAGCCTATATATGATATTCTTTTTGGTGTATGTTTCATACCTAGGATCAACAGTGCTGATATTCATGTAATACTTTCCACCTGGGGAATAAATTTAAAAAAACACACTTTGAGGAATCGAACACCATTATGCAAGAGTAGTTAAAGTACATTCATTCTTGTATTCATTCATCAAAAAATGGTGGTCAGGGAAGGCCTCACTGGGTTTGAGCAAAGACCTGAAGGAGATAAGGGAGGGAGTCCGTTATGTTGGCAGAATAGAGTGGCTGGCTGGGGTGAATGAAATGGTTGCAAAATAGTAGGAGTTGGGGGCAGATGAAGGGGTGCAGATGAGGTTGGGAAGAAGTGATTGGGGCCAGACTCTGGAGGCCATTATAAGGACTTCCGCTTTTATTGTGAGTGAAATAGGAAAGGTTGGAACCAAGGAATGACATAATCATGTCATGATTGGATTTTCAAAGGATCCATTCTCTCTCCCCTTCTGAAGATACACTAATGCATCCTAAAACATTTTAAACAAAGATATTTTTAAAACTATGTCAAGATCTCCACCTGTTTATCTTTCTCTAAATTAAATGTGTATTGCAATAAGGAACATAATATAAATCACACACACACTTCTTTTTTGCTATGTAATCAGGGCTACACACACAAAACTGTGATGTTTCATAAGAATACAGGGACCTACTCCTCAAATCTAATCATTGATTATTAAAAAATTTCAAAGGAATGTGTCTAGACTACTTTTAACAAAGTAGAGTTCTCAGATGTTAAGAGATACTATACCTGCTATATTATATTGTTTCCAATACACTAGTGCTATTATTCATTTATGAGGGCCCTTTCATTCAAAGATTACTTCAAGGAGTGCCTGCCTGGCTTAGTCGGTAGAGCATGTTACACTTAATCTCAGGGTGGTAAGTTCAGGCTGAATGTTGGCCATAGAGGCTACTTTTAAAAATAAATTAACTTTTTAAAAATTCCTTGATTATGAAAGTCTTAAAAAATTACTTCACTAAAATTAATCAAGCTCTGTCAAGTTTTAGAGAGATTTTCAAGTTTTGCTATCTTAATTTAACACCTGGCTAATTGCCTGTCCAAGAAACTACTTCTAGATTCAGTACTAATACCTCCTGAATAGCAATGATTTGGTAGGATGTGATGGTCATATCCAAGCATAGTCTTCATCCCAGAGAAGAGAATACAGTGATGGAAAGATACCCCTCATCCTAAAACAAGATGTGTTTAGGGGTGCCTGGGTGGCTCAGTCGGTTAAGTGTCAGATTCTTGATTTCAGCTCAGGTCATGAGTCTGGCAAAGGGGTCCACGCTGGGCTTGGAGTCTGCTTAAGACTCTCTCTCTCTCTCTCTCTCTCTCTCTCCCTCCCTATCCTTCTGTCCCTCCTTTGCTCATGGGCTCTCTCTTTCTTTATCTTAAAAAAAAAAGATGTGTTTATTTCTTCTAACTATAGTCACTAAGCTAGTCACTAAGCTCATTTAACTATTTTTTTTTTTTTGAGACAGAGAGAGAAAGTAAGAGTGTAAGCAGGGGAGAGGGAGAGGAGGAAGAGGAGGAAAGAGAGCAAGAGAGAGAAAATATTTTATGTATTTATTTAAGTTTTATTTAAATTCAAGTTAGTTAACATAGTGTAATAATGGTTTCAGGAGTAGAATTTAGTGACTCATCACTTACATATGAGCACCCAGTGCTCATCCCAAAAATGGGATCCTTAATGCCCATCACCAATTTAGCCCATCCCCCCACCCAACATACCTCCAGCAACCCTCAGTTTGTTCTCTATACTTAAGAGCCCCTTATGATTTGCCTCCCTCTCTGTTTTTATCTTATTTTTCTTTCCCTTCCCCTATGAGAGAGAGAGGGAGAGACTCTTTAAGCAGGCTTGACATTCAGCATGAAAGATGATGTGGCAGCTTGACTCCACAACCCTGGGATCATGACCTGAGCAAAAATCAAAAGTGGGACACTCAATCAACTGAGCCACCCAGGCATCCCACTAAGCTCATTAAAATGGTCTAGAGGTGAGGCGCCTGGGTGGCTCAGTTGGTTAAGTGTCGGACTTAGGCTCAGGTCATGATTTCACAGTTGGTGGGTTTGAGCCCTGTGTCAGGCTCTGTGCTGGCAGCTCAGAGCCTGGAGCCTGCTTCAGATTCTGTGTCTCCCTCTCTCTCTGCCCCTCCCCTACTCATGCTCTGTTTCTGTCTCAATAATAAATAAACTAAAAAAAATGGTCTAGAGGAATATTTTACAAACACTATTAATTTTTTTAATATTTATTCATTTTTTGAGAGAGAGAGAGACAGAGCACGAGCAAGGGAGGGGCAGAGACAGAGGGAGACTCAGAATCTAAAGCAGGCTTCAGGCTCCAAGCTGTCAGCACAGAGCCTGAATGGGGACTTAAACTCACAAACTGAGAGATCATGACCTGAGCCTACGTCAGCTGCTTAACTGACTGAGTCACCAAGGTGCCCCTAAACACTATTAATTCTTAATGAAATAAACTAGAATTCAGAAGAAAATACACAGTGCATGACACATGATAGGTACTATTTTGTGAAAATTTTTGTTTCAATTATATATGCTTTATTTACTGAGATGAGGGATTGAGATCGAAAGTACATATATGTTATTGTGAACAGATGTACATCCTGTTGCTTGTTCCCTGACAGTCTAGACTAGCTGTGAACATAGGGAAACAGTAGAAGTAGGAACTATTTTTTTGTTGTTATTTTATTTGAGAGAGAGAGAGAAAGAGAATGAGCACTCCAGCATGCGCATGCCAGCTTGGGAGAGGGGTAAAGGGAGAGAAAGAGAGAGAGAATCTTAAACTGGCTGCAAGCTCAGTGAGGAGCCTGACTCAGGACTTAATCCAAAGACCCTGGGATCATCACCTAAGCTAAAACCAAGAGTCAGACATTCAACCGACTGAGCCACCCAGGAGCCCCAGAACGATCATTTCCTAAACATCTGGTAAATATTATTCCATTATTAATCTTTACTAGAGCAGTAGCTATTATTATCTACATTTTACATATTAAAGTATCTACATTCCAGAGAGGATTAGTAACTCTCCTAAAGTCATATAGTTAATAAATGGCATGCCACTTATTTACAACTTGACTCAAAGTTCTCTGTCAGATATTTTCCCTGGACTTTGCATTTTCTCTCTTTGAACTTCAACAGCCTATCACTATCTGTTAGAATTTTTGCTAGCAATTCTAAGAGATCAACAGTCATGTAATCTGATGTTGATAAAGTTTAGAAGACTAATTCTGCTCTGCACTGCAGATATTCAGATTTTGCAGATATTCAAGTTAGGTTTGATATGGAATCCCCGTAGCCCTTCAAATGTAAAGTTTCCACAGAAATTGGACTTAAAATGATGTCTAAAAGTGTAAATGTACATATGATCACCATTTCATCTACAAAATATGAAGTAATTTAAACAACCAGAAAATTTTGTTTGATGATATTATTAAATGCTCCTGGGTTAACTCTTTTGCAGCTTTGAATTAACAAGTTCAAATTATACCACCAAAATCAAAGTAGCATAATCATCGTGCACTTAAATCCATACCGTGTAAGGAGAAATCTCCACTCTTGCAGTGCTAGAGAGTAGAACTTTTTTTAAAAGATTAGCGAAAGTGCTATTGCTTCATCTTAAATACATCTTGCTCTTACTGAAAGTGTTATCAACACCACTTTCCTGTTCCCTTACATCCTTTCTGCTGCAATGATGGAAGGAAGGGGGTTCAGATTTGCAACAAAGAACAAAACAAAGCAAAGCAAAAAAATTTTGGTAGATTTTGTCTCATAATTCTGTGAAAAGTTATCACTTTTTAATTCTTTTGTCAATCTAGGGTAAATCTAGTGAGCATAGTCAAAATACACCATGTTAAATTTCAGAAGGTAATTAATAAGTTGCTATTCTCTTAATGGATTTCATTTGCTGTATTTTTAGAGAGTAGAGAGTAGGATAAAGAATAGTATCCAAATTTTATAGTAAAACTCCAACAATGTACAGAGGAGCGGGTGTCCCTGCCTATGGGTCATTCTCTGGAATATGCAGTAGGGTTTTCCCTTCAGGGATCAAATAAACCACTATAAAGTGGCTTAATGACAGAAGCTATCAGGATTATCCCACTAACTCCCCTTGCTCAGATTCCGTGCTTAAAAGAAATCTTACCATTGTATTTTGGACTTCCATGGAGATATACCTATAGGATGGAAATATACTTACATACTTATTTTAGGTACTTTATCATTTTTCTTTCTGTGTGCTGTTAATACTTTATTAATTCCCTTCCACTCACAGACTGGATGTAAGTCCTTTAATAGTAGGACACTGTGGCTCACAGAATATTAAAATTACAGAGTCTTGAGAGAGCCTGAATACAAAGATGGTCAAGTGCAGATATTGTTGAAGTAATTAAAAATCCCGGTATTAAAGACTTATTAATACCACTGGATCTTGTATTTATTAAATAAAACCAATAGCACAATCTAAGTAATTTACTATTCTTCATTTATCTTTCTATTTTAAAAGCTCTACAAGATGTATAATTAAAAATAACAAATTATATCCAAGAAAAAATTTAATGCTGAACTATATTATTTTTAATACTGTTTTATTACAGTTGTGCAATAAATATGTTTAATTTATGTTTAGAAGAAATTGCAGTTATAATTTCTTTAGTAATACTAATAAATCATTAAGAAAGATATATATCCATGGACATAGATGATTATATTTTTTTAATGTAAACATTTAATATTATAATCCCATAAGAAAGCTAACCCAGTAGGCTGTGAAAATGTACTACTAATTTAAAATTTACTCTACAATGTCAAGTTAAGCTTTTCACTAATATACAATTATTATTATAATTTACTCAAAATACTGTGAACTCCTAATACAACATTTATGATACAAATATCACAGCATTAGATATTGTGAAATATAGTTGGATTTATATATATCAAGAAATGCTTTAAGCTAGAATAAAGTATCATAGAGTAAATGAATGTTTAGGATAATATTTCTAAAACATATTTCTTTTCTACTCAAGATCTGATTTTGAGGCCAGGAAACAGTCTTTAATGTTATGGTTTTATAGAATATATGTAATCACAGTGTCATCATTATGACAGAATGCCAGCTTTACTGAATGGACAAATAGCCATGCTGCCACCCTTGATGGGCCTGTGATGTCCACAATTTAACCAATACCGTTTCTTAACAAAAGGTAAGTAGATGTTGAAGGTTATTAAAATTTAGGTTTATAGAACTATAAGGGACATCAAGATGTCATTTGTTCCAGCAGCCTGCTTCTAGGAGGATTCATGTCAAATACACCCAAAAGCTCAATGCAATCAGAAGCAGGAACTAGGCCACTGTAAGGTATGTTGATAGTGATGAGTGAGGAATTGTCACATATTCTTTAATAGTAATCTTTTTACAATATATTAAAAGTTGGTAGAAGTCTAGGGTGTGGTTGAGGGAGCTAGCAGGCTGCTATTAATTAGTAAAATAATTTAATTGTAAATACAAATAAGAGCATTCATGAACAGAGTTCAAATCATTGGACAAAAATAAAATAAATCAAAACCTTTTTAAAAATCTTACATTTCTACTTTACAACTTGTTAAAACTCTCAGAGCATGTTCCTAAAGGACAAGGACGAAGGTACAAAAGAGATATGAAAATCAAGGATTGCCTAAGTGAGTGTAAGAGAAAATTCACAGAATCAAAGTATCTTTTTTGTTTGAAGAGAAAATAGATCTCCACATTTCATGGGGCTCCTGTGGGGCTCAGTCAGTTCAGCAACCAACTTCAGCTCAGGTCATGATCTCACTGAATCCAATCCCCGCATCGGGCTCTGTGCTGACAGCTCAGAGCCTGGAGCCTGCTTGGGATTCTGTGTCTGTCTGTCTATCTGCCCCTCCCCTGCTCACACTCTGTCTCTGTCTCTTTCTCAAAAATAAACTTAAAAAAGAAAAAAAGATCTCCACACTAAAGCTTATCAGAGGAGATGAAAATTTGCTGGATTACAAACAGAAAAGAACACCAAAGAGCTATAGGAAGTAAAACTTCTGAGGCAGTGGTGAAACAAAGGCAAACTTTTTAAAATATATTTTAAAAATGGGCATTAAAAGTAAAGCCCTTTGGAAGACTTCCACTTCCAGACAAGATGGAATAACAGAGGCCAGATTTAACTTCTACTTGAAATACTCAAAAGAAAAAAGGAAGAAGAAGAAAAAAATATATGAAAGAAAAAAAGGTTTTCAAGACACCTCATTTCAGGTAATGAAAAAAGTGGTCTCTAAGAGTTGGGAAGCAAACTAAATGAGCAATTTACTGCCTTGAGAGAGTTTTTAAGTGAAGGTGTGGGAAGGGTGGGGCAGGATGTGAAATCCAGAGAAAATCCAGCTGACTCTGAGGTGAGGAGACAAAATGAAGGTCCAGGGACACCAAATGGCTAGAATGTGTAGGGAAGAGTACTGGAGAGGAGAAAGCTGCACAAATTTAATGTGCAGAGGGTTCCCTCAAGTATTCAGCAGGGTATAGACAGCACATTCATATGAAGAAACCATCCTAGTCCAGGGAAAGAATCATATGAAAGTATTAAAGAGACAGTGCCAATATTTAGAAAAGAAGGTAAAATCAAGAAGATTTTAGACATTAAAAACAGAAAACAAAAAGAAAACCGAAATAATTTAATGTGAAAAGGAGTCCTTCAGGGGCTCAGTCCACCTGGGTGGCTCAGTAGGTTAAGCATCCGACTTCGGCTCAGGTCATGATATCATAGTTCGCGGGTTCGAGCCCCACATCAGGCTCTGAGCTGTCAGCACAGAGCCTGGAGCCTGCTTCAGATTCTGTCTCTCTCTGTCTCTGTCTCTCCCCTGCTTATACTCTATCTCTCTCTTTCAAAAACATAAATAAACATTAAAAAATTGAAAGAAGTCCTTCAGGAAGAAGGAAAATGATACCATGTGGAAATAATGATTTATACAAAGGGATAAAGAGTGCCAGAAATTAGGAGATGTAGTTTAAGACCGATGGAAAAATATATGTGATTTCTGTTATTTCTATCCTTTAAAAGATAATTCACTGCTTAAACAAAAATTTAAAAGTACTGTGGTATTAAGTTACACTTAATTGTAGGATTCTTAAGGTAAAATGTTTGAAAATAGTACAAAGGCAAGCTAAAGAGAAATGGAAGTATATTATTGTAAATATTTTATATGTGGAAAAAAGACACATCTTATATGTGAAGTGATATCATGTCAAAGGTAGAATATTATAATGACGTATAAGTCCTGAAGCAACCTCTAAAATGTCAACAATAAAAGAGCCAAGAAAGGAAATAAAGTGGAATCTTAAAAAACAGTCCACTAATCCAAAGAAGGCAGAAAAGGACAACAGGAAAAAAAATGGATAAGACAAAAAAGAAAACATGTAATGAGGAAATGATTTATACTGAAGTATATTAATAATTACATTAAATGGAAATAGGGTAAACATTCTAATTAAAAGGAAAAGATGATCAGAAATGATATAAAAAGCAAGAACCAATTACCTATTGCCTACAAGAAATACACTTTAAATATCAATGCTAATAGGGATTAGATAGAAAATGATACACTTACACTAATCAAAAGAAATCTAGAATGACTACATTAATAACAGTACAAGTGGACTTCAGAGCAAAGAATATTATCTGAGATAAAGAAAGTTTATTTCCTAATTAATGATAAAGGAGTAAATTCACCAAGATGATTTAAGAATCCTAAAAATTATGCACTTAAAAACAATTTTGAAATGCATGAAACAAAACTAATAGAACTGCAAAGAAAAATATTGTTGCAAAACAACAGTTATACTCAGAGATTTTAATATCTGTCTCTCAATAATTGATGGGATAGAAAATCAAAAGGGTATGGTGTACTCAAATAACATTATCAACAAATTGGACCTGACACTTATAGAACTTTCTATCAACAACAAAAGACTCCACATCTTTCAAGATGTACATGGGATACTTAATCAAGATAGACCAGATCCTGAGCAATGGAAAAAGTCTCAGTAATTTTAAAAGAATTCAAGTCATAAAGTATGTTCTCTGATCACAAGGGAATTAAATTAGAAGTCAACAACAAAGATATCTGGAAAATCTCCAAATATGTAAAAAACAAATGACACATCTTAAATAACTCATGTGTCAAAAACAAAATCAAAAAGAAAAATAGAAAGTATTATAAACTGAGTGAAAATAAAAACGAAACATCAGAATTTGTAGGATGCTACTAAAAAGCAGTAACTAAGGGAAAACTTACAATATGCCTAAAAAAGAAGAAAGTTCTCATATCAGTGACTTGATTTTCTACCTTAAGAAATTAAAATATGAAAGGGGCTCTTGGGTGGTTTAGTCAGTTAAGCATCTGACTCTTGATTTTGGCTGAGGTCATGACTTCATGGTTTGTTGGTTCAAGCCCTGCATCAAGCACTGTGCTGGCAGTGTGGAGCCTGCTTGAGATTCTCTCTCCCTCTTTCTCTGCCCCTCCCCTGCTCATCCTCTAAATAAATAAATAGAAATTAAAAAGTGAAGAACAAATTAAATCCAAAGTAAACAGAAAAAAGGAAATAATAAAGATCAGAGAGGAAATTAATAAAATAGAAACCAGAAAACTATAGAGAAAATTAATGAAACCAAAACAGAGTTCTTTCATAACTTAAATAAAGTTGGTAGACCTCTAGTTAGACCAGAAGAAAAAGAGATGAAACACAAATTGCCAACATCTGAAATGTGAAAGGTGGTATCACCATAGATTCTACTGACATTAAAAAGATAGTTATAAATAAAATATAAAATATATATAAATAAAATATATTTAAAAAACCTTGGGGCGGTCTGGGTGGCTCAGTTGGTTGGCTAAGCGTCTGACTTCAGCTCAGGTCATGATCTCACAGTTGGTGGGTTCGAGCCCTACGTCGGGCTCTGTGCTGACAGCTCAGAGTCTGGAATCTGCTTCACATTCTGTGACTGCCTCTTTCTCTTCCCCTTCCCCACTCACTCTGTCTCTCTGTCTCTCTCTCTCTCTCTCTCTCTCTCTCTCTCTCTCTCAAAAAAGAATAAACATTAAAAAAATTTAAATAACTTTATGCTGATAAATTCGGCAATATGGGTAAAATGGACAAAATCCCTCTAAAACAAATTACAAAAGATCTTTCAAGAGGTAGTAGGGAACCTAAACAACCTAAGAAATTAAATTTGTAGTTAAAAATGTTCCCACAACCTCAGGCCCAATGACTTCAGTAGTGAATTCTACTCAGCATTTAAGGGAGAACTAATACCAATTCTACACAAATTCTTTCAGAAAATTAAAGATAAGAGAACACATTCCAACTCATTCTATGATGACAGCATTACTCATCGTTTATCTGAATTTCACCATAGCATCTATCAAAATTATCTTATATTCTTGTGGATAAGATAAATAAGTGTTGGACAAATGACAGTACTGTTAGTACAATTAGTACAGTTGAAGTAGTATGATCTTTTTGATTGAATGACTATGGCAAAATAGTGATTAAATAACAAACTAATGTCATCATAGAGTGTTTTAATAAAGCTGAGAACCTTTGGCAGGATAGGCTATCAAAAATCCCCTGAGCCTAAAACAATGTGTAACAGTTTCTTTCTGGCTCATGGAAGGTTCAGTGTGGGTTTCCTTTTCAGGAGGCTTTCCTGGAAAGTTTTCCTTCAAATAGTGAACTCAGGGATCCAAGTTCCTCCCACTTCCTAGTTGTCTCAGAGTTCTTTGCTTGCAGCAAGTCAAATGGGGAGAGACTGCAGATATTTATACTGCATGTTTCTGGGCAACACTGAAATGGATTATATCGCACTTCTGCCTGCACCCCACTGACCAGAACTCAGTCTATGCTCTACCTAGATGCTAAAGGGCTCAGTATCTGGTTGTGCTGTATTCCCAGGAGGAAAATGAAACAGTTTGGTGAATACATAGCATTGTGTCTGCCATAAATATTATGAATATTTTATATGATATCATTAGGATCCATGAACTAAAATGATGACCCATTATCTAATAAGATGACATAGATTTTTAAAAATTCTATGAATCAACTTAAATCAAACTGTAAAATAGTAAAGATTTAACTAAACATTAACAAGTTAAAATATGAATCAAATGTATATGAGTTTAAGAGACATGGAATCCAGTTTAAGATTTTTTCTGTACTTCCCATCATTCAGACTATTCTGAAATATTTTATTAAACCCTAATTGTTATACCAATAGAACAAATGACTAATGAGTGCAGGCCCAAGAGTAATGTAACTGAGGTAAAAGGAAAAATTGAAATTTCTCACATGAATATTAGTTGAAAGAACTATGAAAGTTGATCCTAAGGGAAAGATATAGAGTTAACAACATGTCTGACATAAAATATTAGAGTGGGACTATCATTTGAAACAGCGATCAGTCTTATCCTTTATGGTTCTCGAGATTAGTACAAGGACCTTGAAAGTAGAAGAGAACTGTGGGCTCAAAATAAAGGAAAATCTTGAGGTACCTGTGTGGCTCAGTCATCTGAGCATCTGACATCAGCTCAGGTCATGATCTCACAGCTTATGGTTTCAAGCCCCACATTGGGATCTCTGCTGTTAGTGCAGAGCCCACTTTGGATCCTCTGTCGCCAGCTCTTTCTGCTCCTCCCCTGCTCACTCTCTCTCCCTCTCTCTCAAAAATAAACATTAAAAAAATAAAAATAAAAATAAAGGAAAATCTCAATAAATAATTAGAGAAGTGGTTCTCAATAGGTCACCCAGGATCCCCAGGGGAAACCTGAAACCGTTTCAAAGGGTCTTCAAATTCACAACTATATTCAAAATGATACGAGGGTGCTATTTTCCTTTTAGATTCTTATTTTCTCATCAGCCTACAGTGATGTTTTCCAGAGACTACTTGACATGTCATATCACAAAAGAAAGACATAAGAATATCCTATTAAGCCAGCATAAAAGATTTGAAAATAGGTAAAACAATTTGATTCTTCTCCTATAATTTTTGAAATACATACCAGCTTTATTGAGGTATGATTGACAAATAAAAATTATATACATTTAAGGTATACAATATGATGTTTTGATATATATATACCTTATGAAATAATTATCACAGTCAACTCATTCACATATCCATTATCTTTCACATGTTATCTTTGTGTGTTTGTGTGTATGAGGAAAACACTTGACATCTACTCTCAGAAAATTTTTAGTATCCAATATATTATTATTAACTGTAGTTCCTATGGTATATATTAGATCTCCAAACTTACTTATGTTACAACTGAAAGTTTGTACTCTTTAAACATCTTCCTCCCCTCCACCCCCCACCACCTACCAGGTCCTGGTAATAACCATTCTACTTTCTGTTACATGAATTCAACTGTTTTGCTTTGTTTTGTATTCCACATACAAGTAAGGTCATGAGGTACCTGTCTTATTGGGTCTGGCTTATATTTATTGAGTCTTAAAAACATTTATGTTAATATATAATGGCCATTATTATATAATGGGCTTTCCAAATTAATTATTAAAATATTTCATTTTAATTTCTAATATGACAAACATAAATAGATATATCCCACATAAACAAAAGCTCTTTGCAATCTTAATTAAATGCTGAGAGTATAAATAGGTTCTGAGACAAAATATGTTTGGATCCATTGAATTAAAGCTACAAAAGAGGATAGATTAAAGTAGATTGAAGCCACTGAAGCCTATTCCAAATCTGAAACACAATGATGCTAAAAATCTGTAATCATCCATTAATTTAATAAAATACTGACACGAACATTAACTTAGTTAAAATGTGTTTATCAAACATCTATTTATTTAGTGTCAGAATCATAATTAGAATTCTGTCATTTTCCCACTAAACCATTTTTATTCCTTCCCCTGATTTTATTCCCATAGTTTAGTAACTATGTTTACCTCCAGGTTTTGACCAGGCAAATAAATGGACCATATTCTATTTTAACTGGAACCATTCATGAGTTCACTGGCTAAAATGCTTGTCAGTTGTAACTACCTTCCTTTCTTAGTACTCCTTGACTGAATGGATGAAAGGTTTCCCGGGCTTCTGTATACTGTGTACTTGGGCTCTTGTTCCCTATATATGTCTCAGGTATTCAAAGTATGTGTTAGCGAAGAAAGAAAGATTCAGTTCTGGGATGTGGGTGGAAAGTAAGAAAACAAGAATGAAGCCAGATGAGAATATGACCTACTTTTAAAGTTATTCATGAAGTGGAATGAGTCATAAAACAGTAAGGTATACACAATTGTACACCAACAAATACTTTCCTAAATAATATACCTGAATATAATCATTATACACACACACACATATATACCTGAATATAATAATATACCTGAATATAAGAGCTATAGCTACACAAGAATAAATGCCACACAAGACTTACCAAAGTGTAACAAAACAATTAAGTATGGTATGCAATAAGGATGGAGATACTATAAACATAAATACTAATTGGTTACTATAATGTATGTGTCATAATATTCAAGCATCACTGTTGGTATCAAAACTTTGGAATCATTTATGCATTCTTTTAATGCATGGTTTAATGTCCATGGTTCAGAAAAAAAAGAAAAAATCAAGAGTAAAGGCAAATATCCTAAGGTAAATTTCAAGCAGTAAAATAAAATTTCTAATGGGATACTTGGAATGATACAAGATAGTTTTCCATTGGCCAAAAGGGGTCAACCTGTGGCTGTCCCAAACATAAACACTACAGAGAATTTTAATAGTTCCCAGACATATTTGCAGTTATTATCTAAATATTCAAAGAGAAAGGGACCGCATTATTATCATTCCTGGTTCTTATACAGTAGGTGTAGAAATGTTTTTTTTTAATCCTAGAAAAATAAAGACCAGTATAACATTTTAGATGTTTTGAAGAGAATAGAGTTGATCAGAGTAATACAAAGGTGGCATTGTCATAAAATTTTCACCTCACATGAATGGTATATGAAACTTCCTAGCACTATTCTTACAAATTTTCTGTCATTGTGCAATTAGATTAAAATTTGTAAAAATAAGATCTTGTTGTTACCTTTCATAAAAACCCTCCAATGCTTTCCATCATATTTAGAGTAAAATAACATTTTTCTCACAGCCTTCAAGGCCCTATATATTTTAGCCCCTGCCTACCTCCAACATAATTTCATAACATTTTACCCCTTGCAAAATATACTTTAGTCATAAGGTTCTCCTATTTCATTCACATAACAAACTCTTCTCTGCTTTGTAGCCCTTGAACTTGCTATTTTCTCTGGCTAAAATATTATTTTCAGGATCTTGGAAAGCTGATGTTTTCTCAGCATTCAGTCTCAGGAAAAATGTCATCTCAGGAAGGCTTTTTGTGTTGGATTGAGATAATCATTATACACACACATACACATTCTCTATCACCTTGTCCTGATTAGTTTTCTTATATTATTTATCACAATTCACAAATATTTTCCTTAACCAGTTTATTATTATCCCCCTCCTAAACCAGAGGAGTTTCTTATTCTCAGTTCTATCAGAATAAGTGTTCAACAAACATTTATTGAATGAATCAATTTGAAAGAGAGCCACAAAATAGTTACCATTGTAATAATCATCATAATAGTTACCATTCATTTTGTCAGTAATGTGTTAAGTCATTTATGTGCATTATGTATCCTTACTTTACCTACTACATCTTTACCTTACCTACCACTGTATCCCTATGTTACCTTTCATAGTATGATATGCAGATTATGAAATGCCTCCCAATGAATCCTGTCTCCTGGTATTTAATCCATTATGTCATCCCCTTCCCTTGTGTGTACTGGCTAGACTTAGTGACTAGTCTCCAACAAACAAGATATGCCAAAAGTGGCAGGAATGAAATGATAAAAAGAGAACTCTGCTGGAGTGAAACCTGGTGTATACAACCTTGACCAAATTATCAAGGTCAACAATATTGGCAATACATAACGACACCATGTATCCATGATATCATATCCGTGATATGATGCAATGGAGAGGGCAGATCACTTTTGTGTTATCCTTCCCTTAATGCAAAACTTCAGTATAATCATGAGAAAATATCAAGGAAACTCAAGTTGAGGAGTATTCCACAAAATAACAACCATTTCCTCTAAAAATTGTCAAGACCATGAAACACAAGGAAAGAATGATCACAGAGCAAGGAGACTAAGGAGACATGACAAACAAATGCATGTCACTTTCTGGATTGGGCCCTGGAACAGAAGAACATGGGTGGGAAAACTGGTGACATCTGAATAAAGTTATAGTTTCGCTTTCTTTTTCTTGATGGCTCAGTTGGTTGAACATCCGACTCTTGATTTCGGCTTAGGTCATGATCCCAAGATTGTGGGATCAAGACCCACATGGGGCTCCACACTGAGCATGGGGCCTGCTTAATATTCTGTTTTTCTCTCTCCTTCTGCCCCTCTCCTCTTCTCATGCTCTCTCTCTCTAAAATAAAAATTAAAAATAAAAGAAACAACTTTTTAAAAAATGATAAGATGTCACCTTTCTGCCAGAACTGGCATCTTCCAGGAACTCACCAAAATGCACAACACAAATGGAAAGAGAGACTCCCCTTATATGTTCTACAGAACTTTAGAAAACATGAAGTTGTTCCTTTGGCTGTGTACATAAAAATCTACAAGAAAGGTGACATTGTAGACATCAAGGGAATGGGCACTGTTCAAAAGAAATCCCCTGCAAATGTTACCATGGCGAAACTGGAAGAGTCTACAGTATTATCCAGCATTGTGTTGGCATTGTTGTAAACCAGTTAAGGACAAGATTCTTGCCAAGAGAATTAATTTACGTACTGAGAACATGAAGCACTCAAATAGCCAGCATACCTTCCTGAAGCCTGTGAAGGAAAGTGATCAGAAAAATAAAAGCCAAACCCATAGGGATTTGGGTTAGACTGAAGCTCCAGACTGCTCCACCCAGAGCAGCACTCTTTGTGAGAACCAATGGAAAGGACTGAGCTGCTGAAACCCATTCCATATGAATTCATGGCATGATAAGTGTAAAAAAGTGATGAGATGTCAATTCTGAGACTAGGCTACAGAAGACTGTGACTTCTATTTTGTTTGCACTTACTCTGTGGCTCTTCTAGCTTGCTGCGCTGTTGAAGCAAGGACCTTGATATGAGCCCACATAGACAGGCCCATGTGACAAGGTACTGAGGATTGCCTCTGGTCAAAAGCTAGTGAGTCGCTGAGGCTATTGGTCCAACATCCCTTAAAAAACTGAATCCTACCAGCAACCATATGATGGGTGGGTGATGTCACTCAACAGCTGAGTAGGGAGTCTGGGTCACAGAGCTCCAAAGGGCAGCAGCAGCTTGGATGTTTTATAGCCACAGGGTTTATTTCATCTATGGCTAGCCTAGCAGACGCTGAGCACTGTTTTCCATGATATGCAAAGCAAGCAGACTCAAAATGGATACAAATCTGTTTATTTGGGCTATGCTAAAAACTTTGGACGTGTAAAATTTTTAGTTTGGCACCAGTGGCCTTTGGACTAATAGGCCCCAGACCTCTGTGAAGAAATAAACAACATAGAGGTCACCTTTGGTTAATTTATATAACAGATTCTCACTAAAGTTTGTCTATAATTGACTGAATCAAAAGGCAACAACTTGCCTTTAAAACTTCTAGGCTAAGATAAAATAATAATTTTTAGTTCTTTGACAGATAACTGAATTGTCGAATAAATAATCGTTAGGGCATATGAGAGGCTTGAAGTTCTTTGAGAAAAATATTGGCTCCTTGCTAGTCATTACTATAGACTCTGCCTCAGGCACATTTATGAAAAGGTGGGATTGCCTCTAACCAAAAATAAAACATCTTTAATTTGGATAATTGCATCTTATTCTGCTACTGACCATTGTTCATAAAGAATTTATGGCTTTTTAAACAAGATACACAGTCTTCCTTTTAGTCACTAACCAGAGAGCACAATTTAGAATGGTAAAACTTCTATGCTAAAAGTATAGATGGAATGTAACAGTCCTAGGGCAATGTTAGCCATGAAGTCTTCTAAATTTTATAAACTCTTTCTTTAAGCCAGAACTCTAGAAATCAGAGAAACTTAATTCATGATCTTTACTAAGCTATAATTTGGTGTCTATATTTGATATTTGTTTTTAGGATAAACTATGTCATTTTGCAGTAACAAATTACCACTCAAATTGTGATGGCTTAAAACAATAAAAAAATTTTGTCTAGCTTCACTACATGTTCAACAAGGACTTGAGAGTGTTTGCTATACTATACATAAATACTCTGTGGCCCAGGTTAACTGAGGACCTACCATCTTATAGTTGTACTATCTGAACCATACAAGCAGAAAAAAAGAATCTGAAAGAGCCCATTTCACTTCTGCTCACCTTTCCCTGGCTAGAATGAGAAACATCTATTTTCAAGGAGACTGGAAAAATGTGAGGGGAGGGAATAGAATATTTGATGAATATTATCTCTATGACAGTGTCATTCCTGTCTTTGAGGGCTAATATGATAGGTGTATTGCCACAAACAAGTGGCTTAAAACAACAAAAATTTATTATTTTACAATTATGAAAGCCAGATATCCAAAAGGGGTTGGATTATAATCAAGGTATTGGCATTTCTTGCCTCATAGCCTGCTTCCTTATATCTTCAAAGCAAGAAATGGGCAGTTGAGTTTATCTCACATCACATCATTCTGATACTGACGCTCCTGCTTCCCTCTTCCACATTTCAGGATCCCTGTGATTACATGATACCTGGAAAATCCAGGATAATCTCCCTATTTTAAGGTCACCTAATTAGAACCTTAATTCCATTCTCAACCTTAATTCTCCTTTGCCACAGATCATAACATATTCACAGGCTCCAGAGATTAGGAGATAGATACATTTGAGGAACCATTATTTTGCCTACTGCATAGGATATGAAAAATACTTGTGAAGCTTTGACGTACCTGCTATTAAAGATAATGCTTACCATGTTATGCAATGACTTTTATATAAAATTCACATTTAAAAACTTTAAGAACTAATAAGCTTCCTGTTATTAGTTCATGGGGATTAAGTAACACAATATGTTTTTCTTTTAGTCTTAGAGACAAGGAAGAAGAAAAGTGAATTCAGTAATACATTGCCATACACATTTCAGTATCAGTTTCCAGAACAAGTAAATCCTGTTTTCCTAGGTAGTCCTATAATTTCTTTCTCCTTTAAAAAAAAATGCTCCCTGCTGCCTCCAATGGTTTTAGAAGCAAAATATATTAAGAATTAGTCAAAATAATAATAATGTCAGCATTGCTAAATTGAAGAAAATGTATAGAATATGGGATGCAAATTGAAAGGAAAATAAATATTGAACATTATTCTGCAAAAAAATTTTCTTATATTTTATTTATAAACATATAGAGATCAAGGCCTATATATATTTGGAAGAGAGAAAAGTCAGAGAAATAAAAGAGAATCCCTTCCCTCAAGGATCATATTATTTATTTAGTGTGGCAAAACCATACATATAAAGGCATAACTAGCTACACCATGAAATAAGCAGAACATTGTCTTAAAGATATATACTATGAGTTTTATAAGGAAGAAAAGAAGGCAAAAATGAGTAATTTTATGGGAAAAATATTCTAATTGGTCGAGTAAATTTTTTATAATAGATTTTATTTTTTAGAGCTGTGTTTTAGGTTGATAGCAAAAATGAGAGGAGGTACAGAGATTTTCTATATAAACCCTATCCCCTGTCCAACACATGCATAGTCTCCTCCATTATAACCTGCCTCACCAGAGTAGTACATTTGTTACAACTGATGAAATTACATTGACATTTATTATCAAAGTCCATAATTTACTATAGGTTTACTCTTGTACATTTCATGGGTTTGGACAAATTGTTAATGATATTTACCCACCATTATAATATACAGTGTAGCTTCACTGCCCTAAGAATTACCTTGCTCTATTTATACCTCCCTCCCCCTTAACCTCTGGCAACTATTTACCTTTTACTGTTGCCATAGTGTTACCTTTGCTGAAATGTCATTTAGTTGGAATCATACAATATGTAGCCTTTCCAGATTGGTTTCTTTCACTTAGTAGTATGCGCTTAATTTCCTCCATATCTTGTCATGGCATGATAGCTCATTTTTTTAGCACTGAATAATATCCCATTGTCTAGATGTACAAGTTTATCCATTACCTACAGAAGGACAGACTGTTTGCTTCCAAGTCTTAGTAACTATAAATAAATCTGCTGTAAACATCCACGTGTAAATATAAATTTTCACTCCTTTGAGTAAATATCAATGAGTGTGATTGCTGAATCTCATGGTAAGAGTGTGATTACTCTTTTAAGAACCACCAAACTGTCTTCCAATATGGCTGTACCATTTAGCATTCCCACCAGTCATGAATGAGAATTCTTGTTGCTCCACATTCTCACCAGGATTTTGGGTTGTCCTTACTTCAAATTTTAGCCGTTCTAATAGGTGTATCGTAGTGTCTCATTTTAATTTGCATTTTCCTTATGACATATTATGTGGAACATCTATTCATATGCTTATTTACCATCTGCATTTTTATTTTACTTATTTTTAATTTTGGTGAGATTATGCTAAGGTCTTTAGCTCATTTTTTTCAATCAGGTTGTTGTTTCCTTATTGTTGAGTTTTAAGAGTTCTTTTACATTTTGGATATCAATTCTTTATTAGTCCTTTTGCAAATATTTTCTTCCAGTCTGTGGTTCATCCTCTCATTGTCTTTTGCAGAGAAGTTTTTAAATTTTAGTTAAATCCAGTTTAACAATCATTTCTTTAATGGATTCTGCCTTTGGTATTTAATCTAAAAAGTCATTAATATGGTTTTCTCCTGTGTTGTCCTCTATGAGTTTTATATTTCTGCATTTTACATTTAGGTCTGTGATTCATTTAAATTTAATTTTTGTAAAGGGTATAAAGTCTGTGTCTCGATTCAGTTGTTTGTATGAGTATATCCAATTGTTCCAGACCGTTAATTGAAGAGATTATCTTTCCTCCATTATATTATATTTGTCCCTTTGTCAAAGATAAATTGAATATATTTATGTAAATCTATTTCTGGACTATTATGTTCCATTGATCTATTTGTCTGTTTGTCTGTTCTTTCACCAGTACCACACTATCTTGATTACTATAGCTTTATATTGTCTTAAAATCAGATAGATAGCTTTACTCCTCCAACTTTATTCTTCTCCTGAAATATTTTGTTGGCTATTCTGAGTCTTTCTGCTCTTCATATAAACTTTAGACTCAGTTTGTCATATCTTTAAAATAATTTGTTAGAATCATATTGAATCTAAGGTTAACTTGAGAAGAACTGACATCTTGATAAAACTGAAGTCTCCCTATTGATGAACATGGAATATCTCTCAATTTTTTTAGTTCTTCTTTCATTTCTTTCATCAGAGTTTTATAGTTTTTCTCATGTGGATATTGTGTATCTCTTGTTAGCTTTATACCATAGAATTTCTTTTTTATCTTGGTAATGGAAATGGTATTGTGTTTTTTATTCCAAATTCCCCTTATTTGTTGTTGGAATATATAGAAAAGTGATAGACTGTTGCATATTAACCGTGTACTCTGTAATCTTGCTATAATTGGTTATTAGTTCCAGAAGTTTGTAATTCTTTTGGATTGTCTACATAAATGAGTATATCATCTCATTTGTGATAACATCTGTGAACAAAGACAACTTTATTTCTTCCTTCCCAATTTGTATACTTATTTCCTTTTCTTGTCTTACTGTATTAGCTAGAAATTCCAGTAGAACATTGAAAAGCAGAGGTGATCTTTCCACTTTGTGAGAAAAATATATCCCTAATTGGCACTATTGTTATTGTCACCATTCTCTGACTCCATTTCATGATCATATACATCCTATGTTCTCTGTAGTAAAATTCCACTGATAAAAGTCAGCGCCTGGCTTTCCTCCCAGCTGACCCAGATGTTTTCAGTTAGTTCATATAAGAGCCTGTATATATTTAGTAGTTGTCCTAAATCAAGTTCCCAAATTCACCGTTTCCAAATTCTTGTTTGAGACTGATACTCCCAAGGACATCCATACTCCTTAAGAGATTACAAAAAGTTTTAGGAACTCTCTCTAAACTGTGGTCTTGTTTCTCTCGCCTACTCTTTCGCAGTTCAAACTCTCATTTAACTTTCTAGATTCAAATCCCTGGGATAAAATTAGTCATTAATTATCTTACATATAAAACCTGAAACCATAAAACTCCTACAAGAAAACAGCAGGAAAAGCCCAAAATTGATCTTGGCAATGATTTTATGGATATGACACCAAAAGCTACAAGAGCAAAAATAAACAAGTGCAACTACATCAAACGTTTTAAAAAAAAAAAGTTTCTGCACAGCAAGAGCAGCAATCAACAAAATGAAAAGGCCACCTAGAGAATGAACAAAAATATTTGCAAACCATATATCTGATAAGAGATCAATATACAAAATATGTAAGAAACTCATACAATATAATAGCAAAGAGATAAAATAATCTGGTTTTAAATGGACAAGAGACCTGAATAGGGATTTTTCCAAAGAAGATATTTAAATGGCCAAAGGTACACGAAATGGTACTCAACATTACTGACCAACAAGAAATGCAAATTAAAACCACAATGAGTCATTATCTCAAATCTGATAGAATAGTGTTTTATAAAAAAAAAAGACAGGAAGGGGCATCTGGGTGTCTCAGTCAGTTAAGTGTCTGACTTCGATTCAAGTCATGATCTCATGATTCACGAGCTTGAGCCCTGCATCAGGCTCTCTGTTGTCAGCACAGAGCTTGCTTTAGATCTTCTGTCCCACCCTCTCTTTGTCCCCCCCAAATAAATAAACTTAAAAAAAAAAAAGACAAGAGATAAGAGGATGTGGAGAACCCTCATGTGCTATTGCTGGGAATATAAATTGGTGGAGCTACTATAGAAAATAGTACAGAGGTTCCTTAAAAAATTAAAAATAGAACTACTTTATGATGTAGCAATTCTCCTTCTGGGTACGTATACAAAAAGAAATGAAATCACTACAGATATTCCTCAATTTATGAATGGGTTACTTCCCAATAAACCTATTATAAGTTAAAAATATCCTAAGTCAAAAATACATTTACTACCTCTAGCTTAGCAAACATCATAGCTTAGCTTAGCCTACCTTAAACATGCTTAGAACACTTTGTATTGGTTGTATTAGAACTGCAGTTGGGCAAAAGTATCTAACACAAAGCCAATTTTATAATAATGTGTTGAATATCTCATGTAACTTATTAAATGCGATACTAAAGGTGAAAAACAGAATGGTTGTGTGGGTCTAAATTGTTTGTAAGTGTATGGGTTGTTGAACCTCACGATCACATGGTTTACTGGGACCTGTGACTCGCTGCCGCAGCCCAGCAGCATGAGAGGGTATCACACCATATACCACTAGCCCATGAAGAGATCAAAATTCAAACTGTGAAGTATGGTTTTTATTTATTTATTTATTGTAGTTTCAAGTTTTTATTTAAATTCCAGTTAACATATAGTGTAATATTAGTTTCAGGAGTAGAATTTAGTGATTCTACCAGCAAAGCAAACAACAAAACTAAAAGGCATCCTTCAGTCTGGGAGAAGATATTTGCAAATGACATATGTGATAAAGGGTTAGTATCCAAAATCCATGAAGTATGTTTTTATTGAATTTGTTATTACTTTTACACCATCATAAAGTAGAAAAATCCGAAGTCAAACCATTGTAAGTCAGAGACTGTATCTCCAAGAGGTATGCCATGTCTACAGCATCATTATTTACAATAGCCAAGACATGGAAATAACTAAGTATTCACCAATGGGTGGAAAAAATAAAGAAAATATTATATATATATATGATTTATAATATTTATATATTTGCATGCATACATATTAATTCATACATATTAATTTATATATGGAATTTTAATTTTCCCACAAAAAAGAAGGAAATCTTGTCATTTGTGACAACATGGATGAACCTTAGGGGAGTATGTTAAGTGAAAAAAGTCAGAGAAAGACCAATACTGTATGATCTCACTTTCATGTGGAATCTATAATAGTCAAAGTCATAGAAGCAGAGAGAAAATTACATTTTTACCACTTTAAGGTGATAAAATATATTTAAAGAATGCTATATGATAAAATATGTTTAAAGAATACTAATCCTTTTTACATACCTATCTTTATCTACCTCCTTCTTCATGAGCTAAACAAAAAGCTATTTTTCCCAAATAATACTGGTAACACCTGGGTCTAGATTTTCCAACACAAAACAAAATTAGATATTACAAATAGTATATGACAATAACTACTTTAGGTAACTCATCACCATATATCTTTCTCTGATAAAAAGTAAGATGAATTAACTGATAATATTTTACAGTAAGTGAAAATCAGAAACTATATCTCTTATTGATTTTTATTATCCTACACGCCTTGGTTCATATTATATTACTAAATTAAACTGTAGTTTCATTTGTCAGCTTATGACACAAAAGTTCTTTTGAAACACTTTTGCATAATTTGAGATAAGTATACCCATTATAACCTAGTTAAAAGATTATGCCTTTGTTCTAATACAGTCCTAAATGTTTACTACTGAAAAAAAGGATTAAATTTTTACCTACTTAAAGGTCATAAAACATGTTTAAAAAAATGCTAACTTGCCAAAACAAACTCTCACATAAGCTTCTTCTTTTTTTTTTTTTTTGGAGGGGGGTGGTTAATAGTGAAGTACTTTTAGAATCAGAAGGTTTCACTGTTTTTATTATTTTTATAATCCCTCTGAAGTCATTTCACATGGAAACTTTTCTCCTGTAAAATTTCTTTCGTGAAGTCTACAATTTGTGGCAAATCTTTTCCACCACATACTTAGTCGTGGTTTCCTAAGTGTTATAGCAATTTAAATGGATTATGTCTTTTAGAAACTCTCTTTCTAGTCAAATAACAACACTGAAGTAAAAAAAAAAATGTCATAGAGGAAATTAAAAAAAAAAAACAAAGCCATGGGATTGGTGCATTTTTTTGTTCTAAAGATAATAAAATTACAGCAATGTTGTTTGAATTTTATGTTGTAATGGGAAAGAATAGCTTACTGGATGGGTGAGAATGAAAAACTTCCATTCAAGGAGTGAGAAGATGTACTTAGTTGGAAGTTTCATAAGATTCTACAAATAAATCTAACTGAGAAAAAATATATACATATATAAGGTATATTAGATTTCTAGGGGTAGCATAATAAGTGCCACAAACTGGGCAGCTTAAAACAACATAATTTGATTCTCTTACAGTTCTAGAGGCTAGAAGTCCAAACTTAAGGAATCAGCAGGACTAATCCCAAAGAAGTCTTCCTATACTCTTGGGATTCTTGGTTTTTGGATGCCTCACTCCAATCTCTGCCTTATGTGTGTGTTCTGGATCCAAATCCCTCTACTTAGAAGGATGCTAGTCATTAAATTAGGACCCGCCCTAATCCAGTACAACTTTATCTTAAACTTGATTCCATCTTAAAAGATACTATTTCCCAGGGTGCCTGGCTAGCTCAGTCAGAAGAACACGTGACTCTTGATCTCATGGTTGTGAGTTAGAGCCCCACGTTGGGTGTGGAAATTACTTAAATAAATTTTTTTAAAAAAGAAGTAAAAAAAAAGATCCTATTTCCCAAGATGGTCACATTCACAGGTACTAGAGATTAGGACTTGAACATATCTTTTGTAGGGACACCATTCAACCTACAGTTGAGCAAACTTTGAGAAAGTAGGCTTTTAAATAGCAAGTGAGGGAGGCTTTAGCAAGTTGGGAAGTGGCTTTGAAAAGAAGTCCTTAAGATCTTAACTGAGAAATTTCAAAGTCCCATAGAAGATTTTGTACTTTTATTTAGCAATATGTCATCTGATAATCTCGATAAAAAAAACACTTTGGTGCCAATGGCATTAAAGATAAAGTCACCAGCCATTTATTAATCTAATATTGTTTGAACATTTATCACATAAGAATGAGTGAGAACAGCGTAATGAACAATGTAATATTTCCTTTTAAAGGCTGGTTATCTAGAAAAGAGATAGGCAGATAAAAAATTACAACTCATTGCAAAACATGATCAGACTGGCATTTTAAAAAGATTCCTTTCACAAAAAAGGAGGAGAGCAGATTGGAAGAAGAAACAACCAAGAGACTAGAGAGGTATCATGCTGTTTATGTAACAGAACATAGGTTGCAAAGATTAGGTTATGAGGAAATGATTTTAAGGACAGGAGACACATTCAGAAGATTACATGGGTTTAAGTTCTAGCCACCAAACCTACAAAATTACCTGCAGTTTCACCCATCTTTTCCTTGGTGCCCTTTGTTACAAAGGAAGAAGTCCTTTCTCTTTACTACAGTTAATCCTTCTTCCTGTGCTTTGGAACCCATTCTACCCCCTTCTTAGTAATATCTTTCTATTAATTATATTCTTGTTTCTTAGACCATAATCTCTTCCTACTTGCTTCTTCTTATCAGTCTTTGATAAGCCATCCATCACAACACTTATAGCAACAATCACTTCATCTACTACCCTTAACAAACCTCAGCACGGCAGCCAACTACTGGCTCCTATGTTCTGTTCACAGCTATACTTACAGAAGACATATCCAGTAAAGGGTTAGTATCCAAAATATATAAAGAACTGATACAACTCTACACCAAAAACAAAACAAACAAATGAACAAACAAAAAACCCCACAAATAATCTGATTTTAAAATGGGCAGAAGACATGAACAGACATTTTTCCAAAGAAAACATTCAAATGGCCAACAGACACATGAAAAGATGCTCAACATCACTCATCATCAGGGAAATGCAAATCAAAACCACAATCAGATATCACGCAATACCTGTCAGATTTGCTCAAACAAAAACTCAAGAAACAACAGTTAGTGGCAAGGATGTGGAGAAAAAGGAAACTTCTTGTGCTGTTGGTGGGAATGCAAACTGGTGCAACCACTGTGGAAAACACTATAGAGGTACTCAAAAAGTTAGAAAAAGAACTACCCTATGATCCAGTAATTGTACTACGGGCATTTACCCAAAGGATACAAAAATACAGATTCAAACAGACACATGCACCCCAATGTTTACAGGTACATTATTAACAATAGGCAAATTATGGAAAGAGCCCTAGTATCCATCGACTGGTGAATGGATAAATAAAATGTGGTATATATCTGTACAATGGAATACTACTCAGCTATAAAAAAGAATGAAATCTTGTCAAGCATGACAGCATGGATGGACCTAGAGGGTATAGTGCTAAGTGAAATAAGTCAGTCAGAGAAAGACAAATACCATATGATATCATTCATATGTGGAATTTAAGAAACAAAACAAGTGAATAAAGAGGGTAAAAGAGAGAAACAAAAAAAAACCCAGACTTTTTACTATAGAAAAGAAACATGTTTATCAGAGGGGAGGTAACCATTACCAGAGGGTTGAGGGATGGGTGAGATAGATGAATGGGGTTAAGAGTACACTTACTTTAATGAGCACTGGGTAATATATGGAACTATTGAATCACTGTTGTATACTTAAAACTAATATAACACTGTATATTAACTGAAATTAAAGTAAAAGTTAAAAAATATTAGAAATGGATCTTAATGAAATGGAGGTGAGTGATTTACTTCATAAAAAGTTCAAAATAATGGTCATGAAGATGAACACTGAAGTTAGGAAAACAATCCATACAGTATGGTCCTGCTATAAATACAAACACATAGACAAATGGAACATAATCAAGCACTCAAGAATAAACTTATGTATATACAGTCAATTAATATTTGACAAAGGCTTCAAGCATACTCAATGCAGAAAAGAGAGTCTTCAATAAATGGTGCTGAGAATACTGGATATTCACATGTAAAAGAATGAAATTAGGCCCTTACTTATTTCATTCCACTTGCAAAAATTGACATAGAATGGGCTGAAGACTTAAATATAAATCCAGAAACCTAGAAGAAAACAGAGGAAAAAAGCTCTTTGAGATGGGTCTTGGCAATGATTTTATTGGATATGTAATGTAGAGCATAAGGAACAAGATCAAAATAAGTAAATGGGACTATATCAAACTAAAAACATTTTGCACAGCTAAAGAAATGATCAACAGAATGAAAGAATAACTTACCATTTAGCATATAGAAAAATATTTGTGAATTATATAACTGATAACGGTTGAATATTCAAAATATAAATATAAATATATACACATTTCAATAACCAAACAATCCAATTAAAAAATGGGAAGAGTATCTGAATAGACACTTTTCCAAAGAGATATACAGATGGCACATAGGTACATGAAAACATGCTCAACATCATTAACCATCAGCGGAAATGCAAATCAAAACCACAGTGAGATATCACCTCATGCTTGTTAGAATGGCTATCATCAAATGACAATAGGTAACAAATGCTGGTGAGTATGTGGAGAAAAGAAACCCATCTTCACTGGTGGCAGAATTATAAATTGGTACACCTACTATGGAAAACAGTATGAAGGTTGCTCAAAAATTAAAATAGAACTACTATATGATCCACAATTCCACTCCTGGAAAAAGATCCAAAATAAATAAATATACTGTATCAAAGAGATATCTTCACTCCCATGTTCATGGCATTATTATTTATAATAGTCAGAACATGGAAACAACCTAAGTGTGCAATGATAAAGAAGATGTGGTATATGTATATACAAAAGAATATTATTGAGCCATAAAAAAGAAAGAAATCCTTTCATTTTTGATAACATGGATGGACCTGGAGCGGATTTTGCCAAGTGAAATAAGTAAGACAGAGAAAAAAAGTACTGTATGATCTCACTTAAATGTGAATCTAAAAGGTAGAGGTAGAGATTGAGGGGCAGAGAGGAGTTTGACAAAGGTGGTCAAAAATACAGACTTCCAGTTTTAACATAAATAAATACTGGAGATAAATGTATAATAGGATCACTACAGTTACCACTGCTTATAGTATATTTGGAAGTTAAAAGAGGAGCTATATTAAGAGCTCTCATCATGAGACAAAAAAAACATATGTTTTCTTTCTTTTTGTATTTATTTGAGATGATGGATATTAATTAAACTTACTATGGTAATAATTTCACAATTTATGTAAGACCAGCCATTGTGCTGTACACCTTAAACTTACATAGGGCTGTATGTCAATTATGTCTTAACAAAATTTGGGGGAAATGAGAGTAAACAGTGTTGAGAAAGGAAATTTGCGATTAATAAATCAAAACTTTATACTCTCCTAAACTACATATGGAAGATTGAACGCTACATGTTAAAACAGGAAATCTCCAATCCAATATTAATAATAATTCATTTTTTTAAGATTTGAGGGACTAGGATTTTCATGGTAATTAATTATTCTAAAATTTTCGAGAACATGCAATTTGAAGCTCACAAAATCTCATCAATTCTAAAACATAAGCATTTCTGCTCTAATATTATGTGTACATTCTTTTAAAACATTCCCTTAACCAAAAATCAAACACCAGAAATTACGAGGCTTATAGAGAAAACATAGTAGAGGTAAACCACTGTGACTTTGTAACCAGAGTTCTAACAAAAACAACCACAATCTTAGTACATTTGAGCACAGCTAAATCCATGCTAGGTTTTCACTCAGTATCATGGTTAATCTTTTGTAGGTTTAAACACTGGGGCTCACCTTCTTCTGTTGAAATATAGCTGCTTGGAGACATGAATTCCCAATAGAGATTGATTTCATCAAAAATAAAAATATTTAGAAATACTTCTGCAGTGTCTTCACCTACACTTGCAGTTTCACTAGATATGTTAACATTGTAAAAAGCATAATGATTCTCAATAGCATTAAATTATTCAAAAGTGATTCCAAAGGAAGATATTACTATAGGATTTTTAACTGTTTTTTTAAGACTTCATTTATTACCAAGGTCTTCTCTTTAATGGTAAGATTTTCTTGATTGTTTCAAAAGCCGCTAACTTGGTGTTAACCAATGACACTTCTGGGTTATACTTAACATCATTTCTCTATCTACCAATCCACATAATTATAAACTAGTTTGTGACAGAAACAAATGTTCTGTTGTATCAGAAGTCTGTATTCAAATTTAAGGTCTTAACACTACTATCCATTTATAATTTTTATTATACCTTTGATGATTTTTCTGAAAAAAAGGACAAATATACAGATAATATATACAGACACACACATAAACTACAAGCACCTTCAAAATGGATCTGTCATCGTTTTACCTTACTTCCTAGTTGTATATATTTTCAGGTATCTTTAAGCCAAGAATAATAATAAAGGATATGAGTAACCTAAGATTACTAAACTAAGTCTCCTAGAAAAACCTATGTTATATACTGATGTTTAAAATCCTATACACTTTCAAAACATATGGGAAATGTTTCATTAGAAGGTATTTTATTATGAAAATACAGATCACCACAGATATATTTCTACTACTTAGGTAAACATTAAGTGTAATTGTTCTTTTCTGAGAAACTCCTGTTTTCACACTCTGATCCTCAAATGTTCTACAATTCTACTGGTTTAAACAGAACAGTCAAGCTGTCAAGTAGAATTTCACATAAAGACTAGTGTATGGGTTTTCAATAAATGCATGTTGGAGTTAATGAAAAAAGAAGATAGACAGTAGAATATAAATACTCCCTGCTTCATAATTCTTTCTGCCAGCCAATACTGTGAATAGGCCATTTGCAAGGACATGGATGGAGCTAGAGAGTATTATGCTAAGAGAAATAACTCAGCCAGAGATAGGCATATACCAAATAATTTCACTCATATGTGGAATTTAAGAAACAAAACAAATGAACATAGAAGGTAAAATGAGAGGAAAACCAAGAAACAGACTCAACTGCAGAGAACAAACTGAGGTTACTGGAGGAGATGTGGGAGGGGGTGGTTAAATGGGTGACAGGTATTAAGGAGGGCACTTGTATGCTGAGCACTGGTGTTGTGTATAAGTGATGAATCACTAAATTCTACACCTGGAACTAATATTACACTGTATTTTAACTAACCGAGTTTTAATAAAAATTTGGAGAAAGGAAAAAAAAAGAATAGGGCAATACACTTACACACAGGGGTCATTGACTATGTGTATAACAGGAGAAATTCTGTCGATTGTTCCTTCTCCCAAAAGAACAATAGAAGCAAGGTAGAGAAGTTTTTTGTTTTATAACAATCTGATTTTTATTCCAATATTTAGAAAACTGCTATAAATTCGGATGAATGTACAATGATGTATGAAATACTTATAACAAAACTCTATAGAGAAACAGATTTAAGTTTAAGAAAAATTCCACAAATGGTTGACACATTTTCTATATTTAAATTTGAATATTTTTTACATGAAATAATTTTAATTGTCATACAATGAAATATAAAAACAAAAATGGAAATCTGTTCAGGCATCAGGCAGTCTTTAACAATAAAACTCAAGTCAAAGCAAAAATAGAGATGTATATGATCATTTTGAATTTTGTGCCTACTAAAATTAAAGGAGCATGAAAATATGTATTGAAAATTGGCCAATTGACCAGAGATAGTTTCAAAAGAAACCTCTCCATGGTGAAATAAAAGATAAATAAAATGTTGATTTTTAAGAAGCTTGAAATTCTCTTTTGGAAAATAAATATGGCATTAATTAAAATTTTTATTATATGAAGTGGATTTACAAGTCTCATTTTATTTTGAAAAATTATTGAGAAATAAATATCCACAGCCCAAATGAAAGTAATAAGAATAAACTATATGAAACCTAAATAGTCCTACATAACCAAAAGCTAATAATTAATATGTATCCCTATAGTCAGAATTAACTTCTGTGTATTTTCCCACTTCTGCTTCATCCTTTTCATTAAAAGTATTCTCTTTTTGTTAAAATTATTAAATGTGTATTTTACAATATATTTCAAAAATCCAAAACACAGAGTCTATATTATTATATTTGTACTCAAACTATAATAAAACTTATGGGGTCATATGGGTCACATTCATTTATTAAACATGTAACTATATTATAATTATTTCAAATTTTATTAGTATAACATTCCATTGATGGACTGACAGTGTATAATTCTTCCACACTGATGATCCAGTTATAAATTAGTTCGTTCCTTTTTTTTTACTTTGAGATTCGTCATGGGTGTTTGCAGGATGTCACTGTTATCCTTTGATAAATATTTATGTAGGCAAAATGCGATAGTAGTGAAGAAGATAGTGACTAATTTGCAAATACAACCTGAATTAAAAAAAAAAATAAAACCATCAGATATGTCAGTCTATTTAGATATATCCCAAGAAAAATGCAAAGTTGTGTCTTTATTTCACAAAATGTATTAATTCTAAAGCTTAACAATACATTGCTGCTAACTTAAATATCAATAGGAACTGGAACCTATTTAAGCCACTTCATGCAGCTTTATTTTTTGAAAAATTCACCATTTTTCAAATATAAACAGAAATATTTTAGAAAAATTAGTTGATTATGGAGGGGTTTTATTCATTTTCATGTATCAAGTTTCAGAAAATTAACATATTACAAGCATTATATAAAAGTATTTGAGCTTAGAATGCAAATGACCCAGAAAATTAAAGTAAAAAATATTCTAGAGCAACAACATCAATTATCTGACAATATCAATTATAGTGGTTACAAAAGATAAAGAAATATTAATGAGTCTATCATTTATAATGACACAATAATTTCCATACATTTATAATAGCCCAACACTGCAAACAACCAAATGAATTTTAACAAGGGAATGGATAATTGTCGTATATTCACAAAATGAAATAGAATTTGGAAATTTTTTTAAAGCACAAACTACTGCTATAGAATAACACGGATGAACCTCCCAAAAGCATAATATTAATCAATACAGAAAAAACAAAAGAGTATATACTGCATTCCATTTGCACAAATTTCTAGAACAGAAAAACCCAACATACTGTAATAGAAATCTGAAAGAAGTTTATCTGTAGAGGAAAGAAATTGACTGAAAAGGGACATGAGGGAAATTTCTACAGCTTGTTTGAGGCGCTGGTTCCACAGGTGCACTGAATTATCAAAAGCCATCAAACTAAACACCTAAGATATACGTTAATTGTATCTTAATTACATATCAATTTTTTAAGATACATTTTTCACAAACTAAGCACAGTGTGACCACCATCTGGATCAAGAACAAAACAACTGTCAACACTCCAGAAGCCTTCCTTTATGTTTCCTAAAAGTCACTAACCTGAATGGGTTACTTTTGTTTACTTTTGAAATATAGTGATAGTAAGTCAAAATTACGTAAATGGAATAATATAATGCATACTCAGCTGTTTCTGATTTCTTTCTTTCAAAATTATGTTTGTATGATTAATCTATATTTTACATAGTTGTGTTCTTTCAGTTTTCATTGCTATATAGTTTTCCATTGTTGATTTTATTACAATTTATTTATCCATCCCACTATTTATTGACTGTCTGATTATTAAATTTTGTGAAGAGTTCTTTCAAGTCTTTTGTCCAATTTTCTACTGTCTACCCTTTGCTTATTATTGATATAAGGGAGTTCTTTATATATTTTGGACATAGATTCTTTTTTACATTTTACCTTCTAGACTATGGTTATCTATTAATTATTATTATCAGCACTTTAAAATAGACTAGTTTACACTAAACTGCCACAAAAGCATATTCCCATTTCAGTTTCTTCTGTTTTCCCTTTCTGACTGTAATTCCCTGTGTCCTTTATTATTGTTATCTCCTTTCAGTAGCTCCTTAGCAGGATCTCTAAGCAGTTCACCAGCTTTCTCAATTATGTGTTGTGTTCAAAAATAGAAAAGCATGTTACAGATATATCTAAAATAAAAGGCTCAGCAGTGTCTTAAGAGAACTTTCTTGAGAACAAAGCCTAGTTTTGTTGAATTATCTCTGTGAAATTAATTTTGACTTCTTAAATGTCATTTTTTACTTTTAATTGTTTTTTAAAATTTTACTTTACTCAGTGTTCAGTGTAGACTAAGCTTGCTGGATAATTTACTTTTGAATTACAAGGCACCACTATATACTGTTCATCACAGAGGTATTTGTTACTGCTAAATATTAGAGTCTATCTATCATTATGTTTCTTTGAATTAATGAACTGCTCATTAAAATCACAAAACATATAAACACTTTTAAATATTTATCATACCAACATCTATACAATAAAATCATTGAATATTAGTATGGATTAAGATTTCAGAAATTATGTAGTCCAACATCCTCATTTTACAGATGGATAAATTGAAATCCAGGAAGATATAGTGAATTTTCCAAAGTAATACAAGCATATCTAGACTTTCTGAAAACTGACCATAACATAGCTCATACTACCATAGTATCCCAATTCCTCATATCTTTATTTATTCAATAAATACTGAATACTTGTTAGGTGGACTGTTACATCATTAAGCAAAAGAGACTGTGAAACTCACATGTAAGTAGGGTAAGATGTTTTGGGGATGTGAAAAGAAGTTTTTTTAAATATCCAATCTTTTACTATGGAAATGGAGAGGGTCAAAAGGTCAAGCAACTTGGTTGTAAATGTATATGGACAAAATTACTTCCCAAATTGAAATTTTGCTAATTACCACCCTTTATTGAGGAATAACATAAAACAATTTTGTATCTAATGCAGTGACTCAAATATTCATATAAATACTATAATGCTTTAGTTTCTAAAATATTTCCTACATAATAAGGCTTCCTTAAACATCAATATCAATTTGTTCATAGTTTATTATTACTGTACATTACTATAAACAAGTATACATTTAAAAAAATTTTTTTAAATTTTAATTTAAATTAAATTAAAAATTTAAAGCCACACTTAAATTTTTCTATGTTCTTGACTCCATTTATCATACATCTTAAATTACTTTAAATTAATTTGAATTTAATTTAAATTAAAAAAATGTAAAGCCACACTTAGATTTTTCTATGTTCTTGACTCCATTTATCATACGTCTTAAATTACTTTAAATTACTTTTCTGTAATTCTTTAATATGATAAAGTATCACTTACATATTCCTACCATTAGGTAGGCCATTTTTGTCTTGTTATAGATCCAACAATTTCCTGTTTTCCCACAGAACTCAGTCTCCCTTAATATACAAGAAATATCTCCTGCCATTTTGAAAGCTATTGGTCCAGGTATAGTCCCTATGAAAAATGCAATAATTATAAATTCTTCACGAAAACACTACAGGTTAGGATAAGTATGATTTTTATTCTAAAATTAAACTGATATAGTTAGTCATCACCACATTTAAATATATCATTTAAAATTATCTAAGAATTTACTTATAAATAGGATCATTAAGAACTGGAAACAACTACTGTATTTTTAAAAAATCCTTATTCCTGTAGATATAAAAAATTAGTAGCTTTCATATTTTTAGAATGATGTACATGTACTTTATGTTTTAATGTTCTCTATGTTTTCAATCTCTGAAACGTTACTTTTGTAATGCAATGTACATCTGTTATTTATCAAGATATTGATAGAAATAACTGAGAATGTAAGTGGTTTGGTACATTTGTAGCAACACTAGATTCAGAGGACCTCATATCCAGAACAGTTGTGTACCGCCTTAGGTCAATCTCTGTATACTCTCAGAGACAACATCTCCTCATCAACAATTTCAGCTAAAAGTGAATTAAAAGTCATTTTTTAAAAAGCCACCCCAAAGACATTAGAATTGGCATCTTGGAAACAACATGTCTTTACCATCTTCCTTATATCAGGGCCCTCATCCTTCATGACTCTTGACTCCTGCCAAAGATCACTATCCACGATCGCCATCGGACCTTGCCAATTTTCCCAATCTCATTGAGTCCTGGCACTCTGTTTATAATCACTCAAGGTGAAAAACCTAAGCCTGCTATTCATTTTTTTTCTACTTTCCTTCATATTTTTCCAATCCATGATAAATCTTTAGGACACTAACTCCAAACATATCTTGGATATGTTGATTTCTCTGTCTCTTTCACAACCTCCAGAATCCAATTTATTTATTTATTATTTATTTTTTATTTGTTAACATTTATTTATTTTTGAGAGAGAGAGAGACAGAGTGTGAGCAGGGGAGGGTCAGAGAGAGAGGGAGACACAGAATCAGAAACAGGCTCCAGGCTCTGAGCTGTCAGCACAGAGCCCGACTCAGGGCTCGAACCCACGAACTGTGAGATCATGACCTGAGCTGAATTCAGCCTCTTAATCGACTGAGCCACCCAGGTGCACCTCCAGAACCCAATAAAATATAATTCTGACTTAGACTGCAACAAAAGCCTTGTTATCCCCTCACATTTATCTTCTATGAGTACTTTTCCCTCCAGAAGCAGAGTTATCTTTTAAACATAAATCAGATAATATCTATCCTCTGCTTCCAATTATCTACTGGCAAAATACTGTTAGATATAGAGGCAGTCTGTAACTAAAATATCATCTTATTCTACCCCCTTCCAACAAAAAGTCTCGCTAGCTTCCTTTCTCACGTAGAAACTGTTTATGCATTTGCTGTTTCTTAGGTTTTGTCTTCCATTGTAAATCTGTCCTTATCTAATGGGCCATCATTCACATAAAAATATGCTCTAATTTTTCCTAATTAAAAAAAGCCAATTTTAATGCCACATATTGATCTAGGTATAGAATTATTTCCCTAATTCCTATCAAAGCCACACTTAAATTTTTCCATGTTCTTGACTCCATTTATCATACGTCTTTCAGTCTTTAGTTCAATCTTGTTTCCTTGCCCCATCAATATTTTTAATCAACTTTTGAGTCAGGGGCGCTAATATAGTCAAAATGTAGATAATTTAGATTTGAAAGCTAGTTTTTGCTATTTTAAGAAAGCCTGAAGTACAGAGGCATTACCCTCAAAAAAAATTTTTTTTCCTTTGGCTATAAATCCTTAAAAACATCAGATTCAGAGTCTTTGGTAATGAAAATATTTAAAAGCACTAGCTTAGGTTAGTGACTTCCCAAACATGCAAGCAGTGTTGTGGTTATATGTTGTTTCAGCTTACCAAACCACTTGGATGAGATTGATGAACATACATCTAATCAAATAGACTGTCCCATCTGATCAAATATAATATCAATGCCTATTTTATATGACAGGATAGGCTTTGCATTATGTATTGTCTTTTTACATGAATATTGTCTCCTAAATTCTGCAAAGCAGCTTCCCCATTCACTTGTGTTGTGTCAGCTTACCATTATTATTTATTTGAAATTCTAAATATACATGTAGACACACATATCAAAAAATCAACAATTCAGTGTAATAAAAGATTGCCAAAAGTCCATACCAAATATTCTCAAAATCACAAAGGAGAAGCCCAAGGCCAAAGGACGTTCGTTGTCAGATACAATCCTGTGAGCAAAGAGTAATAATATTATGAGACCATTGTTATTAATAGCTTTAGAGAATGTTTGCTAGGTTATTATTATTATTATATTTTATTATTTAATTATGTGTTTATTTATATATTTACTGTTTATCAGTTGAACTAAAACTCTTTAGCTAGTTAACAGAGTTCAATCGGGGTGAATTAAAGTAAGTGAAGTACAATTCCTTCCATTTCTTCATATCCTGCCTCTTGCCAACTGATTCCAAAGCTTCTTGTTCTTCACAAGGAGAAAACATTTATGGACTTGACCCTCTGCCCCAGCCTCTTTTTTCCTTTGGTGAAAAAAACCTTAGCACTAACTTTCACACTTACCTTTTTCCATTTTGAGGTGCACACCCACTACTTTAGATTTCTCCTTTTGCCCCTGTGAGATCCACTCTCTACATTTCTCTACCTTTATCTCTATCTTGGGAGACTTATCTAACTGTGCTACATCAGTAGCCTCTCTCGCTTTCTGGCTTCTAATTAGTTTGCCAATTGGACACTCCAGAGTAAGGAAGGAGAGTGAGGTCAAGGTGTTTCTTTCCAGCTTCTCTCCACACAGAGTTAAATCAGGCTTACTGGGTCCCTAGGCAAAGCAGTGCTCTCTACAGGTCTCTCTCCTTCCTACCCCTGTTTTCCTTTGGGCAAGTGGTAACAGACCAGAAGTACTGCACTCTACCTTGGGATTCTTATACTCTACCCACATTTTTAACAGCCACTTTCTTCAACCTTGCTCAAATTATCCTAATTTGAGACGGCCTTCTCTTTCCTGCTGGACCACTGTTACCCTCACTATTCAAAAGCTAAAATAAACAAAAACAACTTTCCCTCATATAAAAAATGAAGCTCTCTGTATATCCTATTGGTCAAAGAAAGTATTGTTTTAAAAATGCATAAAACCACATATTAGATTGGGAAATAAATTGAAAATACAATAAAAATAATAAACCATTGAATATCTTAGGAAGTAAAAAAAATAAGAGCTATGTTTTATTTTAAATAAACTCTTTGCTTACCATTTGTTTCCTTGTTCTAGAACTTGAACAATGAACTAGTATGACTAATATTTTCATCCAAACTGACTCAATATACTAAAATGTAGCATTCACATAATACTTTGTGACTATTTTGCAAAAAGTAAAATAATTCCACCCATATCAACCTGGTAGAAATATATATTCTTTCCTCAAATGTTTACTACTAGGAAAATGAAAACAAATTAACTAATCCTCAAAAGATAATGGAATTTTTAAATAAAAAAATAATTTACACTTCTATAATAAGCAGATTCTTAAGGGAGGAAAAAGAAAATGTCACATTTTAGAACTACACTTTAGTATATGTCTTATTATAAAGTAGAAATATTAATAATATCCCTGACTATAACTGAGTGTTCTCTTCATTTAGCACACGTAGTTTTCTTACATGGATTTTCATTGCTTTCTGAAGAATATATAGAACTGACCATAATTCATTAAGTATCATTATTAAGAAGCATTTATGTATTGGAAGAGCCTCAGTGGCTCAGTTGGTTGAGCTTCTGACTCTTGATTTCGGTTCAGGTCATGATTTCACAGTCATGAGATCGAGCCCTGTGTCAGGCTCTGCAATGATCATGGATGCTGCTTGGGATTCTCTCTCTCCCTCTCTCTCTGATTCTCTCTCTCTCTCTCTCTCTCTCAAAATAAATAAATAAATAAACTTTTAAAAACGAAGCATTTTTGTATCTTCAGTTCTGATATATAAAAGATGAAAAAATTAACGATTCCCAGGATTTTCCATCAGTTAAATGAAAAGCACAAAATAAATAATACCTTTGTATTAAAAATATTTAATGCAAAATGAATGAAGTGAACGGTTTTTTGCATATTGTCTAGTAAGTAAGGCTATGATAGGGTATTTAAGAATATCATGGAACAAACAAAAATTTGTTAGTACTCTTCCAAAATGTAAAAAGGCAGCTTCCACTATCTCTTATGACTTCTAAATTTATATTTTCACTCCACATCATTCTTATAAGACATCAGCTTTAGACTTAGGTTCTTGTTTTGCACAAAAGCTGCTCCTTCCCTGGTGTTCCCCATCACAAGTGAAACTGTCATCCACCATCATGCAGTGTTCAAGCCCAAAACGTGAAAAGAGGCACCCTTGATACAATCCTTTTCTTAATGGATCAGAACCAGTAATCAAATACTGTGATTTTTAAAAATATGTTTTTTTTTTGCTCTTTCTCTGATTTAAACAAATTTTTTTAAATCTCTAATTCCACCAGCCTATTCCAAGCCTGTATCTTTCTCCTGGAAAAAAAAAAAAGGAATGACTTCCTAATTTATCTCCCAACAACCATCCTTATACTTTCTGCCCACTCTCCACCTAAGAGCCAAAGTGATTTGTCTTTACTGTGAAATTATGATCACTTCACTGCCTCTGCTAGGATCCTTCAACAGCGTCCCCTTTGTTCTTATGATAAAATCTAGAATTGCAAAAAATTTACAAGGGTCATTCTCATCACATCAGTCTCATTGTATGCCACTTCACACCTCACTTTTGCCTTCATTACCCTCCTAGTTCATGACATCCTACAACACAGCAATCTTATAAAGCTACTTCTCCCACTCAGAATCTTCACATTTGTCATTCCCACTGTGTGACTACTCATCCCCTATCCCTCAAAGGGCTCAGCTTAAATATCAGTTTTTTCAGGAACACCCTCTGAATCCTCATGCAGAGTTAGACTGTCCTATAATTTTCTCATTGAATTTTTCTGCATTTTCTTTGCAGCGTGTTTTAAAATTATAATTAATTTCTTATTAGTGAAAACATATATTTTTTTTGGTGGGGGGCGCCTGGGTGACCCCTTCCGTTAAGCTGCCGACTTCGGCTCAGGTCATGATCTCACGATTTGTGGGTTCAAGCCCCGCACTGGGCTCTGTTGAGAAGACATAAACTTTTTTTTTTTTAATAAGAGATGGAAAGGAAAGAATTGAAGAGCTAGTTTTTCTTAATGAGCACCTGATGGAGAAATACAGACAAGTTAGGATACTTTTCTCTTTAGACTTTACCTCACACAGTGTCAGATTTCAACAAATTTTTCCAAAAGAAAAATAATTTTGTCATTCTTAGCCCCATGTGATCACCAAAAACTTTGTCAGTTTGCTTGCCCCCAGTGGTAATCCTCTACCTGGGCCTAGTCCAGACTGTCAGCATCTAGCCTTCATCAAGAATGGGCTAAGAATCTCAGGGACAGCTTTAGATCTCCAATTCATCTCCAATTCTGCTCTTTCTGGAATTTTAATCCCTTTAGTCCTCTACCTTTTTCTGCCTTTAAATATATAATTTTTATCATGTAACCCATCTTTTTCTTGTTGCCCTCTATAGGACCTCTGGCTTACTACAAACTCCATCCTACTCCTCTTCCTTGACTTTAATTATCATTTATTTGACAATGATTTCACAGTCTATGTCTTTGGCTTTGAATCTTATTGTATTTTTAAAATTAAAGTTTATTTGTTGAATTTGTAGTATAATTACATGCTTTGGAAAGCAAAACAATATAAAGAGAATATGCCGGAAAAAACTGCTTGCTTCTACCCTTGCTCTCATCTACCTCTATTTCTACCTCATCCCTTTAGGTTACCTCTAGGTTATCATTTTAATTACACTCTTTTTTATACCTAAGGTTCTTTTATGCAAATACATATAACTATAAATGCATATTTCTATATACCTTTCTTCACAGGAAGTGGCATACTATATTCACTGTTTTGTCTTTTTTCATGTAACAATATATTCTTAAGATCTTTTCCTACGTTAATATAGAGTTCCTCCCTATTAATTTGTTTAGTTGCATTACGTTTCATGTGCAAAAATGCAATCATTTATTCAACTAGTCTGTTGCTCCTTTACACTAAATTTTTTTAATAATTAAAATTTTATGGTACCATTTTAGCTTATGAGGCTAAGGCTCCATTATTGTGTTCTTTGTTTAAGATTCCCAAGCTACCCTTTCTTGTTATTTTTTTCCCTAAATGATTTAAAATAAGAGTTTAATGTTCAATAATTCTATTAATTATCACATTAAAATTATCAATTAACTCAAGGAGAACTGATATATTGGTGATGTTAGGTCTTCCATCCATATATTGGATATATCTTCCCCAACTGTTCAAGTCAGTCTATTTTTGTGACATTCATATGTATGTGTATGTACATGTGTGTGTTTCATTCTGATATTTTACGTTTTATTTTGAAATCATTTATTTTTGAAGCTGACAGGTAGTTGTAAAAGTAGTACAAAGTATCATGTGTTCCTTTACCCAGAATCCCCGTGATGAAAGGTCATGTAACTATTACATAATATTAAAACCAGGAAAATGACATTCATTTGTTTCTGTTAATCAAACTACAGGCCTTAATCTGTTTTCATTTTTCAGTTAATATAGATTAAAAAATTAGTTTTAATTGAATTTGTGTTTCTGTGTGGGTGTGTGCATGAGTGTATGTAGCTCTAAGTGTATATATATTTTTTTATATCCTGGAGCTTACTGAATTTTTATCTAAATGTATTGGCTATTATTTCCAATACAATATAAAAAACTATTAATATTGTTCTTGGAAGTTTTACTGTAACTGGAAGACAAATACTAGAGTTCAACTCTCACCAAGAATTAAGCATCTTATGTTTAACATACCTTTCTTTCACTCAGGATTTCTTGATAGACTATACCCTAGCAATCTAGATATTGATAAAGACTTTTAGAGACTTATATCCATCCTCAAACCAACTAAATTCCTGTTTGGATTACAGGAAACTGTTCCAATTCTGTGTTTTTAAATAAAGCTATTGTAAAAAAAATTTGGAGTTATTAATGTCTCTAGACTTTATTGTTTTTAGCACACAAAATTCAATATATGATTAAAAATAATTACAGGAATTATAAAAGACAGGGACAAGAGAAAAAAATATAATAGTTCCACAGAATATTCAGATACTAGATACTTAACAGAGACTTTAAATTTGGGAAATTAATATACCCAAGAAAATAAATGATAAGATTGAGAATTTTTTCAGAAAACTAGAATCTATTAAAAGGAAACGAAATTCTATAACTGAAAAATACACTAATTAGAATTAAGAACTCAATAGGTCAGTTTCATAGCTCATTAGACACAGATGAAAATACAATTAGTAAACTAGAGTGTAGGTAACTGAAAAAGCAGACAGATTAATACATAGAAATTAGAAAAGTGAAAACATTTTAGTCTGAAGCACAGAGCATAAAAATAAAATAGAATGCAAAAGACAGTAAGAGACATAGGGACACAGTAAAAGGTTTATAATATGTATAATTAAATCCCAAAGATGAGTAGAGAAAGAATGGAGCAGAAGGAATATTTGAAGAAAGAATATGTAAGGATTTTCATAAACCAATGAAAGATCTTGTGGTAGAATATCACCTACAATGGTGGTCATCAATTCCTTTTCTTGTTTTTTGTTTTTTGTTTTTTGTTTGGATACATGCTAGTTGTACCTGATATCAAAAAGTGGAACCTAATGATCTTCTTCCCAAAACAGAACAATTTTGTTAGCAAAAAGAATGCAGAAAAGTAACATTCTTGGACTTCCAACCTAGGTCAAATAAGGCCTTGCTGCTTATGCCTTGTAGCTTATGCTTGGGTCCCTTGGAGCACTGAGACTTGGGACAAAGTTATAATACTTTGTTAGCAGAAGTATAAGTCACATAAAGAAGCTACTTATGTCCAATCAGCCCCAATTAGGCTCCCACCAAAAGTTAGCCTGAATTGTCAGCTGTCTTGCTATTAGATAACTAAGGGTCATGTGGCATCTGACCACAAGCTCATGAGAAACCTCAATCAAGAACTACCCAATCAACTCACAGAAGCATGAAGATAATGTAGTGTTGTTAAGTGATAAATTGGGGATGGGTTACTACTATGCGTTGAATTGTATCCCCTCCAAAATTTATATGCTAAAATCCTAACCTCTGGTACCTCAGAATGCCATCATGTTGGAGACAGGATTTTACAGAGGTAATTAAACTAAAATGAGGCCAGTTGGGTGAGCCTAATCCAGGTGTCTTTATTAGAAGAGAAAATATGGACAAAGACATGTACAGTGCAAAGACAATATAAAGACTGGACTAAAAATGGCCATCTACAAGACAAGGAGATCTGGAACAGATCCTTCTCTCACAGCCCTCAGGAGGGCTGTCCACACACTGATTGCAGATTTCTAGCCTCCAGAGCTGTTAGGAAATAAATAGCTGTTGTTTAAACCACCCATTCCGTGGTACCTTTCTATGGCAGCCTAGCAAACTAACATACTTACCATCATAATAGGTAACAAAAAAAGACAACAAGACTGTCTTTGAAATCCATAAGAAAAATTTAAATATCCATGCAGCATAAACATAAAATCATACTAAGGCATATCATACTAAAATTGCTGACAATCAAAGACAAGGAAAAATGTTAAAAGCATCTAGAGAAAAAGGCATATTACAATCAAAGGAATGATAATAAAATGTTCTCATACAAGTCAGGAAGAAAGTTAAATATTTCTTTTTAAAGTACTAAAATTACCACCAACTTGAAATTCCATAAACAGCCAAAATATAATTTTATAATAATGGTGATTTAAAGACTTTATAAAGAAGTTTATTGGGGTGCCTGGCGTCCAACTTTGGCTCAGGTCAAGATCTTTTGGTTTGCAAGTTTGAGCCCCGCGTTCGGCTCTGTGCTGACAGCTCAGAGCCTGGAGCCTGCTTCAGATTCTGTGTCTCCATCTCTCTCTGCCCCTCCCCGACTCGTGCTGTTTCTCTCTCTCTCTCAAAAATAAACATCAAAAAATTTTTCAAAAATAAAATAAAGAAGTTTATTTTGAGAGAGAGAGAGAGAGAGAGAGAGAGAATGCATGTGAGTGGAGGAGGGGCACAGAGAGAGGGAGAGAGAGATCCCAAGCAAGCCCCACACTGTCAGCACACAGCCAGACCTGAGGCTCGATCTTACAAACCCTGAGAAAATGACCAGACCGGTAATGAAATGTCTGATGCTTAACTGACTGAGTCATCCAGGAGCCCCAAGACATTTTTAAACAAATTAAAAAATGAACAAAATTCATTTCCATCAGACTCATAGTAAAATAATTTTTTTGGAAGAAATAAATGATCTCTGAAGCAAGTACTAAATATGCAGGAAAAAATAAAGAGATTCGGATAATATGAAATTAAATATACATATAGTTTCACCCTTAGGTTATAAAATTTATGTAGCACAAAATACACAACAACAATAACAAAAGGTTGGAAGAGAGTTCATGGAGTTAAAATATTCTTAGATCCTTGAATTATCTAGGATGTGGCAAAAGTACTAATTCAATTTGACTCTAATAAACCATCATAATGTCTTGACTACTACAAGAATAAAATAATGCATAATTAGCAAAATAATAAAGGGAAAATAATGAAAACTAAAATAACTTAATTCAAAAGAAGTAAAAGAACAAGTAGAAAATATTTTGAAAAAAACACTAAAATAAGAGAAAAATCCAAACATACCAGCAGTTATTTTTTAATATTCTATAGAGTCTAGTTTAAAAACTAAGTTGTTAGACTGGATTTTTTTTTAAGTCAACTATATATTACTTACTAGATATACCTTAAATATATATAGTCAGAGAAAGATTGAAAGTAATAGAATGGAACAGTATATATTATGCTAATAAAAATATATCTGATAAAGCAATATTAATGTCAGTAAAAGTAATTCTAAGACAAAAAGTTATTAGAGATAAAAAGGAATATTTCAAGGGAGAAAGGGGTCAATAAAGCAAGAAGTTGTAGCAATTCTAAGTTTGTTTTCAACTAATATAGCCTCAAAATATATATAGCAAAAATGACAGAAATAATGGACAAATTCACCATAATAAATAAAAATTTTGAATAATTTGTAAGTCCAAAGAAATTTCAAGGAAAAAAACATAAAAATATGTTCTATGCACACAGTGGACTGAAACTAAAAATAAATGGGATATTAATTATATTATATCTATGTAAATATGATATATAATAAATTATAACAAGAAAATTTCCAAATATTTAGAAATTAAGCTATACTTCTAAATTACATATGGTAAAAATTGTAAAAATTACATTGAAAGGAATATTTGAATTGAAAGAATATGAAAAATACATTTTAAGACTTTTGGAATGCAGCTATATTCATATTTGGATAGAAAAGAAACATATAAAATATACAGAGCAATATATGTGAATAAAACAGTAACATAATAAACATAAAAGTAAAATGGTAGGAATTTTAAAGATAAATGCAAAAAGATTAGTTTCTCTCTCTCTCTCTCTCTCTCTCTCTCTCTCACACACACACACACACACACACACACACACACAGACATTCCATTTGAAACCTCACAAAGAAATCCCCATGCCCAGTGACAACACAAGTGATTTCTTCCAAATATTTCACCCTCATAAAATAGTCCAGATACAAAGAAAAAAAGGAAATATCTCCAGTTCATTTCATGAGACCAGAACAACATTAAGGCCAAAACCTAACAAGCACATTAATAAAAAGGGAAAAATTATAAGGTAACCTTAGTCATGAATACAGATGCAAAAACACTAAACAAAACATTAGCAAATTTAATCAAGCAACTGATGAAATCCAATTTATTCCTAAAGTAGAAATATGATATTGTGACCATTTCAATATATGCATCAAACATATTTGATAAATCTCAAAATATATTCATTTAAAAAATATCTTAGTGAAGAAAAAAGTCTTAGTGAATAAGGAATGAAAGAAAACTGGCTTATTCTGATAGATGGTATCAATACCACACTTAATGGTGAAATCTACAGCAAAATTTGTATCTCACAATGAAATATCAAAAGCCATCATCATGATGGGCATAAAAAAACAGGATAGTAACTATCACTACTTCTATTCAGCATTGTAAACAATAGCTTAATCAGGCAAGAAAGAAAAGATACAAGGGTTGGAAAAGAATAAAAACCATTATTTGCAGATCGCGATTATATTTGTAGAAATTCTTAAGTTAAATTACTAACTAACCACCAGAAATTAATAGAAGCATCGTCGCAGAATACAAGATCAAAGCACAAGAATGAATGGTATTCTTCATACCAGCAATAAACAAGTATATTAAACCATGTTATACTAAGTATCAAAAACGAATTACCTAGGAATAAATCTAATGAAGGAGGCATAAAACCTCCATCCTGAAAATGAAAATTAGGAAAATTGTTAGAGGAAATAAATGAGGATTTTAAACACATGAAGGACTTCTACCTCACTGTCTGATCAAGAAACTCAGTGTGGTAAGTATAGCAATTCTTGCAAATAGATTCCAAGGAATTCTGATCAAAATCTCATCATGTTATTGTGGACATTGACTAAGTGATTTCAACCACCTGGAAATACAAGATTGGCCAAGAAAATCTTGAAGCTGGACTTACAACAAAGGTTGATATAAATATTCACAGTAACTATACAGCGATTAAGACAGAGTAATACTGGGGACGCATGGGTGGATGGGTTGATTAAGTGACTAACTCTTGATTTTGGCTCATGTCATAATCTCAGGCTTGGTGAGATTGAGGGCTGAAAGCGCAGAGCCTGCTTGGGATTCTCTCCCTCTATCTGCCCCTCCCCATGCGTGCTCACTCTCTCTCTCAAAATAAATAAATGAATGCATGAATGTATGAATGAATGTATGAATGAATGAATGCATGAAAAAGAAAGAAAGAAAGAAAGAAAGAAAGAAAGAAAGAAAGAAAGAAAGAAAGAAAGAAAATACTGGTGAAGGATACATATATAAACCAATGGAACAGAATAGAGTACAGAAATAGACTCACATATATAGAGTCTGGTGGTACATTGCTACAGGGAAAAGATGGCCTTTTAAAAAAATGTTTATTTTTGAGAGAGAGAGAGAGAGAGAGAGAGAGAGAGAGGGAGAGCACGAGCAGGAGAGAGGCAGAGAGAGAAGGGCACAGAGGATCTGAAGCTGGCTCTGTGATGACAGCAGAGAGCCTGATGAGGGGCTTGAAGGAACCGTGAGATCATGACTGAGTCCAAATTGACACTTTACTGACTGAGCCACCCAGGTGCCCCAGAAAAGGATATCCTTATTTAAGTAAAAAGTTATTTCCAGCTAAATCATTGATTTTATATTTTTATTAAAATAACATAGGAAACGTCCTCATAATTTTGGTTAGGGAAATATTTCTTAAATGGGATATTAAAATCAAAAATTTGTGGGGCGCCTGGGTGGCTGTGTAGGTTAAGCATGGACTTTGGTTCAGGTCATGATCTCATGGTTCATAAATTCTAGCCCCATATCAGGCTCTGTCCTGACAGTGCGAACTGACAGTGCCTGCCTGGGATTTTCTCTCTCCTCTTCTCTGCCCCTCCCCACTTTTTCTCAAAATAAATAATATATAAACTTTAAAAATATATAAATATATAAATGAAATAAAAATTTTTTCACTCAAAAGATGACATCATAGTTGAGAAGGCAAGGCACTGAGCTGGAAAAGTTACTTGTTATGAATATATATGACAAGTGACCCCCAACTTGGTGTATAGATACTGTATAGAAAGAAACCCTGCAAATCAATAATAAACAGACAACCCAATGTAAAAATAGAAAAAATAATCAAACTAACATTTGACAAAATTGCATATTCATATGGCTAATAAGTAAAGGAAAATATATTCAATCTATTCATATGTTTCCCAAATGACACATAGATAAATGGTCATAGAACTGCAATCATAATATTTCCAGCCCTAAACTGGAAATATTAACCATAGAACAAATGGACAAATTTTAGTATATTCATACAATGGATTGCTTAAAACTATGCTATACAATATGGTAACCATTAGCCATATGTGCCTACTTAAATTTAAGTCAATTAAAACTAAATAAAATTTAAAGTTCAGTGCCTCATTCATACTTAACTGCATTTCAAATGCTCAATATGCACATATGACTAGAGGCTACTATTTTGGACAGTAGATATACAAAACATTTCATTATTTTAGAAAATATGACTGGACAGCACTGCTATAGGGCAATGAAAATGGATTTTATATGCAACAATGACTCTTACAAACATATTGTTGAGTAACACATGCAAACGCAAATGACTAGGTGCTTTCATCTCCTATATGTGTTAGGTTCAAACAAAACAAACTAACCTATTCAGGATAGAAGTCAGGATATTGGTAACCTTAAGTGATGAAGGGGTTGGTGACAAGAAAGGAGTTAGTGGAAGGACTTTTGGAATACTTATAATTATTGATTTCTTAAACTGGACCGTGGATACATTGGTGTCTTCACTTTGTAAACACTCCATCAGACTGTATACCTGTGATCTGTGCGCTCTTCTGAATATGTTATGCTTCATTATAATGTCTATAAAGATGATTTCCCTTGACTCCCCATGTATTATCTATTAGGCATCTAACAAGCTTGTCCTTCTTTTGACCTGTTTTCTTCCCCCATTTTTGTTAGTTATACAATTTCTACTTTATCAAAGCGTATTACATTGCATTCTATTTTGTTACCTTTATGCTCAGATTAGTAAATGTCTTAGTTCTAGCATTATTAATTAAATTTAGAAAATATATTAGCTAAATATAAGTAGCTAAATCTGTTTGGTTTAACTTATCCAACGCTCATCAATGGACCTTCTATCAAAGTTTGCCTAATCATATATCTTGGCTAATTATAATTTGTCTTGCTGTCAATTCTTAAGAAGTATCTCTTAACATTTCCCAGGTTCTGCCTTATCAAAGCTGTTTATATTGTAGGACAGTTTGTTGATGATAAAATAATTAGCCCACATTTTCTTTCCTCAGTGATCTTTTAAATGTCTCTAGTTTTCTGGAGCTGAATGCTGCTGTGGAGAAATCTGGTGCCAAACTTTTTTGCTTTCCTCTTTTTTTAAGATGACAGAAGGACAATTTCTGCACCTTTAAATATAACAATTTTACTATCCTATATCTCAGTGTTTATTGTTTTCTGTCAATTTCTCTAGTTATACTGGTGCCATTTCAAAATGTAAATGCAAATCTTTTTTAAGTATTTATTCATTATTATTATTGCTTATTATTTCAGTATTTACTAAATATTTCAGTGAAGTTTAACTAAAGATTTAAATATTTATTGTTGGAATGTTTTGGTTTTCTTCTTTGGGAATTTCAGTTATCTGTATGTTGTTTCTTCCTTTTTTTCTTACTTCTGCCCCTTTATTCTAATACTTTTCTCTTATTTTTATTCTATATTCTTCATCCCCCTGCACGCCCCTCTTATTTCTATGCCCTACATATGGTTTCTATGTTGCCTTTTCTTCTCTGTTTGCTTATAATTTAGTTTTCATTTCTGAATTTTTTTCCTTTTAATTTTGTTTCTGAGTTCTGTCAGTTTGCATTCCGTAGCCTCCTTCATCTAGCTATTTTTCTCATTTTGTGGCCATAATTGTTAATTATTTTTTAGCTTAAACTTACATATAACTACATTTAAATTTTTATCTGATTCATGAACAATTTTCTACTGAGTTTTCACTGTGTGCAGTAAAGTAATGCTTAACAACTTTCATTTCTTTTACTATAGTTATTTTGTACGTAGAACCTTTTCATATTTTAATGAGTTTTCTTAAATTAGAGGCAGGTTGTAAGAATGGAACATAAGCCAGGGTTTCCAGGCTTCAAAACTAAAGTTACCTCGTCTGTGATACAGGGGAGGACATAAGTATGGTTCATATGTGTGGTTCCACCTCTTCTGCCTCTCCAAATACGGTCTGATTCAAAAGAACTTCTACTGCAAGTCATGTGCTTCTGAGAACCCTTCACATTTCTCGCTTTCCAAGGTGACGTATTCATTTACGGAAGTAATATTCTGCTAACATTTTTTTGTGATCTGCTATGTCTAGACCACCTGGCCATTTTCCAAACCTTTTCTCTCATTATTTCCAGGGACAGTCTATGTTGATTTATCTACCTAGGTGGTGCTCCCAAAACTTCCATTCTAAGGTTGGGGCCTTCTCCTTCTCAGCCGAAATATATGCCAGAGATCAGGAGATCTGTCAATATTGAGATCTTCTCCACATTTTGTGTTAGTCTTTGCGACATCTTTGTGAATCTACAAGTTGGCTTCCAGTTCTACATCAATTTTGGCCATACTCACATGCACTTTCAACTTTGTGATTTTTTATCAATTTCATAAGTATACAGAAACTATAGTGTGTGTGTGTATATAATTACTAGAATAAGTGAGAAAACTGAGAACTATATTTCTGGACTATTACCATCATCTGTCTCATTTCATTGCTGGAAATATTTACTTGCATGTTTCACATGATCTTTATATAAGGCATGTTAAACATTATACTGATTCCTGTAACTAATGAATCAACATTATAATCACATTTGTGTTAAAATTAAGATTTTTCCTCTATTTATGAAATTTACAGGTGTCTTAAATTAAGTAAAAAGTTTAGTTTTAAATTAAACTTAAGCTAAATGTGATATCTATAGGCTTTATGTAAATAAATTAGGAGAAAAGGAAAACTAATATATAGTTGAATTTGACAATGTAACAATTTTCCTATATATGAATTTACCATATTGTAAGTTAAATAATTAATTAAAACTAGATGTGATAGCCACAAACTTTAAGCAAATAATTAGTTAAAACTGAGAAAAAAAATAAATAAATGGATTTTGACAATATAACAATTTCCCCTCTCACAGTTGCTACTTTGAAACAAAAGAATGACTCATTTATAACAATATTCTAGAATATTCTTAAAATTGCCTTTCTCATTAATTAAATGAACAATGATTTTGAATTATATACGTACCGAAGGATGGTCAGGGTGTTTGGTATACCAGAAAAAACAGAAAATAAAATCGTAGAAAAGATAAAAGCAATGAACAAAGGTAATTTATAGCACTTTGCATCACATGTCCCAGCTCTGGCATCAATAAAATCACCTTGGTCATCTGCGGTTGTTAATCCTTCTTGAATGCAAGAACAATTGTAGTATGTCTATGAAAATGAAAATAAGAAACCATCTTCTAGAAATATAGTCATAAAGTCATAATTCCTATCATTATAAAATAAAATCAATACCTGCAGGGAAACTAGCTAGTTTTAGTAGTCAATATTCTTACATTAAATCTTCCATTCATTATTTAGAAATGAAATATTAATGATATGTTCTAGGTATTTTATGTAATAAAAATGTGTGTGTGTGTGTGTGTGTGTGTGTGTGTGTAACTAGAGTTACCTAGGATAAATTCCACTAATTTAAAAAAAAATTCAGCAAAGATATTTACATTCCAAGAAAAGCAAGGAGACAAATATGGCTGGAGCAGAGTAAACATGAAAGAAACTAAGAATATGAAATCAGGGTAGTAGGGGAAAAGCACATTATACAGAAACTGGTAAATAACTGCAAGAACACTTAAAGAACTTTGGTTTTTATTCTTAGTAATGTAAAAACATTGGAGGGATATATGTATATATGATATATTTTAAAAGATCACTCTGACAGCTATATTAGACTATGAAGGGAAAGATGAAAGCAGAAAAAACAGTTAAAAATCTATTGAAATGAGATGCAAGACAATGGTGATGGGGGACATGGTGGTAACAGAGAAAAAAAATGATGAAGCTAGTCAGATCCAGTATTTATTTTGAAAGTAGATTTGAAGGGATTTGTTTTAGGGTCTTGGGGAAAGAATGGTGACCAGAAGGAGAGAGTCATACAGAGAGGGAAGAGAGAAATTAAGACCTTCAGTCAAGGGATGCAGTCAGTCCATGGCTCGGAAAGGGAAACAAGAAAGTCAGCACAATGACTTCACTTTTTCCCCCATTTTTCTGATTTTGTACTTAGACTTTTTATTATCTTAATCCAGTCAGAAGCCAAGGAAGCTCTCATCCTATAGTTGAGTCTTCTTGAACAATGAGGAAAGTAGAGAACAGTGAAAAGTGGACTTGGAGGTCAGACAAAAGATGTCCAGCACATCATCCAGATGCAGACAATAGATGCTAGGCTGACCAAGGGAAAACTGAAAACATGAAGAAGGTTAAGTGAGCAAATGGTAGAATCACAAGATATTAGGCTCTGGAAGGGTTGAAGGACTGTCGAGTTATATTCAAAGTAATAAAAGCAAAATGCCAAAAGTTATATTAAAATGAAATAGTAAAATATACTCAATTCAAATAATAAAAAAGAAGGTAGATTTAAATCCACTATCTCAAAAATTACAATAGATTTCAGCAGTCTAAAATCTCCAATTAAAAGAGATTAGCAGAATTGAAGAAAAAGCAATACCATATTACATGCTGGCTTATAAGAGATGCTTTATATGTAGACACAAATAGTTGGAACATAAAATGACAGAAACAAGATACACATGGAAACAGGCAGCAAGAGAAAGCTTAAGTGACTATTTAATATATAAAATAGATGTTAAGACAAAGAGTATTACCAGAATTGGAAAAAGAGACTTTATAAAGGTAAAAGAAACAATTCAGTAAGAGGTTGTGACAATTATCAATGTATATGCACAAAACAGCCTAAAAATACATGAAGCCAAAATAGAGAAATAGACAATTGTATAATTTTATTAGGAGATATAACAATGGGCTTACGATTAAGAGAAGAACAAATACAAGTAAGACTTGTAGATGATCTATATAATGCACCTAGCAGCAAGAAGTTTAAAATAGCCAAGATTAATAACTTCCAGGAAATAGAGGGGGAGAAGGATGAAATATTTTAAATGATGTGGTATTTTACCAGGGATTTGTACCCTAAAAAAACATGTTAGAACTGAAAAACTCATTGAGCAAGCACTGTGGAAAGGCCTATTTGTAGTCGGTGTTAGGCAGAATTCTAAGAAAGCACCTAAGATTCTCACCCCCTGTTGCATAAGCCTGTCTGATTCTCCCCTTACTAAATTATGTTATATGGCATAGATGACTTTGAGAGAGGTTAAATCTCACCTAATTAGGTGAGCCTTAAAAAGTACTGGGATTTTCCTTAAATTAGAGATTCAAAGCATGTGATATAAGAATGTTTATCTGTTGCCAGCTTTGCAGATGGAGTCACGCAGTAAAGAATGGCGATAGCCTCTGAGAGTTAAAATTGGTCCTCAGTTGACAGCTAGCAAGGAAACAAAGACCTCATTTTTCACAGCCCAAAGCAACTGAATAGCCAATAACCTGGATGAGCTTGGAAGCAGATTCTTCCCCAGAGCCTCCAGAAAGGAACACAGGTCAGCCAATACTCTGATTTTAGCCTGTGAGACTCAACAGAGGACCCAGTCATGGCATCTGGACTTATGACCTTAGAACTGTGAGTTAATTAAATAGAAGTATTTGAAGACACTAAGCCTGTGGTAATTTGTTACGAAGCAAGACTAAATTAGTACATGGTTCCCTCCTCCAAAAAAAGGGGGGGGGGAGCAAAAGGGAGAAACAACAACTGAGAATTTTCAAACAGACATAAATCCAAAGACTGTTAAAGTGAAAACCAAGCAAAATAAATTTAATGAAAATATAATCTAAGTCCACCAAAGTAAGACTGTTGAAAACCAAAAACAAAGAGAAATCTTAATAGCCACCAAGCACTCAGATATATGACAATTATATGGTACCTTTTAAATACTGGGGTGGCAGAGTAGAGACGAGCAAATCCTGCCAACATAGAATTCCAGACCCTGTGAAAGTTTTGTTTTATTTTTTTTCAAAAATGAAGGTGAAATATGATTCTTCAGGAAGAAAGTAAATAATCGCATATAAAAACATGGAAATACATGAAAATGGGTACATGCAAGTGCTTGTTGACTTTACAAAACAAGAGTAACAGCATATGTCATTTAAAATACATGAAGAAATACAATGTATAATAAAAATAACACAAAGGTGGGAAGTGAGCAAATGAGGTTAAAATATTCTAAGGATGTGTCAATAGAAAGAGAACTTGAAGGCTGACTTCTTGTAATCCTTAATGTTTGGGTGAGGTTGACATTGCCCTCCATAGATAATTCGAACGAGGATCCTGTTGTAATACAGCAGGCTCTGGAAAAAGCACTATGATCCTGTTATTTATTTATTTTTATTTTTTTAACATTTTATTTTATTTTTTGAGAGACAGAGAAAAACAAGAGTGTGAGCAGGGAAGATGCAGAGACAGAGGGAGACACAGAATCCAAAGTCAGCTCCAGGCTGTGAGCTGTCAGCACAGAGCCCAATGCTGGGCTCGAACCTATGAAGGCAAGATCATGACCTGAGCCAAAGAGGAATGTTCAACCGACTAAGTCACCCAGGAGCCCCAATCCTGTTATTTTATTATGAAAGCCATATTAGCTGAAAAGGAACTAGTCTCAATGACAAGATCATGAAGAAAAGCCCAGGATTTCTTTAATATCTATATTAAGGAAATTTGAAGATTTTTGGTAGGACAGATAAGAAAAAAATGCATATGGGTCTCAATGAGACAAAACTGCCCAGCAATTATCAATATGAAGAACAGATAGCTATTTTCAGTTATAGTAAAGCTCTAATTTTTTATAGAAACTTAGAAATCTTCAGAGAAATAATATTTCCAACCACTCAAACTTTTACACAAGTGTAACTGAATAGCATCTAATTCTAATTCACTTTGACTGATGCTTTGAATACAAACATTTAATCAGACTGATTTCAAAGTTGACATATTTTCATCAAAAGAATATTTTCAATGGAGAGAATTCCATAAAAATCATTTAGATACATAATTACTTTTTATATATAGTGTTTCTTTAATTACCAGTTAGCAAAATTATTTATATTGGTATCAATTCCTTCCCATTTGAAATTAATGCATATTTTATCTATTAATCAGTTCCACCCATATCAAATTGTATTAATCATAACTTCTGCAATTGTTCATTTTCTTTCAAAGCCATTATTCCTATCAAGTTAATTCTCCTGGGTAATTTCTAACAGGTCTAATATTTGTCAAAAATATTTTATTGTTTCAATTTTATAATTCAGTATCAAATGTTACCACTCAGTTTAAGTGACTATTTTGTGGATTATTTCTATCATTGTTACTCATTATGAGTTAATTATTCCTTAGAGAAATACAAGGATATTATACAGACTTTTATGAAATTGGAAAAAAAATCCCTGAAATAGGATTCCCTGAAAGGGAATCCCGAGAAAAGGAAAGAACGGTTGGAGCTTTACGGTGGGTGACTGCTTTAGTTCTTGAATATCCCATGGGAGCAAAACACCAAGGTCAAGCAATTATGGTTTACCCTGTGGTGAAAACATGAGCATTAAAAAATCATTTATTTATTTCAAACTAAAATGGAAGAGAGGAAATTAGTAGGAGTATAAAGTAAGATTTTCCATAAGTTAGTAAGTTGCTGAAGCTGGGTAATGGGCATATATATACGGGTTCATTATGCTTTTCTATTTTCTATTACATTTAAAGCTTTCCAAAGTAACATATTTTAAAGACTTTAAATGTCATTTAAAATGTAAAATGTAACATTTAAGAAGAAATATTTTTAAAGGGTATGCAATCTTTTTATATTAATATTCAATAAAAAACTGAAGATATATTATTAAATCATACCCTAGTGAAAACCTGACTACGGGAAACTGAAGTTGGTCAGGTATGCTAATATCTTATGATAAAGTAATCTGTGTATAACAGGAAAAGCCATATTATTATGTGAGTGCATAATAATCCATGGGTCAGGATATGTATACCTCTCTGTTGCCCTCTCCCCCTCGGAAATACCAGCCAGAAACATGAGAGAAAAACAGTTGTTAAAGCCCACATCCATCCTCTGGTGCCACTTAAAAGGGAGAAATTGAAGTTACTGTGCATTATTTAGCTAAAAGCAGATTTATGCAACTTTGGACAAAAGAAAATTAACCTGGACTCAAACAAGTAACAGAGTAGCCAACAGCTCTGCATGACAAAATAAGAAAATTTGTCTGGTTGGTAGAAGGCCTAGGGAAATAAGCAATTCTGATGGTTATGGACCAAATAATGAGCAAACAGGGAAATTTTAAAATGAGTCCTGATACATGTCAGCAGCAAAATACAAACATATATTCAGTTGTAAGTCATTTGTATTGCTGCCATATAAGTCTTCTCTTTTACCTTTCTGGAAAGTATGATATGCTTATAAAGGTCTTGTATGTATGCTTATCACTGATTAAAGGGACTGATTTTCACATCTGAGTCAATGTTGAACAGATATAGAAACACCAAGAAGGTGTAGTGTAGATATTTTTAATTCCTCAGGAGAAGAAAAAACTAAGTGAAAGGTGACCAGAAAATTAGTATTGGTCAACCCAACGCTGTAAGAAAGACAGTGGTTCAGGATTTTCGCGTGAATGGGTACTGCTGATAAGTAGGATAGAAGTGAAATAAACAATGCAAGTAGAAGACAAAATATTCTCTTAAACCATTGCTTTCAACTTTGCTACTGCAAGAGGCAGATGACAGTCACCTACTGCTTTAAACTATAAAATTGGGATGATGCAACACATGGAAGCATTTTATTTGCAAATCTATTTTAGGTTTTTGATTCGTGTTTGCCATTAGGTTCATAAATAACATCTTATGCATATAGCCGTCAATATTAAGTTGACAGTTGCTTAAGTTTGCACCCATTCTAAAAGCACTAAATTTCTTCTCTGTCCATGTTTTATATATAGAATAGCATATTTTACATCCTTTCATTTTGTGAATTCTTTGACTGATTTTTATAGATAAAACTGATTTTACTGCTTTTGTGCTTTAATCTCCATCCTGGTTTTCTAAGCGATTAATCTACCACTTTTATTCTTTGTATTTACCTGTGATTTTTTTTCCTTTCATAATTTTCTTACTTATTGAGGCATGTTTTAATGTAGAACTATATTTTCCACTGCCAATTCCCATAAGTCCTTTGTATTATGGTCACATAAAGCAAATATTCTTTTCCTGTTTTTTTTAAAAAACATTTATAGGGAAAAAAAGGTTTTATAGAGAGCTAGGAGTAAAATGTAAACACCATCTACAAGTTGAACATCTTATTGATAGGAAGAAGCATAATAAAAAATACTTACCTTGTGATCTTTTATTGTTTTAGAATGTGTACAGCCTGCAAAGCAAGGAGAAAAATATCCAATATGATCTCTTCCACATATTGCAGAATATAATGAAGTTGAGCATCTACAATGAGAATTGCAAGGAGCTGACAGGTTTCCCAACTGTCCTGTTCTGTAAAAAAAAAAGATTGAAATATTATATTTATTAATGTGTACATCAGGATATGAGATCCATAAAAATATGATTATTGAAATAAATTCTTTTTAACAGCTTTATTGAAGTATAACTCAATATGTAAAATGAACGGTACATAAAGTGTATATACTTGTGAAATCATCACTACCATCACTACAATCATGTTAACAAACATAATCATGACCCCCAAAATTTCACTGTGTCCCTTTGTAATACCTCTGTCCCCTGGCATCTGTGGATCTATTTTCTGCCATGAAATTGAATCATATAATATATACACTTTCTTTGTCTGGGTTATTTCATATGGTTGTTCTTCATATGGTCTTTGTATGGTAACATGTCTCCATATCTCTTGGGTAAATACTAAAGGGTAGGATGTTTGGATCATATGGTAGGTGCTCATGTAACTTTTTGAGAAACTGTCACATTTCCAATTTGGTTGTGCTATTTTATATTCCCACCAGCAGTGTATAAGTGTTTGATTGCTTTGTACATCCCTCACCAACACTTGGTATAATCAGTCTTTTTAATTTTAGACATTCTAACAAGACTACAGTAGTTTCATATTGTGGTTTTTAATATTCCCTTCCCTGATGGCTAATGATGTAAGCCATCCTTCCATGTGCTTATTTCCCATCTGTATATATTTGATTAAATGTCTGTTCAAATCTTTTGAACACTTTTATTATTTTCTTATTGAGCACTGAAATTTATTTATATATTCTGGAAACAAGTTATTTGTCAAGATATATGATTTTCAAATATCTTCTCACAGTCTATGGCTTGTTCTTTTATTCCTTTAACAGGTCTTTCAAAGGGCAGAAATATTTTATTTTGACATAGACCAATTTATCAATATATTTCTTTATGGATTATGTATTTAGTGTCATATCTAAAAAAAACTTTGCTGAACCCAAGTTTATAAAAACTTTTCCTATATTCTTGGAATTCTTTAGCTTGTATTCACACCTACAATCCATTTTAACTATTTTATGTGGTACAAGATATGGATCAAAGTTCATTTGTTTACATATAGAGATCTAATTTTTCCATCATCATGTGTTAAAATGATTATACATCCTTGGCTAAACTGCATATACATCTTATCAAAACTCAATTATCCATTTATATGTGGGCTTATTTCTGAACTCTCTATTCTATCACATCTATCACCTATGTTTACACCAATACTATTTATTACATTAGCTAATAACTCCTGAAATCAAATAGTTTTGGTCCTCTACTTTTACTCTTCATCAGAATTGTTTTTAATTTTTCTAGGTCCTGTGTATATTGTATGAATTTAAGTTGTTTATAGAAGATCTTAAAAAGAAAGCCTGTTGGGATTTTGGTTGTGATTACACTGAAATTTTGGAAAGAATTAACTTAATATATTGAGTCTTCCAACCCATGAACACGTGATATCTCTCTATTTAAAAATTTAGGCCTTGGGGTGCCTGGGTGGCTCAGTCGGTTAAGCGTCCGACTTCAGCACAGGTCGTGACCTCACAGTTCGTGGGTTTGAGCCCCGCATCAGGCTCTGTGCTGACAGCTCGGAGCCTGGAGCCTGCTTCAGATTCTGTGTGTCCCTGTCTCTCTGCCCCTCCTCCACTCATGCTCTGTTTCTGTCTCAATAATAAATAAATATAAAAAATTTTTAAAAAAATTAGGCCTTTAATTTAGCTCAGGAATATTTTGTAATAATTATGGGAATAGGGCATTCACATCTTCTATTTATCCTTAAGTATTTCTTCTTCTTGATAGTATTGCTAATAGCGTATTTTTGTAATATCAATTTCCAGTTGTTTATAGGTAGTATATAAAAACACCATAGATTCTTGTATGATGATATTTTCTTCTACAACATTTTTTTTCTTAATACTACTGTTAAGTGTTATTTTTGACATTAATTTCTGCTTATTTGTAGGTGGAATGTAAAAAAAATAATTTCTTACATTTTGATATTGTATCCTACAAACTTGCTAAACTCATTTTTTAGTTAAAGTTTAGTTATCATTTTTTAAATAGTTTTATAGTTTTTTGTTATAGTTTTTAGTTATATTGTTTCTGTATAGACAATTGTGTCATCTTCAAATAAACACAATTTTATTTCTACTTTTCTTATCAGGATGCCTTTTCTTTTCTTACAGTATTGTAATAGCTAGAACGTCCATTATAATGTTAACGTAGAAGTACTGAAAGCAGATATCCTTGTTATGCTCCTGGTCATTCAATGTTTCAACATGTCATTCATGTTTTCATCATTGTATAGCAGCTCAGGCTGCTATAGCAAAATATCATAGACTGGGTGACTTAAACAACAAACATTTATTTCTCACAGTTCTGGAAGCTAAGTCCAAGATCAAGATGCAGGTAGCTTTGGTGTTTGGTGTGGGCTTCTTCCCAGATTGTAGACCATCACATACTCAGTGTATCCTCACACGGCAAATTGAGGAAAGACTTTGGTCTATTCCCCTTCTTGAAAGGACACTAATCTCATCATGGTGGCTGGGGGTCCTATCCTCATGACCTCATCTAAATCTAATTATTTCCTTAAGGCTCCACCTCCTAACACTATTACATTGGCTTCAACATATGAATTTAGTGGGAAGGGAAACAGACCCATTCCATAATAATTACTAAGTACAGTGTTAGCTGTATGTTTTCATAGTTACCTTCAATTTCTAGTTTTCTAGTTTATTAGGAATAAATGTTGCACTTTATCATGGACTTTTTTGGCATCTATTGTGATTATGCTTTTTTTTCATTTTATTAATATGGTGGATTATATCAATAGATTTTCAAATATAAAAGCAAACTTACATTCTTTTGAAAAATCTTACTTGAACATAATTTATTTTCCTTTTAATATACTCTTGGTTCAATTTGTCAGAATTTTGTTAAAAGTTTTTTTGCATCTATGTTCATGAAAGAAATAGGTCTATATAGTTTTCTTTTCTTACAAGTTGTTGTCTAGTTTTGATATAAAGATAATGCAAGTGTTATAGAGTAAGTTGGGGAGTATACATAACTCCTTTTCAATTTTCTGGAAGAATTTGTGTAAAATCAGATATTGTTTAAATGTTTGGTTTAATTCTCCAATAAAACCATTTAGGCCTGGAATATTCTTTGTCAGAAGGTGTTTGAGTACAAATTTGATATATTTACTAGATATATACATTTATTTTTTCTTAAATAAATTTGTGTCTTTTGAAGGTTTTACCCATTTCATGGAAGTTGTCAGATTTATGGGCATAAAGTTGTTTATAATATTACCCTATTATCCTTTTAATATTGGTAGAATTTATAAAAATATCATATCATCTCTCTAACTCTTGATATGGGAGTTTTCTCTATCTAGAGGTTTAGCAATTTTATCCATCTTCTCAAAATTTCATCTGATTATATTTCCTCCATTGTTTTTCTCATTTCTATTTCATTAATTTCTGTTCAAACCTCAATTGTTTATATTATTTTAGTTACCTTGGAATCAATCTGCTTTGATGTTTCTGCTTTTTTAAGGTAGAAACAAATGTCATTGGTTTGAGACTTTTTTCTTTCTAATATCAGCTACACAGTTTTAAGTACTGTTTTAGTGGCATTTTATAAGTTTTGTTACAGGTGTATTCATATTCATTAACATCAAAATAATTTACAATTTCCTTTCTGAAGAAATTATTTGAACACAAGTTATTTAGAACTTTGTTATTCAGCCCCAAATATTTGGGGCTTTTCCAGCAAAATTTTATTAATTTATTTCTAATTTAATTTCATCATGATCAGAAAATTTAATTTCTTTATATGATTTAATCTTTTAAATTTACTGAGACTTGCTTTACAGCAATGTCAATCAGGTCAAGTTGTTTGTTAGTGTTGTTCAAATCTTATGCATCATCACTGAGTTTTTTGCCAACTTCTGTTACTAAGAATACTGAAATATCTGATCATATTTGTGGATTTCTACATGTCTACTTGCAGTGTCTAAGTTTTTGTTTCATATATTTTAAAGCTCTTTCATTAGGTTCATAAACATTAAGAATTGTTTGAATTCTTGATGAACTGACAACTTTATTATTACATAATGACCTTCTTTATTCCTGCTAATATTATTTGCTCTCAAATCTACTTGGTCTGATATCATACTCCAGCTTTCTTCAGATTACTGTTAATATGATACATCTTTCCCCATCCCTTTACTAATAAAGGGATATGTCTATATTTGAAGCACATTTCTTTTATGAAACATATACATTGGGTCTTGCTTTAAAAAAATCAATTTTGAAATTTTCTGCCGTTTAATTGAGATATTGCAACACTTACATTTAATGTGATTACTACTATAGTTAGGTTGGATCTATCCTTTATGTGTTTTTATCTCTTCTTTGTCTTTTTTTTTGCCTAAATTGAGATTAAACAAATGTTTTTGTAAAATTACATTTTAATTCATGTGTTAGCTTATTAGCTGTGATTCCGTTATTTTAGTGGTGCTTCAGAGGTTATATTATACATCTTTAACTTAACAGTCTACCAACATGTGATATTATAGCACTTCAAGTAATCCCATATTATATGTTTATCTGTTTCAAACAATTATTTTTAAAGAGTTAAATAAGAAAAAATACTTACCTAAATAATTACCATTTCCTTTGCTTTTCTTTACTTTGTGTAGTTCATATTCTTATCTGATATTATTTCAGCCAGACTTTTTAAAACATTTCACGTAGGGTAAGTCTGTTGTTCAAATATTATTTACATCTTTTAGGTATAAAATTATTTCTCCTTTATTTTTTAAAAAAAATTTACAATTTTCAGAGAGAGCCCATGCACACAAGTGGGGTAGGAGCAGAGAGAGGGAGACAGAGGATCTGAAGCAGGCTCTGTGCTGTGAGCACAGAGTCCAAGGAGGGGCTCATACTCACAAACCGTGAGATCATGACCTGAGATGAAATCAAGAGTCAGCCACTTAACTGACTGAGACACCCAGGCACCCCTCTCCTTCATTTCTAATAGACATTCTGACTTGGTATAGATTGATTAGTTGACTTTTTTCTTTCAGTACTTTAAAAAGACTTTTTCCACTCTCTTCTTACCTGCATTGTTTCTGACATAAAATCTACTGTCATTCTCATCTTCAGTCATTTGCATACAAAGTATTTTTCCCACCTCTTGCTGCTTTTAAGATTTTTTTCTTTCTACTTACTTTGAGTAGTTTGATTACTATGCAGCATGGTGTAATTTTCTTCATGTTTCTTGTTCTGAGGGTTTGCTAGGTTTTTAGGCGTGTAGGTTTATAGTTTACATAAAATTTTTAAAATTTAAACATAATTTCTTCAAATATTTTTTTCTCCAAGGCCCTCCTTTGGAGACTCCAACTATACATATGGTTGGCCACCTGACGTTGTCCAACTCTTTGATGCTATGTTTATTTTTGTTAATTCTCTTTTCTCTGTGTCTTTCTGTTGAATGTTTATTATTAATTTCAAGTTTAATCTCCTGCAACATCTAATCTGTCATTAATATCATACATAGTATTTTTCTCAAACATCCTGGTTTTCATTTCTATATGCTCAATTTGGGTTTTTAAGAATATCTTTTACTTTTTGACCATATGGAATACTGATATAATAACTGTGTTGACTCTGATAATATTACCATCTCCATGTCAGTTATGGGTCATTTTTGATCAACTGATCTAGCTTATCATTAGCTTACACCATATTACTGAATATTGGACCTTGTAAATTTTGATCTTTGTGGGGCACCTGAGTGGCTCAGTTGATTAAGTGTCCGACTTTGGCTCAGGTCATGATCTCATGGTTGGTGAGCTCGAGCCCCATGTCGGGCTCTGTGCTGAATGCTTGCTCAGAGCCTGGAGCCTGCTTCAGATTTTGTGTCTCCTTCTATCTCTGACCCTCTCTGCTCATGCTCTGTCTCACTCTATCTCTCAAAAAATAAATAAATGTAAAAAAAATTAAAAAAAAATTTTTTGATCTTTGATGCTGAATATTTTTGTATTTTTATGAACATCCTTAAGCTTTGTTCTGAAATGCAGCTAATTTACTTGGAAACACTTTTTATCTTTTTTAGTTTGATAGGCAGATTTGATAGCAACAGCCAGAGCAGTACTCAGTTTACAGTTAATCCTCCCTGCTGAGAAAAGATCCCTCTGTATACTTTATGTACTGTGATTTTTGAGTTTTCCTAGTTGACTAATGAGAACATGTATTATTCCCAATCCTGTGTGAGTGGTATGCACAGTAATTCTAATTCTTTTGGTGGACTTAGACTCAAGAATTTTCTTCACACATATCATAGTTACTACTTTGCTTAATACTTCGAAGAGGTCTTCTGCAGATACGTCCTCTAGGAAACAATCCTGTTAACTATAGCCATATCAGTCTTTGAACCCTCAGCTCAATTTCCTCAGTTCAGGGAGTCAGGCGGAATCTGTCTCATTCCCACTCCCTGTGCCATGACCTTAAACCTCTATTAAGACAGTAAGCTGGAGGAATTACAGGGCTCACCTTAAATGTTTCTCCTTTCTCAGGTACCACTGTCCTTCAATGACTGATTCCAATGCCTTGAAAACCACTGTTTCAATTTTATCAAATTTTTGGTTGTTTGTGGTAGGAGAGGAAATCTGTTATCCTATCGTGACTGGAAGTGAAAGCCCAGAACAATTTCCAAATATAAATTTAGAATAAAGTCAAAGGGTCTTACTTTATATTATTAATCATTTGAAAAAGTGCCTATATTTCAAAATCATTTTAGATTGTTATATTCTGATTTATAAAATATATATTTGAACAATTTTAGGTTTACAGAATTGAGCATATACAGAGTTACCATATACCTCTGCTCCCCCTATGCAGTTTCAGCTATTATTAGTAGGTGCTTTAGTAGGGAACATGTTTTACAATTGATATTATCACATCAGTTATTATGTCAGTATTCCATATGTTTAAAAGGTTAAGTAGATGATATTTTTTGAAAGCCCAAACCAAATATACAGTTTTGCCAATAGCTTTGCCTTTTCCAGAATGTCATATAGTTGGAATCATATAATATGTAGCCTCCATATTGGCTTCTTTCACTTAGGAATATATACATTTAAGGTTCCTCCATGTATTTTGTGGCTTGATAGTTCATTTCTGTTATAACTGAATAATATTCCATGTATGGATGTTACACAGTTTGTTTATTCATCTATGAAAGGTATGTTGACTGTATCCAATTTTAGTAATTATTAATGAAGGTGCTATCAACATTAACTGACACATTTTTGTGTGAACATAACTTTTCAATTCATTTGGGTAGATACCTAAATGTACAATTGCTGAATTGTAGAGCAAGACTTTATTTAGCTATGCAAAATACTGACAAACTGCCAAAGTGACTTACCATTTTATACTACCAGGAGAAGCAAATGTGAGTCTTTGTTACTCTTTATCCTCGCTGCCATTTAGTTTTGTGAGTTTTCTGGATTTCAACTGATGTGTTGTGGTATCTCACTGTTGTTTTAATCTGTAACTCCCTGATGGCATATAATGCTGAACATATTTTCATAATCTTATCAGCATCTGTGTATCTTCCTTAGTGAAGTGTCTGTTCAGATCTTTTAACCATTTTTAACGGATTCTCTGTAAACTGATGAAATTTAAGAGTTTTTTAAATATTTTGGATATGTCCTATATATGTATTTTTCCTCCAGTTTGTGCATTGTCTTTTAATTCTATTAAGTGCCTTTCACAGAGAAAGGTTTTAATTTTAATGATGTTTAACATATCATTTTTCCTTTCATGCTTCTTTTTTCTTTCTGGTGTTGTATCTGAAATGTCATCACAAAACCTGAGGTTACCTAGATTTTATCCTATGTTATCTTCCAGAAGTTTTATAATTTTGTGATTTATATTTAGGTTTAGAGTCCATTTTGAGTTAATTTTGGTTTAATTTTTGTGAAGAGTATAAGTTCTATCTCTAGATTTTTTCTTGCTTTTTTTTGCATGTACATTTTCAGTTTTTCTAGCACCACTTGTTTAAAAGGCTATCTTGGTTGCAATCCAAGATGGTGACATAGGAGCCTCTAGAACTCATCTCTTCCTGAGGACACACCAAATCTATAATTACGCAGAGAAATTCCCTCTGAAAGAGGTCCAAAAACTAGCTGAGTAACTCCTACACAGTGGGCAAATGAGAAAATACCATCACCCACAGTGAAACAGGTAAAAAAACCTGAGAAATTCTTTCACCATAAACCCCACCCCTGGCACAGTGCCTGATAATCAGCAAGGACCTCCCAACTAGCAACTTCTCCCGAAGGAGTAAAGAATATGGGCCCCATATCTACTGTGCCAACTTTTAAGACTCAACCTCAGTCACATCTGAGTCTTAAACACACCCAAAACACTTAGTTCCGAAAACCACTGGGGCTTGCATCCACAGATCCACAAGATTGTAAGAATCAAAGGAACATTTCTTAATGGGCTCTGCAGACTCGCCATGGCTATCCCCAGGGATCAGCACAGAAAGAGAAGGCAAAAACTGCCCAACTCTGTCTTTGCCTGAAAGATGCCTATATGCATACTTTAAAACCTGCTACCAGAAGATTAGGCTTCTAATTTAACATCTATCCAGGGGCTCACCACAATCCCCCCAAGGAAAGAGCCCCTTGATGGCTGGACTCTGATAACCAACAGGGCTTGCAGAGTTTCCATAGTACTGCAGCAAAGAAACAGTTCTTAACCAGCTATCCCTACACGGCTCAGTGCAGAGGGGGCAGACAAAAAATACCCATCTTTTAGATTTTTCCTGAAAGAGGCCTATTTGAATACTTTAAAAGCAGCTGCCTAAGGATCAGACTTCTAATTTAGAAGGCATGTAGGGTGACTGCAATCCTCCCCAGAGATGACAGAAGCCATCAGACATCACCTTTGCCTTCTCATGTCAGCTCACTACAAATTGCCAATGTCTCCCTAGAAGTAGCTTATACATATGTTGGCGGCCATACAAGGGATGGGTTTCTGGATTGTCTGGCTCTCACAGCCAAAAGGGCTTGCACTGATGACCACAGGACCATAGTAGACAAAGACAAAGAAGCAGTTATTGATGTGCACAGGGGTATCCCCTGCTGCTATACACTCAAGCCCAGTAAATACAGAACAGGCAAAATAGCGCCACTCCAATTTCTCCCTGGAAGGGTCAAAACTGTATTTTATTTACTGCCTGAGGTCCATATTTAGGTGCAATCAGCCTAAATCTAGGTTTTGACTGTGATCCTCCCCTTTGGGACACTCACAGGTCTAGGCACATCCTCAAATAATGGGACCCATTAAGAACAAAGAAGGCAGTTTGAACAATCACAAAAGGTTGAGAGACAAGAAGAATTCATGCTTGGCTAAATAATAAATATCATCTATTTATAATTATAGGTAAGGCTATAGTTGTAGATAAGGTTTACCTGGTTAATATAGTTATTAAAATAATTATAACTATAAGAATTTGTTAATGGATAGACAAGATAAAAAGACATAAATTGTGACATCAAAAACATATAGAATGTAGAGTGAGTGTAAAAATGTAGAGCTTTAGTATGTGTTCAAGGTTGTTATCAACTTAAAACTGACCATTAAAAACATAAGATATTTTATGTAAGCCTCATGCTAACCAGAAAGCAAAAGCCTATAGTAGACACACAAAATATAAAGACAAAGTAATCTGAGCATACCACTACAGAAAATAAACCACAAGAAGGACAGCAAGACAAAAGGAAATAGGACTAAAAAACAGCCAGAAACAATTAACAAAATGGCAATAAATACATACCTATCAATAATTACTTTGAATGTAATGGACTAAATTCTCCAATCAAAAGACATAGAATGATTGAATGGATTAAAAAAAAAAAAAGAACTATCTATATGCTGCCTACAAGAGACTCACATCAGATATATGGACATACAAAGACTGAAAGTAAGAGATGAAAAAAGATATTCCATGCAAATGGAAGCCAAAAAAAAAAAAGCTGCGGTAGCTATATTTATATGAGACAGAGTAGACCAAAAACTGATATGAGACAAATATCAGTTTATAATGAAAATGAGTCAATCTAATAATAAATCAGTCGCAAATATTTATTAATCCAACAGAGGAACATCTAAATATATAAAATAAATTTTACCAGACCTAAAGGAAAAAATATATGTAAATATAATAATAATAGGGAACTTCAGCACCCTACTTTCCACAATGGATAAATCATCCAGAGAGAAAATCAGTAAGGCAACATTGGATTTAAACTACACATTGGATCAGTTGGACCTACAGACATTTACAGGACAGTCCATCCATAGCAGGAGAATACGTATTCTTCTCAATGCATATGGAACATTCTCCAAAATAGATCATATAGTAGGCCATAAAAAAATCATTAAATATAAGAATAGTAAAAAAGTATGAAACTAGAAATCAATTTGAAGAAGAAAACTGGAAAAAAATCACAACTATGTGGAGATTTAAACACATGCTACTGAACAATCAATGGACCAAAGAAGAAATTAAAAGAGAAATTGAAAAAACAATACCTTGAGATAAATGAAAATAGAAATGTAACATTCCAAAGACTATAGAAGGCAGGAAAAGAAATTCTGAGAGAAGTTCACAGTGATAAATGCCTACATTAAGAAAAAAGAAAGATCTCAAATAATCTAATTTTACACCTCATGGAACTAGAAAAACAACAAACTAAGCCCAAAGTTAATAGAAGAAAGGAAATAACAAATATCAGAACAGAAATAAATGAAATAAAGACTAATAACACAATAGAAAAGTTCTATGAAACTAAAAGCTGGTTTTTTGAAAAGATAAATGAAATAGACAAACCTTTGGTTACACTTGCCAAGGAAAAAAAAGAGGACTCAAACAAATGGAAGTATGAATGAAAGAGGAGACATCACAAATGAGACAACACAAATACAAAAGATTGTGAGAGGACTGTGAACAATTACATGCCAAACAATTGTTTTTTCCTTTGTTTTTGTCTCCTCTGGTTTTGAGTATTTTATGAGATACTATTTTCTCTCATCTGTTAGCATGGCAATTCTACTTTTAAAAATGCTTTAGTGATTTCCCTAAATTTCCAGGATATAAGGAAGTTAAATTGGCTTTCAAATAACACGATACACTTCATGGGTAGTGCAGGTACCTTATAAGAGATTATTCTCAACTCCTCCCTCCTTTTCTATAAGATTTCTGTTATCCATTTCACTATCCATAAACTATAAACACTTAACCACTTATCACCATTATTTTGAACGTGTTATTATTACACCAATTAAAACTTTAAAAATTATTATACCTTCATTTATTCATTCCTTGATGTTCTTAGTTTCTTTATATAAACTCAGATTTCTGACTCATATCATTTTTCTTTTTTGTGAAGAACTTTCCTAAACATTTCTTGTTGCGGTTCCTGGGTGGCTCAGTCAGTTAAGCATCTGACTCTTGGTTTTGGCTCAGGTCATGACCTCATGGCTTCTTCTGTTCGAGCCCCTTGCGTGGCTCTGTCCTGGCAGCACAAAGCCTGCTAGGGATTTTCTCTCTCCCTCCTCTCTCTGCCTCTCCCCCACTTGCACTGTCTCTCTCTCTCTCTCTCTCTCTCTCTCTCTCTCAAAATAAACTTAAAAAAAAACACACATTTCTTGTGAAGCACGTTTACTTGCAAAGCATGTTTCTTTGTTTCTGTAGGTGAACTCAAATTTCTAATTCATACCATTTTTCTTTTTTCTGATGAACTTCTTTAAATGTTTCTTGCAAAGCAGGTTTACAATTCCACTATATTTTTTAATCTGAGAATATCTTTATTTCCACCCTTTTTTGAGAGAGAGAGAAAGAGAGGGAGCACACATAAGCATGGAAGCATTCTAGCACACAAGCACACAGCATTCTAGGTTAATGATATTTTTTCAATCATTTAAATATTTCATTCCACTCTCTTCTTGCCTATATGGTTTCTAAATAAATTTGTGATAAATAATCCTCAATCATATATCAGTGAGGTTTGTTTCTTCTGGCTTTCAGGGTTTTGTCATTGTTTTCTCATTCTGCAGTTTGAATATGATATGCCTAGGTATAAATTTTTTGGTATTTATCCTTCTTGGAGTTCTCTGAGCTTCCCAGATCTGTAGATTGGTGTTTGTTGTTAATTATGAAAAATTCTTAGCCATTATTGCCCACCTCTTCTGTCCCTCTCTCCTTCTTCTGATGTTTGCATTATCATCTGTTACACCTTTGCAAGTATTGCACAGTTCTTGGATATTCTGTTCCAGTTTTTTTACATCTTTTTTCTCTTTGTTTTTTAGTTTGAGGAGGTTCTATTGACATATCTTCAGTCATGGATTCTTTCTTCAGTCCTCTCCAGTCTACTGATGGGCCCATGAAGGGGATTCTTCATTTCTCTTATAGTGTTTTTGCTTTCTGGTATTTGCTTTTGATTTTTTTCTTAGAACTTCTATTTTTCTACTTATATTACCTATCATTTCTTTCATGTTGTCCGCTTATATGCATTAGAACCCTTAGCATACTAATCATAGCTATTTTGTGTTCCCAGTCTGGTCATTTCCGAATGTGTGCCATATCTAAGTCTGGTTCTGATGCTTACTGTGTTTTTCAGTCTGCATATTTTCTTGCCTTTTAGAATGCCTTATAATGTGTTTGTTTAAAGTTAGATATTATGCATTAGGTTAACAAGAACAGATGTAAATAGGCCTTTTAAGGTGAGGTTTTTATGTTTATCTGCGTAGGAATTAGGCTGTGTTTAAAGTTTGTTGTAGCTACAGGTGCCAAAGGTCTCAGTTTTTGCATCATCATTCTGTCTTCCAGGTTGTCTTTGGGTTTTCCTATAATCTTTTTATTAAACAGAGCATACCTTCCAGATCTTTCAGTTAGAATTCTCTATTCTTACTAGATATCTGTTGGGGTGGTGGTAAGATATTGTTGAGAAAAAGCACTCTATCATCTTATGATTAAATCTTAGATTTTATGTCTCTCCCTGCCCCAGTGGGCCTGAGTCTCTAGGCTGTGGCCTTCAGAAGTTTTTCTTGGCCTTTTTCTCCCTTTCCTTGTGTAAGATAGGAAAGTTATAAAATGGTTGACAGGTCCTTTTTAAAGTCTGGCAAGAGAAACTTTGGTGAAGTAGTTTCCTTACAGGGTCAGCTCCTGTTACAAATAGCAGACTTCTCGTGAGCATATTTGAAATGGTTACTTTCCTTCTCTTCTTGCCCAAAACACAAGAAGATTTTTCTTCCAGTTTCCACTGTTAGAACCTGGTGAGGCACCTGTATGTTAAGAGTCATAAAATTGTGTTGGGTCCTCCTATGACTGAGTCTTTAACTCTCAGATTATCCCATGTTCCACCTCCAGCAATTAGTCAAGTACTATTTAATATTCAGTTCCAATGGCTTCTGCTCTCAGTAAATTGTAATTCCCTCTACTTGCCTATCTCTCCAGTTTAGGGGATAGCACTTTTCCCACAGTTTGCCCCATTGTTGATTTTTTATTTGTTCAAATCTTTTCTAATTGTGAGGATGGGAGTGATGACTTACAAGCTCTTTACATATTGGAATAGAAACTGTAAGTCCTATCGTTCTTTATTTTTCACTACACTTATTAATACAAAAACAATCTTAGTGTGCAGACCATACAAAGACAGAAAATATCTATATACCTAAGCTATATAGATATCTAAAGTATATGTATATATACTTACTTTTCTACTTCAAGTTGATATTTTACCACTCTATTTAAAATATATAAGTCTCATAACCACAGATGTCCATTTCTTCTGTCCCTTAGGTTACAGTTGTCACACGTATTACATCTACAACCTTTGATAATCTATACCAGACAATGTTATACTTTTTTGTTTTCAATAGTTATATATAGTTTAAACCTAAGATGAAAAGTTAGTCTATTTACTAGTATACTTATCACTTCTTTTACTCTTCCTTTATCCTTCAAGTTTCAAGTTTTCCTCTAGGATTATTTTGCTTTAAACCAAAAAAAAAAAATACTTAATAATTGCTTTTAGAGCTAGCAACTAATTTTATTAGTTATCCTTCACCTGAGAATATCTTTACTTGATTTTCATTCTTGAAAGATATTATATTGGATAATGATTAAAGAGTTGACAGTTTATTTTTTTTTTCTTTCAGGATTCTGAAGATACTGTTTTACTCTCTTCTGAACCCATGGTTTCTGAAGAGAAATTCAGTCATTTGTATTACTGCTAATATCAATATTATTTTAACATTCTTATTTGATAATGATGACACCTACATCCCCTATGAGTTTGTTCTATGGTCTTTTCTGTCTCATAACTTTTGGTCACATCCTTGATCTGCTTGGTAATTTTTTTTTAATGCAAGACCTTTTTTCCTAAGATACTTTATAGCTAGCTGTGTTTGATGTTATCTTTTTTTTTTTTTTTTTTTTAGAGTGTTGGATCTTTCTGCCACTGGTTAGAGCACTGGTTGGACAAATCAATCCAATCAGAGACCAAATTAACTCCTGGCTAAGCTACAGTACTTCAGGAAGGCCCTCACTGTTAGGTCTAAGCCTTAGAGAGATATCAATTGAGAACATGTAGTATTTGTTCACCACAGTTCCTCCCCATTCCACCCCTACAATATTCTAAACTCACTCTGCTCTACAGAGTATCACAATACTGCTAGAATTTTCCTCTACTTTCTACAAGATTTCTGCTTAATGTCAGCTTCTTATCTTCATAATTCAATATATATATTGAGTGAAAAACCAACAGAATGTTGTCTTATTTATCTCCCTCCTCTGATATCCTACCCAGCCATATTTTTGTCTCCTTAGGTTGATACATCTGTCAAAAATGTATCGGATTTCTCATTTAACTAGATGCTTTTTGACCAGACCTTTGCCCAAATTCTCAGCTTCTTGCCAACATCAAAAATTAGAAAATATCTCTAGAAGTATCCAACTCCAGAAAATTGCTTCTTTTCTTAAGGGTCTGCCTTATTCTAGAAGTTTGGCCTTTAAATTCCTATTTGCCTAAACAATCATCTGATGCCTTTAAACAAACTTTTTAAACTCTATTTTGTTTTTTGGGTTGTTCTCAGTGGGAGCACCGGTTGGCCACAAGGTACTCCAAAGTGAAAGTCTTATTTTCTTTATTTATTTTACTTGCTCAGTCCTTAGGTTTTCTATTTGAATTCTGTTCCCCTGTGTTTAATATCAATCTCTGCCAAGTTCTTTGAGTTTTTGCAACTTTAGCTTAAAGAACACATTACTTATATGTACTTTCAGATGTACTTTAGTTCCATTCTTTGATGTCTATAAAAAGGGAGACATACTAATTCAGGAACACAAGATAAAACTTTCTATAGATAGTATTGTCTCCAAGTTCTTAGTCACTTTAGTACAGAATATTACTCCTAGATTCTGAATCATGTCAATGTTTTTTTTCTTTATTACTTTAGAAATGCATAAGTAGTCGTGTCACAAACTATCATCATGATATTTCTGCCCTTAATATGAAAGGTGAAACTATGCTTTGTATTTCTTTTACATGTTGAATAATTCCAATAATGGTATAAACACATAGGGTTACTAGATAAATAATTATTAACTGAAAAATACATTGTGGGTTCAAATGCAAAATTCTAACATACAAACTAATATTTACCCGTCATAATCTTCATTGATCCCAGCAAATGGTACTGTATCACAGCGTACAAAAATTACAAACCCAAAGAATACAAGTGATATAACAGATGTAACGATTACAAATCTCATAAGGGCTTTACAAGACATGTGTAACTTGGAAACAATGATACCTCCCAGAAGCTGGCCAAGTCCACCTCCTGGAAGTAAAACAAATCCTAAAAGAAAGTAGGCAGGGGAGAAGAAAACAGTTAAAAAAATAATCAGCTAAAGATAGTACAGAAAATTGATACATTGATATAATCCCCCTGCTCTAAACATATAGCAAACATGGATTTAAATAAAAAGACAACAAAAACTTAAAGGCATGATAAACATCTTGACAAACCTGAACTTTTAGAGCAGTACAAATTTGGGAGTAGGGCTGAAGCTTATAATAGGCATAATGGAATGATGGAGAAGTTTTGCTCCTATGTAGTGATGGCATCTAAGAGAAACCCAGAACCTAATCCATGCAAACAGAAAAGGAAAATTGTCTTATTTAGAGCTATTATTGGATAGCTACCTGCATTTATAGTTTATAGCAAGAGGCATGCTCATAATGACACAAGTTCAGAATCTGAGATTTGCTACCAGGAATTAAACTAAGCCATCCTCTGGTTCTGAGGATGGGTGTGCAATATTAACAATCTCACAACAAAGTGGGATTTCAGAGTAGCCATTATGAAAAGCGCTTTCTTTTCAGTCAAGTATAAAGGATTAAATAGGGGTAAGCACGAGGAGGAAAAGGAAGATGAGGAAGAAGAAATATAGTTAAAAATAATCACATGAAGGTAGCAGAGTAAATGCTTACATTGATGTAATCTTCTCTGCTCCACACATAAAGAAGTGATAGATTTAAATAAGAATATAGCAAGAGAAATTAAAGCAAAAAACAAGTCCAATTAACATCAGATTAAATTTATATCATTGAAGGGTCTGTGAGAGACTAAAATAAGTAATTTTAGAATGTTCAAAAAGAATAATGAGTGTAACTTACATAAAAATGAAGAAGAAATAAAAGAATAAAGGAATGAAATGAGAGCAGATGAATACACAAATAAGAAACCTGGACATGTAAAAATATAATTGTTAAAATAAAAACGCAAATCCCAGACCAGAGATATTTGATAAGTGAATAAATTAGAAGAGAGCACTGTGTTACTCATTTACCATATAATAATAATAAAAAAAGAGGAAAAGTAGAATAACCAAGATAACTAGTTAAAAGGCAATGAGTACAATGGAGAAATATGATCAAATATGATTACCCCGTTGAACAAGGTCTAATTCAAAAATAGTAAACTATGTTGATATTATAGCACCCTTGATATGATTTGATGAAAATGGCACTTTACTTCTGTGATCTTCCTTCTAAAACCCATAACCCCTGTCTAATCACCAGGAAACAAACTGGACAATTCCCAATTAAGGAACTTTCTAAAAAATACCTGACCAGCACTCCTCAAAACTGTCAAGGTCATTAAAAAAAAAAAAAGGAAGACTGAGAAGCTGTCAAACTCAATAGAAGCCTAAGGAAACACATGACAACTGTATCCTGAATGAGATCCTGGAATAGAAAAAAAAAAAACTTTATGTAAAACCTAATGAAATACAAATCAAATATTGACCTTAATTAGTATTGATATTCGTTCATTAATTAAAACAAATCTACCATACTAATGTAACATGTTAATAAAATGGGGAAACAGGTGTGCAGTGTAGGGGAGGGAGCTCTCTGTATTATTTCCAATTTTTTTTGTAAATTTAAAACTGATCAGAAAGCAACTTTCTGGGAACAGAAATAAGTGGGAACAGAATAAGAGGCTCTACAAAATGTTTTATAGCAGTTGTGAGAAATATAATGGAATATAATGGAATGCCAGAGAAATAATACATAAAAAACTGAAACTAAGACTGAGAAATTTCCATCATAAAAAATATTATTCCTAGGAATAAAAGTACACTCTACTGAGAAGGATTAAAAATACTTAAATCTATCCTTACACATACAGAAGGTAAGGAAAATCCATAACATTAAGAATAAAGCAAAAATTATAAAAGCTGCCAAAAAGCACGTTACTTGTAAAATAATGATAATGCTAGCTAATTTATTAAATGATAAAATTAATAATCTAGACTGGACATGTACACACACACTCACTACTGAAAAATGAGGCAGTGAACTGTCAGTAGTTAAAATCTCCTAAACAAAGGGAGATAAAATAAAATTTTAAAAAATGAGTCCATTGAGAGAGGATAGGATAGTAGGGGAAGAAAGAAGCAAAACAGAAGAGTAATAAACCAAAAAATATAAGTAAAAGTTACCTGAAATATCAGAATCCATGATAATGGCAAATGGATAAAACTTAACTAGTAAAAAGACAGATCGGATGCTTTTTAAAGGAAAGTCTAAAAATAAAGTAGTAAAAAAAGATGTACCATGAAATGTAGCTCCTAAACATGTATATACCTAATAACATCATATAAAACAAATTATGTTAAAATTGCCCAGATTTTAAGAAAATTAAAAATCTATAAAAAAGTATTTTGATTCAGCTTTCCCATAAAGACTTAGCTTATAATACTATTAAAGATATGGGAAGTATTAATCTATGTGAACAGTTATTTAAAGAGAAACAAAATGATATAATTAGAAACTAAAAATCTTTTCTCATTAAGATATGGCTTAAGTAAAAAGGTGAGAACCATTGTTTATAAATACATAGAACAGAAAAAATAATGAAAGTTATACCTAAATGTATGAGATGCTACTAATGAAAATCTATAAATAATTACACTACCATGTTAAGGTTGCTAGGAGAATTATATAAGTCAATTATTAATTAGAACAAAGTAAACACATGAGTGATAAAAGGCCAACATGTACAAATTCATTTATTAGAAAGCAAAAAAGTAGAAATAGAGTGGGGGCAATATTTATCAAGAAAAGTGTGGGAATTGGAACTGAATCAGGAGACTTCAGAGGGTGAGAAGTATTCCTGCAGGTAAGGAAGTCAGTAAGAAGTAAACCACATTTTACCCCAGAATCTCAGAAATTAAGGGCAATAGGTACCACTAAAAGCAGGAGTGAGATAAAGGTTAAAAACAAGGGGAACGGATGGCAGTCAATAGAATATAAAATGTTTGCTTCCCAAGTCCTATCCCATCCCCATGACATATAACTGACCAAGCAAAAGACTCTTGGTTTACTCATATTGAACCCAACAACTGTACATTTGAGAAAACCAAGCATATTTGTGAGCAGAAAACTGAGACCTTAACTTAGCTAGGAAAATACTGGCTGTCAGGCTTATTGCCCTAGATGATAGAAAATCCTGGGCCTACGGAGTTCAACAATTAAAGGGCTAAATCTTTGAAGGTTACCCCAAGAGGAAACAAAACAGTTGAAAAATCAACCAATGCACAGAACTTCCAATCACCTTTTTATGTACATATTTCATTGGTGTAAAGAAAAGTATACAAATCACAATACATACTGATGACTTTTCAAAGTGAAAGTTCCTATGAAACTACCACCCAGATCAAAAATCAAACATTGCCAGAAGACTCTTTCATGCACTTACAGGATTTTCTAAAATATGGATCATAAAGTATGTATGCATTAAGGCTTCTTTCAGTTTTTTTGGTATGATGTTTGGAAAATTTACCCATGGTTTTATATATGGTAATAGATGATGCCTTCTCAGTGCTGAATAGCCTTCTAGATACACATACACTCCAACTTGTTCACTGTGATATCCTGAATTGTAATGTACTTTAGAAATTTACATACATGTCCTTTTGTAAACATTTGCATTTCTTCTAGGTATATTCTTAAGACTGGAATTTATGTTTGGTATGTAACCAGGAGTGGAATTCCTGAATGAGGGAATATGTATATGTTCAGATTTTCATGATAATGCCAAATAGATTTACAAAATGCTTAAACCAATTTACACTTTCACCAGTGGTGGATGAAATGCCAACCGCTGTATGTCCATGCCAACATGTATTTCCCTTTTCCATTTTAGCCATTCTGGTGAATGAATAATAGTATTGCATTGTGGTTTTAATATGCATCTCCCCAAAAACTAATGAAGGTGAACCCACTTTCATATGAATATGGCCAACAGATATCATCCTCTATAGAACACCTTCTCAAATCTTTTGTCCATTTTTATTGGATTATCTGCCTTACTATTGATAGAAATTTTTAGATATTCTAGACATAAAATCTTTATAGAGTATTTCTATTGAAAAGATTGTCTGCTTTCATTTTTACTCTTTATGCTGACATTTGATGAACAGAAGTTCTTAATTTTAATGTAATACCACTTATTTTTTTCCTTTACAGTTATGTCATTTCTATCTTATATAAAAATAATCTTTGTTTTCTCCAAGGCCATGAAATATTTTTCCTATGTTTTATTCTAAAAAGCTTTATTGTCTTACCATTCACACTTAGATCTATAACACATCTAGAATTGGTAGCTGTGTATATGGTGAGGTAGAGGTCCAGATTTACCTTTTTTCATAAGGATATCTAATTGACCCATTATCACCAATATCTAACCCAACTATCTGTTTTATTTATTATAAAACTACATTGTTGAGGGCATACCCATGTATAATTGTTTATCTACCTCACTGGTTGACCTTCCTGTCATTATAAATAATCTCTTCATAACAAGTAATACTTCTTGCTTTGAAGAATACTATACATAAAATCACTATAGTTACACCACCTTTTTTTCACACAATACTTTTTCTATCCTCTAACTTTCAACCTTTTCATGTCCTCATACTTAAGGAGTATCTCTTCTAAGTAACATACTGGATTGTCCTTCCAATCTGAAAGTCTTTATTGATATGTAATATAATCACTACCAAATTTATTGAAAAGCAATTCTCCATGTATCTCATGTTTCTGTATATCCAGCAAGTAGAACCACTGACTAAACTTTTTTCTATCTTTTCAAGGATGTTTGTATACTGAACAAACAGCCGTGGAAAACAGAGATAGTGGAATTAACAGTTACAAGGAAAACACCATAAGATTATGAGCAGATTTTTCAGCAGAATCTTTGCAGGCCAGAAAGGAGTGGCATGAAATGAAAAAATCTGCAGCCAAGAATACTCTATCCAGAAAGGCTAACATTCAGAATAGAAGGAGAGATATGAAAACTCTAAGCCACAAAACTAGCCCTACAAAAAATGTTAACGGGGACTCTGTGAGGGAAAAACAAAACCACAAGTAAAAATAAGAACAAAAGCAATGAAAATAAGTATATCTGTAAAAATCAGTTAAGGAACTCACAAAATAAAAGGATGTAAACTACAACACCACATAACAAAACTGTACGCAGGGAGGAGTAGAGAATAGACTCAAACTTAAGTGATCATCAACCTAATATGGACTGCAATATGCAGAAGATCTTATATACAAATCTAAGGTAACCAATAATAAAAAACTACTGATAAGTATGCAAAAAATAAAGAGAAAAGAATCCAAGTATATTATTAAAGAAAGCCAGGAAAATGTAAGATAAGAGAGCAAGAGAAGAAATGATCAGAAGAACTTCAAAAACAACCACAAAACAAGTAATAAAATGGCAATAAATACATTCCTATCAATAATTACTTTGAAGGTAAATGGACTAAATGCCCCAATCAAAAGACATAGGGTGACAGAGTGGATAAAAAAAGACTCCTCTATATGCTGCCTACAAGAGACTCATTTCCGGTGTAAAGACACCTGCAGGTTGAATGTGAGGGGATAGAGAAATATATATTATGCAAATCAAAATGAAAAGAAAGCTAGGGTAGCACTGCTTTTTTTTTTGGACAAAATAGACTTTAAAACAAAGACTGTAACAAGAGACAAAGAAGGAAATCATATAATAATCAAGAGGTCAATCCAATAAGAAGATATAACAGTTGTAAATATTTGTGCATCCAACATGGGAGCACCCAAATAAATACATAAAACAGTTAATAACAAATATACAGGAAATAAGCAATAGTAAAACAATGACAGTAGGGGACTTTAACACTCCACTTACATCAATGGACAGATCATACAAATGGAAATTCAACAAGGTAACAATGGCTTTGAATAACACACTGGGGCAGATGGATTTGACAGATATATTCAAAACATTCCAAAACAGCAGAATAAAACAGCAGAATACACATTCTTTTCAAGGGCACATGGAACATTCTCCAGAACAGATCATATATTAGGCCACAAAACAAGTCTCAACAAATTAAAAAAGGTATGTCATAACATGCATCTTTCTGACCACAACACTATAAAACTAGAAGTCAACCGTAAGAAAAAGTCTGGAAAGACCACAAATACATGGAGGTTAAATACATACTACTAAACAATGAATGGGTTGACCAAAAAAATAAAACGAGAAACCAAAAATTACATGGAGAAAAACAAAAATGAAAATGCAACAGTCCAAAATCTTCGGGATGCAGCAAAAGTGGTTCTAAGAGGAAAGTTTTAGCAATTCAGATCTACTTCAAAAAGCAAGAAAAATCTCAAATTAACAACCTAACCTTACACCTAAAGGAGCTAGGAACAAAACCAACAAACAAAACCCCCAAACCAGCAGAGGGAAGGAAATAATAAAGATTAGAACAGAGATAAGTGATATAGAAATTAAAAAAAAAAAAAAAAACAACAAGAGAACAGCTCAATAAAACCAGGAGCTGATTTTTTTAAAAAAGATAACAAAATTTATAAATCTCTAGCCAGATTAATAAAAAAACAACAATTCAGGGTGCTGGGTGATTCAGTCGGTTAAGAGTCCAACTTTGGCTCAGGTCATGATCTCAGTCCATGGGTTCAGGGCCCACGTTGGGCTCTGTGCTTACAGCTCAGAGCCTGGAACCTGCTAGGGATTCTGTGTCTCCCTCGCACTCTGCCCCTCCCCTACTCGCACTCTACCTCTCTCTCAAAAATAAATGTTAAAAGTTAAAAAAAAAAAAGGACTCAAATAAAATCATAAATAAAAGAGGAAAAATAACAACTGACAGACATTTCAGAGATACAAAGGATTATAAAAATACTTTGAAAAAGTATATGCCAACAAATCTGATGACTTAAAAGAAATGGATAAATTCCTAGAAATATATGAACTACCAAAACTGAAACAAGAAGATATAGAAAATTTGAAAGACTAGTTACAAGCAATGAAATTCAATCAGTAATCAAAAAACTCCCACAAACAAAACTTTGCAAACCCAGAAATAAACCCCAAACCAGATGGCTCCACTGGTTAATTCTACCAAACAATTGAAGAAGAGTGAATACATATTCTTCTCAAACTTTTCCAAACAATAGAAGAAGAAGGAAAACTCAAATTCATTCTATGTGGCCAGAACTACCCTGATACCAAAATCAGATAAAAATACCACTAAAAAAGAGAACAACGGGCCAATACCTCTGATGAACATAGGTTCAAAAATCCTGAACAAAATATTGCCAAACAATTTAACAATATATTAAAAACTAATTAATCACAATCAAGTGGTAATTATTGTCAGGATGAAAAGGTGATTCAATATTCACAATTCAGTCAATGTGATACATCACATCAATAAGAGGATAAAATCCATATGATCATTTCAACAAATGCAGGAAGACATCTGACAAAGTACAACATTCATTCATGATAAAAACTTTCAACAAAGTAGGTTTAGAGGGAAAGGAGAGAAATATACAACCACTATGGAGAGAAAACAGTGAATCATTAGAAGTTGATCTGGTTTGCTTTGTTGATGAGACAGTAGAGTGCACAATTGCTCATTAATGTGAACTGGCCAGAGCTGGGTTGTCTGAGGGCCCAGCTCCTTCTGCAGTCTATTATGCCAATCTTGTATCCATTCTAAGACAAAAGTAAAACATCTAAGAGTTGTTTTGCTTTAAGGTTGTGACCATCTCAGGAAGATTTCCCTAAGAAAGACATTTGCCTGTGTAAAACCATAGATGAGGCACTTAAACTTCCTCAGAAAAGGAGGTAAAATGATCTTGTGGGTGAGGCTTTGGACATCTTCAATGTACTTTTGGTGTAACTTCAATATACTAATGCTGCAGCTTCAATTCCAAAATCTATAATTGGTAATTATATTTTACAAGTTTGTATTATTTATGCTCCTAAACTCCAAAAGTAAAGGTGAAACACATAAAAATGTTACCCAAACCTGTGTGCCTGTCTCCTCTTGTATGGTCCAATGGAAACAACATAGAATCCCAGGAAGAGAGAGGGAAATCTCAGCTTTGGTTATGGATTTAAAGGAAGCAGGGGTAGTAAGAGAATAAGATTTGAGCAATAACTCAATTCAATAGACTTTATGTCCAGTGAAAATAGTTATCAGGGAATTGAGAATTACAGCAGATTAACCACCAATTAAACTCATTTGTTGCCCCTATACCTCTTAAAGGTCTAAACATCTGAGGTAACTAAATTTATGGAATACACAAATGGTACTTGAGATGCTATTTTGGACATTGCCAAAAACCTTCTTTTGTATCCCATTAGGAACCAAAGACAAAAACCAATCCTCATTCATGCTGCAAGGCCATAAATATACATTTTCAGTACACCCTAAACTCCTGATATTTACTACAATGGGGTATATAAGGATTTATTGTGAGTACCATTATCATCTGAGGCCAAAAGCTTTCAATGATAGATAAATATTCAGGAGGATGGAGACTCAGAAGTCTCAGACTCAAAAGCTCTGACTTCAGTGTTATCACACCTTCATCAGCAAAGATGACTGATAAAGCCCAAAAAAATGCAGAAGTTTGGGGGAAACTATGCAGACAGATTTACAATGCTCAATCCCTCTGGCAATTAAAGACAAATTGTTTTTCCCCTTCCCCTTGAGGAAAAGGAAGCATAGTATAGCTTTGGACTCTGAGTATTAGAGGCAGTAGGTGATTCATGTGCATATTCTACTTCAGTGGTCTTTTCTATCAGGTAACCCACAGTGAGTGTAATCCCGACCTACATTTGAAGCTAATCAACAAGCTACAGCATACTTCCTGCTTTGAGGTACCACAAACCTAATGACCCATTGGAGTTAAAAGTCTATAGAGATTTTGTGAACTGGAGCCTCTAGAAGAGGGAGCCATCCTCCACTCAGGAGGATCCCTTAGGGTTTGGATTCATTGACTCTGAAACAGGTAGGTTGGAAAAACAACTCTTAGCTTACTACTGGCCTCTTGTCAAAACTGAAGCCCTGACCCATGGAGGCTTTGTGATTCTGTGGACTTTTATTTCCTTTTGGGATGCACCAATCAGATTCACAACTATGTGACAAACCTTCCTTGTCAAGTGAAAATGGTATATTCAAGCCATAGGGATATTCATAAGAGATCTTCAAGTGCTTAAAGAAACACCACCATCAAATAGCCCTCAAAAGACTATGGAAATCTCTGTGACAGGAGCCTCCCAGAGGAATTACTGACACATTATTTATATGCATCTGAGGGCAGTTATCAGTATAATAAGAGTAATCCAATCAGAAAAGGTGGTACAAAATTTGTTCCCAACTTTAGTTGAAATAATCAGTGATACCACCTCAGCCTTGGAAAGCATTCTGATCCGCATCAGCCATTGATCAACACTAATTTGGATGACAGAATTGCCCAAAACTTCATGTTTTTAGTCCAAGGTAGAACATACATAATTGTTAATACTTCCTGTTTTACTGGATTAATAATTCAGACTAAGTAAAAAGGTCAATACAGAGACTTAAGGAGAAATCCATCTTGCTTTCTAAGGTAGACCATGAGGGCCAAGGGATTTATTTAGCTCGTTGGGGCTAAGGCCTTGTCAGCATGGTTGAGACCAATATTGCATGTGGCCTTATCCTGTTGCTTGGAGTTTTGTTGATATTATCCTTATTTAAACACTGTAGGAATCAAATTGAATGAATTTAGTCCCAATCTCTTGATTAGATTTACCAGAATGGCAAACAACATGGTGGATTCATGGAAAAATATTGTCATTATGGCCCTTTAAACTGCTATGTTTTTGGATTTTGGACTATTTGCAGTCTGACAATGGTGTTTCCTGTTTCATAAAATCTACTCCATAATAGGCTGAGAGTCAAAATTTTTGCATATTTTAACACTTGTTTTTTATTTGGCCCACCTGTTTTATGTCCCTCATTTCTTTCCTTTCTTTTTTTAAAATTTTAATCAAAATTTTCAAATTACTAGGTTCTTCTACTATTTTTTTTACTATTATTGGTTACTCCAAAAGTTATTGCACATATCCTTGGCTTTTTACAGCATAAAATACATGACAATATTCATGAATTTCCCATTAATGCCAGAATCTTAAAACATTTAATACCATTTGCAACCTCTTTTGGAGAGCCAATTCTTAATATCTAGTAAAACTGAAGATGTACACAATATCAATTCACTTTTAATGTCTAAACCTAGATCAACTTTTACAAATGTGCACAAGTAGACACACACAAGCCTATTCATTATGCCATTATTTGGAAGCATGAAAAGTTAGAGGTAACTCCATGTCCATTAATATGATAATGGATAAACAGTGGTATATTCATAAAATAGAATTCCACAGCATTAAATAGATAACAACATCAATCTCATAGATGTAACTGGAAATCAAAGTGGGAGAAGAATATATGCAAGACAATGGATGAATTTTAGAAATAGATTGTACACAGATAGGCTTATAAGCAGTAAAAATATACAAACTTGTTTAGGAAGATTGCACTCTAACTTTAGAAGAATAGCTATCTATAAGGAGTCAGGAGGAGAACTGGGATAGGGGACAGTGCAGAAGTAGGAAACAAGATGAAGCCAAGAAAGTACACACCAAAACATATGATAATTAAAATGTCAAAAATTTAAGACAGAGAATCCTAAAAGCAGCAAAAAAAAAAAAAAAAAAAGCAACTAGTTACATATTAAGGGTAAGGGAAACCCTATAAGACTACCTGCTGATTTTTCAGCAGAATATTTGCAGCCCCAAAGAGAGTAGCATAAATATTCAAAGTGCTGAAAGAAAAAAAACAAAAACAAAAACAAAAAAACCTACAACAAAGAATACTCTACCCAGAAAGTTTATCATCCAGAATTGATGGAAAGAAAAAGAATTTCCCAAACTAAAGTTAAGAATTCATCACCACTAAACTAGCCTTATAAGAAATGTTAAAAGGACTTCTTTAAGTGGAAAATAAAAAGCGAGAACTAGAAGGAATTTTAAAAAGGAAAAAATTTCACTGGTAAAAGCAAATCTTTTTTAAAAATTGTTTTTAATGTTTTATTATTTATTTTTGAGAGCAACAGAGACAGAGCATAAGCAGGGGAGGAACAGAGAGAGAGGGAGACACAGAATCAAAAGCAGGTTCCAGGCTCTGAGCTGTCAGCACAGAGTCTGATGTGGGGCTTGAACCCACAAACTGTGAGATCATGATCTGAGCCAATGTCAGATGCTCAAACAACTGAGCCACCCAGGCACCCACAAACAAATCTATGATAAAACTAGTGGATCAATCACTTACAAAGCTAGTATAAGGTTAAAGACAAAAATAGTAAAATCAATTACATCTAAAAAATTAGTTAAGGGATTCATAAAATTTAAAAATGCAAAATCATATACATATAAAATATGGAGGGTAGAGAGTAAAAATACTGTGTTTTTAGAATGTGCTCAAACTAAAGCAACCATCAACCTAATACAGACTATCGTATATTTAGGATGTTATGCATAAACCTAATGGTAAGCACAAACCAAAAATTTATAAAGACATATAAAAAAAATAAAGTGAAAGTAATCCAATGATAACACTAAAAAAGTCATCAATTACAAGAAGGAAGAGAGAAGAACTACAAAAATAAACAGAAAACAATAAACAAAATGGCAATAATTTTTATAGGCAATTACTTATCAATGATTACTTTTTTTAATTAAAAAAAATTTTAATGTTTATTTTTGAGAAAGAGAGTGAGTGAGCAGGGAAGGGGCACAGAGAGAGGGAGACACAGAATGTGAAGCAGGCTCCAGGCTCTGAGCTGTCAGCAAAGAGCCCAACGTGAGGCTTGAACCCTCGAGTTGTGAGATCATGACATGAGCTAAAGCTGGACACTTAACCACTGAGTGGTTAACCCAGGTGCCCCTAATTGGTCTAAATGTTCCCATTAAAAGACATAGTGTGACTGAATGGATTAAGAAAACATTATATGTTACCTACAATAGACACATTTTGAACACATGAAAAGATGTTCAACATCACTCATCAGGGAAATGCAAATCGAAACCACAATCAGGTATCAATTCAAACCCGTCATAATGGCTAGAATCAAAAACACAAGAAACAAAAAGTGTTGGCAAACATGTGGAAGAAAAAGGAACCCAAGTATGCTGTTGATGGGAATGAAAACTGGTGCAGCCACTGTGGAAAACAGTATTTTTTGAGGTCCTCAAAAAATTAAAAATAGAATTACTTTATGATCAGGTAATTCCACTACTGGATATTTACCTAAAGAATACATAAACACTAATTCAAAAGGATATATGCCTCCCTATGTTTATTTCAGCATTATTTACAAAGCCAAATTATACAAGCAGCCCAAGTGTCTATTGATAAATGAATGGATAAAGAAGATGTGATATATATGTGATGGAATATTACTCAGCCATAAAAAAGAAGGAAATCTTGCTGCTCACAACAGTATGGATGAACCTTGAGGGTATAATGCAAAGTGAAGTGAGTCAGAGAAAAATACCATATGACCTTACTTATATGTGGAATCTAAGAAACAAATGAACAAATTAAAAAACAAAGAGACAAATGATACAGACATCTGAATATCTATACAATACAGATACCTACAGATATCTAAATACAGATACCAAGCTGGAGGTTGCCAGAGGTTGGCAGGGAGCCTAGGTAAAATAAAGGGGGATTAAGAGTACACTATTGTGATGAGCACTGAGTAATGCATAAAATCACTGAAAAGAAAAATAAGATAAAATAAAATAAAACTTGAGTAAATGCTATGACTCCTGCTTTATGCTTATTTGAAATATGTCACAAATGCATACACTTGATGTACAATGAGCAGAAAAGGTCTACCTGCAATTTTAGTTGCTGTAGTGTGTGTTATTACAAACTGATTTTCTATATATATAGGCAAAAATTGAGAAGCTCCAATAAGGACTAAAGATTCTGAAGCTTTGGTCAGAGTTAGGCATAGAAATTCTGGATTCTTCATCAGAACCTGAAATAGAAATAAGTCATACACAAATTATTTTATGTTGTTAGGTAAGAAGAACAGATTTATTCACGCATATGCTAATAACCAATCAACAAAAATTTTACCTTTCCCAATCTAAACTGAAAATACCAAAATTTACAATTCACCAATATATAAATACGTTAAAGACAGGTAGTGTTTAAACCACTTTTATTTGTAATACTACCTCTATAATTTTTATTTGTGAGTCTGGCAGTTTGCTAGAAAACTTAAGAGAAACTAGATGTCATTAACCAGGTGTCTAGAATGCCCCTTTACTTTTGTTAATCTATTTTTTACCTTAACAAATCTTTTTGCTGAACTAAAAACAAAACAAAGATAATTTAAGCAACACTCAAGGAAAATCACTAGTATTACATACAGTTAAGATTCTATAATATTTTACTCCTGGGAATTCCACATAGAGTGAAGCCATTTAAATTCTGCATTTTAGTCAATTTTTTTGAAATTACTGAGAGGCCTGACAAAGATGAATAGTGATGGTTTACTATTACCTATTATACTATGATACTATACATAGTAATTAACATGACAATAATTAACGTTAAAATATTAACTTTCAAACGGATTTCTGTATTTCCTATATATGTATATATCTTAGAAATTTTCAGTGGTGTTTTATGTTTGTATATTCTTAAAATAATTTTTTTCTAGTCCTACACACCTTTTTTTGATCTAAACATATTCTATATATTAATTTAACTCATCTTCTGAGTGTTATCTAACTTTACAAAGTGTGATTCCACCATATTCATCCACTCCCACAGAGTTAAATGCTTAGATTCAGTTCCATTCCCAGTGTCACAAACAAGGCTACATTAAACATCCCTGTGCATGCATCATCAAGGACTAGGGTAGAACATCTTTGGAAGTATATAGCCCAGAATGGGACTGCTAGGGCATTGGGATTTAGTAGACTTCATTAATTATTTCTCTAGAATATGTTTCCAATATATATCAGTTTACAATCCATAGCATCTCTAGCTCTTGCCTGATGAGGGGTTATAGCCATTATCCACTGCTAAACTCCACTCTTCCTTGCATGAATTCTTTAATAAGCTGAATTGCTTAAACGACTCACAAGTAACAACCAACCTAGCAGAAAACACTGTTTGACTCCATTATCAGGGAAGACATGCCCTATTTTAATTGCACCAACACGGCTCTCTCAGTAGCTACGTTTTACTGAGAAACACAGCTTTGGCAGGTGCGAAACCATGAAATTAGGCAAACAGCAGGAATTTTTCTAATCTAGTAGGCTCCCTAAAGTATGGCCCATTATCCCTGTTTTCTTTCTGAAAGTCAGCCTAGTGCATTGTTAAAGGAAAGAACAGGGATACATAAACTTTCTTTTGGATCCTAATATTACATGTCTATCTGTAGGCTTTAGAACATTTGTTTCCCCATATTTTAGGTTTTAATTTCTGTTTTTAATTTTTTTATGTTTATTTATTTTTGAGAAAGAGAGTGAGAGTGAGAGAGAGGCAGACTGCATGCAGGGGAGGGGCAGAGAGAGAGGTAGACACAGAATCTGAAGCAGGCTCCAGGCTCTGAGCTGTCAGCTCAACCCCAACAAACAGTGAGATTATGACCTGAGCCAAAGTTGGACACTGAACCAACTGAGCCACCCAGGAGCTCCTTAATTTCTTTTCCTTAAGGCTCCAGAAGCTCAAATCATGCTAATATGTGGAAGGTTTCCCTTTTTCTTCTTCTTACACAAGTCACTGTCAGTAGACTTGTATTTTATAAATGCCAAGTAATTCTTTAATTTGTTCTTACAATTGGGTCTCATATACTACAGCTGAATAAAAATATTACTATTTCTAATACCCAGAGAAAACTTCCTGTAACACCCAAGTCATTCTGCCTTTTCAATTCTTACCCTACTCTAATCCATTTTTTTACCCAGTCATGTTTTAAAGTTCTTAAAACACTATTTCCTTACCTATATGAGTGACTTCCTATTGCATTAAAACCAAAATCTAAAGTTCTTACCATGTCCCACAAACACCTTCATGAGCTAGCCTCCACTTACTCTCTAACCTGTTATTCTTTCATTCTCCCCACCAAGCAACTATGCTCCAAAGCCTTCTCTAAACCAAATATACATAAAGCTTTGCTGCTCCAAGATGTTTCCACATTTGTCTCTTATGCCTGGAATTTTCTTAATGACCATTCTTCACATGGATAATTCCTTCTCTTGCTTTAGGGTGTTCCATTTAAATGCTCCCTATTCAGTGAAACCTACTTTATTCCATATCTAAAGTACATTTTACATTGAATTTTGTCTATACAATTGTTAATCAGGTGTTTTTAATCTCTGTATTTTTAAATGTTAATTTATTATGAAAGAGAAACAGAGTGCAAGCAGGGGAGGGGCAGATAGAGGGAGAGAAAGAATCCCAAGCAGGCTTTGCAATGTCAGCACAGAGCCCAGTGCGGGGCTCGAATTCATGAACTGTGAGATCATGCCCCTAGCCGAAATCCGGAGTTAGATGCTTAACAGACTGAGCCACCCAGGTGCCTCTCATCTCTGTATTTTTTAAAAATCTGTGGGGTGCCTGGGTGGCTCAGTTGGTCGAGTGTCCAACTTCAGCTCAGGTCATGATTTCGTGATTCATGAGTTCTAGCCCGGCATTGGGTTCTGTGCTGACAGCTCAGAGCCTGGAGCCTGCTTCAGATTCTGTGTCTCCCTCTCTCTCTGCCACTTCCCTGCTCATGCTCTGTCTTTCAATAATAAATAAACATTAAAATTTTTTTAAAAAATCTGAAACCTACACAAGAACATAAGCTCCATAAAGGCATAGGTGTTAGTTACCATATTTCTTCAATACAATTCTGCCCACAACTTAAAGGATAAATTTATGAAAAGGAGAAGAGAAAGCAAATTGAATATAGAATCACTACTCAGAAGTTCATTTTTTAAAGCCACTGTGTCTGTATTGTAGGCCTTGTTTCTCACCTAGAGAAGCAAAGAATTCTCCATTTGATACTGAGATGAGATATTTTCCATAAAATATGATGTTTTTGAGAATATTTGTTAGCTTCTAGAGTTCTCTTCTAAGTCATTTAAACATAATAAAAAGATGTTAATACCTGTCTTATGTATTTCTTCAAGGAAAGAACAAACACAAAATAATACAAAAGTAAAATGATAAGAAATGGTAGAAGGAAAAAACTAGTACCATCCTCTGACACTAGTCATGTTCCTGGAAATGTCACTTAGGTAAGGTGGGTCCTATTTTCCATTATTTGTAAAATGAATAAGTTAATTAAGAGTTTAAGTGCCCACTGAGATTTAAGTTGAACACTTTATGGTTATTCTCTTAAATCCACTGTTAGAAAATATACAGGTCAACTTAATTGGCTTGTTCGTGTAAAAGATTCTACTTTACCCAAATAGTAGCAAAAAAATCCTTGATAGTAGTTCCAAGTTCCTGATCTTTAAACTTTTTGTCAATCAGATGAGTCTGTTTACATTTCTCAGCTTTTATCTTTGCTGTACCTATAAGTTAACAAGTGAAAGAATCTTATGACACATTCAAATAATTAAAACATATAAACAAACATATGTACACATCTTAATATAGTTTTTCTTGAAATGGCAAGTGAGCTATTTTTGAACAAGCTAAAGTAATCTAAATAGGTAAAAAGCACATTCTTCTAAAATAGTGCTGTCATAAAGAATATTCTATGATAATGAAAACTTTTCATCACTGTACTCTCCAGTACTGTAGCCACAAGGTATATGTAGCTATTAAATACTTGAAATATAGCTCCTATGACTGAGTGATCGTAATTTAATTTGAAATTTAAGTAGCCACACATGGAAAGTAATTGTAGTTTTTGACAACACAGCCCTAAAATATTTGATATTACTAAAAATATTTTGTGCCAATAAAACGTACTACCATTAGGAGAGTATTTGATTTCTCTGATGTTACATGTATTTTTTAGTGTTTCTAAAAGAATTTTAATAGTTATTATTTTATCTTATAATTATTCTGTCAGGTAGTACATGTATTAGATAATGCTATATAAATAGATTTAAATATATTTAAGAAAATTTATGAACTTTGCTTTTTTAAAAAATGACAAGAAGCAAAAATATATACTAATGCAAGTTTGGCACATAAATAAAATAATATTTTGCAACATACAGCTTCATGTTTTCAAATAACACTAGCATATGTTATATCTCCATGACAAAAAGAAAAGTGGTTCAGCCATATTCTGAGAACGGGAGATGGCGACAGGGGCAAGGAATCTACTGTTTTTAATTTAATGAATTACATTTTTATAGTCACCTCGTACACTGTGTGGGAAGCATGACAATGGTATTAATGTAAACCATGCAGTAAGTGAGACAAAACCAAAATAAATCCACCAAGTCTGCAGCCACTTGTGATAATCATCAGTGTCTTCAACACTAACAGAGAAAAATTAAAAATTTCAACTTTGTGTATTTCATTACAAAGCCATAATCAAACAGAGAGAGAGAAAGAGAAGGAAAGAGAGAGAGAGAGAGAGAGAGAGAGAGAAGGCACATTTTCTGTTAATGTGCCTCTATTGTTTGTTTTGCTGATTGTGAGTCCTCCAATTATGCAGGTACCTTTTATCCTACAACATTCTATTTTTTTCTCTTTTCTTTCTTTTCCCATGTCCACTCAGGTGGCAAAAGTAATTCTTTGTTCCTTTTTAACTTCTTTCTCCAACAGAAGCAATGCATTTGAAAGATTATCCCCTTTAAATCTTACCTATCCTTTAAAATCATTCCTGCCCATTTAAATCATGCACACCCTTTAGGGCAAGCCTGGCCTTTAAGGTGCACAACTAACCTTTTATCTGACATCTGACCCTTTAAATTATATATACTTGGAAATCTCTTCCTTACAGTTCCTTCTCTGACTCAACTCAGATTGTTACCTAATCACCCCCAGGACCCTTTGTTAGTCTTTATCTTCCATTTCCCCTGCATCTTTTTCTTAGTCTGCCTTTGCAGACTTTGCAGTGAACAGGGTGGGATGGGAATGTGAAGGATACTGTGTTGATTTTCTCTTTTTATTCACTGTTCATTTTGCAGTTTCAGCACAATTTGTCTTCAGTCATACTAAGGCCATGATCTTGCAGAAAATTTTCATAGTTATGAAGTTATTTTGTATCATTTAGGGAGATGATTTGGGAAAGTTCATTACCATATAACTACCACTGTCATCATTTCCACAGACATTTAAGACCTTGTCTGACCATCCATTGTGGGAAAAAAACCCCACATAGTTAAGAACTACAGTTTTGAAGGTGCTAGTTTCTCATAGGCAATTCTACTGTCAACAGTGACCTGGGAAGGAGCTTGCATATAGGCCATGCCTTTCACAGAATGTAGAGAATATTCTCAGTTTTATTCATTAATGGGATAGCTCCTTATCCACTGCTACATTATTCAGGGATACAAGTTCCAACTTGCAATGCTCTAAGGTTGCAATCTTGAGTTCCATTATCAGAGAGGTATATATATCTGGACATGGTATGCACAGAGAGTTTCAACTCTAGATTGTCACTAAGATTATGTGTTTCCTCACTGATTGTAATATTTAGAATTTTTCTTTTTTTTCTCTTTTTACTTTTCAATCCAGCTATGTATTATAACCATATGCATTAGGCTACATATAATTATTATGTATCTGTAAATAAGTGATAACCAAGAAGACTGAGGAAAATAAACTAGCCAGAAAATATAAGCAAAGAATTTAATAGATGCCATACATATCAATAGATTTTCCTTCTACTAGAAACGATTAAGAAGTAATAATATTAAGATTCCAAGTGCATTACTAACAAAACAAATTACTAGGAATAAGCTTAATGGAATAGGTTCAATAACAAAAATCCTAAAACTTTATTGAAGGGCACCTATGAAGAGCAGAGAAAATAGAGCAATATATACCATATTCTTGCAGAGAAAGATGATAATTATTCCCAATTTGATACATAAATTCAAGAATTTCAAATTAAAATGGTTTCATTGTAACCTGAGACTATTAAGTTTATCTGAAAGAGTAATTTTGCAGAAATAGCCCCTGCTCTTTGGTGAATAATAATGAGGAGGGACTTATCCAATCAAATAGCAAATCATATGTAAATTTGTAGTTACTTAAACATTGTAGTACTGGCATGAAAATAGATAGATCAGACAACAGATTAGAGAATAAGAGATAAGAAGGAAACCTATGTATGCAAGAAATTTATGATATAGATGGGTATATAATATCAGTAAAAATTAAGTTAATTAAAAAAACGCAGAATGATCCATAAATGTTATCAGTACAATGGGATATCTCTTTGAGGGGAAAAACAGAAGCTTGATCCATTTATCATATTATAGAAGAAAAACCCTGAAATTGGATATTACATTTAAATGTGCAACTAAAATCACACACGGACACTACAAGAAAATTACAAGCCAAAATCCCTAATGAGCACAGATTCAAAAATCCTCAAGAAAATATTAGGAAACCAAATTTAACAACACATTAAAAGAATCATATACCACAATTAAGTGGTATTTATTCCAGGGATGCAAGGATGGCTCTGTAAATTAATCAATGTAAATTAATCAATGGATCTGTAAATTAATCAATGTGCTACACCAAAGGAACAAAATGAAAGATACAAATCATATGGTCATGTCAACTGATGTGGAAAATCATTTAACAAAATTCAGCATTCATTCATAATAAAAACTCTCAACAAATTGAGTAAAAGGGAACATACATCAATATAATAAAGGCCATATTTGACAAGCCCATAAGATCAGGAGTAAGATGAGGATACCCAATCTCACTTTTAGTCAACATAGCCCTGGAAGTACTAGCCAGATCAATTAGGCAAGAAAAAGAAATAAAGGCATTCAAATCAGAAAGGAATGAGTAAAACTATCTCTGAAGATGACATGATTGTAATATAGAAAACCTACATACTCTGCCAAAAAATGTTGAGAATACCAAGCCAGGATTCCATTCTATTGAGTCAGCTATATCTGGATAATGGGGCACAGAGTAAGACCAGTGAAATCTGTAGTTGTCATACTGTCACACTTTTTTGTCTTATCACATGCTCCCTTGTCAGAAGCAGTATTGTGTGAGAAACCACAGGGATGAATATGCCATCTGGAAGTCTTTGAATGGTGGTGCTAGAAGAAGCCTTAATATTTATAGACTAAATATTTAGACATTTCTCCAAAGAAAATAAACAAATGGACAACAAGTAAATGAAAAGGTGCTCAACATCACCAATCATTAAGGACATGAAAATCAAAACCATAATGAGCTATCACCTCATAACTGTCAGGATGGCTGTTAGAAGAAGAAGGAAAATGAGAAGGAGAAAGAGAAGAAGAAAGAAGACGAGGTGGAGGAGGAGGAAGAAGAAGAAAGGAAATAACAAGTGTTGGCAAATATGTGAGAAATTGGAACCCTTGTGTATTACTGGTGGGAATGTGAATGGTGCAGCCTCTGAAAAATGGAAGTTCCTCAAAACTCTTGAAAATAGAAATACCATAGGATTTAGCAATCCCACATCTGGGTATATATTCAAAAGAATTAAAAATAGAATTTCAAAGAGATATTTGCTCACTATGTAAACTGCAGTGTTATTCGCAATAGCCAAGGGGTAGAAGTAATAACCTAAATACCCACAGACAGATAAATGGATAAAGAAGTGTGGTATATACATGCAATGGAATATTATTTAGCTTTAAAAAGAAAGTACTTTTACTGGTATATGCTACGGCACATGCTCAATAACCTTGAGGTCATTTTGCTAAGTGAAACAAGCCAGTCACAAAGAGACAAATACTGCATGATTCCCCTTATAAGAGGTGTATGAAGTAGTCAAAATCTTAGAAAGAAAAATGGTGATTTTCAGGGGCTGTGGAGAAGGGGATATATGGAAGTTATTGTGCAATGGATATAGAATTTTAGTTTTGCACGATGCAAAATTACTAGCGATCTGCTGCACAACAATGTGCACACGGCTAACACTACTGTACTATACACTTAAAAATGGTTACGATGGTAAATTTTATATCATGTTTTCTCCACAATTTTTCAAAATAACTATATGCAGAATTAGTAATAAGGTTGTCTTTATAGTGTTTTTAAAATTGTATTATAAACAATAAAGATAAAAGTATATTTATATGTATGTAAATATGCATATCAGTCACATTTACATGTTTTTCTTAAAAATATGGTATAACAAATTAAAATTATATGTTTATAGGCTATATTATCTATCCAATAAATATTTTATACAATGTAAACAACAACGAAAAAGGAAATAAATTGGCTTACCTAATTTGAGGAACACTGTTTTCATCCCCCTTAATAAGGGGTGCTCCTAGCACATAACCCAAAGAATATCCAAGTACTAATGAAGCTTCCATTAAGCCTATAAAATGAATACTGAACATCAAACAACTACATAAGCCATAAGCCAGTTCTGTCGTCATAAAAATTACATTGTTGAAACAGATTACTTCTGAAAGCTTCAGAACATACTTTATTAGTCAGAGTTCTTCTGAGAAGCAGAACCAACAGGATATTGAGAGAGATTTTGTAAGTAATTGGCTCATGCAAATATAAGGCCTGGCAAGTCCAAATTTGTAGATCAGGCTGGCAGACTGGAAATCCAGGTAAGAGTTAATGTTACAGTAGTGAGTCCATAATTAAGCCTGAAATCCATAAGATAGGCCAGAAGGCTGGGAAAACTCAGGCAGAGTTTCTATCTAGCATTCTGGCAAAAGAATTGCTTCTTTTTTGGGAAACCCAAGTCTTTGCTCTGAAAGCCTTCAACTGATTGGATAAGGCTCACCCATATAATGGAGGGTAATCTGCTTTACTCAGATTCTACTGACTGTATTAGTCACATCTGAAAAATATAGCAGAAACATCTAGACTGGTGTTGAAACAAATGGCTGCCATAATCTAGTGAAGTTAACCATCATATATGTCATCCAATGCATATATTAAAGAAACTTAGGTTAGTTAATTATATAATTCACTGTATCCTATTTAATCTATATATTTAATGTGATATAAATATATTTATATTCAATAGAAATATAAATTCAATACACCTGATTTCACTTTAATTTGTGATAGTTTGTATCCTTCACCTTAGCTGCCATGGTGGCAGGAGGTGGCAATAAAGTAAGTTTCTTCCTGTAGTGTTTAGGTATGCATAGGTATTATTACTCAGTAGAACCAAAAGTAAAACAAACGTTTTTTGCCACCCTCAGTCACCACTAATAAATCACTGCACATTTTTTTTTAATTTTTTTTTACATTTATTTATTTTTGAGAGACAGAGTGTGAACAGGGGAGGGGCAGAGGGAGAGGGAGACACAGAATCCAAAGCAAGCTCCAGGCTCCGAGCTAGCGGTCAGCACAGAGCCCGACGCAGGGCTCGAACGCATGAACCATAAGATCATGACCTGAGCCGAAGTCAGACGCTCAACCAACTGAACCACCCAGGCACCTCTGCAAATTTTTTTTATAAAAGCAAACATAAATATGAAAATCAACTATTTTAATCTATTGACATGACCTTATTTCTGGTGGAAAAAGTATTATTTTGGTGCAAAATTCTATTTTCTCTTAAATCACCTTCACAATATACTTTTTTTAATTTTTAATTTTTTAAAAAAATATGATAGTTAGATAACCCTGTCCAGATAGATGATCTACCAGGACCAGGAGATATTAAAACATATGGAAGTACAGATTATTCTGAGATATACCCCTGGGTTATTTATTGTGGGATACCATGGCATAAAACACTGGAAATAGAGTACTAAATTGTTGTCAATTAAATAGCACATCACTTCTCTTCTTGATGGGATGAACAAGATTATATTTTCATTAACTTCAAAATATCTGAGCTCCCACCAAAAATGAAGTAAGTTAATATATGTAAAGAGGTTAGTACAATGATGATGATCTCAACACCACACTGAATCTAGTACTGAGGAGGCATGAAACAATTATTTCTCTCTCTTTATGAACATGATGGCAGCAACTTCCCACCTATGTCCCCAAAGTTTAAATATACAACTACTCCAACAATTCAATTTGATAATTTGAGATTTTTTTTCCTAGAGAAATGAAATGCAGTCTATAAAGTTTGATATTACAAACCATATATATATAACATAAATGTTATATGTATTATATATATTAGACACATATAGAAAGAATATAGATTTTATTACTTAAGAAAGTATGCATTTTCCTATTTTTCTTTATCTTTTTGATGACTTTCAGATGACTTGTCTACAATTCCAAATCTCAAGCAACTCCTCAGAATTAGGCAACTCAATGTGATTTTGAAGTCAAACATACCAGTTAGTATTTATTATAATACTATTATAAGAGTCAATAATTAGTACATATCAGTTTAGATATGTACACCAAGATATCAAAGCTCTATAAGAATTCAAAATGGATCAATCATATTAGACAAGGAAAACAACTTGCCTAGATAAATGCCAGATGAGTGTATGTCAACACTCTTGTCAATGAAGATTACGCCAAGGATAAAAAGAGGCATTCCTGCTATTCCCTGCACAATCTGCCCCAGGATGAAGGAAGCTATGTATTTTTCTTGGAATGATGATGAGCCTTGCTTGCAAACCTTGATGATCTTCATTTCTTGGCAAATATCTTTTGAAAAGATAATTATTTCTTTATTAAATCAGTCAAAAGTTAAACATACAAGTATGCAGTATCTCTCATGAAATATTTTATCTTTTACAAAGCTATTTCTACCAGTATGCTTTTTTTAAGTTAACATTTAATTTACATTGAATGTAGCAGTTCTACAATCAATCATCATATTCTCAGAAAAACACAATTATAAAAAAATAGTTGTGGAAATACTGGAAAAGATACATATATTATAAACCAAATATAAATGTGTGGGCACAATTACATGTATATACATAATTATGTGTGAATAGATAATAGACAGAGATATATAGATAGATATACATACACACATACAAAACACACATATACATATGTTCCTCTTAAATTTGGCATCTGGTACCCCTGACTTTTGACCCCAGGAAAAAATATATATATCATAATTATACTACAAATATATTCTACAAATTAATATATTTGGCCTACATATTTATATTGTACAAATGTAATAAATACATAATAAATATAGGTGAATGTTATATAGTTCATACATTGATGGTATATATCAGCATATTGTTTAATATGTGAATTATATAGTGTAAATTATATAAATTATATTCAATATTATTTATTTAAAGTAGAAGCATACATCATAAGCATATCTTTAAGTATAAGCATGTATATACAATATATACACACACGGCGATATCCTCATGGCTTTTTTCCCCCATGCCTTGCTAAAGTCCTGTTGTCAAAGTTGTCAAAATGGGTAAATTCATTTTAACATTTTTATAGACCTATAAACAACAAGAAAGTACCCAACACAAGTGTCAGAAATAGCACTATGAAACCTCAAAATAGCCTTCATCTACTAGGAATAGCAAAAAGATTGTGGAATAAATAAACTTTTTAAAAACTGAACAAAGTAAAGAAGTCACTAATCTCTTTAGATTCCAAGTCCTACGCGGAAGGTCAGCTCCCATTTTGAAATGGTAGGAGTACCTTCAAAAAGGTGTAATCTTTCTTTTTCTCTGTGTTTATTTAGGTATTTATTTGTGCGTGCGTGTATGTGTGTTGAGGTCAAAATAAAGGGATTAATTAAAGCATACTGTGGGAGACATAAGGAATTACCAAAGTTATCAAGAGATTTGTAATATATATGAAAACTGACAAAAGAAAAACAATTATACCAAAATATTTTTTCTTCTTCCTATGCCTATCTCTTACATGAAAGAGTATCCGATCATGAGAAGATGAGAGAAAGGCACATAAATGTAGGCACAGAGCTACAATTAATTAGCTTAATAAACTTGGTAATATAAATAGATACAGATGGACAGACAGATATCACAGTCTATTTTAAATTTCTAGGGCCAATAACTTAAATGAATAGTAATTTGATGTATCATTTATAATCTTACCTTCAGAGTCTGCAGTTGATTGATGATGTCCATCATTAATGTATGGAAAAGCAAAGAAAAGTGAGCCAAGTCCTACTAAAAAGGAGGAAAATGTAATCCATCTTGGTATGTTTCCTTTCCCTCCATAGTATGCTATAAACAGTACTATCAGGCAAGATGAAATATCGTAAATCAAAGATAACAATAAATTCTCAGTGGTGCTAAGACGATTCGCCTTCTGAAAAGTGTCAATGCTTAGATCAACAAGACCAAACACAATACCTAAAATATAAAAAGAAAAACAAGAAAGCCATAATATGCATTTAAGAGATAAAAAAGAACACAATTATAGTCATTACAAAACAAAACAATTTACATTGATTTAAGTTTATTTTACATTATTCTGATTGTTTAAGACCTATGAGCACATGATCTATTTGCTAAAATGAGAACAGACCTTAATCTCTATGAATTTTTGTACCTATTTACTAAAGAATATAGTGACTTTTTTACTGATATTACTTTTAATGTATTACATTTCAATCATAAAATATGAATAACAATCGAATAATTCTGTTTACCTACTACGCAGAACAGGAAATAAAACATTATCAAAATATTTGAAACCCAACATGTACTCCCCAAACACATTCTTCTCTCTCTCTCCATAACGCACATCCTACATTTGAAGTTTATCATTTCTGACCCTTTTAAATACTTTTTTGACAATGTGTATATCCTTGAACAATACAGATAATTGTTATGTTCCTGAACATTAAATAAATGGTATCCTACAGGTGCTTTTCTATTCCTCAGTATCCAACTAGGGAAAAATACACTAAATATTCGAAACAAAAATAGTATAGACATTGGTTACAAAAGTCATACATTTACTGGAGTGAAAAGGGAAAAGTTACTCATCAAAACTGACGATCCCTATGCCAAGGGACATTGCTGGAGCATGCGCCGTTGCTGCTGCTCCTACCAGAATTGCTGTCACAGCCTCTTTTGCAGGAAGCCAGGACCCACACTACTGCTAAAGCTTTGAGAGGCAACTCACAGCTACCCACTGCTTCTGCTGCTCTTGCAGTCACAGACCCACAACCATAAGCTCTGCTGCTGCCGCTGACGGAGCTGCAATGATTCCTGAGCATAAATCCAGGAGCTTTTACTTACCCGGCATTGCTGCTATTGCCAAACACCTCACCACAGACAGAGAGGAAAAAACAAAAAAGAGGCCTTCCTTTGCCCCTTTTCCAAATCTACTGCCAAAGCCTCTCACTGGCAATACCTAAGTGGAAGTCAGTGAGAAACAAAGGCTGGGAAATGTACAGACTCCCAGCCCCCTTTGTCAATAGAGGAGTGAGTCCAGACCACAAATGATGTTTATGGCCAAGCGACAAGTAACTTGAGAGCTCACTCTTCAGACTACTCAGGACACATTTTCATCCTTCTTCCTCTGTTTAAACTAACATACCAAATTAATAGCGACACCATCATGTTTCTGCCTAACATTTTGTAATTATCATTCTGACAAACATGTTCTCACCCTTTCCCTGAAAGACAGAGACACAGAGTCCAACCAGTCATCATATCCATCTCAAGGTAACGTGAATCCATCTTCTAGTTCAATCGTCACAAACCTGAATGGATTTTCTCAATATAAAAAGTAAGTCGCAAAGGTATAAATGGTATCAAAAGGTTAAAAAGGTATAAATAAATAACTAATCAAACACATCATAGACTTAACTAAATTTCTGAGGGAATTATACTGAAAAAGAAACTGTAAATCAGACTTGAAGCCACAACGGTTTAACAGAGCAAGACCAGTAGGAAACAAGGTGTAATAACGTCGCTTCACGAAAGAGGAGTTTCCTTCAACCCTCATTTTAGATGTGGCCAAGGAGGATAATGGCCAAAGCAAGAACTGTCCTGTCAGTAACTATGTCTAACTCTGGAGCTGAAATATTAATTTTCCTTCTCAGGGATATTCTGTAACCTAGAGATAAATTTGCAACATTATCTCCCATAATACTCTTTGATCAAATAGAAAGGGAAAAAGAAAAATATTGGAACACACACACACAAATGTATATATGTTTGTGTTTGTGTACACATAAAACAAATGAAGAAAAATGCATCATTGCTGTAATTTTTCTCTAAATGGTTATGCAAACACAGTTGATATTTATAATCCCCTTCTTCCACTATTCACTCCCTCTTCTACTTCTTGATCATATATGACATATGTAGGTTGCTATCTCAAAGCATATGCCTCACCCTACAGGACAGCATCCCCAATTTTTTTATTGTTGTCCTCTAGGTGGACCTTACCTGAGTCCTCTATAGGATATTATAATCATCTATAAGGCCAAGAGTTTCTGGTTATTAAGATATGTAGTAAGATCAGTGAATTCTATGAACATGAACTTCCTGATATCCTTCTTCTCCTATAAAATGAGCTCCTTCATTTAAAACAATGTGATAATAAGATTATCATGATGGTGTTTAAGGCATTCAATAGGTGCAATAGCCAGATCAATGCAGGTCAAGATAAATTCATGCATTCAACTTTGCATAACCTCCACTCTTGATGCAATCATCACTATAAATATGAGCCCATTGAACAAGATGTGCAATGACTGCGGAAAGAGGCTAGCTAATTTCACAGTATGGTTATCTATTTCATTATTGAAAGTTTTCTCTGCAATGGATTTCTTTTGGTGAACATCCTCAAAGGATGAAAAAATAACTCTGTTCATTCAAACAGACATACCTCTTACCCAGCCCTCCTAGTCACCAAATGGTCAAACCATTAGGCAATGGCAGCATGGTATCTAGGCAATATGGATAACCAGATATACTTCTTAATGTTCTGCCCATTGGGAAGATTTCTTTTTTCCTCTACTTTTTCGGGGCCTCCCCTGAGTGGAGCTAGAGTGCTACTAGCTACCATAACATATTTCCACCTTCAAAAGACAGCAGGTTCACTCAAGATTATGTTTCTTAATAGTGAGTGGAACAAGTAAAGAAACTTTCCTTCATTTTAGAAGAGGTAGCCCTCACACTCCAAACCAATTACTCCCTAGACACATCACTGAACTGCCAGGTAAATTCGTAGTGTATGTTATCTCCCAGAATAGACTTTATGTTAGTCATTCTGGGAAGGCTGGGATCTAATTCTAGTTATGAGTCTGACAGCAATAACGGGGGGTGGGGTGGATCATAAGGGCAACCATCACTCCCTTCACTTGGGTGTGGTAAGTTTAGTGTTTCCAAGCAAGGAATTGATTTTTCTTCAGACAAGAGAAACAGTTGCTCCTACTGGGCAAAGACGTTCAGGATTTGGGAATTTATGGTCCTCAGATTCACTCAATTCCAGCCAAATGCCTTGATCCCAGCCCTTAGGATTCTGCTCTTCCACAATCAATGTCTCAACTCTGACAAAAGTGATCTGGTAAATCTGTAAATTGAACTTATGTTGTAATTCTGGGTTGGAACTGTTCAAAATATGCAGTGTGTGGCTAAAAGTGACAAGATTCTCATAGAATCATCAGAGAAGCTGACACATTTCCCAGATCATGCCCTAAACTTCTCATTTTCTTTCTGTAAACTTTCCAGATCAGTCAGAAGCAGTAAGTCAGTACTAAAATCTTTGTAGTCAAAAGTTCTAGGGGTGCCTGGATGGCTCAGTTGGTTAAGCATCTGACTCTTGACTTCAGCTCAGGTCATGATCTCACAGTTCCTGAGATCAAGCTCCTCCATTCCGGCCCCCCAACCCCTGGCCCCATCAGGCTCTATGCTGACAGCATGGAGCCTGCTTGATTCTCTCTCTCTCCCCCACCTCTCTCTGCACCAACCCCCTGCTCTCACAGGATTTGGGTTTTTTTCCTGATTCAATTACAATTCACATTGTAATTTACAAATCAGTTTTATTATATTGGTGAAGTTAAAAGTTTATTCAAAAGCTTTTCAAATACCTTTATATTATATATCATAACTTTTACAAAAGAATATGATTTTTGATATGTACTCACATACTTTAATTTCCTGGCCATGCTTGTTTCTAATAAAATGCTATTCATATTTTTTAAGAATATATTTTTAAATATGATTTTTGTCTAACTGTTCTCCTGAAATTAGCAGCAATTCATTCAAGTTGCTTTGTATAGTTTTGCAATAAAGGGTTAACTCAGAAAGCCTTGGTTGCTCAGAAAATGCCTGTTTTCAAGACTGGCCTTTGGTTGGCTCCTGGAAAATGACTGTGAGAGCTTGGAATACGCAGCCTGGTAAGAGTGCTTTATTATGCCTGAGGACTGGGGCCACACAGAACCCGTCTAAAAGTTTATATTAATAAGGTAATTTAAAGTGAACATCTGTTATTATATGCCTGAGGCCTTGGGCCATTCTGTACCAGTTTGATCAGATAATTTATGCTAACTATGATTTCTGGTGAACGTGTGTTTTGTTGTGTGTGTAGGAGGGGGTAATAGAGTGTGAGCAGTTGAGGTCACACTGTGGCAGTATGCTTACATGACTGATTTCCTCCAAAAAATTGGACACCAAGGCTCACCTAAGCTTCCTTTTTTGACAACTCTTTGCATATGTTATCATACATTGTTGCTGGAAAAATTAACCATGCCCATGCCATTCCACTGGGAAAGGACACATGTAAGCTTGGGCCTGGTAGCTTGTGGATTTTGTCCCAGGTGCCTTTTCTTTACTGATTTTAATCTGTATTCTTTTATTAAATAAGTATAACCATGAGGATAACATCTTTCTCTGAGTCCCACATCCTTCTAGTGAATCATTCAGCCTGAATAAGGTCTTAGAGATCTCCAAAATAATTGTTAATATGAAGCCTCCAAATGACTGTTCACTGTATCACATTTTAATTGAGTAAACACTCCCTACAAGTTCATTACTATCTAGTAAGCTCAAAGAAAACACTACTAAATAATGTTCAAAGTTCTTTTTTTGTACTGAAATATTTCAGCCAAAATACTCCATACAGAGAATTTTTGACTAATACTTTACAAGACAAAACTCCTCAAGTAAGTTGTCTCTGTGCACAATTATTTTGAATGTTTCACCCAATTTAAATGTGCAAAACCATAGGGCTTCTTAATTTCATTCCAATATATGAAAATGAATCATTGTTATTCATTAGATTAATATAATAAAGGACAAAACCCAAACAAACATCAAAAAACAGAAAAAGCATATAACAAAATCCAACACACTTTCACAATAAAAATACTCAATGAATTAGGAATAGAAAGCAACTTCCACAAACCGATAAAGCACATATATGAAAAACCTATAGCATACTTAAAAAGTGAATCAAAGAGTTATTATAGGATCCATCAATTCCACTCCTAGGCATAAAAGCCAAAGAAATGAAAACACGTAACCACAAAAAAACTTACATGTCATTCCAGTTCTACATGTGAGGAGCTTGGAAGTCACCACTCCATCCTAACAGGCAATAAACTGAACAGACTAAAAAATTAACAACTCTTCTTGGAAATTTACCAGAGGAGAAGATGCAGGACAAACTTGCCAAGACTGTACAGTCACCTGCCATTATAAACCATAGACCCAAATTTTATATTTGATTTCCAAAAATACAAGCTGTGCAGTTCAGAAAAAATGAGAACTTATTTTAGGGCTGTGATGGGAGTTCTAGAATTCTCAGACCAAGACTTGAGCTGAGAGTTACCAGAACTGAGTTTGTCATTTTCCCTTCATTAGTGCACTTTTTAAGGGCACTCAAAAGAGTCCATCCAACAGCAGAATCCTTATAGTCATTATCACTTCCATAAGGTAAAGTGTAGAGCCACTTGGGCTTTTCAAGATACATACTTCAACTGGAACTTCATCCCAATCAAAACACAAGTGATAGCCTGATTCATTATGATGGCATCCCATACCAAAAATGACTACCTATCTTCCATTGTCAAACAGCTCAGAACTTCACTCTAGATGAAAAGCATAATAAAACCAGTCCTAAAATCCCATGTTTATGGGTAGATCTTCTGGGACTACACCTGATACCAATTTCAACAGCCTGGATCCAATCAGACAGGCATGGCCTGAGCCTGGTTATAAGGAAACATCAAACACAACCAGTTTGAAGTTCAACATACAGAATGAAAGATCCATACACTTTAAGACTTGTGTGCACATAAGAAACAGGGAAAAAATGAGTAACTGCTGCAGATTAAAGTCTAAAAATGTCCCTGGATAGAACCTGGGACCAGAAAGGAAAAGGAGACTATTTTGAGGCAGCTGGCATTATCTGAGTGGGACGACCAATTTTTAATTTGATGATAGTGTAGCACTGATATCCTGAGGCAGTTGGCATTATCTGAGTGGGACCACCAATTTTTAATTTGATGATAGTGTAGCACTGATATTCCTGACTGAGAAGGGTATATACTGGTTATATAGAAAAGTGTCCTCACTTTGGGAAAATGCACATTGGAGTATGTAGCAGTAATGGGGCACCATGTCTGAAAAAGTCTGTATGTACAGAGAAAAAGTGAAGGAACAAATGTGGTAAAATGTAAACAACTAGAAAATTTGGGTGTATGGGCCATAGGAATTCTTTGTATCACTTTTCTACCCTTTCTGTATGTTTGAAATTATTTCAAAATTGTTTAAAATGTAACAATAAATAATAAATAGATCAGTTGATAAATATACATGAAGAGATATATCATTTTTATGAATGGAAAACTCAATGTTATACCCAACTGAGCTAATGATCTATATGTAATCATTAATAAGTAGTGGAGCTAAACACATTCACTGTAAACCACTTGCTCTAAAACCTTCAATGGCTGTTCATTACCAACCTAATAAGGAGATTATATTTAGTGAGTTAATACCTGTAAAGCACCTTACTCCTCACCTAGCATATTAATAAAAAATAAACACCTTTTAGTATCCTTTCAAAATTCTCAGTCTGATATTTAAAGACCTTCTTAATGAGGTGACAATCTGTCTTTTCCTTTTTTTATTATTAACTTATGCATTCAATACATACTTATTCTGTCTTAGTCACTATAATTAGGTCCTGGGGAGACACAATGAATAAAATAAATATAATTACTCCTTTTGGTGCTTAGGTGAAACCATCACCCAAATCAAACTTGTCACTCAACATTCTGGAACAAGGCTTTTCTATATCTGAGTGTTTCATTATCAAAACATTCATTAATTCATTTCCTTACACAATATATTCTCCTTAACTACATCCCAGCTGTCAGAACTCTATTTATCAAGGCGTAATTCAAAGGCCTCTTTCCCAAAAAACTACTTTAATAAAATCAAGACAAACTGGTCACTATTTATGTGTGCTTCTCATGTGGTTCTTATCATATACAGCCTTTTTATGAGAGCAAAAAAGATCATGTTTGGCAAAGTTCAATGCCATCAAAGGCATTCAAATTCACATTCTCGTTAAACTGTTCCCACAAAGATAAACATCTTCCAGTTTGGGTTTTCTGATAGAGGTTATTTGAGGTCTCACTTCACCTCCTTATTTCACACATGAGGAAACAAAATCCAGGCAGGGCGCTGCTTGGCCAGTGTGTCTCAAAATTTTGAGCACAAAGCAGGAACAAATCAGTGGTCACAATTTTCACTTTTACTTTAATCCCTTAAGTAATTCAGCCCTGAACTTCTCAAGGTTGGTGACCAAACATTAAATGACTCAGCACCACCCTCCCTCCTGCGGCTATCTGGAGGCCAGGCCCCTGTCACCTACACTGTGTAAGGTGGACTGACCCATCAGGTGCCTGCGGAGGTGAAGCAATGACAGGTGTACAAATCCAAGGTAATGGTCCCTTTAACCTGTTTTGATTCCACGTACCTTGAAAACATGAGAGTACAGCCTCCTCAAGCTGGGTCAGCACACGGAGTCCTCTCCTCCACTCACACCTTGTCCGTCTCCCGCCTCCCCCACGTCAGCAACCCTGAGGCACCCTAACTCTGCGCTCACCACAACGACCACCACCCTCACTCAGGCTTACCTTGAGAGGTGACCAGGATGCAGAAGAAAACCAGAAAGCACTGGATGTTGTTTAAACGCTGACACCTGGGAATAACTATACAGCCCAAGCCGCAAGGCCCTTCCAAACTTTCATTCTGTTCTCGTGCCTTCTTGGAAGCGGCTTGCTTGGGCTCAGCCTCATCTTTTTCCTGTTTTTGGAAAGAGTGGAACTTGATTAGGCTAGAGGAAACGGTTCTTATTTTCAGGGTTCTTTTCTTGGACTTCCCGGCCTTCCCGGCCTTCTTCCCGGCCTTCCCAGCAATCTCAGCCGGGGCAGCCTGGGGCTCCTCTTCTAGGGCGTCCTGCATGGCCAGAGGGTGACCGGCGAAGGCTGGGGTCTTGGCTCACAGAGGGCGGCGCCGAGCCAGAGGAGTGGTTTCCAGGACTGGCCTGCTCCACCTGCTCCACCAAAAAGCCAGCCAGCCACGACGTCCGGGAACTGTGGGCCGCCAGAGGCTCCCGCCCCACAAGCCTCCAGAGGGAACGTTTCTCCTTGGGCAAAAAGCAAACGTCCCTGTAAGGTTGACAGTTGCCCGGAGAGAACTTCCAAGGCTGTTTCCCTCTATGCTTCCACGTGGGGAAGGGGTGGGGGGTGGGGAGGAAGCTACCACTACTAGATTCTGATCTTTGTTAACACAAAGAGGGGGCGCCAGAGTAACTCTAATGGAAGTCAAAAGATGCTAGATTGAATACTTTTTATTAGGAAGCAAGGAGAGAGAATTGTGCTGTGATGCGATATAGGAGCTGTCCCCCAATTTCCCCAGACTGAGCTTACTGTAATGTTTTTTGAACTGGATGACCTCACTAGCAACAGCCTGAAAATTGTTGAAGATCCAGGAGAAATCAGAGACATGAAAAAGACACTTCCACCATATTTGGAGAAACCGGATTATAAAAAATATTCCAGTGAATGCTCCTAAGTAAAGTGTTTTACACATAGAAATTATTGTCCTAGAAACTATCCTTAGCCAAGAACAGAAAAGATTATTATTTTCCTCCCTAAATATTAGGATGGGACCCAGTGTAATTTACTTTCTCAGGTACAAAAATTTTACTGAAAAGAAAGAATATAGGAGAATAGTAGCACAATGTGAAACCTGTATACTTTTATGGTGAAAATTCACCTTCTTATTGGCTTTCTTTTCTCAGGCAGAAATATTAATTATTCAGGCCATATATATGGGCTGGGTGACTTTATAGGAGAAATGAAACTATCTTCTCTCCAATGGAATAGAAATTGTGTTACTAAAAACAATCCAGATCTTCAACAAAATTTTGTACTGCTAGTAAATGCTAGGACTGGTAATCCAGGAGAAAAACCACTGAGAAGTGCTGGGGAGGAGGGTACCACAGACCCCACCTCCAATCTGAGCCCTCAGCTTGCCTCACTATATGCCCATCAGTAAGTGGAAATGTTTTGGCTTTATTAAGAGACCTAGTCTGTCAAATATGTGGTTACTAAGTAAGTAGAAAAAATGCCCTGGTTTTTCTATATTCATCATGCTCAACTAGGGTTCACCCTCACATTGCTTCATGACATTAATAAGCATAAAGGAAACAGAATGCTTTGGAGGGAGGAAAGTCGGGGGACTCTTACTCTTGTGCTTTGGTACCTGACTGGACACTGCCTGAGAGCTGAGGGAGAAAGATGGCTCCAGTCAAAAGAAATGATTTCTAAGACTTTTGCTCCTACCCAGAATGTCGAGAGCCAAACAGAATGCTACCTGACTCTAACAATAATAACCAAGAAAACAACAACATAATAATCAAGAAACTAAACATAATAACCAAGAAAAATATCTGGATAATATGAAAAAATATCACTTTTTTAAGCCCACTGGAGAGCTACATTTGCAAAGCAAAGGTGTTTCCAAAGGGTAACAAACCCCTAGGAAGATGGATGGGACACACAAATTCTTTCATCTTTGGCAGAACACAGAAGGAGGAGGTAGCAACCATAAAAGAAGATTAAAAATATATTTGAAATTTTAATTAACTTTTAAAGGACAAGTAAGGACTAGTATAATAGTTTAGAAACCCTAGGAAACTCAGAGACAAGAGGAATCCACACCCTCTTATCAGATCTTTGCCATCTGGGAAAGCAAGGGAATCCTCCTTAATGAGGAACACATTGGGTAGTGATAGGCTGACAATGAGGGAGAAGCAGGAATTCTTCCTCACCTTCCTACTCCAAAGTGCTGTGCTCCCGAGCCTTTTAGGAAGCAAAGCAAAAGCAGTTCTGCCTCTGGAATTGAGGCAGGAAACTAACTCTCTTGCCCCCTAACCACTTGCAAAGCAAGAGGAACAGAGAAAAAAACATTTGCCAATGAAAGACAGGCGGGAAAACATCCTGTTCTATGATCAACCAAAGGTTGGCTGCAACGGGAGGGAAGGTTAGAAATACAAAGCATCTGACAAAGAGGGAGTGGTAGGAACATCATCCCTTCCCAAAACAGGGCAAAGTCCAACCCTTGAGGCTCAGGCACTAGGACTGGGGGTGTTCCAGGAGAATCTATTCTCTGCTTCCATTATGAGCTTTGCATGAATAAAAAAGCAATGATATTGCACCCATATAGGTGGGTCAGGAGAGCAGAAGGAAGCCCCATCTGTGATGCAAACATACTGGATCTGCTGAAAGCTGAGAGTAGAGTAGTAATACTGTCAAAAGACTCTCAAGCATTCCAGGCTTCAGACAAAGCATCCAAAAGCTTCAATCCCCATTAGAGTTTTAAGCCCAAGGTATACAAAAGTTAAATGGAGCAAAAACAAAACCCAAATCCAACTCTACCCCTGTCAACATAGACAAAATTAGACTAACAATCAGACTGAAGAATTATCACTTCCAGGTGTAAATAGATTGGTCTGCAATATATATTCATATATAGTGTCTGAAAATTAGTATTAAACGGTCTAACATATGTATAATTGAGTTACCTGGGAGAGATAATGAGCTGAAAGAATTATTTGCAGATATAATTACAAAACTAATGAAAGATGTAGAACCACATAAGCAATGATCTCAGAAAATGCCAGGCAAGATAAATACAAAACAAACAAACAAAACACACACACACACACACACACAAACATATCACAGTCATAAGCTAAAAATCAAGCCTAATTAGAGAAGTCTGAAGGAAGTCAGAGAAAAGAGAAACATAATTTATAGAGAAACAACAGTAAATTATACAATAAATACATAAATGAATAAATAGAAATTTTAAAAGTAAATAAATAAATAAAAATATACACTCAGAAACTATGCAGGCCAGAATAATAAAACTATATCTTTAAAATATGAAAGAAAAATCTCCAATGAAGAATTCTTTATCCATAAAAATATCTTTCAAAAAGAGGTCAGGAATTGTAAAAAAAAAAAAAAAGTCCTCAAAATCTTAGCAAATCAAATCCAACAACATATAAAAAGAACTATATTCCATGATTGAGTAGAATTTATTATAGGAATGCAAGGTTGCTTTAACATTTGAAGATCATTTAATGTAATACACCAGATTCACAAAAGGCAAAATCTACCTGATCATTTTAATAGATACAGAAAAAGCATTTGAAAATATTCGTCACCCTTTGATGATAATAACACACAAGAAATTAAGAATAGAAGGGAAGTACCCCACACCAGTAAATGGTATCATATCTACTGGCTTTTGATTTCCTTCCAGGCTTATTTGAGTAATCTTTTATGCAAGGAACAACTGTGTGAAAGCGTAGTCACATTTTCAATACCCAATGTTGTTTAAAATACCCATGGAGAAAAAAAAATGGTGTGGCCCTTTAGGAAAGTTAAGTCTGGAAATCACAGCTGGAAGCAGCAGGTGACAGTCATAAAAAGATATGTCCTTTTCACTGTAACAGGCAATATGAGCTATAAAGTCAGGGAAACCACACCTGTATTGTTATTTATTAACACAACTGCATGCTGGTACAAAGATGAGGTCCTAGACGAAGATTTGCTCATGTAAGTTTGGCTTTTCTGTGGTTGTTGTTCTGATCACAATTTTTTTAAGCATAAAGGAGTGTGAAAAAGAAATAATAAGTGGTGCCTCACTAATTTCTTTTTAGTTTTACCAGAAAAGACACCTTTAAAGTTTTTGAGTCTCTAAGAAACCGAAGTTATAGAGCACTGTAAAATAGAAATAAAATGTCAGCACATATGTAATTTAAATTTTTCTAGTCCCACCACAAAAAAAACTAAAAATAAACAGGCAAAATTAATTTGGGTAATATATTTTATTTTATCTAATATGACCTAAATATTATTTCAACATTTAATTAATATTTTTGAAATCATTAATTATTAATGGAATATTTTTTATTCTTTTATTTCCACTAAGTCTTTAGTTTGTATAAAATACAGGACACGTCAGTTTGGACTGGCCACATTTCAAATGCTCAAGAGACATACAGAGCTGGTGGTTACCCTGATAGAGAATGTGATTATAAAGGTTCCTATTCTATTCTAAAAAGTTAAGTTTATAAGTTATTTGGGGGTCAAAATGTATTTAAATCACAGAATTAATAAGCAATTTTTATCATATTTTATAGTTAGTTGATGTTTTCCCATTTGTATAATAAATTGTTTTTTTCAGCCAGCTAAATGATTTAGTAGTAGCATTTATTCAAAGGGAAAAAATGTCTAATCACAAGGTTTTTATTATGTAATAGAGGTCAGTGCCATCCAGCTACAAGGATTGTAGCCTAAGTATTTAAGAAGAAATAGCAGACCTCTATTTGTCTTTCACATTTTAACCTTACTAGACATCACCCTTAACAATCCATGTTGACTATCTTTATACGATGGTACAGGTTTGTAAAGAATCCCACTGATGAATTTACAATAATGTAACCACTCCCATATTGATGGTATGGCTTATTTACAATTTTTGCTTCCATAATACTAAAATGGACATCTTCATATGTATTTTCCTGAAAGACTTTATCATGGATTTAAAACAACTTTTCAGAGATGCCTGGGTAACTCAGTCGTTTAAGCATCAGACTTCAGCTCAGGTCATGATCTCACAGCTTGTGAGTTTGAGCCCTGCATCGGGCTCTGTGCTTAGATCCTAGAGCCTGCTTCAGATTCTGTGTCTCCCCCTCTCTTTGCTCCTCCCCCACTCATGCCCTGTCTCTCTTCCAAAAAATAAAATAACAATTTAAAAAAAATTTAAACAACTTTTCATAGAAAATGAAAATAAAGTTATAAAACTTATCCCAATTTTGGAAATATTAAAGGTAGAAAAAACAAAAAACCTGTCTTTGAATCTGTAAACATGGATATTAAAATAATTTTACATGTTTTCTAGAAGTTAACAAATGACTGTTGCATTAAATTTCAATGTAGGCATTGAAATATAGCTACCAACTAAAGCAGTCTCTGAGAAATTAAGCAATTCAAGGGCTTAAGCTATTTCAAGAGACCAGTTTGAATTAAACAACGAATGTTTATGAGCTGCTGTTAAATATCCTACGTATAATATCTATTTTAGCTAAAACCTCTAAATATGTATGTAGGAAGAACAACTCACTAAAGTAACCCATGGAGGCTATTTTATAACTCTTTTTGGCAAATGAGTCAATAAAGCAGAAAAACAACATGATATTACAAATTACTGTAATGTAGCTTATTTAACAAGGATGACTTCACTATTAAGAGATATAGAACTATTTGTGCCTTTAGTAAATCGCACTGGTTTGCTCAGCTGCCCTGGTAAGTGACTCTTGGTTCCTCGCTGATAGACTGTAGTGACTTTTTGCAACAGTTTTACTATGTTGCCTCCCATAACTGGTAGTCAAATCTGTTACATATTCTATATGAACTGTAAGATCTACAGGTTGTATGCTGACAGTGACTGCAATGTATTGTTAAAAATACTAAGTAAATGGATGCTCTCAGTAATTACAGGTATTTTGCTTTATTTATTTATTTTTTGGCTTCCCATGAGTTTCTTATGTTTATTGAGATTAAAAGTCTAACTGCTGGATAAATGAAATACTAAGTAATTTTTAAACTCATAGAAAACAAACGTGGCAGCCATGAAGGAAGAATCATGTATGGAGAATTCAACCTAGACTTTGGGTCCAGCTCTTCTTAGTTATTATGCAATTTGGGGGGATTCTTTTAAATATTCTCACCTTTAATTCTTTATTTACAAAATGAAAATAATGGTAACTCATTTGAAAAATTATTGTCAGGGTTTGAAATAATATGCTAAGTGTGTCTCACACAGTTCCTGGTATACAGTAGATACTTAAACAAAGATAATTATTTATCAAATTATTATGATCATAAACTTTTATATTAAGAAGTACCTACTATGTGTAGCCCTCTACTACCTACTAAGTGAGACCGTTAGTCAATGGATAGAAGTTGACTTAACTGAGGGGGGAATAATATCAGCATATGATTTCACAAAAGGCCATAGTGAGAGGACAAGAGTTGAGAGTATCCTTAATGAACTAGTAGAATCTGAATAAGTAATGGTTTGCAAAAAACATAATAGCCAAAATCAATGTTTACTGTGAGGTACATTAGAGATAAGGCTTAAGACACTGAAAAATAAAGTTAAAAGCTATAACAAAGAGTTTTAAGGCTTCCTGAAGGAGCTTTACAGACAACAAATGACTCTGAAAGAGAATGAGCTGGAAAAAAAAAAGAAGAAAAAGGATAATACATAGATTCCCAGGTATGACTCCCTGACTGATATCTCTGTGGAAATAGGGGGCACTCAGAAGTATCTGGGAGAGCTGGGTTTCTACAGTTAAGAATTTGTGATGTTGAAATAAACATAAAGTAATTTTTACTCATGAGCTAGCAAAGACTAGGAATTCAGTTGCAAAATGGCTTGAGTAGTTTGAAGTTGGAGACAGTAGATCATTTAGGAGGTTAATCAATGGAGTAATAAGCAGCTGAATGAGAAGACAAATAAAAAGGAAGAACTTTAGAAATTCTTTTCTGTTATTGATACTGCACTTTAATAAATAACTTTAGATTTAAAGCCACTCAGAATGATTGCTAGATTACATGTTAAAATTTTGAAAACAAAACATTAAAAAATGAAGATAAATTATTCTGACACTTGTTAAAATGAAAAGGATGACTTTATTCAAGACTGTGCAATAAGGGTGAGAAATTGTGCTCAACTCCAAATACAGCAAAGCAAGTGGGGATTTATAGCTAAAGGTGGTCAATATAGAGAAAATTACTAAGAGGAGACCTCAAGCCCAAGGGGATTCTTGGTAACAGGACTCTTGTTAACAGCAGGCCAAGGACTCATATATCAAAGGTGGGGACAAGGAACTTGATCAGATAACAGGGTGATCAGATATCAAGAGTAGGGGGATGATGTTTTAGCAAAATTCTTTGCTAAAATTGGTTTTGAAAAGAGAGTTCAGGGCAGTCTATCTAAAATTTGGTCAAGGAAAAGGTCTTCATCAGGATGTTTGATGCTTTGCTTCTGCACTGTGGCTAACGTTCAACTTACACTGCCTAAAATAAATCTGTTTTAATATTATAGGCCATTTTGAAGATAATCCCTTAATAAGTTTGAAAATAGCATGTTTCATTGATGTAGTAAAGGTCACAGCTGAAGGAGGGAGTCAGGGAAGAGTATTGAGAAGGTTTGGTGCTAGACTTACTCATGGGGTTGTCTTGGCAAAGATTGATCATGATTTGTAAGTTTGTCAGGTCTTTATACAGTCAATGATTGTATTTTCAGAATTCATCAGACTGTGGGGAGTTACTGTTGAATCAGTTTTGTCTGAGCTATTATCTTAGAATATATGGTTCCAAAGGAATTGCTGTTGAAAGAGTTTGACTTTAGGAGGCCAATATAGAAAATCTGTAATCACAATTTGACTGATAGTTTATACAATTTGCCAGTGTATTTTGCATGTCATGATTTCTATCTAAATTCCTAGTTCCCCTCTTTTAAAATTTAATGACCAGCCCCTGCTTCCTTCACTTCTACTTAATCAGATATATGGTTTTAAAAGATTTAATTTGGGGCGCCTGGGTGGCTCAGTCAGTTAAGCGTCCGACTTCAGCTCAGGTCATGATCTCACGGTTTGTGGGTTCGAGCCCCGCGTCGGGCTCTGTGCTGACAGCTCAGAGCCTGGAGCCTGCTTCAGAATTTCTGTCTCCCTCTCTCTCTGCCCCTCCCCCACTCGCACTCCGTCTCTTTCTCTCAAAAGTAAATAAATGTTTTTTTTAAAAAAAAGATTTAATTTGCTGCCATCTAGTGGCCATATACTTTCATTTTTATATTAAATCTAAAAGAAATGGATTGAGACATTTTAAAATAGAGTTCACATGCTTCTACATTTGTTACTTACATTTTCTTTCAGGAAAATATTTTCAGTTATTACCACCTACAGAATTATTTCATTTTCCTAATCACACTTCCAGTACTCTGTGAGAGTTGGAGTTACTGACTACATTGGGTATGCAATAGTTGATTTTTGTTTATACTGTGCTAACTTTTATAAGAGTACATAATATACTGACAAAACAAGTTTCAACACAGAAGTTTTAAATAAAAATTTTAAGCTTTGAATCAGGTTTTAAAATTCTCTTAATTAGGAATCAGGAATGCCTGATTTGCAAATTCTTGAGGCAGGGTTTGATTACACACAAATTGATAACCTATGGGGTTAAACTGGGCCATAGCAGATTGATTGACATTTTATGTAGGCAGTAGTTTGACTCAAGGGAACATCTATTATCCTTCTCTCATTTCTGCAAGGAGAGAGGCCTTCTCCTAAACTACCCAGAAAGGAGCAGTAGGGATTATTTCTGGTCACCCCCTCTACCTTGTTATTTGCATATACCCCAGGAAGAAGGATTGATTGTCAAACTGGTGAAAGTGGGTCAGGATGAGCATGCAGGAGCTAGGCCTGAAGCTGTTCTCTTTACCTATGACAACGTGGTATCTTTGATTCCGTGGGAGGAAAAGTATGTTTCATCTTCAAGTCCCAGCTATGCTCTTCCATCTAGCTTTGCAGCAGTACAGCTGATACTTTCCTTTCACCTCACTTCTGTGTCTACTTTTTTAATGTATTCCAAACTCAAAGGCAAAAAGGGAATATAATTAGTATCACCATGAAGCCCAGTATTTTGCATGTGTATGTGTGAAACAGGATAGCAAGTGAATTAGAGAAAGTAAAATAAACAGTGAAAGGTCTCTTTTCTGTGGGATTTAGGGATGCATCATAAACAGAGATCCATGGGGATTTCTGGATCATAAAAGATCTTTGGGAGGCCACGCAAAAGAAAGAGATACTGAAAAAGTATTGAAGTTAATGCAGGAGCTGAGAGAGTGACTATTTAGCTTGACCAAGTTGACTATCTGTCAAAGACGGGTACTTTCAAGAAATTCAGAGCAGGACAGCCCTTTGTATTCTTAGAAAGTTTTGACCTGATTCAAGGTCCTGGGGGATATGATAAAAGCAATTTTCTTTACATCCCTAGTAATCAAAGAAAAAAATTAAATAGACAGTGAAATTGAAAACTGGAAGAAAGGGAAATTAAATGTTTATTGATCTATCAGGTGTCCTGGTAAATAACGCAGGTATGCTTCGCACACCTCTTACTCCCCTACTCCTCCCCTCTGCTATTCTTTTCTCCTCTCAAAGGGGCTGGCCATGCAGACTGCAGTTCCCAGGCTTTGTAATCAACTGCTCCCTGTTAGATTTGACCAGTGGGAAGCTGGGAAGAAGGAATAAACTCCCTGGTTTCTTCCTCTCTATGCCGTGGCAGTTTCTCTGCCAACAGCTGCATCTTCCCCATGGATCCTATTTCTGCCATTGAACACCAGCCAGTGAGGTTCAGGAACACTGCCTTCTCTTCCTTTGTCCCCCCAGCAGGAGGAAGGGAGCAGCTTCCTGCTCTTACTAATTTCTGGAGTGCCTCACTGTCCCCTACATGGTTTTTCAGTCTTTCTATTACCTATTTAACCAATTCCTGATATTATCTTCTTAAAAAACCAACAACAATATACGGAATGGTTGCTGGCTTCTGTTTTCCTTTTAAGACCCTGCCAATATATATACAATACACAAACACACACACACCTATATGTGTACATCTAGTTTTATTCTGATTCTGATTCTATCTCCAACTCCTTCTTAGGAAAGCATCTTTGGTAAGACTGAGGAAAGCAACAGAGAGTCTTTTAGGATCATTATGTGACATTGAGCTTTAAGAAGAGGTACATATTGGTAAGAGAAAGTTTTGACTTATAGTCGATTCACTTTGAGGGCTCTGAAGAATGTGCCCCACCCTGGACCCCACCACAGCATCACTGATGGAATCCTCGAGAGTGGGAGACTTGCAGGTGGGGAGAAGGATAAAGGCCTGGGGGGGATTGGCAGTGAGGATGAAGGAGAGATAGGAACACCCAATCTCTTATTTATAACCCCATGTTCATTATCTCCCCAGCCATGGGATAGAGAGAAGATGTAAGACACCTAGACTTTTACCAAGCTCTCTCCTTCCATGAATTTCTAGGATGTTTCTGAGGACTATTAGCACATTCCAACAAATCTCTAATGTCAAAACATGATTTTCAACCAGATGCAAATATCACTCACCCAAATAAAATCAGCAGTATCAAATATTTATTTACCTCATTAATGAGGGAACTGGCAAGATGGTAAGGCTCGTTCAAAAAAGAATTGCAAAAATCTAAGTATCTATAGTGGCTTAAAGAAAGGATAGTAGAATAAGAATACTAATTAAAATATATAACTAGTTAATATTCTGCAGGACGCTAAAACTGTGACCTCTGGGGTTCATCTCTTTTCATAGGACAGAAATCATTTCTTCTCTTGAATAAAATTCACTTGTACTGCTATCAGAAAATAATCATGTGCATCTGCTTCTACAAGTGAATAACAACCCTTACAGAGATAGATACCATAATCATTACTAACATAGCAAGTCAAGAAAGGGACTCACCTCTTGTGAACTTCAATACTTAGCATAACACTGAAAGGAAGCCCAGTAATCTCTTTACCTATTTCTAAGATTCTGATAACCTTTTTTTTAAACATTTGCTTGAAAGCTGAACTGCTTCCTGATTCAAGAGGACATGGCTCATCTCTTCTGAAGGTTGCCACTAACTGACCTGAAGCCAGCTTTCCCTGGGCTGTTACCCTTCTCTCCCAACAAGTTAACCTCCATTGTTGACTCCAGCTACAATGATCAACCATCCCGTTTAGCCTGGGTATAAGAGATTTCCAGGGACATGGGGCCTTTAGTACTAGAACCAGAAAATTCTGGGCAAAACAGGACAAGTTAGTCATCCTAGCAAAAGCCAATTCCTTAATTCCACAAAGAAAATATAACAATATAATGTAATGTAAACCTACTGAATGTACATGAATGTAATGTAATTCTACTGAATTCTACTGAAGTTGTCAGCCTATTAGAAGACAGAATTACCAAAAAGAAAAAGAAAAAGAAAAGAAAAGAAAAGAAACCCTCAAAACTGGAAAACTGGACATTACATACAACCACTCCAAGAATTCCCTCACCAAACCATTCCTACATAACTGCTTGTGAACATCTCTACCCTTAGTTCCCAGTACCCTGCCATATTATATTTAGCTCCTACACATATGAGTGTCCTTCAGCATGACTGTCCTGTTCAGAATTCAGGACCAGGACTCCCTCAAGGACTCCAGAAAACAAGAAGGTGGAGAGTTTTTCATTTTGAAAGGAAACAAACTTCAGAGGTATGGATCCATTTCTTAGTAGGAAAAGTTTTTATTTATAATGCAGAATAATTTCACTGCTCACTATACTATATCCCTTCATTTTATAATGGAATTTTGGCTTACCATAAGAAAAGCCCCACTAAACTCTTTAGATTTCTTCCCTAAAACTAGAGAAATAGCTGATCTCAAAGGTAAATTCAAGTTCCCCATTTATATAAACAAAACTTCTTGCAAATTTCAAATTGTAGGATTTTCCCTTCTCGTAATATGGAGTATTTTGTATTTTTCAATGATTATTGCAATAATATATCCCATGCAACAGACTCTATCACAGTGTGAAATTGGCAGCTCTCCACCAGGAGGTGGGCGCATATGTGTCTTCTCCTTGATAATGGATGGGCCTGTGAGTACAGCCAGAGTACGCCTTCTGCCTTCTGAGGCTAGGTCATAAAGTAATTTGATATCTACCAACCCCAACACAAAAACAAAAACAAACAAACAACAAATATACATATATATCATATAAATATATATACAAAATAATTTTTAAGTTTATTTATTTTGAGAAAGAGAGAGTGGGGGAAGGGGCAGATAGAGAGGTAGACAGAGAATCCCAAGCAGGCTCCACACTGTCAGCACAGAGCCTGACGTGGGGCTCAGACTCATGAACCATGAGATCATGACCTGAGCTGAAGCCTGATGCTTGACCAACCGAGCCACCCAGGTGCCCTATATATAAAATAATTTTTAAGTGGTATACTTAACAGGGACACATAACAGGGACACATAACAGGCTAAGAAACTTGTTCACACACAGAGGTAGATAGGAATGGCAGAATCCTCTGTTCTTATCACCCTTAATTATTTCTAATCTATCAGCTGCAAACTCAAGTAAGTCCTACTTGAATTTTGGTGAAAGTAGAGAATTAGAAATAACCAAACCTACAAAAAAAAAAAAAACATAATTTTACTCATTAGTGTCACTCACCTTCTCAACACTGACAACCCTATTTCAGAAAGTCACTTTACTTGGCCCTGGAGAATTTCGACGTTAAGTGAAAGCATCAGAGTTAAGAGTCTGCATGGGTAAGAGGTGTACCTTATTTTAAAATGTGGGAAAGAGTAGGTGTGAAAACAAAGAGGCAAACAGGTGTCATCTCTCTGAATGATCCCTTCTCTAGCCACAAGTTCTCAGGGAGAATGCATGTGGAGTTCAAGATCTAGAAAAGGATTCCCTTAAAGCTGTCCCAACTCTTTAAAGTGTTCATGTACCAGGTGTAGGCCACCACATTAACTCATTTTATCCTTTGCACAACACCTTGAAGTAGCTGCTATTATTAATCCATTTTGAACAGGTGAATATTTGCACAAAGGGATGTAATGTAATATCAGCTGTCCAACATTACAAACTTAGAACCGGCACAACCAGAAATCATATCCAAGTTGTCTCTAAATCCCACCTTAGGCACTATCCTGTATACCTCTTATACATACTGTAAATTCAAATAAAAATATACACACACCATTTTTTCCGATGTCCCACAGCAGAAAAAACAATAAGGAAAGAAAAATACATGTTAAATGAGAAAAAAAGAAATTATTTATGATCTCAAAGATTATTTGTTCTAAATGTCTAATACCATGTCTTTTATTTATTTAATTTCTAGAAACTTACTACCAATACAAGAATTATGTCATTTGTTTTAATTTTCTCTGTTTATCTAGCACTACCACTTGGTAATAATTTTTAGATCCTACAGTTTATCTACTTGCTAAAATCTTCTTGGCAAGAAGCAGTCAGGAAGGAAAACATAAACACAAATCAGCCTTTCTCTTTTCCAGTTCTTGCTCTAAAATCTTATTTGTCCTACTATCTCAAGAGCAGAAATTTTAAAAAGTTGCAATTAGTGTCTTTGGGAGATATGAATCCCTGAATCAATGTTATTGCAGATCTTGGAAGATTTTTTTTCTCTTTTGCACACAAGAAAAGAATGGATCAGCTCTTTGCCGTTTACTTCCCTCAAAAAAGGAATAACCATTTTACTTACATTTTATCAGCTCTAACATATTACTTTTCCTTAACAATCCCCCAACAAAATTTTTTATGAGCTACTTCAGAAAGAATCCATTTAAAGTGTCAATAATCCCTAGAATAGAATATTTGAGTAGTTAATTAAACTAAATTCCCATTGAGAGTATTTTTTTCTGCATGACAATAAAAGACAAGCTGGCTTGTGGAACTGTGATCTTCAGGTTCAGGCTTCCATTAATTTCTGAATCCGTATTTTGATTCATGAATTTTTAAGAGGGTGTTGATAGAAAGAAACCAGCGCCTTGCCTGAAACCATGCCATAAATCTAGGGTATTTCCATAGTGAAACAGCACCTCTGGGGAAATCTTACTGCAAGTTATATTAACCTTAAGCTTCAGGAAACTCCATTCTCTATAGTCTTAAGGATAGTAGATTTAGCCACAGTCAATTGCATTTCAATAGCAATTCAACAGGCTATTTCAAAATTTTCTTAGTAATCAGTTCTCAGAGTTCCAGTAAAGACCCACTTGTTTCAAATAATGGGGAAAAATGTACAGCAATGGTGTGATCCACAAAGCAGGGGGTATTTCTTGTACATTCTGCCTGTTCCTGTCATGGCGATTTACCCCATGCCCATGCGTGGATAGAGGGAGGGAGAGAGGGAAGTTACAAAAGAGAGAAACATTTTGAGTCTGAAGTGGGGAACTGCAGTTAAAAGTTTAGTGAGTTACATATAGAAAGAATCACACTCCTTATTTCAGATTTGAGATACTATTGGTCTCTAACATGTTTAATAGGGCAATATATTTCTTTGACTACAGACAATGTAAATAGAAACTTCTATTTAGTGAATTTCTTTTGTTTGTCCTAGATTGTTACAGCATTAATCTTGTCAGTCAAAATTCCTGCCCTGCCAATGTAAATATTTAACATGTCTGAATCTCAATTTCCGTATCTGTAAAATGTGAAGAACAATGGCTAATTCTGTACTGGATATGAATTAAAATTAAGTGTATTAAAACCTACTACAGTGAAAACACACTGTAGGTACTCAGCTAATGATGAAAATGATCGTCATTATTAGGATCAACTCGAAATTCATGGGAAAGAACCTCATACAGTATATAACACAAAAAGTTGGAACTCAGTATTCGTAAGGTGCCATTATCCCAGAGACAGAGTACTTCTTATTCAAGTTATTTAGGTTGGACACATAGATTACATCACACATGAACCCATGTGTAGGTAATCACTGTTCTTTTGTGAAAGGAAAAGAAGTAGTTCCACTCTCCCACCTTGTCAAGTCTCTACTATGTGTATTCTTGTTCATGTGCAGATCATGAGAACCAGGCTACATCTCTCACTATAAAGATAACAAGGAGGCTATGATTAAGGCAAGGTTTAGTTAGTCCAGGAAATAACAGCCAGGAAAGGAAGATGGTGGGCAGAATTGTGATGGACTGAGTTTTACAAGAGCTGAGAGCAAAGGAAACTTGGTCAGGAGTTCAGGAGAGGCATATCACTAATATTAACAGATCAGTTCTGAGGAACTCTTTAAGCCCTAAAATCCTAGCATTAGAAATACCATTTGAACTTAGTGATATTCTATCTGGCTATTGGGTTCTAGGTGCAGGCTCTGTTGAATTTGGGGAATTCACCAAATGGTACTACTATAACTCAGGGGGGTTGAAATGAGCTCAGGTTAGAGAGGACTTTAAGATTCCCACCATGGGTCAGTGCTCATTAGGATCAGGTCTTCCAAAAGTCTGGTGGATCTGTGTCAGTTTTCTAGGACTGGTGTAACTAAAGACCACAAACTGGGTGTCTTAAGCAACAGAGATTTATTGTCTCACTGTTCTGGAGACTAGGAATCCAAGATCAATGTGTCAGCAGACGTGGTTCCTTCTAAAGATTGTGGAAAAGAATCTATCCCATCACTCTCCCCTAGCTTCTGATGGTTTGTTAGCAATCTTTGGCCTTTTCTGACTGGTATATTCCTCAACTCAATCTCTGCCTTCATTTTCACATGGCATTGTTTTTTTGTCCATGTCTGTGTCTAAATTTCCCATTTTTATAAGGACTCCAAACATATTAGTTTAGGGGCACCCTTCTTCAATATGACCTCGTCTGAACTAATTAATCCACAATGACTCTGTTCCCTCTAAGGTCACATTCTGAGGCACCAAGGATTAGGACTTCAGACTTCAACATATAAATTTTGAGGGCATAACATCGAACCCTTAACAGGATCCTTGTAATTATCACCTATTGCTATGGTCTCCCAGACAAACCCATGTTATTATAAAGAAAGGAGCAAAAGTCCACTGAAGTAGGAATATGTGTATGAGTACACTGGAGACAGCAAGTACTGGTTTATTTTTTCAGTGATGTGAATTAGCCAAAATAATAGGGGAAACATTGTAGAAAAGAGCCCCAAGGGTTGGGAGACAAATATTCATGGGTCTTTCTCATTACTGTGTATCTAACATGAAATGGTGAGGAGTTTTAACATGTTAAGGACTTAGAAGCATGATTCTAAAGACCTAATGTTAAGTATTTTATGAAGATGATGGAAAAACATACCTAATTTAAAATTTTTTTTTTAATTTGTTTATTTATTTTGAGAGAGAGAGAGCATGGTTCGGGGTAGGGGAGAGAGAGAGAGGGAGAGAAAGAATTCCAAGCAGGCACCACACTGTCAGCATGGAGACCAGTGCAGAGGCTGACCTCATGAATCATGGGATCATAACCTGAGCTACCCGGGAGCCCCCAAAAAGTACCTAATTTTAAGATAAAGTTAGATTATCTTTCTGTGACTACTTATTTGCAATTGATCCCCAAATATATAATATGAAAAGTCAAAAATAGTGATTTATTTGAAGAATAAAGGAAAGGCAATGAGGCAATTCTTGGTAGTGAATAATAGAATCAAATTGACAGTCAAAGATCCATCATGTAATTGTCAGAATCCAGATAAAAATAGGAACACTTAGTATCATCTAGGAAGAGACCAAGAAATTATAATGAATAATCATCTTTTAAATAAGGAGATTAAATTTGGAATTCTATAAAGATATTTGTTAAGTGGGGTTCTGAGAAAGTTCTGCTAGATATGGAATATGGCGACCATTCTGCTATTTTGTGTCTAAAACATTAATTTTTTGGCAAGAAATTCTGCTCCTACAGAGACCAAAGGATTGTTTTAAAGAATTGTTTGGTTTTGTAGATTTTGTTTTGTTTTGCATGAATTAACTCTTCTTTACCTCCATTCCCTATCTTATTATTATCCAATCCACTTGAAGTGTTTGCTTTGAAAGTCAGTGTTATTCAGCCAAAAGTATCAACACACTGCCAGTTTTCAGCAGCTAGCAATGTATCACACCTCACTAAACACAGCTGAATTTCCAACCAAAGCAGTCTCTGATTGAACAGCACTATCAGAAGGCCTTGCTCTTGAAATGTCAAAAGACAAACATTAAGTGACATTCTGCAAAAGAAGAAAATAAATGCATGTATGTTACCATGAGCTTTAACTCATGCCTCAAGAAAAAATTAAATATTAAATGTATATATTGAATATATAGGTTATACTAGAAAGGTGGTTGTGTGTGTGTGTGTGTGTGTGTGTGTGTGTGTGTTAAATCAAATGCTTTGGTTCTAAATGATCAAAGTATTCTCTCAGAAACATATCTTGTTCTACAAAAATACCTCACATTATTCTAAACGCTCTAATCAGTCGACATTGCATTCACAAAATATGGAAGGTTTCACTTTTCTGTCTCCTTTTTAAGTGACCCTAATAGCAATTTTGTTTTTCTTCCTTTTTTAAACATTTTAATTCTTATTTTTTCTAGTCCATCATGGCATAGTATTAGGGCTGGTTTTCAATAAGCATTAATCCATTCATTCAATAAGCATTCTTGAATGAGAGGAAATATAGTGATTAAAAACATAGATTTGGACATTCATCTACCTGCACTTGTATCTTGACTCCATCATTTACCAGCTCCATGTAATGTTTCAGGGCGTTGGTTTCTTCAAATAAGGAAAACAATACTACCTCTCTCATAGAGAGGTTGCGGTATTGAGAAATGCATTCTCCCCAGTCTAAAAAGCTATTGCTGGAGCAGTGGGGAAGGGAATAAGAAAAGGAGTTAGGTCAATGCAAGGCTGTATGGGCTGTGAACCAGGTAGATTTCCTTGGAATTAAGAGTATGTTTGGCAGACAAGGACTGACATTGCAGTAAGAGAGAGTAGCACATAAATGCATACCAATGCATAATATGAAAACACAGTTGGGGAAATTCCAATACTTTTCCAAGGCTAGAATCAAAGTGAATGTAAAGAAATGGTGAAAAAATTGAGCATGGAGAAGAAGGGGTAGGCTCACATATCTTCAGGCATGTTTTATATATGGTATTATATATGTGGCAAAAAGATTATAGTATTTTAACTTTAAATTAAATAGCTTACTTTTATTGATCACCTGAAGTACTTAAGACCCATCATAAATAATGTTAAAAAAGGTTTTATTTTGTCCCTTTAATGAAGATGAAAAATAATGAGCACTATCTTGCTTTCTGGGGAATTAAGAAAACAGGGCCCAGAAATGTCTATTACAATTGTCATTGTCACAAAATATCTTGTAAGGACCTGAAGATTTTGGAATCTCAAGCAACAGCGAATTATCAGTGACACAGATTACCTTTCCTCCTCTGGTAACTGAACCCTTTTTTTCTTTGGGGAATTGCATGTTCACCTATTTGATGTGATTCCAACCATGTGTCCATCCCAGCCAACCCAGGTTGGCCAGTCAAGCACCACATGCCTCTGGAATTAATTATTATTCCAGAAGCAGACACTTGACCCAAGCAGAGCTAATCAGTTCTTCTCTGGCAATTAATATGAACTCTGGATGATGGGAGCTCTCCTTCTGTTGATCTAACTCTGGGCTCTCCAGGGTCAACATTGACACCACATGTAGAAAGCCTGCCTGAAGGGAAAATAGAGAAGAGTAGAGCCAAGAGATAGAGAAAGAAAAACAAAAAGGTGTCCTGCATAGGATCTAGTCCTAAACTAGCACTAACCATCTGGGTTATCAGTTATACTTGCCAACACACTTTATTTTCTCGTTAAATCAATTTCATTGAACTTCTGATCCCAGTAACCCAAAGACAACAGAGATGATCTAGAGTATGCAAATTTTGATCAGGATAACCAAATGGACGAAGATAAACACAGGCATCTCTGCATGTTGTATACATTTCACGTATCTTGTTAAACATTTCAATAAACAGTTCTTACATATGTTTACTTAAAAGGGTCTTGAGAGATTCTAACAAACAAAAAGCCCCATCCCTAATTAGAATCACCTGTGTTTAGTGAACTCACTGAGAATCTTACTGTGAGTTTCTTTTTCTTTCAGGAATCACATGAGGAGACAGGCAAGGTGATTAAAGGCATAGACTTTAAAGCCCTACCATAATGTTCGGCCACTTACTAGCTATGTGACCTTCACTAAGTCACTTAACCTCTTTGTGCCTCAGTTTCCTCATTTATAAAATGAGTATAATAATCGTTCCTATCTCATAAGGCTATTACAAAGATTAAATAGGTTAGTATACATAAAAGGCTTAGAGCAGGGCTGGACATATAATAAATGTCACACAAATGTTTGAAAAGAATATGATGCTACTTTATAAGCTGTGGTATAGGACTGCAATATACATTTTATTAAATAAATAAACGCAAAAAATAATCTTCATAAAATTAATGTGGTCACTAACATTTTTGTCAAATGGTGAATTTTGGATTAATGAAGTTTATATAAATCTGTTACTGACGCTTGTAATTATAAGCTATTTTGTATACTTTTTTCAGTTACTGAGTTTGTTTGAAAAATTAACATCCAAATGTACATACTTAATCTGAATCACTTGACAACTAAATTGCTTCCTAAGAACTTAATTTAAGGCAGACTACAGGAATCACTAATTCAATTAAGAGCTAGATGTCAGTGGAGGTAATTACAGTGGTTCCTCCATAGTGAACTCTGGCATGGGAAAATGACTTGGCACAGCCCTGCCCAATTCTCAACAGTAAAATCAATGACAGGGAATGAGCTACTCACCAAGTTTAGTAAGTAAACAGATATTAGTTCACTACAATTAAGACTTTATCCATAAATTGTGTTTGTGAGTAAATTATAATCTGCAAATTGCAGACCAGCTTAGCAGTTTTAATATTTACTAAAAATTAAAAAAAAAATAAACTCTTAGAAGAACAGGCAGAAAAACCAGCATTATTCCTTATAAGAGACTTTAGTTAAAATCATATAATCTCTCTGTGTCTCAAGGTCCTTATGAAATAAATATAAGGTTTGCCCTACTCAAAGCAAAGATTGCTGTGTGGTTCAACAGAAATAATTTTGATCAGCCTTTTTAAAGATAAGTGATATGATTACAAACTACCTCTTCTATATGACTTAGTATCTTCCAGGCAATATTCATCAGGCACTTCCTATACCAATACTAACAACTGGATCCTTAGTACAAAGCCCATACTATTTCCATTTTACAGTGAGTAAATTGAGACATAATAATGATAAATACTGGGTCCAAAATGACTCTCAAAGCAAGTTATGGAGTCCAAATTCAAATCCAGATTGAACTGTCCTAAAAATGTTTGCTTAACCCAGACGCCCATGCTCACTTTCCTCAGGCCTCCCATCTGATTCCAGCCTTGGCTCTGGAGTCAGTTCTGTTAAGGGTTTGCCCTGACTTACTCCGTGTTGATAACATATTGCCTCAAGCAACTGCCCCAGGGCCTTCCAAATCTGTGCCCTGAGAGTCCTCCAGGATTCCATACAGCACGCAAACAAATGCAGATGGGGAATAATAACACCAGGTAACCCTTAATCAGTGCAGTATGAGAGCAAAGGGCAAAAGCTCTGTTGTGTGCATCCTCAGGTAGACAGTTGAGATATTCTACACCTTCCTCTGGAGGAGCTCTTGTGACCTACATCAGTGACCATCTCAGTAACCTCTCTTGGTCTTGGTTTCTCCTGCCTCCCTGTTTGATCTTCCCCTCACTGCTATCATTTCTGCCTCCCAAATAACCACCGGCACACAAATCTTTTATTCAGACTATGCTTTCTAGAAGATCTCAGATTAAGATGTGGATTAACTGAAGAATTATAGAAGATCAGGTTTCAACTAAATTAAGAACTCTTAATATCAGGCACTATTTTTTAAAAAAAAGAGGGTCTTATTATTTTAGGTGTCATAGACAAAACAAAAAGACATAATTGGCAGCAAGTACCCAGAGTTCTGGTCACAGGGGAATGAATTTCACCATCTGGATATTCTTACTCAGGATAGATGGGATAGTGATGAATACTATGTTCATGAGCCTCTTAGGCAAAAACCAGTCTCTACTGCACTTCCATATTAATGCTTTATTTTGTTTTTACAGAAAATACTCTATGGGCATACAAGTAGGGCCTCAAAGCATAATTAGATCAGGCAAATATTATATATACCTGCTCCACCACCTGTAGACTCACAGTCTAGACCCTAGTGTTTCCTCTGCATGTATTCAGTTTCCCAGATCCTGCTAATAAAATAAGCCTGCTTGTGATGCATCTCCACTAAGACAGACAGAGTAGAAAGAGGGAAATGGAGCTAGGGAACAAAGTGATTGTTGTTTCTCTTTACTCATTTAAGATCCAGTTGGTCTATTTGGATTACATTTCTTAGGGAAAAAGTTTACTACAATTAGAAATCAAATTATTTCTTTGATTAGGTCATTCTGACCAACACAGCATTACTTACTTCAGGTCTATTGTATGTTTTGGACCCCTTTTCTGAATTCAGAACATCTCCAAATCACTTTCTCCTCTGTCTTCAGAAGGGGGAAGAAATATTCCACACAATGCAATACTGACTATTTTCTACTGTTTCAATTATTATGAAGGCAAGGGTTTGTGGGGATTCATTATTAAGGTGCTTGCTACTAACAATCAATAAAAGTGCTCACTGGAAAGGGCTCCTGGGTGGCCCAGTTGGTTGAGTTTCTGACTCTTGATTTCGGCTCAGGTCATGATCTCATGGTTGTGAGATCAAGCCCTGTGTTGGGCTCCATGCTGGCCATGAAGCTTGCTTAAGATTCATTCTCTCTCTCTCTCTCTCTCTCTCTCTCTCTCTCTCTCTCTTTCTCTCTCTCTGTTTCTCTCTCTCTCTTTCTCCCCCCTCCCAACCCCCACTTGTGCTCTCTTTCTCCCTCCCTCCAAAAAAAATAATAAAATAAGTTAAAAAGTGATCACTGGAATAAAGTTAGTAGGCATCATTAATCTTCCTTGCCATCAGTGTTTCATTTATAAAGCTGGGACAATAGGATGTACTTCACACAAAGATGATTAAATCAGAAATCTATATAAGTCTCCTGGCCCAAAGTTTGATATATTCTAGTTACTCAAAATGTATAATAAATATTCAGTCCTTTCTTTGAAATCTAGAAAAGAGGGCCTTTAGTTACTCCTGATTATAGCAATGTGCATAATATTAATAAAATTAAATAATAATAGCTATTACTTGTACTAATTATTTGTCAGGCACTTTTCATGTGCTTTGTCACTTAATCCTATACTACAAATTAGGCACATATATCCCAATTTTACAAATATAAAGAAAAGGAGGCAAAAAAAGTACATAATTTACTAAGGACACACAGTTTAGCTAGCTAGAATTCAAACAGGTCTAACACAAAAACCCAGGCTATTAACCAAATGGATACTTATAGATATCACTAAATTACTAGTTGGTTAAAAACTTAACACAAGTCTAATGAAAAATAACCCAGTGATAACCACAAGAAGAGCATTCTAATACTATAAGCTGAAAATCCTGTCAAATTAATCAAAAATTCTGTTCTTTAATAAATACAGATTATTATGTGGAGAAAAAGGAATGCTCATGCACTGTTGGTAGAAATATAAACTGGTATAGTCACTCTAAAAAATAGTGTTGAGGTTCTTCAAAAATTAAAAACGGAAATACCATATGATCCAATAATTCCACTATTGGGTATTTACCCAAAGAAAAAGAAAACACTGATTCAAAAGGTACATGCACCCCTATGTTTATTGCAGCATTATTTACAACAGCCAAGATATGGGCAACCTAAGTGTCTATCTATAGATGAATAGATAAGGAGAATGCAATACACACACACGCGCGCGCGCGCACACACACACACACACACACACACACACACAAGAATATTATGCAGCCATAAAAAAGGATGGGATCATGCCATTTGAGACAACATGCATGGACCTAGAGTGTATTATACAAAGTGAAATAAGTCAGACTGAGAAAGAAAAACACCATATAATTTCACTCATAGGTGGAATCTTAAAAAAAAAAAAAAGAATGAATAAATAAACAAAAAGCAGAATTACAGCTATAAATACAGAGAACAAATTGATGGTTGCCAGAGGGGAAAACTGGGAGATTTGGCAAAATGGGAGAAAGGGATATGGGTAAAGGGAAAAAAGTGTTCTGATTATGGAATGAATAAGTCATAGGAATAAAAGGCACAGCATAAGGAATATAGTCAATGATATCATAATAGCAATGTAACAAGACAGATGGTAGCTACACTTGTGATGAATACAGCATAATGTGTGAATTGTCAAATCACTAAGTTGTACACCTGAAATTGATGAAACATAGTATGTCAGTTATACTCAGATTAAAAAATTAAAAGTAAATACTGACTATTCAACAACTTAATCAATGTAGATGTTTAATAAGTTAGAAATTTCACAAAATTTCAAGCTCAGAATAAACCAAGTGTTTGTGGCAGAGAGACAGGGGCAAATGTAGAACTGGTGAAGCATTAAACATAATCTTAATAGGATGGTTTCAAATGTGTTCATGTAACCATTAACACCACTACACATAAACTCCCTTTTTAATAAAAAGGTATAAGATGCTGCTTGACTGTAGGGAATGTTGTATTTGTATGTATGTCCATTCTGGAATATTCTATTGTTTTTCTAAATGACATGCTACTGCACATAGCTCAGTTTATTTCTAAAGCAGTAGTTCTCAACTGTGACCACATACTATAATTCTCTAGGGAACGTTAGTAAATGCTTGGGTCCTGTTCTTGGAGATTGTGATTTAATTGGTGTGGGGTGTGATCTGGGCATCAGGAATTTTTAAAGCTCCCAGATATGGCTACTGTGCAGTCAAGGTTGAGAACCATCCTCCTAAAGCATATTATAGGAAATACACATTTCACTATCTTTGTATGGCTTCACTTCTCTATGAAAAATAACATTCTTGAATGACTCAGCCTTACTCTCAAAGTAGATTTCAGGAGCTATACACTCTGCAGCGTTCCTGCCCTCTTTGCTGTTCTGTGCAAGTCACTTGCTAGTATCTTGGCATTGGTCCCAGAGGGGATTCACAGAGATGTTGCCCACTTAATTCATGAGATAGAATTGCTTGCAAGTTTTCTTTGCTCACCAAACAAGCATTGTACCAATTTACAATGCCCCTGAGAGCAGTCAGCTGGTATTCCTCAGAATAAATTGGATAAAGATACCTAGTTTCACATACCTGGGTTTCACAAAGCAAAGAGATATGTTCTAAAAGGTGAAATTTCTACATCTCTATAATTATCTAGTGCATATTAATTGATTCCAAGAGTTGTTAATTTGGAAAATAGTAGCCCTATGGTAGAAAATATTCATGGTATAATTACTAAAGTTTAAATGTCATTTCTGCAAAATTCTGGAACATTTCAAACACATTATGGTAAGTCAGTATTTCTGTTGTCATGTATATTTGTTTATTGTTTCAGAAAACTGAAATCTTTCTAATTTCTTTAGGGAGCTGTTTAATAAATGGAAGTTCTTTTAAATATTCTAACTGCTTTCAAACTATTTACTTTTTTTCTTATTATTTCTTTTTTTTTCTTCAAATTTATATTTAAATTCTAGTTAATTAACATATAGTATACTATTCTTTTCAGGAGTAAAATGTAGTGACTCATTACTTGCATACAACACCCAGTGCTCAACACAAGTACCCTCCTTAATACCCACCCCCCACTTAGCCCATCCTCCACCCGCTCCCTCTATCACCACTCAGTTTGTTCTCTACCATAAAGAGTCTCTTACAGTTTGCTACCCTCTCTCTTTTCCCCCCGTCCCATATGTTCATCTGTTTTGTTTCTTAAATTCCACATATGAGAGAAATCATACGGTATTCCTCTTTCTCTGCCTGACTTATTTCGCTTAGCATAATATGTTCCAGCTCAATCCACATCACTGAAAATGGCAAGATTTCATGATTTCATTCCTTTTGATTGCTGAGTAATATTCCATTGTGTGTGTGTGTGTGTGTGTGTGTGTGTGTGTGTATCACATCTTCTTTATCAACTCATCAGTCGATGGATTATTTGGGCTCTTTTCATAATTTGGCTATTGTTGATAATGCTGCTATAAATATCAGGATACATGTACCCCATTCAAATCTGTATTTCTGTATCCTTTGGGTAAGTACCTAGTAGTTCAATTTCTAGATTGTAGGGTAATTCTATTTTTAATTTTTTGAGCAACCTCCATACTGTTTTCTAGAGTGGCTGCACAAGTCTGCCTTCCCATCACAGTGAAAGAGGGTTCCCATTTCTCCACATCCCTGCTAACACTTGTTTCTTGTGTTGTTAATTGTAGCCATTCTGACAGTTGTAAGGTGGTGTCTCACTGTGATTTTAATTTGTATTTTCCTGATAACTAGTGATGTTGAATATCTTTTCATTTGTTTGTTAGCTATCTGGATGTCTTCTTTGTAAATATGTCTACTCATGCTTTCTGCCCATTTCTTCACTGGATTATTTGTCTTTTGGGTGTTGAGTTTGATAAATTCTTTATAGATTTTGGATACTAACCCTTTATCAAATATGTCCTTTGCAAATACATTCTTCCATTCCATTGGCTGCCTTTCAGTTGTGTTGGTTGTTTACTTTGCTGTGCAGAAGCTTTTTATCTTGATGAAGTCCTAACAGTTCATGATTGCTTTGTTTCTCTTGCCTCTGGCAACGTGTCTAGTAAGAAGTTGCTACAGCTGAGGTCAAAAGGTTGCTGCTGGTGTTGTCCTCTAGGATTTTGATGGTTTCCTGTCTCAACCTATTTAGTTTCTAATTTCAAAAGAAGGACTGTATATGATCTGGCATAGTTTAAGTAATGTAGGAATTACTTTTTGTTAATTCCTATCCATCAAAGATCACCTAGAACACATCTATACTAAACAAAGGTAGCTTTATCACTAAAAGCAAGGAAGACTGTACACCATGGGGAAATGGATATATCAAAAGTAGGGAGCTGGTAAAGAATTTTACAGGGTTTAGGATACTGGCAACAGAAATAGGATGGTGTAAGCAGAATTGATCAAGCTGAAAACTAGGGAATTACTGGAGCAGACAGTGGTCTCCTCTTTAGAGAATCCCTGAGAAGTTACTATTGGCTCAGTTTGTCTATGGTCTTACTTTGGAATGTATGAGTCTGAATAAACTGGTGCTGTATATATAATGGACATCATGGTTTCACTCATAAACAACATTTATCTGTTTTTCAAGGCATAGTGCAGTAACCTTTGAGAAGTTGTGGTTTCTGTTTCAATTCTCAGTTCCATTGTCACAAACTAGCTGTCAGTAGGGTCATTTTTCACTATAAACAGAATTGAGCCTTATAACCATCTAGTCTAGGCCTGTTGGTTTTTCAACGGTAAATTTTTAATTACATTTCTGATCTCCTCTTTGGATATAGATATTGTACTTTCCAAAATATTAATGAAAGATGTAAATTAAGTGATTCCTGATGGTGTTAATGCTTCAGAAAGGCCTTTCCTAACTATCCTATTCAAAGTATCTGATTTCCTAAACCTAGGATTTGAGGTTCAAATATGAGCATACACTATGCCATTACTCAATTTTATTGTCTATATAGCATTTATTATTATTTTAAAGTTTTTTATTCATTTATCTGTCATCTGGGAAAGTAAGATCACAACAACAGATTCTCATGACTATAATCCCAGGACATCAACAGTACCTACCATAACATAGGTGCCCAATAAATATTTGTTGAATGAATACAATATTCATGTAACTTAATAACTTAATTTAACTTATTAATTAGAAAGACTTATTGTAATGAGTTGACAATTTAATTATATATATTTTATATAATCTTAAAATAGTTTTTAGAACTCAGCTATATTAGCAATATTAATATTGAAAAGCATATGGAATATGCTTTTTTTAAATTTTCCCTTTCCTTTTTTTTTTTAGCCACAAAGGAACCAGAGTAATTTGATAAGATCTCATGAAGTTATTTGGAAAAATTAATTTCTAGTTCATTAGATTAATCATGAATATTTAAGAAATATGTTTACAATATTAAGTTACATGGATCTAGAAACATCACCAAAATAAAATAATTTTAAAAGTTCATATGACTACAAAAGCACAGTTATGTATTCTGAAAAATTTCATTAGGAAATATATATACTTTAATAAAACTAGTATTTATTAAAAATGCAAAATTCTAGATGGTTTTTAAAATCTAAATCAAAAGAGAAACGAAATTTGAAGTTATACAGCTGTCAATTTTCACTTTTTAATTTTTTTTCATGGGCTGAGGAGAGTAAAAAGGAGGTAAGCTTTCCTTTCTGTCACTTGCTGTCTTTTCTTTAATTGAAGTTTAGTTGACATACAATGTTATGTTAGTTTCAGGTGTACAACACAGTGATTCAACAATTCTGTGTATTACACAATGCCTGTAATAACTTTGTAAGGTGACAGGTGGTAACTATACTTCACTTTTTCTCTTAATTCACAAATTAATTTTCAAATTAGGATTAATTATCCAAAGGAGGAAGAATGTTCTTCCTGGACTTTCAGAATAAGTTACATTTTTTACTATTATTTTCAAAATTTCTGGTGAATCTTAGTATTTATATCCCTCAAGTTCACTAATGTATATGTCTTTTAAATTAATATTAGCAAACTGTGCAAAGATGGCCCTGAATTTATTATAATTATTAATATCTAGATAACATTGCTAGATATCACCTTCTTCAACACTTGAGGATTGGTAACAGCTACTGAGAATCTTAAGAACACGAATTGGTAACACAACGCATTGTATAGACCTAGGTATAAAATCTTCTCCGACAAGGTGTAATCAATTTTTTTCTTAAATATTACAGAATTAAAGTTTAGGTCATCTATGCCTCAAAGATATTTCAAATCTATCTATATACAGATAGAAGCACAGGCTTTAAAAATTTGTTTTTAATAATTATTGATTTAAATTAGCCAGATGCAAATTTTAAAGTTTATTTAATCTGAGAGAGAGAAAGTGTGAGTGGGGGAGGGGCAGAGAGAGAGGAGAGAGCAAGAAAACTAAGCAGGGTCTTCTGCACTGAGCACAGAGCCATATGTGGGTCTCAAAAGGAACTGTAAGATCATGACCTGAGCTGAAGTCAGACGCTTAACCGACTGAACCACCCAGGGCCCTTGCAAATTTCAAAAATTGCTGCTCTGAGGAAGGTACCTTCATCTGATACACCCTGACTGCTATCATCAGTTTCATGGCAGCATATTGCTTTATATGTTGAACATGAGTATACTGTAACCACAATCAGAATCATTAACCTTCTATTATGACAACTTTACTTATATATTTCTGTCACTCAAGTCAGTTAATTGAAATTAACATTCTTTTCCTTCAATACCATTTACGTATAAAATTTGCAAAATTAGTCACATTCAGATAGTTTTTATTTTTTAACTACTTAAAATTCCTAAAGAAGATGGAACATGAAAATCATTAATAAGTAGGCTATACCCTCTTTCAATTTTACATGTAATTATAAAACACATTTTCTATGGTGTCTTGCCAGTAAGTGACCTCACTTAATTAAAAGAAAAAAAAAAGGACCCTGCCTCTCTCTACCTCTCTTTCTGCCCCTCTCGCACTTGCACAAAAGCATGTTTGCATATTCCCTCTCTCTGAAAATAAACATTTAAAAACTTTTTAAATTTAAAAAAAGCAATGTTTATAAATGATCTTTCTCACCACATCCAATTAAAAATATCACTATGGTACGAAACATTGTTGGTTTGCCTGCCTAGTATTTATGCTCCCTTCTGTGGAAACAGCCTGGAGTTTTCTCCCACGTATTCTGGTTGGGACCCTTCCACAGCACTCCTTCCTTGCTTCAGGGTGGCCATATGACCAAAGCTCGTCCATGGCATATCACAGGACTCAAGCAGGAGCAATAAAAATCTTCACTGAAACCGGTCTAGAGATATTAAGACTTTTCTCACCAAGATTCTAACTGGCTGGATATAAATTTGGGCTGGCAACAATCTTCTTCCCTGCCATAAGAGAAAAGTCTATTTCTGGAATAAAACCAACGCACTAGTAGAAACAGGAATGGAGACAGAAAGAAAGAATTTTAATATGATTATTGAAATCTCTTATATCTGAAGCATGTCTCTTCAACCCCAGTAATGTGTGCCAATGAATCTTTTTGTTTTTGGCTTCTTTAACTAGTTTGATTTGTGCCTTTATCATTTACAAGTTAGTGATTCATGACTAATGAATCCTTTGTATCCTTAAACACGGTATAGATACCAAATTCTCTAGCAAAGTCCTTAATTATATTTGACCTCCATCTGTAAATTCCACTTTTTTATATTTGAGTATTTTTAGAATTCATGGGCTACTAACAGTGTGGAGTAACTAAGTTGGTAAAGTTTTACATTCATATTGTGGTAGGGTCCCCTCCCTAAGGAGAGAGAAAAAAAGAGAGAGAAAACTTCAAGGTAACCTGGCTATGTCCCTACGTGACAACATCCCTCATGTCCTTGTAAACTGAGACTACTTAATCAGACTGCATGTTTATGTGTGTTTCCATATATGGGAGACAAAGTAATAGAAAATGTATAAAAAACTATGCCACGTGACATTCAGTGCTCAGTTCTTTGGGTACAAAAGCAACTGAGCAGTGCCAGCACAGATAAAGTTGCTTCCTGGAAATTAAAAAGCCTCGGTGTCATGATTCTCTGGGCGAGAATCCTGCTACAATACTATTGTAAATTATAAAGAAAAATATATATTATCCTTAATGTTTAACTAGTTTGCTATTGTTCTTAATTTTGTCCCTAGTGGGCACTATTTTGTTCTGCATAAAGTAACCAACTGCTATCTTACTATTTGTTTTTGTTGTACTGAATCTTCTATTACAACTTCTCAGTCATTAGATTTTGTCCACATTTTTCTACCCAGATCTTCACGATGTGGAACAAATACCAAATTCTTGAAAACTTTCTTCTTCTTCTTATCTCCTTTCAAGTAGAACTTCCAGTCTTTTATCTGGGTCCTTTCATCTCTATGGAATCCTTAAACGGGGTTGGGCAGAACTACATCACACCAAGCAAGGAAGAGGAAGTGGGAAGCAGTGGGTCTAGGTCATGGGAAGGGGAGCATTTAATCTCCCTAAAGCCTACTTTGAGGAAGGATGAAAAGAGAGTTGCTGGCTGGTTGCCCCTCCTGGGCTTTCTGGTGGGAATAAATGTTCACAACCAGATATGACACAGTTAAACCTCCCTACCTGATTGTAGTTGGTATGCCTTACTGCACGAGTAAGCGCTGTGGAGAGATGGGGTGTGAATATCTCCCAGAAGAAAGGACAAAGGGCTAAGCACAACTCCTGATTAAATGCACAGAGTCTGCCAGGCTGTATCTCCTGGGCAAGGAAAACAACAGGCCAACAGGGGCTGCCTAGCTCTTATTTTCAAAACAAGATCATTAAGAATGTTTACTGAATGTCCAGTATGCATTGTTTTAAGTAGTCTACAATACTATGCCCTAATTCAAATGATATTGTACCTTATAACAAATTATTTGGACAAACTGTGGAACCTAAAGATTAACATAGTTCTTTAGTCTGCCACAGGAATGCTGGTGCAAGCAAAGTGAATTTACGGCATGCTTAATGTTCCTCACTAGGACTGAGGAAGGAATAATACGAGATTTTACCAAATCCTCTTGGGTTTCAGAATTTTCATTAGACTGCAAATTGTGACTCAGGGGAATAACCTGTTTTTTTTTTTTTAAAGTTTGTTTATTTATTTATTTATTTATTTTGAGAGAGATAGAGACAGAGAGAGAGAGAGAGAGAGAGCGCAGGGAGGGGCAGAAAGAGAGAGAGATAATCCCATGCAGGTTCCATGCAGGCTCGACTCTGTCATTGCAGAGCCCAGTTTGAGGCTGGATCTCATGAACTGAGATCATGACCTGAGCCAAAATCAAGAATCAGATACTTAACCAACTGAGCCACTCAGGAGCCCCAGGGAATAACTTTTGATGAGGCTGTTTTTGCTTGTGTTTTTACTGTTTTGCGTTTTCAAACCACAAGTCTGCAGAACAGGAACTAAGAACACTTGTAGGAGGTTAAAGTGAGACACCCAGATGAAGTCTTATGAACTCATTGATATATTCCATCTGGCCTAACTGACTGTGATAAAGGGAAAGGATAAAGCTGAAATAGGCATCATGGATCATGAACTAGGAAGAAAACAGGGAAGCCTGCCTAGAATATCACAAAAGAAAGCAAAAATAAAACCACAACAAATGTATACTTTTAATACCCCTTAAAGTGAAATTCAATGGGGAGAATTTCAACTAGATGTTTCTGAAATTATAGTATAATTTCCATATCTTCCATTTATCAATGTATTTTTTAGTATGGCACTCACCACCTAAAACCTGCATTCTTTGCACAGATAATAGCTGCTGAGCCACTGGAAAACTAAAATGCACAATCCTTGTGGAAAAGAAAATCAATAGGTGATAGAAAGAGATAACATAAAGGAAAAGAAAAAACAGCCTGTGGCTCTATATATCCCATTCAATTGAATTAATAAGAATTAGAGTTTTGACAGTTGAGGTTGTGCTTACATACAAGACACGTTAATTACTTTCCTGAAAATAACCTGTCAATTCAGTGAAATGGCTAATTCATTTTTATTTTATTTTTTAATGTTTATTTTTTATTTTGAGAGAGACAGACAGATTGCAAGCAGGGGAAGGGCAGAGAGAGGGGGAGACACAGAATCTGAAGCAGGCTCCAGGCTCTGAGCTGCCAACACAGAGTCCAATGAGGGATTCAAACCCACAAACCTCAAGATCATGACCTGAGCTGAAGTCAGATACATAACCGACTAAAACACCCAGGCACCACTGGTTAATTTATTTTTAAAAGAGAGAGTTCCCAATTGTAAGGCTGAGCTAACTGCTTGCTCAGCTGAACTGAGACAATTTTAGTTAAAAATAATCAAATCAGTTATATGGAAACCAACTTGACAATAAACTATAAATAAAAAAAAATTTTTTTATTCAAATCAGGGGCGCCTAGGTGACCCAGTCGGTTGGGGGTCCAACTATGGCTCAGGTCTGTGGGTTCAAGCCCCGAGTTGGGCTCTGTGCTGACAGACGCTGGAGCCTGCTTCAGATTCTGTGTCTCCCTCTCTCTCTCTGCCCTTCCCCCACTCAGGCTCTGTCTCTCAAAAATGAATAAACATTAAAATAATAATCATCATCAAATCAGAACTACATGTATCTGGATAAAGTTGTTCAAACTGCTTTATAATCTTAGCACTTAACCCATGCTCTTAGGACAATGGCTAAAATGGCTCGTTCCCTATAAGTGCTCATTGAATATTGGCACAAAGACATTGTGTTTCATCAAACAGTAATAAAATCAATTCCAAATATTAGGGAGGAAAAAACATCAAAACTATGTTAAGTTGCAAAATATAATAGACCAAATTTAATTATAGTGTCATATTTATAATATTTAAATAGTTTCAAAATAGTGATCACTTAATTATTCATTATAGTCAAATCTTTAAGAATGAGAGAGAAATTATTAAAAGCACTTTCAGTAACTAGACCAGGAATCTCTATAAAATGACTACATATGTGTCATGTCTAATAGAAATTGCTCATGAAACAGTTCCATTCACGATGAGCTTACATCCAGCTAGTGTTTAAGAAAGTGCTGCACACCCTTATTGCCTCATCTGCCTGGTTTAGACTATATAAATGCTTTTTAGCACTTCCATGTGTGACTTTTAGAAACAACAAGAAAGTGATATTTACAGCAAGAAAACTTATTATCTTAAATTTTACAACATATCACTTTAATAAATTTGAAGTAAACTATAGCTGTATAATTTATAACTTGGTACTAATTTCCAATCTTTCTTTCCTCAAAAAAAGTTTAGAGAACTGACTTGGCCCTGGTCTTGGCATACAACCAAGTTCCTTTTATCGTTTGTTCTGCCTTTGAAACATGGTGCCCTCTTCTGGAGAATCAAAACTACATCACACCAGCTGAGCCATTTTCTTCCTATCAATGCAGAGAAATTCCAGTCTGTCAGCTACCACTCAGAGTTTAGGTTATTTGCTCCAACCACAAAGAGTTTACCACTTGTCCATGAACTTCTTTATCTGTTTCTGTCACTGTTACACAAATCTGTACAATTAAGAACTTTTCTTTAGATAAAAATTATCCTACTCAACCCATTGAGCCTGATGCCCTTCCTCTGTCACTGGCAGGAATAAGCAGATGATGATTATGATGACCAAGCATGTGTAAATAAAAGGAAAAGTCATATTTATCAAGATAAATTTAAATTACCTCCAAAACACTGCACTATAAAAATATGCGCAGAAAACTCAATTCCTTCAACAGCATCATCTTTATTGCACACTGACTTGTAGAATTTAAATAACTACAAACTCTGGGGTTAAGGAAGCAAAACAGAGATTGCTATGGATCTATATATTGTGTGAAGAAGATGGTTTGAGTGAGTTAAAGGAAGTGGAGGTAAGAGTCAGATCTGCACTTCTGAATGACTTTCGTTAAACCACTTAACTTCAACATACTTCAGTTTCCTAATTTTTAAGCTGTGGAAAGCAATTCTGCCTTTTACATCATCAGAATGTTGTAAGGGTGCTGTAATGAAATGTACATTGACTTCCTCTGAGTGAAGAAATTTGTAAAACAAATTCTTTATGTTACAAACCCCTTTCCATTAGAAGAGCTGAAACAGGATATAGTTGTAACTACGCGACAGTTTCTAAGAGCAGAGACCACCAAGGTAGCCACACAGAAAGTGTGCATCTATAGCCTATGGGAAGCCATCTATTGTTTTTATACAGACTTTTTACCACAAAATGGACACGAGTTTATTATATAAATAGGGTAAAGGTTTATGACTAAAATCTCCTATAATTTATAGCTAACCATGCCTAATATATGCTTAATGGAAATTTTCTTCTATAGAAATTTTCTTAAAAAGCTTAAAATTGCATCTTTACATTTAGCAATTTTAAGAGTTGAATCAAAACTGTACTAAGTACTTTATTATGTAAACTGACATAGTGTAGGAAAGAAATATTCTAAAAATTAATGTTTCTTTTTTAAAATTAAAAAAATGTTTATTTATTTTTGAAAGAGAGAGAGACAGAGCACAAGCATAAGAGGGTCAGAGAGAGAGGAAGACACAGAATCTGAACCAAGCTCCAGGCTCTGAGCTGTCAGCACAGAGCCCAATGCAAGGCTTGAACTCATGAACCCATGAGATCATGATCTGATCCAAAGTTGGACATTTAACTGAATGAGCCACCTAGGTGCCTCTATAATATTAACTTTCTTAATATGCTCTATATGTTTGACATTGTTCTGTAAAATTAAGCACAGGCAATATATTCAATAGTTGAAACAAGATATTTTTAAACAAGATGAGAAACAATTTAGCCCTTTAATACTCATGGCCACAGTGGGAATGACATCATGATCATGGCCTATACTGCTCTTGGGGACTCATGCTGCTAGGAGACAGGAGAAACCTGAAGCTTGCCAACCATTTGGGATGACCATTCTAAATTAAGAATAAAAACAGTTCCTGGTTGCAGCAAGTCTTAGAAAAACAACAGCTGGCCACTGATAAGAGTATGTCCAGACCCAAGAATGGCTTTCCAAAGACTTATGTTAATGACTTTCTCTCTCAAGGTCAGTATACAAAAGAATTTTGTGTCTTCCTCTTGGAAAGTATTTAATCCAATTTATAAAACGTATCAAATATTTAAAAGAGCTTCTGGTATAGAGAATAACAAATGCTTTCATTCTTCAAAGATACTCTCTAAAATGTATTTTTCATACCTCATAGAAGAAAAACTATGACAAGGTCCCAAATGAACAAATTCCCTGATATTTTCTACACTTAAATGTTTCTGTCTTATATGTGTAATTGACTGTATCTGTCCGTTTAAAAAAATATTCTCGGGGCACCTGGGTGGCTCAGTCAGTTAAGCATCCAACTTTGGCTCAGATCATGATCTCATGGGTCTGTGAGTTCGAGCCCCATGACATTCGAGCCCCCTGTCAGCTGTGCTGACAGCTCAGAACCTGGAGCCTGCTTCAGATTCTGTGTCTCCCTCTTTCTCTGCCTCCCGCCCCACTCACCCTCTGTCTGTCTGTCTGTCTCTCTCCCAACAATAAACATTAAAAAAAAATTTTTTTTAATATCCTCTGTTCATTGAATCAAAGAGTTTTGTTAATTGAATCAAAGAAGTACATTGATATAAACTGTATCTCTGGCTCTTAACATTGCTAGTGTAGAATACCTTAAAGCCTTTTTCTACAATTTTTTAAAAAATACTTTTCAACCTCAAATTGCATTCAGCTTCTTATAGGAAGTACTAAAGGTACGTAGTGTCTTGCATGCTGTAGTAAATGTTTGTATTCAAACTGATTGTACTAAATTAATGGAGAATACTGAGTTTTCGAAGTAATTTAAGAATATTTCTTATAATGTGCAAAGGAAAAGTTTATCCCTCTTCTAAATTTACATAGGGCTCTCCTGTAATTATACATTTGAGATGATTTTATTTTACGTAAATAAATTTTTCAGGTAATTAATTTGGATGAACAAATGTATCTGCAAATAAACCAGTTTGTACAATGCAATATCTTCTCTCATGTTTTATTTGCTGTTTTTATTTTTAAGTACTGTTACCATCATTCCCACAATATATGTGAACTCTTAGAAGCTATGAGTTATGACTCATAGGAGCTATGACTCATATTCATCTTTGCAACTGCTGGGCTTCATATTGTCTCTAGCACATGTTAATAGCTGAATCAAAATTCAAAGGATAAATCAATAAACAAGCAGAGACCTACATAACCTTTTCCCCATATATTCATTTTATATATTTGTAATACTACTAACATTGAAAATGAAAACACAAGTTTTTATTTAGAAGCATAAGAGTTTCTTGCTTTCTCAGTATTTTATTCCAACTTACCACTTTACCTTCAAGAAAACAATGTTTTTTTTTTTTATTATGCAGTGTCTGGAATTTACCCAAGATTATATAGCACTTCTTTCCCTCCTCTGTCTTATTTTAATAGTATGTGGCACAAAAAAGAAATTGTAACTATAGACATGATGGAGATGATAGATAATGCTAATATAGTCATCATTTCATAATACATAAGTCTATCAAATCAATACATTGCACACCTTAAACTTACACAATATTGTATACTGACATATCTCAATAAATCTGGGAAAAGAAGAAAATAATGCTCTTCAAATTTTTAGAAATAGAAAGTGGAATAGAGGTAACTAGGGGTTGGGGAGAGCAGGAGGTGAGGAATTAATGTTTAGTGGGTACAGGTTTCAGTTAAGGAATGAAGAAAAGTTCTGGAGATGGACAGTGACAATGGTTTCACAAAAGTATGAGTGTACTTAATGCAGCTGAACTGTACACTTACAAATAGCTAGAATGGTAAAGCTCATGTTGTATATAGTTTATAACAAAAAATATATTTGTGTAATATTTATTTAAAAAGAAAATAGTATGCCAAAAGATTTTTATATATGTGATTATTTTTCAAAGTTTCTTACCTTGAGCTCATAAACTGCCACAAAGAAATAAGATTCAAAATAATATAAGAATGTCTAAATAAAAAAATAAGATAATAATTGATATGCTCCAATTCTTCCAAAATGAATGTAGATTTTATAAGCGTTTTTTCCATATTTGCACTAGATGGAGCCATTTGCTTAAACTATTTGTAGGAAAATTAGGAAAGTATAGAATTAATTTTATATGAAACTGCCAAAATGTTTTTCACTAATAACCATACCATTTTGCATTCCCTCCAACAATATATGAAAGTTCCAGTCATTCTGTATTATTAGCACTTAGCTACTCTTTTCAGCCACTCTAGTGGTATGTGTATATCTAGTATAGCTAGAGATATACTCTAGTATATCTCACTGTAGTTTCAATGTGCTTTTTTTTTAATGATGAATGACGTTGAGCATTTCTTAACATGCTTATTTGACTGAAGTGTCTATTCAAATTTTTTGCCCAATGTTTATTGGGTTGTTTGTTGTGATAGTTCTTTACATTACCATCCAGCAACTTTATATCTTTCCATTAAACCAAGATAAATGAAAACATATGTCCACACAAAGGTCAGTATATAAATTTTCATAGCAGCTTTATTTACATTTACCAAACCTTGCCACTGGTGAACGGCTGGATTAACTGTGGTGTACCTATACAATGGGAAAGTGCTTGGCAAGAAGGAATGAACTTCTCCTACCTCCAACAACACAGATGAAACTTAAAAGTGAAAGAAGCTGAGAGAACCCAGATACAAAAGGCTACATCCGGTATGTTTCCATCCATCTAATATTCTTGAAAAAGAAAAACTATGGAAACAGAAACTGGATCAGTAGTTGCCAGGATGTGGGAGTGAGGTAAAAGGACTAAATGCATAGGGGCACTAGTAAATCTTTTGGAGAGATTAAAGTACTCCACATTTTGTTTTTAGTTGTGGTTATATGATTATGGACATTTGTTAGAAGTCATTGAATAGATACCTAAAAATGCCAACTTTTGCCTTTCATACCATTGTCTGCTTATTAGCAAGTTTCATTTTCTTTATATTAAATATTTTAATATTCAATTAACCTGTCACATAAAAAAATGCCCATGAGAAAGCACTGAAATACTCTGGCAGGTTTTGTAAAAGTCCCTATTAACATACAAATCATAACTTTTGTTTCTCTGTGCTACTGTATTTTAAAACTGTGCATTAATAATTTTGAATAAAAACGTATTTATTTAAGAGGCTCAAAGACACTAATTTGATAGGGATGATTTTTTCTATAATGAATAGTCTAAATATAAACTGGGAAATAGCATAACAGAACATCCTGGTGATCTATTCAAATCAAGTGACAAAATACGTTGTTCTTTCATAACGGAATACTCTCTTTCATATATATGTAAAAATTATTTTACCATTAAATATGAGATATCAAGTGATAATTTTATTAGCTAGAAGAACATTCTGAGATATATACACACATAGGTAAATTATATATTTCACTTAAGCCTAAAAATACCATCATCTGCTCAGAAGTTACTTAATAAATATATTTAGTTCTAACGTTATTATTACAACTTAATATGTCTAAGTAAAATAAATCCCATTTTTAAAGATATTCTATAGAAATCTTCACCTGTACTTCATTTGAAGTAATTAGATTTGGGTTTCCTAAGGGGATGACATCCAATATATCTGGGAAAAAATCATGTTTTGTCACTTGTAAAAATATATTTTTATATATTTTTAATATGAAGTCTCATATTTAGTTCATGTGGTAAGAAAATTCAGAATTTCATAGCCTATGAGGTGGGCAAGAAGAGAGGTTGACAGAAAAGCCTCAACATTGTGACAATATGAAAATATTTTTCAGTGAATTTGGTCTTGGGAATTGTAATAGAATTGTAGCTTTAGCTCCCTGAAGGAACAAACCTGGATTATAACGTAGGGTTATAGTTAAAAAATAACAGAATACTATAGTAGGAAAAGATAGAATTCAAGTAGACAGAGAGGGAAGGTTAGGACCTGAGGTCCCTGGGTGGGGAAAAACACAAATTTTAAAACATTTCTTTTGGGAAGGTCTGACCTTAAGCAAATTCTCTCAGGTGTGAACTTCCTCTTGAGAATGTGACTGATACCACCTACTCCCTCTCAGGTTTCCCTCAGGAATTTAACAAACAAAAGACCTAACTAAAAGTAAGTAGACCATAAAATGCATGACCCACAAGGAACAGTATGGCCATAGACAAGACCTCATCCAATGGAAATGAGCTAATCAAAAAGAAATGACTAGGCATTTAGAGTTACCTAGTCAATAAGGGTCGAACCTGAGAAGGAACAAGGGGGGAGTGAAGGGAGAGTAGACCAAAACCCTATGAAACAAAGTCCTGTGCCTATAGTCAGGGACATTCACTTTAAATGCCCCCTCTCTGTAAAGACAGCTTTCATACTATTCTCACTTTCTGACCTCATAATCTAATAAACTTTTGCCTGCTGCTCATTTTATTCTGTGTCCATCTCTTCATTCTTCGAAGCAGTGAGACAAGGAACGCTGGATATTGAGGAAAAATTCTGCAACAATACCAGCATGCCTATGAGTTCTAGTCACCTATCTCCTCTTGGCTCTGTATTTTGAGAAGAATGCCTAACGCATGCATCAAAGAGATCAGATTTCACATAAAATGCTTCAAAGCAGGCATTGCAAATATGTTCAAAAAACTATAGGAAAACATGATTAAAGGAGTTAAGTAAGGTATAATGACAATGTTCCATCAAATAAAGACTGTCAATAGGAGACCCCCCCCCCCAAAAAAAAAAAAGAACCAAATGGAAATTCTGGAGCTGAAAAGTTTATGTTAAATCTGATATCTGGTCACTGTCACAGATACTTTGTGCTGTTTGTTAGTTTGTTTGTTTTTCTGGTCCCTTTGCATGTCTTGTAATTTGGGGGAAACTAAAAATGTTAGATGATATTATAGAAACTCTGGGTACTGATTTTTCCCCTTCACGGGCATGTTATTGCCATTTTAAAAAATCTGTTTAGTGAATGGCTGGATTATTTTGACATAGTCTATTCCCCATGCACACCCCTCCACACATAATTTAAGCCTCTATTGTTTGTTGCTCTTCAGGAAGGTACAGCTACCCTAGGAGGGTAGTATTTATAAGGCTCTTCCTTTCTTACAATGAACACATCCAACTGTTAAACTCCATTAATTGCCAGCTGATTGCACTACTTTTTAAAATAAAGATGGAGAGATTTTTTTTAAGTTTATTTATTTTTGAGACAGAGAGAGAGAATATGAGTGGGGAGAGGCAGAGAGTTAGAAGACAGAGAATCTCAAGCAGGCTCTGCACTGTCAGCAGAGAGCCCGACTGAGGGTAGGAACTCACAAACCGTGAGATCATGACCTGAACCAAAGTCAAGAGTCTCTTAACCTGTTAAGCCACCAAGCTGCCCCCACGCTCTACTGTTTTCAGCAATGCCTCTAGACACATACAAATTTATGCAATCCAATGGTGGCTCCTTAGAAGAAATAGATTCTGTGTTCAGTGTCTGATATTTGTTTTAATCTCAGGAAAGCTTCTCCCAGCTATCTTATTCTCTAGTTCTCTCCCACAAACTTGGCAGTCAACTGTCTAGGCTATGTCTTCATTACATTCAAGAATCTCCTCCCAAATGCCTTTTACCCATTTCCATTGTTCTTTTGAGTGCTCTTAGGCTTAAACTTCATTAAACTGCTGCAAATAAAGTCAGTTCCTTTGAGAAGAGATTAGGAGCTATCTGTTTTATGGTCTAATTCTCCCTCCAGAAAAACTCTTTCAGCCAGGGCTGTGGAGCTGAGGGTGGTGACAATGTAGCTTACAGTCTAAGCTGTATCTTCATAAAATCTACCAATCTCTTAATTGCCTTTCACCACAACCTCCACTGTTCCAGAGAGCCTTGGATTTGTATTTCTCCATGTGCCATTGCAAATGAAGTCAATTCCTTTGATAAGTGATAAAGAGTTATCTGTTTTACAGTCTACTTCTCCTTTAAGGCAAAAATCTGTGAAGGAGGACTCTAGGCCTGAGGGTGGCATAAATGACAAGCCTCTCTCAGTGTGACTACTCCCTCTGAAAGCTGAACACTCAGTGTAGGGGGGCAGCCACTGAGGCTCTCTCAGCTGGTCTCTCCTGGTGTGGAACCACTATCTAAGGCTTAGAGGAAGTAAATCAGTACCACAGTATTCTCAGGGCTCCATACCCAAAGGAGAGTCTCCATTCCATAAGTGAGGGCTAGATGGAAGAAGGGAGTCCCACCTCTCATCAGGAATAGCCTGGAGGTTAGCCTCAGCAACAGGTAGCTGGGGGCAAGAGGCGAAGCACTGAAGACCTTCTCCCCCAGAGAAAAATGCCCTCTGACAAGGGACTGGGTAAGAAGGGGTCCTATCTTGGCTGCAGTAGTCTGGGATAGTTTTTCCATCTTGCTGAGCTGGGAAAAAAGGAAAGGAGAAGCAGTCCTGGTTGAAATATCACTCTCATCTTTCTTACTAACTTATAGATTTCCTTGAACAGATGTTTCTTTGCTTGCCATCTGTCCTTAGGGCCATTTCTGAAAGCATTAAGTGGCTGGTTTTTCTTTTTTCTTTTTTTTTTGTTTGTTTAATTGTCATCAATTTCACTAAAGGATGGATAAGGAGAGCTTTGTACCCTGTCATCCAAGAGACTGATGCAAATTGTTTATTCATTTTCCACCTCTGATTCATCAGCATTGATGTTGAGCATAGTTTATGTGCAACAGATATAAAAATAAATACAGCAATGTCATAGAACAAATGGGCTAATGGGAGACAGGAACAAGTAATTACAATGCCGTATAAGAGCTACAACAGAAAATTACAGAAAGTACAGGAGAAGGACAGAAAAGCGGGTGACAGCCGGGGGGGTAGAAGTAAGAACAACAGGGAAAATCTCATGAACCAAAAGGTAACTTGAAGAAGCTTTAGCACTGCTAGATTCTTTATCCCTGAAAGCCATTTTAAATAAAAACAATGATTATAGTTATAATACCATTAGTAATATAATCTGACATAAAAAATTGATATGTTTTCATCTTGAATCTTAAAAGCTCTAAGAATGTTTGCTATATTTGTCTATAATATATAATCCAAGTTAATCACAATAAAAACAGCTTCAAATAAAATTCTCTAGACTCCAACTTCCAATAAGTCCAACCTGTTTGTAACCCTCAGCCCTTCTATATAGAAATCTAAACCCTCCACTGTTTGTGGAGGAGAGGATACAGTTCCATATCAGTACGATAAAGTCTCCGAGGAATAAAGGAATAAGAGACAGTTCCATTGGCTTTCTAGCAGACCATGCTAGACATGGTTTTTGTTTCTGTTCTTGTTTCCTTTTTCCTATAAATATCCTCCCTGTTCAAAAATCAGCTCAAGAAAATCAAATCCCTCTCAAAAAAAACCCACAAATAAAACAAGAACAAAAACAGAACAAAACAAAAACAAAAACAAAAAGCAATATTTGGTAAAGAGAAGTAGAAAAATAAAACTGAGTCATTCTCTGCCTTGTTCCATCCCCTGGGCCAGCACATGAGTTTTTAATTCTGATGTAGGAAGGAGAGTCCATTGGCTTAGGCTCAGTTGGATGGGACCAGTGCTGAAGAGAAACATTAAAAATCTTATGACTTTGGCTAAAGAGCTTGGAGCCATTGAGAATGTATCTGGAAAGCCATAGTAACTGTTGGATACCTAAGATATAAAACATAACCTGGTTTTTACCTGTGAAATGGGGTTATTCATTCTATCCTTGAAGACTCATAATATTCTATTTGGACAGAACATATACATATTTATGACCAATGGTTTTAGTGTTATGACTATGACTGCTCCAATTTAGTACATGTCTTCTGTTCTTTCTTCTCAACTTTGGCCAAAGCATAGTCATGGGCATTTATAGTCACTGTCTTAATTGATCTAGGCAATATTACAACTAACTGTTGCATTTGGACATTTGATCTCTGACATGGGCATCTCATGTGGTAATCATGACACATGGCAAGAATAAATGATAAATTTGCATCACCATGTACATATTTGAATATAGGTTGACTAGAAATAAGTCAGAATGATGGAGGAGGAGAAGGTTGTGGAGTTTCCATAGCATATTAGGGTTTTTTTTCCTTTACTAAGATGTCATCATAGATCATAATTCCCTTGAGATTAAGTGACTGACTCTAAATAGTCTTCTTGTCAGAAATAACTGAAAAAGTGTCGGTCTCTTTCCTAGCGAAGTCCCTGTTTGTCTCACAGGACTCCCAATAATGCTATTGTTGTAGTATCTTTTTTGAATTATGTCAGGGAGTCACTGAAACCTTCTGGCACCAGATATTGAAAAAGACAATATGCTGAACAGTGAGAAATGGAGGAGAGGTGTGATTAATTGTCAAAGGAGAGAAGCATAGAAGCATAACTCTTTTTTTCTGACAGATGCTCCAGTGGATGATACAGAGTCAAGTAATAGCATTGTTACAGAAATTTGGCCAACTGCTTTAGGCACCATCTGCTCATTTTCCCCCAGAGGAGTAATCCTTTTCAAAGGTTGAAGGAGAAGTTTAAAAGGCTGCTCAGGCATTTTGCAAATTTTCATCAGTTTCCAGAACTGTGAGTCACTCAAATGTAACCCAAAGAAAAGTTAACTCCAAGTAAGGCAAGTGTTCTCAGAGTGGAATCAGACTGGAAAAAAAGAAAAACAAGGGGAACCTGAGTGGGTCAGTTGGTTTAACTCAGGTCATGATCTCACAGTTCATAAGATTAAGCCCTGCCTCAGCCTCCACATTGACAGCATGGAGCCTGCTTAGGGTTCTCTCTGTCCTCCCTCTGTGCCCCTCCCTCTGTGCATAAGCTCTCTCTCAAAATAAATAAATAAACATTTAAAAAGGGGGGGAAGGGAAGATGGAAGAAAGGAAAGGAGAAGAAAAGAAGAAATTTTTTAAAATTCTAAGTAAGGTTTGTCATATCTCTTTTACTTTCTTTTTGAGTATGAAATGTGATCTGAAAAGCAAATTGACCAAATCAGCTAGAATCCCTATCTTATGCTGAACATTTATCTTTCCAAAATGAACTCTACTTTTACTTCTCCTTATGATTGAAATACAGGAATGTAATAGGGGAGCAATGGAGGAGGAGGAGTCTGAGAAAGCAAAGTCTGAGAGGAGGAGCAAAGTCTGAGAAAGGAGTGGTGGGCAGGAAAAAAGGTATTTGCAGAGAATCTACAGGATTTTCCTAAAGAAAATTCAACCAAGATGGTACCACTGTTTTCTCTGCAATATCACCTACAACCTAAAAGATACATTTTCTCTTTCCTGAAGATTTCAAGTCTGAAGCAGTTTAACTGCAGTGGTTTGGTAAGCTTTGGTGTTAAGCAGATTAGTGTTCAATTCCCAATCCTACACTTACTAGTTCTGTATATAATCTTGGGCAAATTACGAATCTACATCTCATATTTTTTGTGAGTTATTGAGAGGTGCCTTCCAGGATAACACACACAATTCCAGGGTGATTCGTTCATAGAAAGTCCACATGAATTGTGCCTTTTGCAGTCATGCAATGTGACTGGCCCTCTGCCTAATGTAAAGTGAGCATTAAAAAAAAAACAACAGCTGTTAAGAATCTGAAATGTAGTATTCTGTTGCAAACAAGAATGAGGAAGTTCTACAAATGTCAGCATAGCGTAGTGGATAAAAACATGAACCACTTACTAACCATCTGATCTTGAGCAGTTCCCTTAATTTCCTGATGCCTCAGTTTCTTCTTTAACTAAAGAGGGACAATAATAGTACTTACCTTTTAGGGTTATTGTTATGATCAAATAAGTTAATGCATATGAAACACTTAAAACAAAATCTAGTACATAGTAAATACTAAATAAACATTGGTTATAATTGTATGTTATGTGGAAAGGTATCCTAAATATAGTAAGGTAAAAAAACAAAGTGATGAATACCTTTAAAAAATAGGGTAATTATATACATGTTTTAACTCATATATACATAAAATTTCTCTGCAAAAATAGCTAAGGAATTAATAACATTTATTTTCTATCTGGAGAGGAATTGAGTGCAAGGAGAAGAAGGGAGAGTTGTTATTGTATAGCTCTTAATGCTTTTTGAATTTTGAGCCCTCTGAATATATTAGCTACTGAGAAATTATACTTTTAAATACAGCTATTATATTATTGTTATTATTATAAGTTGGTATCATTTACTTTATTTATTACCATTATTATCATAATCAAATATTATGGGCACCAACTATTGTACACTATACTAAAAGTGTATATTACACAAAGGAGAAACTGACCTGGTCACTCAAGAGCATTGAACTGGACACAGGCAAAAAGTACAGAGGCCTATGGCATGAAGAACATTGTGGAAGGAGTATGCAGACCACATTTTGTGGGGTGAGGGGGAGATCAAAGGACTAAGAGATCATTTCTGGCTTGTACTATCAGTGAAGGCTTGATGGATGAATAAGCTTTCAAAGGCATTCCAGGTAGAAAAAAATGCATGATTTAATTACAATAAAATGGTACATGATTGGGAAGTCTCAAGAATTGTTAAGGTGTAAAAGAACAGAGCATATGACTGGTGCTGGAATGTGGAAGGGAAACAACTTCATTCACATGTCAACCAACATGTCTGCTCACTAGAATAAATCTATGTGTGTTCAGGAGAGGGAGTTATTTAGGAGTACATACTGAATGAGAGAGGTAATTACTCAGCAGAAGGGAAAAACCACTTAAAAATAAACACAATGATTGATTGATCAACTCTACAATTATAACTTTCAAACATTTATGTAGATAGGATAACAATTAATAATCGTTATCTTCTCATAGAAGTTTGAAACCTTTACAATACGAGTTTGTGATTTCAAATGGTTTACAAAACGGAGAACAATTTTCTTACAAGCCATAGATATGTTCCTAATATTCATTGATATTGCCTCAGTTAGGATTTTCTGTGGTTTCCTTCAAGTACAGAAGCTAAAAACCACCTAATGCTTTTCATTTATATACTATTAATACAATAGTCTTTGAGTCAGAAATTACAAAGGATTTGAATTACTTAGTGTCTAAGATGAGCTGAATTTTCACATTGTTTTGTAATGCTTATATAACTATGAAGACGTATTTTAATTCCTACTTTACAAATAGGCAGATTAAGGTTTAGAGAATTATGAACCTAACAACTGGCAGAACTGGGATTCGAATTCAGGTAGGTATGTATATGTGCATGCATATATCCAGGTCGAGGGCAGAATGAAGAAAAGGAATGGCCAAAGTCAATGGAAATTTTCACCGCAACATTACTGTCTCAGGATCAAACTCCAATTAAATTGAAAGCAAACTGTTGTACTAGCAGGGAAAACAGTCAGAGGAAACATAGAGTGAAATATATAGACATCTACATAGTTCTCTTAGTCAAAGAGAAGTTAAAATTACCATTTTCTTTTGCCAATTTATCTTCCACTTATCTTTGGGGCAGTTTTCAATCTATTGCCTCTCAGATCCAAATATATCTTTTATTTTCTGATTTGTGACAATGGTGCTAGACCCCGTAAGCAATTCTCCTTTGCACTGAATACAACATTAAACCTTTTTTTTTTTTTTTTTTTTTTTTTTTTTAGAAAAAACGGTAAAAGGATCTTACAGGAGAGGGGAGATTCTCTTTCTGGTCCTTGTATGGTTCTGTTTGTTTCTGCTTCTCTGTATCATGCTGCAACCAGAGGTAAATGGGTGGGGACATTCAGTGGACATCCTACCCCCACCACATGCCCAGAGCATGGAGCCTTTTGGTGACCTCACATTTCCAACCCCAATCCAGTGACCATCCTGCCGAGAGCCTCCTGACACGGATATCAATTTCTTAAAGCAATATGTACTTTTAGGCAGCTGATAATGAGAGATTCAAGTTTTAGGATTTCTGTCCAATCTTCCATCATGCTGACAGACAGGATTTTACAAAAGCCTCACTGATAGATTTATCTAGAAGGTGACATCCCTTTCAAATATTCTAATTTCACTTATCTCTTTAATTGTTCACATCATCAATACAAATTTATCTGTTATGTCAGTTGAGAGGAAGAAAAATGATCACAGACTTCAGAGCATGATGATGCAAATAGCTCATATGGGTCTGTGTGAAGGAGTTTGCTTCTTTGCATTAACAAGAAGAGTTATGAAGTAAGCTTGCAGGAATAGGATGTTGCCCTTTAGAATGATGTGTGAATATTCTAAAACTAATATAAATGAGCCATTTAAACCAATTGCATTCAAAGTGTTCTAAATGGCTGGCTAATTATGAAATACAGAAAAAAAGTGTGGAAGAGACCCAAAAACTCATTCTCAAATCGTTTAAAAATATTTTTGTAAGCTGTGCCACAAACAGATGGACACAAAAGTATGTTCCACTTTCTCCATTCATAGCTGCTCTGGAAAAGAAACACTTTCTTAATATAGTGTCATTTATAGCTGGTGTTACACTGGTTGGGATTTTGACCATCTCTGCTTTTCATCATCAGCTGCAATGTAATAAGCATCTTCACACTTGTCATTGTGGCAGCAATATTAAGGGTTGTTAGATATAAACTGTCCCAATCCTTAGAAGCTTAGAACTGCAAATAGGCATGTGTAATATGCCTTCAAACTAGCTGGTTATATACTCATTAAAGTACAAGAACCAAACTCTGATTGTAGTCTCAAGAACTGCAGTCGCTCATCACAGACCTTTCAACCTAGTGTGAAAGGTGATTAGGATAATAAGTATCAGTAAGGTGCACAGCTGTCCAATGCTCACCATCTTTTGGCAGGTGCAAATGAGCCGAGAAGTGACTGGGAAAGATACATAAATGTGTTCATCGGGTCACAGAGTTTCCAGACATTCACAGTTGGATGTAGATTAACAACCCAAGAAAATGCAGCCATAAGAAGAAAATGGTACCCATAAATTGCGTATGGAAAAGTCAAGGCTTCACACTAACATATCCTAAAAATAAAGTGTTTTCTAAATTGTCCAGTTGTCCAGAAGAGTGTTTGGGAAGAGAGATTTCAAAGCCTCATATGATCTGGCTTCCACTTTCACCACATGTTCCACAGTGCTCCATGCAGCCACAGCACTTTTGTACTTTCTCTCCCTTTGTTTGCTTGGGGAGAGGAATGTTGCTCCCGGAACACACCTGCTTTGGGGCATTGGCACAAGCTGTTTATTCTCTCTAACTTCACATACCTGACTTCTTGTCATTCACATTTCAGCTTAATTTTTACTTTCTCAACTAGTATTTGCCTTCTGAAGAAATTAAATTGACACCTCTCCCTACTTTATTTTGTATTATGGTCTTTATTTCTAATTTAATTTCTTATTTGTTCATCTGTTGCTTGTTTGCATGCTTTTTATTTTCCATCTCCTGCCAATAGAAAATGAGCTCCATGAGAGCAAAATTCTTATCTCTTATTCATCACTAAGTTCCCAGCATATATACATATATATATATATATATACACACACACATATATATGCAACATATAGCAGTTCCTACTATACAGTGAGCACAGTGGTATCAATAAATACCAATAGAATTAATGCTATTTATTTATGTACTCTTCATAAGAAAGAAAAAAAAGAAAAGAAACCTAATGACATGTTCATTGCTTCCAGAAAGCTGTATTTAGCATCATCTTACACTTGATACTAGTCCCCTTAAGTCATTTGGGGAGTAGATGGGATATAATGTAATAAACATAATCTAACAAACCTTAATCTGCAACCATCCCACCAAAAATATAAGTAGAACATATGTAAATATATACTTCTAAAGAATTAATTCCATTAAAGTAACCTATTTTGGGGCAAAATAGTTACCTTTCCCATTGTATATAATAAAAAAAGAATTAAACATTTTAACACATGAACTGATTAAAAAATACCCATAACCTGGTTCATTTATTATAATACCCTAAAGCAGAGTATATTATGAACTAGGGACTAAAAAGGTATCTAAATGCACTAAGTAGGAAGAAAATCATCTGCATATCTGATTTGGTTTTATCAATCCATATAATGATTGATTAGAATTTCATCAACACCAATTGGCCACAATGACAGCTATTGGGAGTAGTGTGCAAATTAAGCAAATCTACTCTAGAAACTCAAATTGTGTGCATTTATCAGTATTTGTAACCAAAGCACCCATGAGAAGACTGTCTCAAATTGATATTTATTGTATTTTAATTAGTGTATTATACATGACTTTGTCACATAACCAGAAAATGAGCAGAAGGAAAAGAATTAGAGACTAAATTGGAAAAAGTGAGAACATCAAGAATATGTTGGAGAGGCATCCAACTTTGGCTCGGTTAAGCATCCGACGTCAGCTCAGGTCATGATCTCATGGCTCCTGAGTTTGAGCCCCGCATACAGCTCTGTGCTGACAGCTCAGAGCCTGGAGCCTGCTTTGGATTCTGTGTCTCCCTCTCTCTGACCCTCCCCAACCCATGCTCTGTCTCCCTGTCTCTCAAGAATAAATATTTAAAAAAAAGAATATGTTGGAAAGAGAGTTTATGAGAAAGAAAAACAGACATATCTCTCATATATAGTATTTTAATTTAGAAGGTACAAATCATGAGCTGAAAAAAAATGTTGACTGCCCTTAGAGACAAAGGAATCTTATTGCTAAAAGAAAAGTCAACACAAATATTAAAACCTTTTTCAGAAAATTAGTACAAAAATAATTGAATTGAAAAGTCCACTTCTGGCCATGATGGAATAACAGAAACTTCATTACCTTCCCACCATAAATAACTGGAAAACTGGACAAATATGTGTTAACATTTTCCAGACATTAGACTACAGGCAACATAGAAATCTTATCTCTGAGAAAAGCAAAGCAGATCAATTTCATTCTATAATTGACCAACTTGCTTTTCAGAGAGACATTCTGAGCATTGGAGCAAAAAGGGCCATCCCAAGCAAAACATCCAGTTTGCTTATTCAAGAAGCCAAAAACCAGAGTTCAATGACTAAGGCAGGGTAGAGTTCCAGAGAGGAGCTACATAGAAAACCCAAGAAATCTGCAAAGGCAGGAAAAGAGCAAAAGCAGATTTTTGAGGTAAATTATTTCAAAGCCCACTCAGGATTTGGAGATATTTGACTTGCAACCACCTGGGGTAGAGTGTCTCTGGGACATTTGGATCTCAGGAGAGATCCAAAAGGTCAATTTTTTAGTGCACAACTAAATTTTTCTTGGACCAAGACAATCCTAGATTCATATAAACAAAGTTTAAAAACAAACCACGCTCAGATGAAACTAAACTGGAACTAAATTAACTACCTATCAGAACAAATCCAACCTTTAAAGGAAACAACAAAATCTAGACATTCAACAATGTAAAATTCAAAATGTCCAGCATCCAATAAAATACTACCAGATACTCTAAGAAGCAGGTAAATGTGACCTATATCTAGGAGAAAAATCAGTCAATAAAAAGAGTTACACAAAAAGAGATGATGAAATTTGAAAGCAAAGATGTTGAAATAGCTATTATAACTATCTTCAAGTGTTTAAAGAAAAGAAATCAATATAATGAGGAGTTAGGTAGAAAATATTTTAGAAGAATCAAAGGGAGTTCTAGAGGTACAAAGTTTAATATCTAAAATGAAAATCGAACTGAAAAGGATTAATAGCATCTTAGACACTGCAGAAGTAAGACAAATGAATTAGAAAATATAGCTATAGAAAATATCCAAAATGAAAGAGATGCAAAATATTGGGAAGAGCAGAGTACCAATGACCTACTGGGTAATATCAAGCATTCTATTATACACACAATTGTAGTCCTAGAAGTATAGGATACAGGGGCAAAGAAAAATCATTTGAAGGAAGAATAACCCAAAATGTTCAGATTCAATGAAAACTATAAAACTATATATCCAAGAAGCTCAACAAACCCCCAAACAAAATAAAACAAGGGAAATAACACTAGGGCACATCATAATCAAACTCTTGAAAACTAGTTATATAAATGAAATGTTTAAAATAACCAGATAGAAGACATATTAAATACAGGGAAACAAAGATAAGAATAACAGAAATAGAAACCTGTGGTTATCATTTGTTACTATGCTTATAGATTGCTAACATCTATCTTTTAAAAAGGCGGAAAACCCTAACATTTGTGAAAAGCTAAACTGGCTAAGTCAATTGGCATAGATTACTTAGGTCAATTAAATTGGCCTGAGGCACTTCAGTGAATGAGGAGGGACTAGCTAGATGGCCACCAAAATTGTGTCTTCTTTTTACTGAGCATACAGCTAGCCGATTTGTGTATGTGGCCAGTGGATGAATGTGATTTATGCAACATCCAGTCCTAGCTCATTAAAACATCCACTTGATTGATTCTTTATGCTCTCTCTGTTTCTGTCTCCCAGCCAGCAGAGGACTCTGACATACTAGGGGATGGCAGAGCCAAAAGGTGTTCCCTCAACTCAGTGACTTATGTTTATGACATAAGCAAGAAATAAGTTTTTATTGTATTAACTCACTGAATTTCTTTTCTATTTATTTCTATTTATATCATTTACCCTACCTTGAATTATACAGTTTTGCAACAATTAAGAAAAATACATCTTTGCCTGGTCTCATTTATACACAAATCTTAGTAAGATAAAAGATATTAATAAGCTGTTTTATATATAAGATCGACAGTTAATAAATGCCAGTTTCAAAATTTAAACCTAAGTCTTTCTGATTCCAAACTCTTGTGTTCTTTTCACTGCCTCACATCACACAACGGCCATACTTATTTCAATCCAAAGGGAATTGGAAAGTGCGGTAAATATGGATTTAAGTCAAATTAAGATAATAAGAAAGATTTTCTACTTCATTGATATTGAGCTCTGAGTAATTAAAGTATATTCCAGGAGAGTAAACCAAACTAAAACTAAACGCAGTCTTTAACGAAGCTGCACATCTGAGAATTAAACACACTAATTTTGTTATTCTCACATTAATACAATCCAGGATTTATAGTCTTATATCTGATTTATTTCCCTCATATAAAAACAGATAATAACCACTGATAAAACTTCTTCATCTTCATAGCTCTGAAGAAAACAGCCAAATATCCTTTTTTCAATGTTTCATGCATTCAACATTTCATGCATACAATATTTAGCAGATCTTATTTCATCCATCAAAAAAAGGTAATTGTGGGTACACCCGGGAGGCTCAATTTGTTAAGCAACAGACTCTTGATTTAGGCTCGGTCATGACCTCATCCTTTGTGGAATCAAGCCCCCGATTGGGCTCTGTGATAACAGCCTGAGACTGCTTGGAGTTCTGTCTCTCCCTCCCTCTCTATGTGCCCCTCCCCAGCTCACACACATGCTCTCTTTCTCTCTCTCTCTCTCAAAATAAATAAATAAACTTTTTTTTTTTTTTTTTAAGGCACAGGGCACCTTGGTGGCTCAGTTGGTTAAGCGTCCAACTTCGGCTCAGGTCATGATCTCACGGTATGTGAGTTGGAGCCCTGCGTCAGGCTGTGAGCTGACACCTCTGAGCCTGGAGCCTGCTTCAGATTCTGTGTCTTTCCCACTGTTCCTCCCCTGCTCGCGCTCTCTCTCTCTCTCTCAAATATAAATAAAGATTAAAAAAAATTAAAAAGGTACTTGTGTATCAACATAAAACAAAGGTATACCACTATCTCTTTGCATGTGGAAGCAGTACAACACAAATCTATTAAAAGGTGTGATTTTTTTCTCCCTTTTAGTTTTATATAAGTTCTTTGCAGTTATTAGCACATCTCCTGAATGCAATGCATACTCTTCAACACGTCTCTTTTCCTCAAGGTGCAATATATTATTAATAACAGGAAAGCATCTTTTATCTTTTTTTAAAGCTCTATTACTTATCTTTTTGTGTATTGTCCAGATAGAAATAAATATGTGCAAAAAAATGCCCACTCTTTGTCTAGGGAAATTGTTATCTTATATAATCTAGCGGGAACATAAAATAACTAAAATTTTTGGGCACATGCTTCATCCATTTCTATTCATTGATTAAAATATATTTAATTCTACTTCTAAAATATATTCTAAGGAAATTAATATTATTCTAGGGAAATGAATATGCCCCAAGATTTAGGCTTAATTTTATTCATTGCTGCAATTATGTTTTTATTATGTTTTATTTTATTGTATTAACTCTCCTTATCATTAAAAAAGAACTAATTGAGAGAACAAAAGGACAGCTAAAAATCTCTGAACTTCTTATTTGCAGGCGGTGAAGGACAAGTATGTAAGTCCTATCTTCTTTATTGGGGATAGGACTTGAATTTTGTTGTGACATAGACACATTAGAGTTATGTAAACCAATCAAGGACTGCTAGACTTTCTTCTGTGTCTTAATATCCTGGCAAATCAAAAGTCAAAGAAACATTTTTTCAAAATTTTGATATTACATAGTGGACCTGCTAAAATTTATTCTAGATTGGAAAAAATGTATTATTGATCATAGAATGTATCAAACTGATTAAACTTATTTATTTGAAACAACTATTGAGCATTCTAATCTAGTTTAACTTCTTGTCTGCAGAACACCTCTAAATCTTACTTAAGGTTGTTTGTAACAAAGCCTTCTTCTCCGGTGTCCTTAGAAACTCTATTATCCCCTCAGGAAGTGATAGGCCAAAGGGACTTTGAGCTAATGAGGTTAACATGTGCTTCACTGGTTATGTAGTTCACTGGTTGAAAATTTTCTAGTTAGTAGTAGTGGTAATGACTGCTGAAAATTACTTATAAAATATCAGTTATTCTAATGAATTTCCAGAATCATAATTACTTTTATTCTAAATGATATATTTTAATGTCAATTCCTTAAATATGATTAATTTGCTTCCCTAACTATATTGCTCATAAATGGAATAAATTAATAAGCAAAAAAAAAAAAAAAGCCCCCAAAACGGAGAGCATCAATCCCTTACACTTAAGTGATTCTAATTTTTTTCTTAAAACATCGATTAAATAGTATTGTCAAAATATAATTATC